>OX421873.1:8168225-9400725 GCA_949127965.1 Pandemis corylana
AACTGTTAGGCTACGCGACGTTGGATTTGGTGTACATTCGGAGCCTGAATATTAAAACATTATGAGTAAAACGTTATACATATGGACAAAGATTAAGGTCTAATAAAATTTTATCTCCTAGAACTTAAGTGTTTTTTAAACAGAAAAAATGGCCTGACTTCAAATGTTAACCGGTTTACACGAAATTTGAATGGGGTGTTTGAAATACATATCTAATTCAAAATTCATAAATACATAATTCTATTGACGCCAAAGATATCGATAGAGATTGGATTGGACACGCAAAGAAACTCGAGTTGAGAATCCAGAGTAGAGTAAAGAAAAAACGTAGAATGTCCCAGTTGCTTCTCTCCCCGCGCAGATGGTAAAAGCCCATTGAGGGAATGGCCAAAACTCAAGAATCATGTTATAGGCGATGCGGCTAGCAACCCATCACTATTTTGATTTCCCCTTCCACCTATACACCCACAATCATGCTAAGCGTTGCCTTAAGCTTTTGTTACCTTAGGCTCCGTCCGTAGGGATAAAGACGTTGATATATACCTTCACCATTTCATCTTTTTATCTCTATACTTTGTTACCCGGGTTACGGCTGTTACTTGTTATTATGTCATTCAATAAATTCATGTTTTGATACAAATCACGAATTTATCAGACGTGATATATATATGATATACTTACATTCTGAAAGTAAAACTGTGCATATTAAAATAATATTGTTCAAAGCATAATATGGGGCTGAGTGTACGCCTGTAATCCCTGGCTCAAGTCCCGTGAAGGAGGTGCGGCGCGGATTAAAACTCAAAATCGTGCCATTAGCATTTAATTTTACAAATGAATCTTTAATTCTCTGCTTTCTACTCTCTTTCGCATCTACGTGGATAAGTCTAGATTTTTTATTCAAATAACTGTTGTTCAAATTTCCGAATCGAACCCGGATCCTCGTCATTCCGTGACGCGTGCTATAATACCCCTACACCACCCATAGCAGGTAGGTAAGCCTTCGAGTTTTTCTATCTCTTACTAGCTGTCACGTGCCTATGCGTTTTTTTGGCGCCAAGCCTCATCTGTTTGAATGATGTGTCTGTCCGACACAATTACAAACTCCCGTGGAATCTACTGGTCACCAGGGACGAGAGAAGGCGCTGTTTTTCAAATGATAGGTACTGTCAAATGAATCAAGAATTTTTACTTCTTGCGATTTAACCTACTATTGTTTGTTATAAAACAACACGATTATTCAGTAGGAATATTAATGTAATCACCAACCCTTCATACATCCAGTTCGAATATGTAGAATCATGCATCTTTTGCAAACGGCTAGCATGACAAACTTTACGAATATATTTAGTACTAGCTGTTGCCCGCAACTTCGTCTGCATAGAATTCGTTTATCGCTAACCCGTAGGAATTACGCAATTTTCCGGGATAAAAAGTAGCCTATGTGTTATTCCAGACTATAATCTATCTATGTTCCAAATTTCATCCAGATCTGTCCACCCGTTCTGGCGTGATAAAGTAACAAACATCCAAACATCCAAACTCACAAACTTTCACATTTATAATATTAGTAGGATAATTTGTAGGTGTAGTGCAATTACGAATATCACATGTAATTACAATAATATATCCGTATTAAATTCAGGACACGATTTCAAAAAGTTTCGCAACACAAACCCCTACGCTTGCTTCACATTAAGCTAACGAACAAACCAATTCCAAAACTTCATGTCACCCAATCCATTTGAATAAACCAAAATTACAGCGAAACCGTTAATTGTTTTAGAACTAGCTAAGGCTTTTGACAATGTAAAGCGCAGTGCCTTGAATAATTAGATTGCGACTACCGTCGACATCTCAAAACGTAACCGAATTACGCTTTCCTTTTCACAGAGCCGAGAGCAAAATAATACAAAGCCAGAGTAACAGAGTAAAGTGATAAAGAGGGCGGGTGTGCCGCAGGGCTCGCTCCTAGCCCCGACTAATGATGTGCCTCGTCATTTTAGCTTGGAATTTTGGCGAAATTTGCGGTTATCGGTAAAGGCGTATCGAAAGTATCATGATTATGATTGTTAGTTATACGCATTTATTCGTAAGCTTAAAGAGGATGGAGAGTCGTTTTTTTTAGAAGATTTTACTTGTGAAATACAAATTTAGCGTTGTTAGATGTTTATTACTTGTTTTGTTTGATGATTTATCTTATTTTGAAACATTTCAAGTCTGTTGTCATGCCAATATTATATTTGCTGCTTATCGTTTCTCCCAAAACAAATTGTTCATTATTTCAGTGAGTGTTCGTTTGAGACGGTAAACCACAACCAAATTACATTGGATCTATTTAAACATTATAATCGTGCAGACAGACTGCAATACATAATATCTCTACACTTTCCTTATTTGTTGGTTTCATACTTTCATAATACCTACTCGTATACTGGTTTATTGAAAGTATTTTCTTGAACTCTCATATTATTGACGACCCTAGTTAGTCCAAATCTAACTACATCCATTACATCTTCTACTTCTCCATCCACCATCCATCCTTTCATCTTACTTATATTGATCTGAGGAATCATATTGGCGATGTGGCTAGCAACCCATCACTACTACATACTTAAGTCCTGTCAACCCTTCAAAGGTTAACTGGAAGAGATCCCTTTTTGGTATAAGTTCGCCTTTGTGCATTTGTGTTGTCCTGTATTCATCTTTTTCTTGTGTTTTATCTATACTAATATTATAAAGAGGAAAAATTTGATTGTTTGTTTGTTTGTTTGCATTGAATAGGCTCCGAAACTACTGGACCGATTTCAAAAATTCTTTTGCCGTTAGAAAGCTACATTATCACTGAGTGACATAGGCTACTTTTTACCGCGGGAAAATACCTTTTCCTACGGGAAAATTAATTTATCTATACTAATATTATAAAGAGGAAAAATTTGATTGTTGGTTTGTTTGTTTGTTTGCATTGAATAGGCTCCGAAACTACTGGACCGATTTCAAAAATTCTTTTGCCGTTAGAAAGCTACATTATCACTGAGTGACATATGCTACTTTTTACCGCGGGAAAATTAATTTATCGCGGGCGAAGCTGCGGACAGAAGGCTAGTGTACAATAAAGAGTTATACATACATACTATTTTGATTCCTCTCTCCACGTATAGGTACGACCACAAGCATGCTAAACGTGGCCAGGTCTTGTTACCTTAGGCTCTATCTACCTCGTAAGGGGTAAAGACGTGATTTACGTTTGTTTGTTTTATTTGTTCGTTACATCAGCAAACGTATGATGTGAATTCATTTGAGAAATCTCATTACTATCTCCGATTTTATAGTAACAAGTGATAAATTCCCTCCGTTATCGTACTCTTCGCTATTCGGCCCATCTCTACCTACCCCTACCTCTACCCCCGCCGTTACCTCATTACGCGTGTTTCCGACGCTTTCTTTAAGAGTTGAATTGAATCAACGTTTCATTGTTGGAAGCTCATTGGGCTGAGTTCGACGAAGTTTGATTGCCGGGTTCTTGTTCTGTTAACTTTGTTGATTGAATTTGTTGAAATTAAGTTAATCGTGACGTAAGGACGATGGGTTTTTATTTACTGTATAGGGGTGACTCGAACGAAAACAAATGGCTTGCTCGATAACGAAAAATAGGAGTGTATTGATTTATGTATGTAAGTAAGCAGAAAGAAATAGTGTGTTATAAAATAAGATGTTATGGATTCCTTTCCTAAAATCTTACGTAACCATCACCCAAAAGCGATTGCTAAATTCTATGCTGTCAGAATGATTGAAATGAAATGGAAAAAAAAGTTCTTTACTTGCGTAACGTTTTCATGATGCACCTATTGTGTAAGGTTATGATGACAGAATAATGACGTAGCGTAGAGTATTTGTATTGTATTGTATTGTAGCATTAGCATGCGTAAATTGCATCATAATTCGATTCTAGAATTTTCCTTGGTGATTGATCCAATAAATGTTCAAAATAACAAGTTCATTACGCAATTGCACATGAATAATTATTTCCTGCTTTTAGAGATAACATGACTTCATTCAATGAGTCAAGATATTCAATAATAATAACCATATAAATTTTAGTACCTACATAGGCATACACATGACATACCTACATATATCACGTCTTTATCCCTTACTTTATCGACAGAGTCTAAGGTTACAAATCTCAAAGGCTACGTTTAGCATCGTTGTGGGCGTATAGGTGGAAAGAGGAATCAAAATAGTGATACTAGTAGCATCGCCTATAACGTGATTCCTAAGATGTTTGGCCATTTCCTCGATAGGCTTTTACCATCTGCGCGGGAAGTGAAGCAACTGACATTCTATGTTGTTTCTTTGCTCCCAGACCATACATACATACATAACGTCTTGCCTCTTTCCCAGAGGGGTAGGCAGAGACTACTTTGTTCCACTTGCTACGATCCTGACATACTTCTTTCGCTTTATCCACATTCATCAATCTCTTCATACATGCTCGTCGGTTTCGGGTACTCCTGACCTGACCCTCCAAAACGTCTCCTATTTGGTCTCGGAACGTCCGTCTACGCCTTCGCCTCCCAACGCAACCATTCACACTCCCCATGTAGATCTGTTTAATTAGTCTACTTTCATCCATCCGCTCTACGTGACCAAACCAACTAAGCATATTTTTTTCTATCTTAGACACTAGATCCTTTTTCACACCAGCACGTTCCCTTATCTATCATACTACCAGCATGGAAGGGGAATTTTAGTATAGATTGTCATAAAACTTGTTAAAATCGTTCATCATTCAGTTTTTGTCTCTTTTTAAGTGACCGAAATAAAGCGACGTTAGTCCTACTATCTTCACGCACACACTGACAGTTCTGATTTCGCAACACGGTGACACTACTACATACGCCTTCCTTAAAAAGCGACACTTCTCGACTCCCGACCTCTCTCACTCTTCCTTATAGAAAAACTAACAGGCATCCCTTTCGCCAACGCCGGAAGTGAGATCTCAAAGATGGCTGCGGCCGGATGTGGGAGGGGCGAGTTGATTTATAGTTGGGGTGGAGGTGGGAGGTTCCTATGTGTGGGTTAATCTGTGTTTCAGTTTGTATGTTAACCGTAGTTTAAGCGGCAGTCGGTTAATGTGTAGTTAACTATTTGGTTTTGAGCAACAGTTGCCGAGTATAGCTTTACATTTATTTTTGCTTACTTTTTTAGGACTTCGCATGCATTTAACGCAATAAATAGCTTGATTTAGACTTAGAGTACTCACTAAGGCTTAGTTATTCAAAAACTATTTTGAAGGTCGTAAAATCCCTCACTAGGTTTTTACATCAAAAGAATTTGACCTTTGAATTGCATTCCTGTCTTTCTTTTCCAACAAATGTCCTACTTCCACAGTACAGAAAGAATGTACTCGTATGTTAAACGTTAAGACATCTTGAAATGAAAATAAGTATAACTGTGCAGTCGACAAAATGTAAGTAGACGTATAGTCGTACCTATAGCAATTGAATATATAGAAACTCCGTTGACTGTTGGCTCTACAATCGCCTGACATAATATTATGCTGATTTGCATACAAATATAACAGATAGCTTCTGCCCGCGATTTCGTCCGCGTAGAATTAGACTAACATTAGGCAGCTGCGACCTTTGACATGTATAAACATGTCGCTAAACATTATCGCTATCCCACAGGAGCTCTTTAATTTTCCGGGATTAAAAGTATCTAAAATATTGACCAGGAATATAAGGTGCCACCAAGCCAAATTTCATTTAAATCGGTCCAACAGTTTCGGAGATTAGCGAATACAGACATAGGTAAATGAACACATCCATACGTATTATACAGACAGATAAAAAATATAAAATCTACTTTTTTATTACTCTTCCCTAATCGTTAGCACTCTATTTTGATGAATTGATTTAATGTACAGACACGAACTTTCTACTGATTTATTATATGTATCTATAGATAAGTATTTTGCTTGCTTCATTCATCAACCTCATAGAAAAGTAACAGATACAAGAAAAAACTAAAACACAGCAAAAAATAATCAAATCAAATCAAATCGTTTATTGATAAATAATAAATCAAATCGTTTATTAATAAAAGACGTCATTACACTGTCGCCCTATATGTATATTCACACAAATGAAAGTATAGAGGGATGTAAAAGAAACGGAGGGAGGAATCGAAGACGAAAATATAGCCGTAAAGCGATTTTACTACCCTGCTATCAAAGTAATAGCGAACCAATATGAATGTGTGAAGTATAGCTTCACATATCGCGCCTCACTTGGTCGGGTTATGGGAAGCCAGTATCAATATTATCAAAGTTTAAAATATATCTATAGCTCATGCAATTTACGATGACAAGTGAACTCAATTTCCGGTAAACATGTATTGTATTGCATGTCGAAGTGTGCGTGAAAACGAAAACGGGTAAGCATAAAAATAATAAAAATCTCGTTTAAAACTGCTTCGTAAGACACGCACACTTTGGTAGGTGTGCGTGCAGATACGTGTTTACCACAAATAAAGTTAACTCACCATCGTGAACTGCTACAGCTATAACAGCCTAAATGGAAGACGTAGAAACCTCCTGCAAGTCATGCAGCAAAGGTATCATGAATCATCATCATAGATTGCTTCAAAGGGTTCTGTTTGAAATAACTGGTCATTTGTCGAGCCATTATAAAATTTTCCTTCCAAATACTGTATCTACGGTAAGCGATATTTTCTGCACTAACGGATAACCTTACTTTGTAATTCAGTATATCACGGAGTAGCAAAATTACTAGCTTTATAAAAACCTGTCAGAAGTTCAACTATTCCACTTTTATGGGGCTTAACAACACAATTTTCGAACAATCATCACTTTTAACGGTACAGTCGGTTTCCTGACATACATATCCACTTTTCTAAGCAGTCAGTGTGGAAAATTGGGTAAGTAATTGTTTTCCATGACTTGATTTCACTATATCGCAAGATAGCAAAGTAATGTTCTTTATCAAATTGTGAGGAGTGTCACAGTAGCAGTGGCACGGCGTCCTTAGAACTCTATTCCCAGCAGCTTGCCCGTTTCAAGGCAGTTGGCCACTTTTATTATGCAGAATTAGAGGAAAAGGCTACTTAAATTCCCTTCGGCTTGCCGTCTGATATACTTGACGCCACGCCACTGCACAGTAGATATACATTTACTATAGCTCCTCAAAAAACAACAACCGAACCCGTCGCTTCCAACTAGTTTGTATCGGTAGGTAAAGTTCGCCAGTAAAAGGTGCACGGGGGGCAATAAAATCAAATAGAATCCTCCCCCAGGGTGAGTGGGGGTGTCATTTGCAGTTTTATGTGAGCTATATTGTTCGTTAGATTTTCGGATGACGGGGTTTTATTTGTGCACGTTCGTTATCCTGACATGGGCAGGATTTTTGTAATTTTTGCTGATGTTTTTTGTTAGAGAATCTGTTTTGGTTTTCGTGTGATGTCTTTTAATGCATACACACTTAAATCATGTCTTTATCCCTTATGGGGTAGACTGAGCTTAAGATAACAAGACCCAAAGGCCACGCTTAGCATGTTTGTGGGCGTATAGGTGGAAAGCTGAATCAAAAAAGTGATGGCTTGGTTGCTATCCGCATCGCCTATAACATGATCCCTAAGATTTAAATCCTGATATCTTTTACTTGTTGGTAATCCGGCTTTTTATTATTGTTTATTCACTACTCATATTAATACTTAATAATGAATGCGAAACTGACACTCTCTCTTTTTTTCTATTTGTTACGTCAGTAACTCTTCACGGTAAATCCTTTGAACCGATCACAATGAAATTTGACAATAAGATAATTTGAACAACGAAGAATAAAAATGCTTAGGTCTTCTTTATCCGTGAAATGAAGAAGTCCGCGAGACGATGTCTTGTGTTATGATAGTATTAGAAAGTTCTATCGAAGATAAGATTTTATTTAAGGAACATAATGAGAAAACGAGTGACGAGATACCAGGCGTTTATTTCACCAACTGGACTATTGTCGGTGACAGTGACAATTCTGTTTACATGACAAACTCGACCAGAATCTACGCCGGTTGACTTCATACTGACTACGCATTACATGTTGAATTGTCATATATTGCCGACATTTGTCAAATTGGTGACATTACCAACAACAGTACAGCGATCAAAGAACAATGTTATACTATCGAACAGTCTTGTCCGCAGCGGTCCAGAACGAACGGCAGCCTCGGAACACAGCCACCATCCGACCAGAGACGCTGCGTGACATGGACCAAGAACGAGCACTGCGGGAGGCTGCAGTCGCTGTCGGTGTTTTTGGGTAAGTAATGTCGCTACAAGAACGAACGACGGCTTCGCAACGCAGCCCCATCCGACCACAGGTGCTGCGTAACATTGGCAAAAAGGAGCGTTGCTGTCAGTGTTTTTGGGTAAGTTGTGTCGGTACAAGAACGAACGACAGCTTTGCAACGCAGCTACCATCCGACCAGAGACGCTGGGTAACATTGACCAAAAACGAGCGTTGCATGAGGCCGCGATTGCTGTCGGTGTTTTTGGGTAAGTTGTGTCGGTACAAGAACGAACGACAGCTTTGCAACGCAGCTACAAAACGAGCGTTGCATGAGGCCGCGGTTGCTGTCGGTGTTTTTGGGTAAGTTGTGTCGGTACAAGAACGAACGACAGCTTTGCAACGCAGCTACAAAACGAGCGTTGCATGAGGCCGCGGTTGCTGTCGGTGTTTTTGGGTAAGTTGTGTCGGTACAAGAACGAACGACAGCTTTGCAACGCAGCTACCATCCGATCAGGGACGCTGCGAGGCATGGACGAAGAACGAGCGTTGCGGGAGGCTGCAGTCGCTGTTTTTGGGTAAGTTTTGTAGCTATAAGAACGAACGACAGCTTCTCAACGCAGCCACGATCCGACCAGCACGGCCGAAGAATCACTTCGCGCGCGTGACAGACTGCCTGTCTTTTTCTTACTGTTCAGCCAAACAATTGCTAAAAATGAACTCTTCAAGTGAAGATTGTGATATTTATATTTTTCTTACCTATTTCCTTTATTTCGTCACAGTAGTCGTGTAACATACTATGTTAATTAAGTCTCGGCCGAAAGAAAAATATATGGACTCGCGTACTCGGGGGCCTCAACTACTCGGCCGTCTATTGTTTATTTTCCGTCCTCTACAATAATGTACTACTGTTTTCCTACAGCGAGAAACCTAGAAGTTTCTACGCGAGTAAATAAAAACAACCGCACTCGAGTAAAAGAACGCGTCAAGTCTTTGACTCCTCTATCGGAAACAGTCTTTGTACAATCACCAACTTACCTCTGCGGTTGAAAGGGGCGCTGGCACCAAATAATTCACCAAGCGATCCTCAACGAGGAAACGTTAAGTTACTTTATGCACCAGCAAAGGTAACTTGGTTTTGTGAGAATTTTGTTTGACGTTGTGGAAATTATGAACAGTTTGGTTTTGCTTGATTTTTTCCAGTTTGCTCGGACAAAGGTTTAGAGTAGTCTGCAATTACCTCTATACAGTGCTTTGTCTCTTTAACGTCTCTTATTTCTAACCGACTTCAAAATAAGGAGTGTACACCTGCCTGAGTACCTACTGCGTACCTTACTTAAGTAAATGGTTTTAACTTCAATCAACACCTCTTCGCGTTTCCGAAATGAAAGGTCTTGACAGACTGACAGACAGGAAGGGCAGACGGACAACAAAGTGATCCTGTAAGAATTGGCATTGTTCATTTTTTTTTAGGCTGTGCTTTTAACACCTTTATTTGATAAAATGGACTATTTCAAGCAAGTAATTTGAATATTATGCTTTTACTTAGCTTTGTTAATTAATAATAAATATTTTTTCGATGTTTGATAATTCGTGAATTTAGACAGAATCCCAATCGCCTTCGTTCGGCTGGCTACAAAAAAAAACGGCTTTGTCTATGGTTTTGTAGATTTGATAGTTACACGTGACAGTTGCCGTAGCCAAACTTTTTTTTTCATTTTTGTGGCAAACATTCGATCCTGGATTCTGTCTAAAAACTCGGTCGTTCGGTCAAACAAAGGTTCAAAGTACTTTTACAAAAATATCTGCAATCATAAAGTATTTTTGAAATCGGACAAGATAAATCGGATAATTGATGGTTTTCCTCGAAATGGTTTTCGAATTGGAGCATACTAAAAAAAATGAACAATGCCAATTCCGCTTTGCTCTATATCCAGAAGGTATCATAACGAAACAGAATTTCGTCGATAGACAAATTTGCCGTACGAATTATTTAGGCGCACAATAGATAAAATTTGTTATTTTTTTACTTAAGTACGTATCTAAAATTTACGTTCCATAGAAACAACGCGCTTGAGCATTTCGGCGAAGCAAAACATCGTGGGGAAACCTGCACGCATCTGCGAAGCAATTCAATGGTGTGTGTGGACTTCCCAATCCGTACTTACCGATCCTTAAATCCTTACCAATACGCGTGTTGATGATTTATAACAATAACAGCCTTACAGACAAGCCAAGGCACTGTAAAGGTCATACATAATAATATACCTACTTAATTATAGCAGTACAACACGTATAACACGAAATGCGGAAGCTGCAGGCGAAGAGTCCAAAAGAAACCAATTGATATTCAACTTATTTAATTCAAATATAAAAAATTACAATGTAGAATCCTTAGTTCTAAGTCAACGCGATGCTAGCCATTGACTGGTGCACCATTGTTCGTGTTCGCGGCCGCTGCAAGGTGGTCAGCGCCTCGTGCATTCAGTGTCACACGGCACCGCCGCGTGAGCAGAGTCAGCATTTTACACATGTTTATACATGTCTTCCTGTGACGTCGCCACAATACATTTAGCACAGAAAATAACAGCAAACAGCATTAACATTTAGAAGCAATTAAGTGAAGACGGACGGTTGTCCTTCGCCTCACAGAACTTCATAGACTCGCTGCATTATAATCCTCCTACTAGCAATACATCAGTCAAGTGCTGATGCAAGAAGCGCGTTGAGATTTCGCAAGGCGCAAACAAGTGGCGAATTCATGATGATTTGAATTTTGTATCTAATTTGCCCAAGAATTCTGAATAGTAATCCCAAATCTCACGGCAGTTCTCACTACGCGTTTGCCCCCTAATATTATGCGTCCATTTGGCAGTCAAATGCGAAGCAATCTCGATAGTGCCTGACGCTGTACTCTCTGTACTAAATCATATTGCGTATGTAAATGTATTAAAACTACCCTCTCTGGGTATATGGGAGCTAACTGTTAAGAGATTTGTTTTTATTTTATGGTTATGTCAAGTGTTTTATTGAAGTTATGCGTTATGAATTATGGATTATAAACGAGATTGTTTTATATTTTTTCACGTTTCTTTTAGTATAGCTAGTAGTTACGCTCGCCCGTCTCCTAAAAGAAGACACCCCATCGAACTTAAGGATGTGAACCTATAAGCTATTCCTAGCTCTTTATATAACACGTCGAGTTAACTCTGAGCTTTAAATAATTTGGACTATGAGTACAATCATTAATCGTACCTAGCTTGCTGGCCCGCAACTTTGCATCCATCAGACATATTATTGTCAACGGCAAATAGACAGCGAAAACCTTTAATGGCGATCTATTACTTTGATCCTGACTGATGTTATTAACTATGAATCTTTGATAGTATCTTCATCAAATACCGAGGGTGGTGAAGGAACTCGTCGCATTAGCCAAAGGCGAGGGCGATAAACATATGACCTGAGGCTTTCTTTATCACCGCCCGAGGTGTGTACACAATTTTACGTCTTCCCCTGATCAGAAAGTGATAATTTCCGCTCGCGTAAAATCTGTTTTTGTGCATCCCTCTAAATCCAAATATACGGAAGCGTCCAGTGGAAATCAAACGAATAACCAAACGAATGCGACAGCAGTTAAACCAAGGAAAATCTTGTATTCTGGAGCAAATAATGCGTTACGCGTAATTATTAATATCCTAGGCATCAACTACAATGGCCAAGTTATTTATATAGCAGCTAAGGGTCAAACCGCCAGGAGAACAAGTCAGCTGTTGATCAAAGGTCCACTCGGTCGACTGGGCAGTTGCCACACGATGGAGGGTGGCTTGAATGTATACCTGTGTGATGTTTATAGACGATGAGTAAGTTCAAGCGGGGAGATCGTAGGGTGATGTTGTCACTGAATATGAAAATTGTAGGTATATGATGTCTTGTCTTATTATGAAGCACGAGCTTTGCAAGCGACTTCTTGGGACTTTCAAACAAACGCGAGAGCATAACACGATCAATGAAGTTAATCTAAAAATCTTTTTCAGCTTTTAATAACAAATGCAAGATGACCTTACAGTGCCGACAATTTGCTTCAAAGCAGGGATCTGCTGTCAGCTGACACAGAATTTCAAATTCGATTCCCAAATTTGTAGGGTACCTTCGGTGCGAGAGTCCGAGCCGCACTTTTCCTGTTTTTTTATATTCCTCCTCCTGCTTCCAGGCCGCCAGTATCCCTTGCCATGGCGTTGTCACCAGCCCGGTACCCCCTGCTGTCTCCACACTACGCACCGCTGCCGCCGCCGCAGCCGCCACAGCCGGATTCTTCGAGAGACCACGAAGAGAGGAACCACACTGACAGCGACGGTAAGAAGCTGTAGAATTTGCGGGTAAGGCCACAAGGACGCAGGGCCGACGGCCGATGGAGCCGGAAGGTTCTCAAGTGGCAACCGGCCGTGGAAGATCGGTATTTGTGGCGCTTCTTGGGGAGGAGATAACGTATAAGTAGGTGCATAATTAAATATCCAAGACACAAGGACAAATATTCGTATTGGCCCTAACCGGGGTTTCAACTCGAGACCACAGGCTTCATAATCAAGTAACCACTAGGCTACCCGGTCGTAAAGAAGAAGGAAAGAGTCCTGTGGAGTGTTTGTTTGGTAAGATGGAGGCACCTATAGTTTATTAAGATAGTTAAAGTACTTACAATGTTGGTGGTTTTATCTATTCATAAAATCGAAAGATCATGGGCAGGGGGACTTTACCAAGTGATTACCGTACAGTGCTAATATTTTATACCTACTGATTTATACGAGTACAAGCAGTTTTTTTGTAGACACGATCGCGGTTTCTATGAATGTGAGTGTCGTGGGATGGTAAATAAACCAATCTTAACAGGATTAAAAGAGTTAATAAGACAACGTATTAACTACTAGCTACTGTCCGTGAGTTCGTCCGCATGGAATTAAATATAACCTATGTTCATCAGGAATAATGGAGGATTGTAATTGCTCTTTATAATTAGTGTAGATTCTGCGAAAAATGTTGTTTTGATTGCTGAGTTTTCTGGGAAACTTGTTACTTTTAGCATTGGTTACAAACTGTTGTACATGGTTTTATACAACAAACGATTCTTATTTCTTTTTTTGTTGGTCATTGAATTTATGCTTTCTTTAGATAGATTAGAACTCAGGATTAGAGAGACGTGAAACTATATCTGCCCATGATTCATTTCACAGCATGATTATGTCACCTTCCATTCTGGAATGTTCTTTATGAACACATTTGTTGAGCAAGTGGAGTGGTTCTATACCTGTTTCAATTAAATTTTAATACGCATTTCTAAATTAAACCTTGCACTCATCCTGTTTGTAGTAATGTTACTAAATTACATCATTCTGATTTCACAGATGACAGCATCGATGTTACCAATGAAGAAGATTCCACGTCGTACTCGCCACCCGCTGCCAACCTGGCTGCGTACCCTCAGAACTGCGGACCTTGCAGGTAGATTCAAAATTTTGAAGGAACAGATCGCTTTCGCCAGATATTTGTTTTAATTTGAAATAGTCAGAGAACAAAAAACGCGTCTGGCCGTTCAAAAGGGGTGCTCGTTCCAACACTAATGTACGGTAGCGAAATTTGGACATAGCAAAATACTACTTTCTTATAAATGCAGTAGAAATGAGAGCGTTAAGAAGTTTAGAAGGGGTAACATTGAAAGATAGAATAGGGAATATTTTGATAAGAGCACGCGCTGGCGTGCAAGTAGATTTATAACAATTAGGATAGAAAAAAGTATGCTATGTTTGGTCACGTAGAGAGGATGAAAGAAGATTAAATAATGTAATAGGGTGCGTCGGGAGAGGAAGGCCTAGACGGACGTTCCGTGACCAAACTGAGAACGTTTTGACAAAAGGTAAGGTCAAAAGTACCCTAAACTAACGAGCTTGTATAAAGAGATTGATGAATGTGGATAAAGCGAAAAGATACCTATGTCAGGATCGTAGCAAGTGGAAGAGGCGAGGCATGACGTATGTATGGATGTATAGAACATTTCGCATGCCTTGGAAGGCAGGCCACATTACTCATAGAACTGACTGTAGGTACTTGGAGAGTAGGGTTCGGAAGGATGAAACCTAGACAAGCCTAACTCAAGACAGACGCAATTAAGATTTGGTACCTAAAAATTGCGAAAAGCAATAGTGCAGGTAGCACAAAACGGTCGTCATAGACATCCTTGGAGAAAGCATAGGCATAGTCTAGCTGTGGACGTCTTGTGTGTATGATAATGCCGATGATGATGATGATGATGGTATATTTTATAGGCCATTGGGTGTGGAGAGCGCGGCGGAGACGGCGGCGCGTCTGCTGTTCATGGCAGTCAAATGGGCCCGCAATCTACCTTCGTTTGCAAGTCTCGCCTTTCGGGACCAGGTTAGATAAATATTTTCGATCCTCAACAACAGTAAATTCTAACACATTCTGACTGTGTAAAAAACATAGCTGTACTTCTCTCCATCAGATTTGTTATAAAATTAGCACCAAAGAGATTTTACACTGTAGTATTGCTATTCTATACGGGTAATCTACAAATTCTTCATTGTGATCAAAATATCGATTGACATCACTTCGGTGAAAGAAATCCCTATTCCGTGGGATTTCCAAAAATTCGTACCTACATGCTCCTTCTTTACATCAAAGAACCTCTACTTCGGCACTTAAAAAACAAACTTAGTCATTCACACGAGAATTTTCTTTTTGTGTATCAAAACTCACGCCAAGAACGTTATCGCAACCCTCATCGTCGTAATAATCTTCAACAAAATTGCATTGTTTTCCATTTTTCAGGTGATATTACTTGAAGAGGCGTGGTCGGAGTTGTTTTTATTGAACGCCATCCAGTGGTGCTTGCCGCTCGATGCTGCTTGCACGGCGCTCTTTGGGAACGACCAGACCGACCAAGGTATCGTCAATTGTGACAGTCTCATTCCTTTCTTTTCCTTGCTCTCTTTCTTTCCTTTATAAGCATTGCTGCTGATATTGGGTACATAATTATTTAATTGGAGATGGTGAGAGCAAACCGAATGGACCATAATACCAGGTCTTACTATCCGAAAATTTCTTAATATTTGATCAGTAACGCAACAACTTAAGTCTCGGGTCAGGCCTCCAGACGAACATTGAAAACAGCGCCTATCTGTTACAGCCAATCCACGAAGAAGTCGGAGCGTGACAATATTTCAGGAAGTGGTAATGTTAGTGTGATTGAACACTCGTACATTTTTCCGTTATAGGTTTAAATACAAAAGGGGAATTAAAAACAAATCAAACCATGATTAAATTAAAAATTAAACTAAAACTAATCTTAAAATAAAATAATTAAAAAAGGAGGGGCCCGCGTGGCATAGTTCCAGAGACGCCGGCAGCATTCCCCCTTTGGACAGCGATACTAATACGCTGTCCAAGGAAGCTGCCAGCTCTGCGGTCACCCGTAGCGTCTATTAGCCCCCTGAACATTGACGAATGTATGTAAACATTTGTAAACCAATAAAACATCCTGAACAACATTTACAGGGGTGTCCTGTTAAACTGACCAACACCCGCTAAAATATTAACGAACACCACTCACTCACTCACTTAGTGTATCACTGAAAGATATAGCGGCGCAAGAAGAGGGGATGGATGAAAGTAGACTAACTAAACAGATCTACATGGGGATGGTGAATGGTTGCGTTGGGAGGGGAAGGCCTAGACGGATGTATCGAGACCAAATACGAGACGTTTTGGAAAAAGGTCAGGTCAGGAATACCCGAAACCGACGAGCATGTATGAAGAGATAGATGAGTGTGGATGAAGCGAAAGAAGTATGTCAGGATCGTAGCAAGTGGAAGTGGAACAAAGTAGTCTCTGCCTACCCCTGTGGAAAAGAGGCGTGACGGTATGTATGTAATTGTTGGACACTTGTATTCTCATCAAAGTGTGTGGTGTTGCAGAGAACGACGGGGGAGCTCTGCGGCGGCTGCGGTCTGTGCTGGCGCGCTACCGCGCCGTGCTGGTCGACCCCGCAGAGTTCGCTTGCATGAAAGCCATCGTGCTTTTCAAGTCGGGTCAGTACTGGTTGACTCATAATATTTGTCATTTTTAACGCAAGGGTTTCAAAACGTATTTTGTGATCGATCATTAAGCATCTTATAGGACAGATATGCGTGTGCGTTGCACTGGATGGTATGGATTAGCCGGTAAATATTATCGTAATACTTGGTCAATTCATTATAAGATCCTCGGTTTCAAACCATTAGAATTTGCTGGGATACGCGTGAATCATAATGACATGGATCACACGATAATTTGACAGCTTAATCCATCCTGCAGCGCTACACATCGCACTAACTGGCAAAACATCGCAAGGGAGGCGGTGCAAACCCCGTGGCTTGGGATGGCAATCCTCCATGAACTTATATGAACTTTCATTTCTTCATCTGCCAAACACAACTGTTCTGCCAAGAGTGTACGAAATAGAAGAGAATCCATGACGATCATAATTGTAACAAAACCCCTATTATTTCCAGAGACTCGCGGCCTCAAAGATCCCCTGCAGATAGAGAACTTACAGGACCAGGCGCAGGTGATGCTGATGACGCACGCGCGCGCCGCGCACGCCGCCGCGCCGGCGCGCTTCGGTCGCCTGCTGCTGCTGCTGCCGCTGCTTCGCCTCGTGGGCCCTCAGCAGCTCGAGAGGGAGTTCTTCGCGAAGACCATCGGACAGACGCCCATGGAGAAAGTGCTGGCAGATATGTACAAAAACTAATAGTGAAAATTGGCGCGATTCTGTGAGTGGTCTTTTGTGAATGGACCGTCTTCTGTGAGTAGACCGTCTTGTTTGAGTAGACCGTCTTCTGTGAGAAGACCATTTTTTGCGAGTAGACCGTCTTCTGCCATTACTCCCGCTGTATATTGTATAAAAACTTGTTGTTGCTTCCAGAAGATGGAATGTTGAAAAAGGAATTATTTGTAAAAACAATGAAAAGACTCCGGGGAAAATGCTGGCAGATATAATAATTGTAGTAATATTTCTGTACACTGGCCATAAAAGCCTATATGTCGATCAGTAGAACTCTTGCAGCTGATGTGATGTTATGATGATGGCTACTCCTAGTTCTTCTTTACTAATATAAATATAAACAGCTATCGCATAAAGTGTCTATTATAATTGTGTATATAAATTTTTTTTGTTAGCCGGTAATATTGTCCCACTGTTGGGTATATAAGTACATTTAAAATAATATATCTACTTTAGTTAAGGTTTTATTATAACGTAGGCTTATAGATTTTAGGAACGAATTATGGCCTCTAAATATAATTTTAAAATGTAAAAAACCGTGTAAATACATTGAAGTTACTTGTTTCTATAGTATGTTTAGTCCGAGCGCTAAACGACAAAAAATTGCGTCGTGTAGTAAAAAATGACTGTGATGATACTCATGATGATTATCATAACAATGTTTAAATAGTACATTATTACAGAGGCCGGGAAGTAAGGGATTGCCGGGCAAAAGAAAATAGACGGCCGAGCGTGAGCGAGGCTGGATATTTGAAGCCGGCAATCCCTTTCCCCGCCGAGGTGTTTGTTGCACTTAGGTATGCTTCAAACATGCGATGATATAAATTAAAAACCTCCAAGAAATTAAACTTTTATTGCTCGAGAAATGAAAGTAAACTGGTCAAAATAAAAACTGCAAAATGTAACAAATCTCGTCTATCGTTTTTTTAGAAAAACTAATACTTTACTTATCTTTGAAAAACACGGACTGAAATACTGACGATTTAACTCTCAAAGACGATGACGATGATGATAAAATGCTCCTACTTACTACTTACTTAAATTGACTTACTTCTTTATTAGTACGTATGGATATAAATTGCTGTAGTTTTCATCCAGACGTATGCACCTTATTCTATTTCAGTTGCACAATTGTGACGTTTCGCGGTCAGTATGGGAAATTTGATATTCCCTCATTCAAATAATGCCAAGGAATATCCGAGCTAAAAATAGTTTATTGGTTACCATGACCGCAGAAAATTTCCCTAGTTCTTCGTACATAACAAAGTTACATTACTAGGACATTCTAAGGTAAAATAAAGTTTATTTCTAAAGTAAAACAAACATGTTCGTGGTTTAGGGGTCGACCAAGGGCCACACCGCCGCACCTAAACCTAAATTATTCCAAATTAATCATCCCACGTCGGTTTTACCAGTGCTCGTAACGTAACTTGGTTATGTACGAAGAACAAGCTGAAAATTTACTGCACTTCTTACATACAAAATAACATCATCGTTTCATCATACAAATTATTGCTCATCACCTAAAGGAGTTCATTCAATCCGTCGTTCAGGACTTAAGCACAGTATATATATATATATAAGCTAAAGCAGTAAGGAAACTACGAACAAATCGGTTGAAACGAAACACGCACACAGGCGCGCGCTTTACACGGCCCCTAAGCGGACCTGAGCCTGAGCGGAGTGTAAAGCGCGCGCCTGTGTGCGTGTTTCGTTTCAACCGATTTGTTCGTAGTTTCCTTACTGCTTTAGCTTATATATATACTGTGACTTAAGTGTAAATTTTAGACACAAATAACGTAACATAAAAAACACAAACTTTTTGCGTGCATTATCATCCGTCCTACATAATGTGTACCAAATTTCAAGTCAATCTGACCGACAGTTGAAGAGTTCTCTCCTGCTGAGACGGTCCTGCACGTCTAGCACGAGAGCGCACAAGAGTCGCGTCGCACGCGAGATAGATTGCCCGTCCTTTTCTTACTGGTACCAACAAGAAAGAGACGGGTAGTCCAACTCGCGCGCGACGCGACTTTCGTGCGCTCTTGTGCTAGCGGGGCTGGCTGGACCACCAGAATTCTACTACCAGATTATTGTATTGTCATCTAACTTACACGAGCAAAATTTCAGCGCAATCGGACGAAGATGCTTCAAAATTGAGTTGCAAGATTCCACCCGGACAAACATACATACATACATAAGTACAGTCGAGGGCATAAATATCGATACAGCCATCATCCTTACTAATATTATTAATGCGAAAGTAGCTCTGTCTGTCTGTCTGTCTGTTACCTTTTCACGCTTAAACCGCTGGGCCGATTTAGTTGAAATTTGGTATACAGATAGTTTGAGTCCCGGGAAAGGACATAGGATAGTTTTTATCCCGGAAAATTGCATAGTTCCCGCGGGATAGCACAGCCCAAACCACTGGACTTAGAGACTTGAAATTTTGCACATAGATACATTATATAATGTAGGCATCCACTAAGGAAGGATTTTTGGAAATTCCCACGGGATAAGGAAAAAACGGGTATTATATATTCGATTCCGAGTGACGCTATCTCAGTAACTATAATAACTAGACTCTTCAAATTTGATAAAAAAGTAGGTGATTACAAAACTTAGAAACTAATTTCAGGATTTTTGGAAATTCCCACGGGATAAGGAAAAAAACGGGATTTATCTACGTGGACGAAGTCGCGGGCATAAGCTAGTGTTAAATATTGTGTCACTGACCTTATTTGTTTGTGGTTTGAAAATGTATTGGGAACGTGCGAAGTGTATGGTGGGGGTGTAGAAAACGATCATAGCGCATGGTGTGCCAAAAATGTACAACAAGAGTAAAACTTGTCAATGGTGCTTTGCAAATAGGTCATTATTACACTTATTTTAAAGGGTGTTAAGCAGGGGTGTTACGAATATTCGCATCCGCATCCGTAAATGCGGAATATTCGCATTAATTCAGACATCTGCATCCGCATTCACATCCGCATCAATCAATGCGGAGTTTTTACGGATGCAGATTCACATCAACAAGACTCGACAAGTAACTACATGTTAAGAAAGTGGGCGGAGCCAGAGTGGCACGTGCTTCGCGTTTGTTTACATAAATACTATTATGCACTAATAAGTATTATTATGCATTTTAAATTTAAATAATTATCCTTTTAAAATCCCAAAATCCGCATCCGCATCGCATCCGCATCCGCATCAAATCCGCATCCTCGGATGTGAACTTCTAATAATCCGCATCCGCATCTGCATCCGCGGATGTCTAAATTTTTGCATCCGTAACAACCCTGGTGTTAAGTACCTATTCAATAATTATTGCCTTTCATTCTTAGTTCTTCTTCATTCCTTTACGTGTCCCGCAAAAATCAATTTATTTCATTTCAGCATAGTTTGGGGCTAGAAAGAAAAAAACCCAAATCAAATCCCGCCTTCATATTTGAAATTATCTAGTCTTCGACTAGCGGTTTGCGATCGCGACTGACGCTCCTTGAAAATTCCACGGACTATTTCGGAACATGGCGGGCAAAATTCGACTTAACTTTATTAAAACAACGTCATTCTGACTAACATTTTGATAAACATAGTCACTGGTTTTGAGTGCAACTGCGCTAATTCGCCAATGACTCAAATGGCAGTAAAATAAACAAAATGACGCGTACAAAACAGTTGATCGAGACAATTACGTAGAAATGTTTTTAACGGTATTTGATATATTTAATATTAAATGATATATATTATGTACCTAGCTTTACTACCTTTGGGTTTTTTTACAAGTTAGTTACAAGCTTTTTTTAACTTGCAATGTATGTATGTACAGTCAGGGCATAAATATATCTAGGTACCTACGTTAAGAAGTCAAAAACATGTATTGTATTGTGTTGACACCGTGCAAGACAGTAGCGCCATCTAGCAAACGCATTTTTAGAGGCGTTTGTCAAATAGTGAATGACAAGTGCTTATCGTCATTAAGATCTGTGCGTACCAAATTTAAAGCCAACCGAAGCTTTTTAGCCAAAATTAAGACACCGTACCTACTTTAAATCAGGGATGTTACGGAGCTTCGACTCCGGTTCCGTTAAGTCGGAACTTCCGATTATTATTACACCTTCGGTTCCGACACTTTTAAATCGAAGGTTTTAATCGGAGGTCGAAGTATAACATAGCGGCGGCGGCGGCCTGTGTCGACTGTTATGAACAGGTTCATACATGTCGCGCGGGGAATCCCCCCGACTCCCACTACGTGCACTCTATCGTCAATTATCCGACCCTGCCTCCGACTCCGATTCCGACTCCGATTCCGACTCCGATAAAGCAAATTTAAAAATACCTCCGTTACATCCCTGCTTTAAATACATAAATATTTCACACAAAGAAATGCCTCGAACGCGTTCGAGCGTTTATGAAAAAAAAGTCTAGGTATACCTACATGAACATTTTTTCCAGAATTTAACCATATTGGACTTTTCTTACTCAGGATCGTTTACCCTTTCGATCCTTATACAAGAAAAAATGTGTCCCAAAACTTTAATTCCGGTTCGTCACTTTTTCGTTAGTCGTTTTGTATATGTATGAAACTTGACGAACAATACAAGAAACAAATTCCATAGTAAAATGTAGTACACATTTTTTCTAGTATGAGAATCAATAGGAAACGATTCTGAGGAAGAAAAACCCAAAAACGTCAACATTTCATTACTATGGACTAATTGGCAGCGCCACTTGCGGATCGAAGCGGCAACAAACTGTTCTCATAGCATTTGACACTAGAGCTTCTTCCCGCGACTTCATCCGCGTAGAATTAGCAATTTTGCAATTTGTCTATACTGTTCTTCAGCCTATATTCATCCCACTACTGGGCACAGGCCTCCTCTCAGAACGAGAAGCCTTGGGTTAAGTTCCCACGCGGGCCCAATACGGATTGGGAACTTCACATCACACACACCATTGAATTGCTCTATTCTGTTACGTAGGCTTATGCTGTCCCGCTAGCTAGGCTATCCCGCGGGAACTACGCAATTTTCTAGGATAAAAAGTAGCCCATGTTTTAATCTAGGGTGCCAGCTATCTCCGTTCCAAATTTGATCCAAATCCGCCTACTAGTTTCAGCGTGAAGAAGGAACAAACATACACACACACACTCCCTCACATCCTCACAAAATTTCGCATATTTATAACTATTATTAGTAGGATTTTAACTCAAACTCGCTGTAGGCGTTATTTGTGACTGAAAACAGATACTAAGCATAGTGGTTCGCACCGCTTCTTTTAGATGTTTTGCTTAATACATACATACACATACACAAATCACGTCTTTATCCATTACGGGGTAAACAGAGCCCAAGGTGGCAAGACCTACAGGCCGCGCTCCACAAGATTGTGGGCGTAAAGGTGGAAAAAGGAATCAAAATAGTGATGGTTTGCCAGCCGCATCGCCCATAACATGATTCCTATGACTTTCGCCCATTCCTTTTGCTTAATACCTAGTAAAAGTACCATCAGTCGAAAGGTTGGTGGTAATTTTTGTTTAATAATTCATAATACGAGTTTTCCTCGGTCAGTGGTTTTTCTAATTCGATTATTAAACAATTCCACGAATTTATTCACACATCACATGATTAGGTATATGCAATAATATTTGTAAATGGGGGAAGACCTAGTGAAGAGCTCATACAGGAAATATTATGTTGAAATTACATGTGATGATAGATCCTAATGTATTTATTTATCAATGTGTAAAAACCAGATTAATAACTTCCAATGCGTCAATGTCATGTTTGGATTTTCAAAATAAGTTATGTATGCTGCTGTTCTAATTCAAATGGACGCATGTCCAAAAACATATTTAGTTTTTTTACATAATTTTATAATAATTTGCTCAAAACTTGCGAAACAGATACAGAGAACTAAATCTGTTTTTTTGGACATACATCCTTTTGAATTAGAACGGCAGTAGGATAAATATCTAATCTGTTCTAAAATGTAAAAAGAACTAAATCTGTTTTTTGGACATGCGCCCTTTTTAATTAGAACCGCAGTTATATGCGTCTTCTTCTTATAACTAGTAGATACAGTTTAATTTCGATATTTTCTCAACGATGCCTTTCGCTCGCTAAAAGAACAAACATTTTATTTGTACCTCACGTGGCCAATTTCTGAAAATACGTTACTTGAAAGTAACGCTCTCGATTGTGATGAAAAGGTGTGCTGAATTTTAAATTAATTAAAATAATTTTGGGCTGCTTCTAGTTTTGTACATACACAGATTTTTATCACTTTTGAATGATGTACTTTCAAAAATGTGGCATCTGATAACTACTTGGTTACAATTGTAATTTTGCAGACAATGCCTTAAATTTTGCTGTTTTTATTCGATAACGCTGTTGCCAGCGCATAATTCGCTTATCGCTTTCCTGTGCTACTATGCTATTTCCCAGGACAAAAACTATCCTATGTCCTTCCCCGGGACTGAAACTATCTGTGAACCAAATTTCAACTAATACGGTTCAACGGTTTAGGTTTTTTTTTTATGTTAGAGAGGCCAGACAAACGAACTAGTGGGTCACCTGATGGTAAATGATCACCACTGTCCATAGACACCCGCAGCGCTTTACGTGATGCCAGTGCGTTGTCGGCCCTAATATATGCGTGTATGCGTGAAAATGTAACAGACAAGCAGACAGAGTTACTTTCGCATTTAGAATATTATAATGATTAATTATTTTCCTGTTGTTTATCCCTGCTCTGCCTACAGTGTACCCAAATCGCTGATTCTGAGATTTATTAATGTTTGATCGCGACACGTTTGCCTTGCCACAAACTAAAACACGTCTTACCTAGTTAAGTCGAAGTGTCAGTTTTCTGTGAATCGACAAGCGTTACCACGTGCCCAATGTCATCTTATTTTTGTTGTCAAGGTAATTACCCTATATGATATGATTGTTGTTCAGAACATTGAACAGGATAAAAACAATCGATAACCTACGATCGATAATCGATGATGAGATCGCGAAGTACTTAGCAAACGAATAGTGTCAGACAGTTTTTGGTTCATGTTCTAAACCCTTCCATTCTTCCATGCTGGTCTGGGAGTGAAGAAAAAACATAGAATTTACCAGTTGCTTCTCTTCCCGCGCAGATGGTAAAAGCCCATCGAGGGAACGGGCGAGTCTTAGGAATCATGTTATGGGCGATGCGGCTGGCAACCCATCACTATTTTGATTGCCCTTTACAGCTATACGCCCTTAATCATGCTAAACGTGGCCTTGAGGTTTTGTTACCTTAGGCTCTGTCTACCCCGTATAAGATAAAGACGTGATATTTGTATGTATGTATGTATGTAAACCCTGGTAGGGTGACGGCACCAGTAATGATTTATTTTATGATAGTGATTTATTTTACAACAGTCATTTTTTAACCATTATTATCATTAAATTAATAATGAAGTGTCCATTACTGGTGCTTGTTAGCTTAAAGTGTCCAACACTGGTGTCATCACTTTTTTTAACCCCTCGATGCAAAAAGAAGTTTGTTATTAGTTTGACGTCGATGTCTCTGTGTGTGTGTGTGTGTGTGTGTGTGTGTGTGTGTCTGCCTGTCTTTGGTATCATAGCTCTTCTAGCCGATGGACCGATTTCAATTCTTTTTTTTTTTCAATCCAAGGCCAGTTTCCTTGCGGCGGTTCTCAGCCATGTTTGGTAAAAATCGATCCAGTAGTTTGAAGAATAACAGCTCTTTTCCAAAGTGACGTTTAATGTAGGGCATTTTTACCAAAAAAATGTTTTTTTTTATTTACGGTTTGATTAGGTACTCGATTAATAATGCGTGGGAGGTTTTTAAAAAAAAAATGTCCAAGCAACGAATGTTAGGTATAATTACAATATTTGTTTTGATCAAATTTTGTAACGCAAATTGGTCCATTTCCAGTACCTAGTGGTCCTCGGAACGACTTGAATTTTGTACACATTATGTAAGCAAGATGACGATTCAAGTATAGTTAAAAAAAACACAGCCAGCAAAAAAGCCTATGTAGGTTCTGTATCCTAAAAACGTACGTATTGATTAATTAGTTTAGCCATTTTTGTTTAGTTTAGGTTTCTCTGTTGCCCGCAACTTTGTCTGCGGATAATTGGTTGGTTACGCGCATGCGTTGACTACTTATATAGTTACAATTGACCGGGATAAAAACTGCGTTCAGTACTTCCCAGGGTCAAAATCTATAGGTATCCATACCAAATCATAACACGGTGGGTTCAAAAGTTAACGCGTCAAGCGTAACAAACAAAGCAATCGCATTTTTACATACGTACGTACATACAGGGTGTTAGGTAATGAGTGGATAATCCTTGAACTATGGATAGAGGGCACTTAGGACGTTATAATAAAGCTAAAATAGGTTTAGTAAAAGTTGCACGGTTTCCGAGATATTCGGACTTTTAGGTTTTTTTCGAAAATGAACACCCTTGTTCAATGTTTTGATCATAGCACCATTTTAAGCTAACTTTTTCAATTTTTTATTTTTGCTCAATATTCTTGAGTACTTGTATTTTCAGATAGGCAATACTATTTTTGTGAGACTACATGGGATTTTTTTTTAAAAAATCGCAAACTTAATTTTTGCCTTTTCAATCGTACATTGATCGAATTTTCAGCTCTCACGGTGAAAAAAAAATACACTACCGCCTAGTTGCCAATAAGCTTAAAAACATGCCGGTTTATTGACAATTTAAAAATGGTAATTACCTTTTGAATTTAAATTCAAAATGACAAAATAATAAAAAAAAATACACGCTCACCCACATTTTTCCCGATTTACTTTTTGTATCACGGGCGTAGAACTCAAAAATTTTTATTGCAAAAATAACATTATTGGCCACTTATTTAAATGCAAATGGCATTTAAATAATTCCAAATCTAAAAAACATGCTGACTGCCTTTTGTTTTTTTTTTCGACTTCGATTTTGAATTTCGCTATTATTGCATAATGAATGGTGAAGTTGTGCCTAGGCACTCACCATAAATGTAATGTATTTGGGCATATTCTATCAGTGTGTATTATGTTCGAAGCAGTATTAAAGTAAAAAACTTCAACACAACGATCTAAACGCAAAATTAACCATTCATTACGCAATAATAATAGCGAAATTCAAAATCGAATTCGAAAAAAAAACAAAAGGCAGTTGGCATGTTTTTTAAATTTGGAATTATTTAAATGCCATTCGCATTTAAATAAGTGGCCAATAATGTTATTTTTGCAACAAAAAAAATTTAGTTCTACGCCCGTGATACAAAAAGTAAATCGGGAAAAATGTGGGTGAGCGTGTATTTTTTTTATTTTTTTGGCATTTTGAATTTAAATTCAAAAGGTAATTATCATTTTTAAATTGTCAATAAACCGGCATGTTTTTAAGCTTATTGGCAACTAGGCGGTAGTGTATTTTTTTTTCACCGTGAGAGCTGAAAATTGGATCAATGTACGACTGAAAAGGCAAAAATTAAGTTTGCGATTTTTTTTTGAAAAATCCCATGTAGTCTCACAAAAATAGTAAGGCCTATCTGAAAATACAAGTAATCAAGAATATTAAGCAAAAATAAAAAATTGAAAAAGTTAGCTTAAAATGGTGCTATGATCAAAACATTGAACAAGGGTGTTCATTTTCGAAAAAAACCTAAAAGTCCGAATATCTCGGAAACCGTGCAACTTTTACTAAACCTATTTTAGCTTTATTATAACGTCCTAAGTGCCCTCTATCCATAGTTTAAGGATTATCCACTCATTACCTAACACCCTGTATATCACGTCTTTATTCCTTACGGGGTAGACAGAGCCTAAGGTGACAAAACCTTAAGGCCACGTTTAGCATGATTAAGGGCGTATTGGAAAGGGAAATCAAAATAGTGATGGGTTGCTATAGCTGCATCGCCTATAACGTGATTCCTAAGATGTTTGGCCATTCCCTCGATGGGCTTACCATCTGCGCGGGAAGAGAAGCAACTGGTAAATTCTGTTTTCTTTACTCCCAGACCAGCATGGAAGAACATTTCGCAGTTTTAACACTAGTTATGTATTGTTTTGTGCTTATGAAGCAACTGAAGCACTGCAGTGACGTCAGAAGGTTATACTAACATCGGCTTTTAAGATTATAGACATAAAAAGTCGACCAGCGTCGAACGAGTTGCAAAACTGGTTTTGCTTGCTATAAATATTGTACGAGCTTGGAAGGCCGTTCGGCGCAGACCATCGTGTGGCAAACCTTATTATACGTAACTGTTTTTGCCCGCTACTTCGTTATCCCGCGGGAATTTAGTTAAACTTTATTGTCTTTTACAATCATAACACGACCTCTCGGTCGTAGTATTACCGGAGTCAGTAGGTACCTATTGCACTTATGCCTTATTGTTTTAATGTCTTTTTAATTGTTTTATAAATATTTAACCAACTAGGTAACTTAACAAATTGTATTAAATGTGATATTTTATTTGTTGTGTAAATAATGTTAACTTCTGATAATTACTTAAGTGAATAGATTAATAAAATGTACCTTTCTAAGCGGCAAAAATATTAGATACAACATAATTTTAACCGACAAAAAAACAGGTCAATTTTTGCAAGCTTAAATTTTATTTGGCTTGCCCTGTTTGTTTATTTACTTGTTTGGGTCAAATCTAGGGATTGAAATGTGACTTCCTTCCGTGGTCGGTTAATTTGGCTTACTTATGTAAGCTCGGTGACAATACAATAATCTTGTAATGAAATTCTGGTGACCCAGCCAGGACCATCTCCGCAGAAGGGAACTCTTCAACGGTTTGTCCGATTGACTTGAAATTTGGTAAACATATGCAAGATAGATGACAATGAAGTACAGACTAAAAAGCTTGTATTAAAAAAAATAGGCTACGTTATTTTATAAGGCCCCCTTCCAAATACATTTTAACAGTTTAAAAATATAAAACTGGTCTCTAAACTAAGTAATTCGTTAAACTGCACCTCATTTCTAGAATGGAAACTTCCTATCTCGACCAGCATTAAGGTGAGGTCACAAAAATTGTTACAAAAAATACCTATTCTCTGCCAAACATTTATCTTTTCAGAATTATTTGCGACATGCTTGTAAATGTATAAAGATGTATAGTTTCTTAAAGATTAAATAAGTAAACCTGTTAAAAGTATAGTTAGGTACTTGATCGCGCTATTGAAAGGCTGAACATTATTTTGCAACCAATCTAACTAAGCTTTGTAAAAAATAGGATAACACTAAATATAAATTAGGTAAACGTAAGATTTCTTTTATTTAATCAACAAATTACTTAATTAACTAACATTCTATGTCAATACTGCCAAATGTAACCAAAATAGCCAAAAATGTACTTAAACGGTAATAAATTAATAATAGCGCAAAGAACCTGTTTTCATTTCATAATCTTACTCTCCAAGCCGGAACGCGACAGCGCAAGCGCTGCTGCTTGGCGGCAGGGTTAGCAATAAAATGGTGGTCATGGGCAGTGGTACGCACGGACCTCGCGCAAGGATCAACCATCCGCATATTTGACAGAAAACTTATGGAATATACTTGGGAGCAAATAAACCGGGACACTTTTCATACAACCTTCTATAACAACAAAATACTCGAATAAATCAATAAATCTAACTTTTTTACGTTTGTCTGTCTATGTAGATAACCAGTATAAAATGACCTCACACTGCCTACATTTTGCTTAGGAGCAGGGCTCTGCCTAACACTAGATGTTATATTCACGAGCCGAATTTGTATGGAAACCTCGGTGCCCGAATCCGACTCGCACTTGGCCGGCTCTTTGGTCACGATTTAAGTTTCACTCTGTATAAAAAAAATAACATAATCGCCAATAGACGGCGCTGTCTGTCAACTTAAACCGCCCGCCATTATTGTACATCGAACCTAAGAGTTTCACTACCGGAGTCGCCATTTTGAATTCTAATAATAAGTATTACGGTTAAAATTCGCAAGTCCGTAAGCTGGGATTCCCGTGTTGTTTACTTTAAATTGACTCTGGTTTTTCCCTTTATACATAGCTATGTAAACATCACGTATGTTAGGACGTGTGCATAATGACTGGTCATTCTGTTATCGTTTGGAATAAAAATAATAATTACACTAGGTATGTAGTATACAAGGGCATAAATATATATGTACGATACCAAGTCACCAAGTAGCTATATGTCTACACCTTTATGGCACACACAATAAGGTCGGTGACACATATATTTCACATGATGGCTGTGTCGACATTATATGCTTTCCACTGTACTCAGAAAAAAATACTAGCCACAAAAAAAAATTACAAAACATTTAAAAAAACATACTCTCGAATTAAGAACCGTTTTGGAAGGCGGTTAAAATTAAAAATAAGTTTGTGTTTTTACGTGGATTAAATGTAATGAGGATTATGTTTATATTTATTTTGCTAATACAAACCTAAATTAAATTAGATTTCGTAAAGTACGGTTCCAGACAGCTTGACTTTGCCCGACACTTCCAAAAATTAGCTTCCTAAGTAAAGTTTTTTGAAGAGTGGCAATCCTAGATACTAATATTATAAACGCGAAAGTTTGTAAGCATGGATGGATGGATGGATATTTGTTACTCTTTCACGCCAAACGACTGGACAGATCTGGATGAAATTTGGAACTTTGGTCTGGAATAACACATAGGCTACTTTTTATCCCGGAAAATTGCGTAATTCCTGCGGGATAGATAGCGATAAACGGATTCTATGCAGACGAAGTTGCGGGCAACAGCTAGTAAAATATAGTTCATACTTATATAGGTATGTAACTATTTACGTTGAAGTGGCAATGGGCAGCAGAAAAGTTCTAGAGTGACCACGAACCGGAACACTTAGTGTTGGCAGGCCTCCCACTAGGTGGACCGACATCGTGAAAGTTGCGGGAAACCGGTGGATGCAAGTGGCGAGTTGTCGTTCATTGTGGCGTTCTAAAGAGGCCTTTGTTCAACAGTGGACGTCTTCTGGTTCATGATGATCATGATACATACATACATAAATCAGATTGTTATCCCTTACGGGGTAGACAGGGCTTATGATAACAAGACCTAAAAGCCACGTTTAGCATAATAGTGTGAGTATAGGTGGAAAGAGGAATCTAAATACCTAGTGACGTATCGCGAGCAGCATCGCCTATCATAATTCCTAAGATTTTCGCCTATTGCCTTGATGGGATTTACCACATAATAATAATAATAATAAGGCGGTACTCCTGGACACGGCTCGGATAGTCAGGAGGTTCCTCTCTCTGTCACCCTGACCACCGGTAGTTTAGGCCTCGCCGCGCTGCTTTTTATGTTTTTATATTTTGTATCTACTAGCGACCCGCCCCGGCTCCGCACGGTAGGTATATTTATGCATGTATTATACATATAAACCTTCCTCTTGAATCACTCTATCTATTAAAAAAAACCGCATCAAAACCCGTTGTGTGGTTTTGAAGATATAAGCATACATCGGGACACGGGAACAGAAAAAGCGACTTTATTTTATACTATGTAGTGATAGTTATTAATATTGTTTTATTATTATAAACTTTGTAAAAACCTAACTTAGACAAAAAGAAATATACAGATAATAATAATAATTATATTTATTCCGAAATTGCTACAGTTTCAATATATTTGTTTAAAAATCGCGTAATTCGGCGGGCCTCTTGGCATAGGCAGCTTGCTGGAGGGGTTTGGTCTAGTGCTGCCGTGGGGACCAGCCATGGTGGGAGACAAATTTACCACATACCCACACAAATCACGTCTATATCAATTACAGGGTGGTCAGAGCCCAAGTTAACAAGATCTACGGCCACGCTTTAAAAAAGGAAAAGAGGTAAAGGTTTGTTTAAAAATAATCGCATCTAAAATTGAGACTTCCGGATAGCTAAATAAAACTTCCACATACTTATAATAGACATATAATAATGAGATTATAAACGTTACAGATCTTACATTTTTATAAAATTATCACAAAATTATCATTTTTAACTTAGTCCTGTCTAAATATAAATTATGTCGATCCAATCTTTCTTATAATTATAATAAAGTCGGAAAAACGACCACCTTGCCAATGCATAACGACGTCTATATAATTTAACAAGGTATAGTAGCCATAGTAGGTACACTGCAATCCATTTCAACGCTTTTATAAACAACCCGGACTATTGCGCAGTTCCCGCGGGATAGAATTCTTTGCAGACAGTCGCGGGCAACAGCTAGTCATAGTAGGTATAATTGTTATAAAATGTCGCGTAATATCAAAAATTATCCTTCAAAATTCCGGTGGATGTTATAGTTGCATACAATGATTGTGTGCGAATTTCGATGAAATTGATTTGTTCACAAACGCATTATAATGGATTGTGATGAAGAACAGCTTTTAGGACCCACTGGTGAGTCGAGAAAGTTCGTTAGGAAGTCTTTGAGACATAATAGTAACATATCGTGCCATTCCTCTCACACTTGGGTGACGGCATCAGTGTTGGACGGTTTAACCTGACAAGCACCAATAACGGACACATCATTCTTAATTTAAAGATGGTATAGTTTTAAATTGATTGTTGTAAAATAATATGCCTTATTGTTAGTGTTATCAAAATAAATATGCCTTAGTGTCTTTTCAATAAGAGTTGTGTATTATTGGGTTCATGTCCATTACTGGTGCCGTCATCTACTTGAGAGTAGATAAGAGGGTATGACACAAACTTCGAGTTTCAGAGTCCTCTGGAATTACTTTAACTGATGGCCGTTTTTCCGACTTATTGTGTACAAATAAAAAACATATGTTATTTCATTCATACAAAAATAACACACGTTTTTGTCTGAAATAACAGATGTTCTTTTTGTTATTATGGCTCTGCTGCAAGGCAATTTGCCAAACAGATGTTTTATTAATTAAAAAAAGTAAATCAAAATAAAACTTGAGTGGACACAAATATATAAATAGCTGACTGATTTAAATTGTTGATTGAAACAGATCTGTTACTTAAATATCAGGGCCAATAATACAGACAACATTTTTCTATAATTATGCAAGCAGGTACTTATAGATATAGCAAGAACAACAACAAATTTTAACAACGCAAATCATAGTTCCATTTTAGATTTTACTCACAAAACCTTTTAGTTAGAAAATGGAAAAAGTTTTTTATATTGTTAACAACAATTATCCTTTTTGCTTACCCTACACCACCTACGCCATAAGAGTCAAGAGATAAATAATATTATTTACTAGCTTCATACAAAGATACGACCAGCGAAGACCAGGGGGCTACTTCAAAATTCCATTTTCGAAGTTTGTATTACACTGTCCCTCTCGCTCTCAAAGTGATGACTACTAGTGTGAGCGGAACGGCATCAAACGAACTTGGAAAGTAGAATTTCGGAGCATAGGGCCATAGAAGCGGTAGTTATAATGTAATAATTTCTAATAGTGGGCGCACACTTTGTCTCGGCACTGTTCAAACTAAAGTCGAACGGACGGAGGACTGCGAGTAGTTGTCTCCGAACGCACCTCATGTCTAGTGTCTAGACCAGTGGTACTCAACCTTTTTTTTATACGGGCCACAAACACGTTTTAGTCATAGTGAGTGTCGCGTGCCACAAGCAAAAATTATTTAGGGGTAGGTCGTAGAGGTAGGTAACTCAAGGCGGGCCAATCACAAGGGCCGGGAGGGCCGCAGGGTGAGTATAGCTGGTCTAGACGACCGCACTCCGGAGTGACCTCACTAGTTCTTATTATTACGCTATGGTGTAGTTAGCATAAGGATTCGTCATGTTGTGATCAAACAAACCCATTCTGCGAAAAAACTCATACATACATAAAAAAACGTTTTTTTACAGGAAAAATTGGATGCAATTTTCAACATAAAATAATGAATATCCTGACGGGCAATTGTTTCCCGCGTTTAGCTTAAAATAAAATGACATGGTTTTTCAGTTGCATTTTCCTTTCTGAGTAGTGTAAGTTTTGACCGCTAATTGAGTAATTAAGCATTTAGTTTAGTTTCCAGGTAGCTGGGCAGGTAATAAACAGTCATGTCTCATGTCATGTGCATTATTTTGAAGATAGCCAGTAGAACATAATCTAGTATTTAAGTAAATGAAAGATCTAGTTACATAACTATTTTTCGTTACTATTGTCTGAAATCAATGAATATTCATAAAGGCTCTATAGGCTTCTGCTAACTTAGCAATCGTTTGTCCTGATCTGTGAAAGGTAAAGTAAATGGCAAACTGACAGATAAGGACAAACGATTGGTAAGTTAGCAGAAGTCTACAGAGCGTTTATGAATGGGGGTTAGTGTATAAGCAGATTTCTCTACTAGTTTGTAGCACTATGTTCTTGTCTATAAAACAATTTCTGTTTTGGCTTAAGGGATTGTAAAATAATGTTGTAAATTAACACACATTTATACATAAGGTTAAATAAATAGAGCTGCTTGTTTTTAAGGTACTAAATAACTAGGCAACAGATATAGGTACAAACTTATTTAGGTATAGACATTATCAATTTTTTTTGGACATGGTCACTTATTCTGACAGAACGTTACAGAACTCCCTATCCTGTCCTATGCAGTAATATTATTCTTTTTCTACATCATAAAGGGAACCTCCACGCAAGATTTCAGATTTCTAGGTCCTAAATTTAGACTAGGTATTACTGAATCAGTCAGTCACTCAAATAGGACACATCATTTTGTACATTCAGATTATTTTGAGATTAGAAGGCAGGTTTCTTGTTAAACATTGCTCAAGAGTATCAATTTTGTATTATTAAATGACTAAACTTTTAATTTTAACTGGTATAACCATTAACGGACACAGTTAAGCAAAAACGATGCTACCTAGAAGCGAGTAGTTCTTTAATGTCAGCTGTGTTGTTAAATATTCTAGGTCCAAATTCAAATGTCACTTATATGGGTTGTATCGTTTTTGTCTAACTACGCCCTGTCTTCCTGTTCTTTGTGGTCAGTGTTAAACAAACAAGTCCATGACTGCATATTAACCCGCTTTGTTTACAATATTTAACTTCATATTTTACCTCTTGCTGCCAGCTAAATAAACATTCAAATTACAGTTTTGCTGCGGACAGAATAAAATGTGAAAGATGCACAAGTTGATAACACTGAACTGAACATGACCTCGCAAAGATGTTTTAAAATGAAGCTATATTCACAAGTTGTGGGAGTATTACAAAGACATTATCAAACAAATTGAATAGGTATAGGTAGGTACTAAATGTGATTAAAAAATTGTTTTCATTTCGCAAGTCTGATCTGATCTATCTCTTAACGGTTTAACAAATTTATGATGTTTAACCTGTGCATGCGAAATTAAGAATATTTTTTGACAGAAATGCAGGGCCGGTGTATCAGACGTTTACATCACTGCACAGGAATTAAGTAAAATGCTACGTAGCGAATTAGTTCTTAAGGCATTCCTTTAGAGACAGTTGCTGAGATGCAATTTTGTGACATGGCAAAAATATTAGTATTCGTCAAAGGAACATTCCATATCAACATGAATTAAAATTAAAATCAGTATAAAATAGGTTGTTGATATATTCCTCCAAACACAATAGTATTCGTGACTTTCTCGACAATAAGATAACTGAAGGGCCGGTTTGCCTCGAACCGTACAGCTCCGATACGGTTAGTAAACTCAGCAGCTGACACTGCAGATGCTGTGGTACCTTCCTCTGTAACTTCTATTTCAGCTTTATGAATGACTTTTGTAACAAACAATTTCTCACGAGAAAGGCGTCCCAGGTTAGCTCTAGCCTGATCAAACAAATCATAAATACCAAGACCCTCCTTCAAAGTTTCTGTCAAATCTAGATTCGAATCGATCTTGAATCGTGGCAGATAGCAGTCAACTTCATCTTCACCGAATTCTTCCTGAGACCGTCTCATTTCAGAAAAGACGGTATCAAGAGGTACTGTTTGAAAAGATAAGAACATCTCTTCTAGCGACACTCCAGGGTTCGGTAACATCACCAGCATGGACAAGCGGTTTTCAGCACCGTAAGGCAGCTCAATAACTCTTGCTTTAATATCTTTAATGTTAGCAAACGGATATGTAAAACGGTTATACATCATGTTAACATCACCAATTATGACATTGTTGCTGTTGTAGAAAGGACGTTTGGTGGTTGAAGAGGCGTTAAAAGGTGCAGTCCATTGCCCTTTGAAATACAGAGCACTAGTGATAATCATCCGAGTGTCCCCAATATTATCACTTTCTACTAATTTAGGGATTCGGCCTTTAGTGACCGTGGATATTGCCTGGTTGATATGGTTGGCGGTGGCCACGCTATTCTTGAAATTCACTGGTTCGATATTGGTTGCATAGTAAACTTTTGAACTGTTTAAGAACTCATCTTCGAGGTATATAGAGCTATCTACAAATATGCCGTTGTATCTAGCGAGTTGGATAGTGGTTGCGTTGACAATGAGCCACTGCGCGGTATTTTGGAAGCTCGCTCTTGTTAGTTCTCGGTTTTTTGTTATACGCAAGGCATTCACAAGTTCTAGCCGTGTTTTTTTTAGCGCGCCTTCCGAGGTCACCGCAAGGACCGTCCACACAGTGATCGGCGATATCACAAGATTCTGTTTTTGTGATTTCGTCGTGTGGAATAATAACTCCACCGAGAAATTCCCGATCGCGTCGCTAAACGCATTGTGCAGGTTATTCGGACGCACGGTCCGATTGTCTTGGGGTATTGTCTGTCCGGCACTCAACGAAGCACACGCGAATAAACACACTATTAACAACATACTGATTGTGAATAAATATCAGGAAATAAAGTTTTTAAACGACGTGCGGTGTGTCAGCACAGTCGACCGCGGCGTAGCGAGCGGTAACTGAACGACGTCCTGACCGAAGCGAGCGCTCGCATATTATTATCACCGTCGCGTTGGCGTTTGACGTTTTCCTCATTAGTAGTGGGCAACTACTTGTTATCTTTAATATTTACATAATACGAATAGTCGAATAGAGCGAAACAAGGTTTGAAATATAATAACAGAGACGGATGCACTGCTCAAGCGGCGGCGGTTGAACGTAAATTTGACAGGTCAGCTGACGTGACTTTTTTTTCTATTATTCTGCCCAAGGCGTACCTACGTACTATGCCCTTCAGCCGTGACGTGACCGTGTTAAATAAAGGTAGTGCTATGTGATGGCTACGTACTTTATAAGTTTTTACGGTCCCCATAAATAAAACATACGTCATCCTAATTCCGTGGAAATACCGGGACAAATAAAAGTCCGCTTGATGTCCAAGCGGTCTTCTCCCAAATTCGAAGTTCGTGTCATACTTTCCATCCTTTCACTCTTCCATTAAATACTCTATAGTGAGAGCGGGACACCGCTATAAGAAATTAGGTAGGTAGGTACGTGCCTTAGAAAGGCTACCCACCTAAACTATAATAATTATAAAGCTAGTGTTTGTTGGTTTTTGGCAGAACGCGTTATTCACGTTGAAAAATTCTATGTGTTAGACAGCCCAAATTTATCATATTAAATTTAAAAAAATTGTGCAATCTTACTACGTCGTCGCCCACTGCTCAAGAGCCTCACCCCATCTGTAATCGGATAATTTATATACCTAATTTATGAGTTGTTATTCTGCACTAGGTAGGTAAGTGACCTTAAGCGTGGAGCGGAATCACAAAAGCTCAAGATAACCGGTTGGTTTGGTTCAGATGCCTTAGTTTTCCTCGTTTGGGCGCACGATGCGACCACAACAATTCACATTGTGACTCAAATCTCTCGCCAAATACAACCGAGACGTACTTAAAAATAAATACTAGTTTATTCGCTTCAACATGTTATATTTCTCGTGCTTCTTCGCGTTAGTATCTTGTATCGTGCAACGAGCATCTACGGAACAAGATGGAGGTGTGTATCCTAAACTTAACTCAAGTGAAAGATTCGGGAATTTCTCCGTCGAATTGTTATATCACGTCGGAGAATTTCAAACGGGCAATTTTATAATATCGCCTTTTAACGCGTGGTCGGTGCTCGCATCAGTCGCCGAGGGAGCTTTGCGATCCACACGCCTAGAAATCGCCAATGCTCTACGACTCTACAAGAAGACGAACTCGACTAGATCTGTTGTCCAAGGCGTAATGCGAGAGCTACAATTAAACTCAACCACCGTCCAACTTGTAAGGTTTAACGCCATTTTAATAGACAAATCTAAAAGTCCAGAAGCTGATTTCCGAGAGATCTGCAGACTTTACGACACATTTAACGTTCCGGTGAACCTGATGGACGCTCGTGTTACAACTAGCCGCACAAACAAAGCGGTTACAGTCGCCACCAAGGGTCTGATCACGAAAATAGTCGACGAAAATGATTTCAGAGAACCACAGATGATAATTATGAGCGCTGCGTATTTAAAAGGACAATGGTCTGCCGCTTTTAATCCCTCATCTTCTTCTATACGTCCATTCTATGACAGCAATGGTGTCCAAACAGGCCAAGTGAACATGATGTATAACCGTTTCACGTATCCCCTCGCTGACATATGGGACCTCCAAGCCAGTGTCATTGAATTGCCTTACGGTTCAGAAGGACGGTTTTCCATGATTGTAATGCTTCCAAACAAAGGAGTCTCGCTTCAGAGAATGATAATGAATACCCAGAAAGTACCTCTGGACGTCGTGTTTTCTGAGTTGAGATTGGATCAACAGGAACACGGGGATGATGTAGTAGAGTGCTTATTACCAAGGTTCAAGATCGACTCAAATTTAGAACTGAAAAATGTTTTGAAGAAACTGGGAATTTTCGCATTATTTAACGAAACCACCGTTGCATTGGCACGAATCGCTCGATTCAATCCGTACGTGACGAAAGTTATCCACAAAACAGTAATAGAAGTAGCAGAAGAGGGTATTCCTGGTACAGAGTCGGCTCCAGAGTTGAAGGCCCCAGGCGTCACATCGGGTCTCCCAAAATTTGAAGCGAATCGTCCGTTCGCGTTTCTTGTACTTGAAAAAATAACAAATACTGTCTTGTTAGAAGGCCTATACAAGCAGCCTTATTTGGACTAACCCTTGAACTACGTAAGGCAAGTATTCAGCTAAAGTGCAAAGTGGCCAGGAGGCACATGCATGAAGACGGACTACTGAGAAATTACTACGTATGCCATACAAAAGCGCGACCACGGAAACATGGTGCAAAATATAGATGGCGCTCTTAAATTGCACGAAGCATTAAAAGCGAAGTGACAGGTTTTCTACGTTCTTAATAATAGATGACATTGTGTAACGTTTCCAAATTTCGTTTTATTTATTGTGTGATTATGATTAAATTTGGAAAATCCAATAAAAACTCGTATAACGCAGCTCATTACCTCATAAACTCTTGATGCTATTTTCGGGAATTTTTGTACAATATATAATTGTAGCGCGGGCTTAATAACGTTTCTGAACGCAACCTTGTCTTCTCGCTCGCTCTCTCGTATTGTGTAACTTATTCTTGTAACGCCCAAAGTGAGGCGCCAGTGTGATGGGATGAAAGGTGTTCATTAGGTATCCATAGTTGAGTTGTTACATGAGTAGGGATACAAGAATAAGTTACACTTACACGAACACCGCGAGAGCCGTATAGTTCTGTTAATTTTAGAAAGGGACGGTTAGTCATATTCATATCGCGCGCTCTCGTTTTAGCCGTGCAGCGCGCGTGCCGATCGGCTCGGTTAGCTCAGTAGGTAGCCAGAGGGGCTACTCCGAAATTCGATTTTCGAAGTTCGTTTCGTTCCGTTTCGCTCACACTAATAGTCATTAATTTGAGAGTGAAAGGGACGGTATGACACGAAGTTCGAAAATCGAATTTCGGAGTATAAGGCCAGTTACGAGACAGCGAGCGATACCGAACGAGCGTGATGTTCGGCCAGTTGCGTTCAGAAACATTATAAACCCGAACTATACAAGTATTTATTAATAATAATAAGATACACTCGAATTCCTGAACGAAGCAGGGCTACTTTGAAATTCGATTTTCGAAGTTTGTAGCGTACCGACCCTCTCACACTTAAATTAATGACTTAAGTGTGGGCTGAATGACACGAAACGGAATTCGAAAATCAGATTTTAGATAATGTGGCCCGGTTAGAAATTAGGGGTTAATTAATAAAAATACAATGTGCAGTAAATACATTTATCTAAATACATCAGTAACTTCACTTGTTTTTGTAATTTCCTTCTGCGCTTCTACTAACATCCTACCTATGGCTTTGACTAGTCTCACTTTGAATCTAGAAACAGTAGTATTTTCCTCATAGGTTACCTCCTTGGGGTCTCGCTCTACGTAGTACTGAAAAGTGTTTGAAAGCATTTCTCTGAGTCTCAAAATGTTGTCGATTTGGCTGAAAAAGAAAAGACAATAATCAAACTTTAAACAAGCTACGCTACGTAATGGAAATGTCAAATATTATACAGGGTCTTTTAAAATCTTCCATGCTGGCCTGGGAGTGAAGAAAACACATAGAATGTACCAGTTGTTTCTCTTCCCGCGCAGATGGTAAAAGCCTATCACTATTTTCCTCCGAAAACTCTCGATCTTGTACCTACTCCGAAATTAAAATTTCCCATCATGACATTCCCCTCACAGTAACAACGATTACAATTACAATGAGAGCGAATGAGGCGGTATATTAGAAACGTCGAATTTCGAATTTCAGAGCGGAATCCTCGGACATTATTATTGATATATCTATGGATATCGATAGCTACAAAAATGTTAAACAGCGGACAAAAGATTTTTTATTACTTACCTTTCAGGAACGTGTATTTTGAGTTTGTGCCGTGGCAGATATATTGCAGTGTCTTCGTTACTGTTATCCTAAAAAAAGGGAAAGAAATAAAAAAATAAGTTCCCTAATAGTTACAAGTGTTATTATGAAGACGTGGTATTTTAACGAAAGTTTCATTCTAAGTGTGTTATTATGTTATTATTTCCATTTGCGAATGAGTGAGGTCCACCAATCACCTAGTGAGCATGTCTGTATGTTTACAAGTAGGTATGTATCTGTGCGCGTGTGGGTATGGAATTGTGCGCGTGTGGTTATGTAACTGTGCGAATGTGGGTAGGTACCTATGTAACTGTGCGCATGGTGAGTAATGTAACTGTGCGCATGGTGAGTAATGTAACTGTGCGCATGGTGAGTAATGTAACTGTGCGCGTCTGGTTATGTAACTGTGCGAATGTGGGTAGGTACCTATGTAACTGTGCGCATGGTGAGTAATGTAACTGTGCGCGTGTGGGTATGTAACTGTGCGAATGTGGGTAGGTACCTATGTAACTGTGCGCATGGTGAGTAATGTAACTGTGCGCGTGTGGGTATGTAACTGTGCGAATGTGGGTAGGTACCTATGTAACTGTGCGCATGGTGAGTAATGTAACTGTGCGCGTCTGGTTATGTAACTGTGCGAATGTGGGTATGTAACTGTGGGCATGGCGAGTAATGTAACTGTGCGCGTGTGGGTGTGTAACTGTGCGCGGACCTTGTGCGCGGCGCCAGGCGCGAGCGCGAGCACGTGCGCGGGCGCGACGCGCGCGGCGAGCCGCACGACGAGAGCGCGGCGCTCGCGCGAGTGCAGCCCCCCGCAGTACGCGAACAGGGCGCCGCGCGCGCGACTGGCCGAGTGGTTCACGCTTTCGCTACTTATGTGCGCGCGGTCACCAACGCTGTACAAACATTTATGAATATAAAAAATGAATATTAGGGAACAATTCACACAAATTGACCTAGTCCCAAATTAAGCGCTAGTAAGCCTTCTATTATGGGTATGAGTACTAGACAACGATATAAAATACTTGTATAGAGAAATACATAGTTAAATAGATAGAAACATCCATGATTTAGGAACAAATATTCGTGCTCATCACACAAATATATCATACTAGCTGTTGCCCGCAACTTCGTCTGCATAGAATTCGTTTATCGCTATCCCGCAGGAATTACGTAATTTTCCGGGATAAAAAGTAGCCTATGTGTTATTCCAGGCTAAAATCTATCTATATTCTAAATTTCATCCAAATCTGTCCAGCCTTCTGGCGTGAAAGAGTAACAAACATCCAAACATACTCACAAACTTTCACATTTATAATATTAGTAGGATGTTTCATGTGTTTTATGTATGTACGAGCCCAAGGTAATAAAAACTAAATAAAGGCCACGTTTAGCATGATTGCGGGCGTATCTAGGTGGAAAGGGGAATCAAAATAGTGATGGTTTGCTAGCCGCATCGCCTATAAAAGTCATGATTCCTATGCCCATTTCCTCGATGGGCTTTTACCATCTGCGCGGGAAGAGAAGCAACTGGTACATTCTATGTATTTTCTTTGCTCCCAGCCCAGCATGGGGGCATTAAACATAAAGATAAGTTCGCTTTTGTGCATATATTAATGTTATTTTTTTTATTTTTTTATGAATTGTATCTGTTTCTATATATTTGTACAATAAAGCATTTACTTACTTACTTAAACATCCATTATCAGTACACATAGAATGAATACTAAGTTAGTAAAAAATAAAATGCTCATTGGATCTCTCATGCACACTCATCCAAAGACAGAAGAGGACTCCATAATACGTGGCATCTGGATGCAATAAAAATGGAAACCGGTGTATTCTTTCTTAAAACACGTCGTCTGAACTAGCTTTTAATTAATTCTGTCGCCATCAAACTGGTATTCGGATGACACGCGTGCGATTCTAAGATTATGATGCAATATTGGCGTTTTCTTTCCATGTCACCTGTAACTGTTTTGCCGGGCAACAATGAGCCGTGGACCACTGTGTACCACGTTCGCCAATTGAATATTTATTACGCGGCGCATAGCGCATAGCCGTTCGTTAAGCATGCCATCCTACTAATATTATAGACGCGAAAGTTAGTAAGTATGGATGGACATTAGATTAACACATAGGCTACTTTTTATCCCGGAAAATTGCGTAGTTCCCGCGGGATACCGAAAAACGAATTTTTTGCAGACGAAGTCGTGGGCAGCAGCTAGTTTTTTAAAATAAATCAGGGCTGCCAACGAGTACATGGTTCACCTCCACCCATGCATACCAAAATTGCCAAGACCAATTACTATGCATTGCAAAGATTTACAAATGCGTTGCCAGCCTAAAAAGCGACGCGGTGGTCTTAATCCCCAGACCCGAACACAGCAGCGCAAGCACTGCTGCTTGGCGGCAGTATTAGCGAAGATAGCCCAATCACCTACTCCACTTCTATACAGTCGGTGAGATTTTAGAATGCCATTCGGGTTTGTCTCGCTGTCTCACTCACTCTTATGGGTTTGATAGTTGAATCGGCCGACCGTACCCGAATCCCGAATAGCATTCTAAAAGTTCACAGACTGTACAGGTGTAAAAGACCCCGGGTCCCTTGTTGTCCCATAATTTCGTCGTAATAATCGTTAGGTACCGTTACCCGTGGTGACTTTAATATACGGTGTGACTATAAAAAGTAAGTAAATGCTTTATTGTACAAATATAAAGAAGCAGAGACAAATCACAAAAAAAGACCTTAAATATATGCACAAGGGCGAACTTATCCCTATAAGGGATCTCTACCAGTTAACCTTTGAGTAAATGAGAGGAGCATTAAGCGAGAGTAAAAAAAGTAGTTATAATGACGAAATTATTATTTTTTATTTGCGTTTACTGCTTCCAATCGATTTCTTCATCGATCGCCTTTGCGTCTACATGCCAAACAAGGTATCAAAGTAGCCTATATTATCAAAGTCACCCCGTAGTCATAATTTATTCGGCCATAACACATGAAATTGTGCATCTTTGAAGCATTTCAGAATAGTCATCAGAATTAAGTAGGTCAGGTTAGTTTACTATCAAGTCAAAAAAGAAACCGACTGTTTCAGAAACAAAACGATTTACAACAAACGAAAATTATGGCAAACCTTCACTTTTAACTACAATTTTATAGGACAAAATATAGACACTGACCTGGTAACCAGTTTAACATCAGCCATAAGCTTCCCCTTGGTCCTGATTTTGGGTCTGGTGAGGAGCAGCTGGTTGGCCCCGCACAGCAAAGCCGCGGGCATCAGCTCATCAACGCCGGAGAAGCGATTCAACTCTTCAACGTCTGGAGACGGCTGGACCAAGGGTGTGCTGAGGAGCTGTTCTAAGTAGAGGTTGGAGATTGCTGGAAAGATTATTTATTTATTTATTTAATAATTGCTCACACGTAGTGTATACAGTTCAGTTCAGATTAAAGAAATTATCAGCGAAGGCTTTGTTATGTCATTGGTATGGATTGGACGGCCAATATTATCGTGCGATCCACACGTATCGCGATCCATATCACAAAATATTGATGCATAACGCAGCGACTCCCGTTGCTTCGAAATCAACGCCCCTATATTGACATACCACTATACTATGTGAAAAACTTAAGTAAATGATCTGTTCTATGTGTGAGTAATGTGTGCGAATAGACAAATTGACATTCCAAATTAGAAAAACGACTTAAGTCCCAGGGTGCGAGTCGGGTTACCTCCGCGTGTGGTCAAGAGCTGCGGTTCGTTTTCGGATCCGTCCGTGGGGAAGAGCAGTGCTTGGTCCGGTGCACTCTGGGCATCGGTTAATGATTTCCTGTCAGATTCTGAGGGATATCATTATCCGTTGGCTAAGAGCCCGACAGGGGGGAGGGGTCTTTTGACACCGTGTTCTACCGTACAACGCTGCCGACATTTTTGTCACAAGATTTTTGAATACTGTATTTTATTACTTTGACATTGGCGAAATCATCGCATTGATCGATGGGGACTTAAGTCCCATATCAGTTCTGTACATTACTACATACAAGTCATTTACTTAAGTTTTTCACCTTTATCACAATTATATTGACTGTCTAACTAATCAAAGCCAAGTCCGTTTGATATTTCTGTCACGTTTATGGTTTGTCTAATATTTAACCAATTCCAAATGGTTGAAACGTAAAAAGGAACTTTGGAGACTAATGCCATCTAGCGACGTTCATAGGCAAATCATTACAGTGCTGCCAGTTACATAATGTAATTGGATTTTGAAGCAAAATAATATCACAATTATAAAGCATTCGTCTCTTCCTAACCAATAAAAAAGTACGAATGGGATGTCATAATAGCTCCAGTACACAATGAGTCATACGCCGTGTCGCCATCGATAGAAATGTGTTCATGGCTCATTGATGCCCGGTGAAACGCTTATGACGGACACTTGTGTGAACTTCACGGAATACGATGCGATCGCTTCTTTAAACTGTGTCGAAAAAACCGACCACATAACGCTGCTTTCTAACGCTATCATGCGGAATTGCCCAATGGGCCATTGTGAGTCATTGTGTACTAGAGCCATTAAGCAACAACGAGCTCGTTTGGATTCCTGTTTTATTGTTCTATGCGTTCAGTCATCATTAGCTGATTCTAATCCAGTCGCTTGAGTTTATTTTAAAGCCATCCAGTAACTTACATTTGACATAGGCCAGTCGGTCCTTCCTGAGCCCGTACCTTTCGCACCACGCGTCCGCTGCTTTCCAACCTTTCTCCCGCACAACTCTATCGAACTCTTCCTGTATCCAGTACAACGCTGCGTAATCCGACGTGTCACTGAATTGCCGTTTTATCTCTCTGATTTCTGTAACAAGCAACATATAAAATTAAACAAAGTTTCAGTGAGTGCTGGCCGAAGTGAAACACGCACACTCGCGCAAGCCCAGCGCCGTTTAAACGACCCAACCGCAACTCTTCCTCCGTCCTACGAATTTTCGATCAGGTCACGTGTTCTGACGGTCACGTGACCTGACGCGAGTTTAAAATTTTTTACTCATTCCAAGAAGTGCACGTTGCTAAAGAAATTTTATTTGTGACCAAAAAAACTTGGTATTCGTGTCTCGCTCACCCTCCCTCCTGTCAGCGGCGTCGGCGAACAGCTCGATGTGGTGCTGGCAGTGTGTGACGCAGGCGGCGGCGCCCACGCTGCTGCCCAGCACGGCGCCCCAGAGCAGCGCCAGCGCGAGGCGCGGGAGCAGCGCCAGGGATGACAGCACCGCGCCCAGGCGGGTCAGCTGCTCACAGTGGCTCAAGGCACCTGCCAACAATGGATCACTAACGTTATTTTCATCTCTAGCCTATATACCCCAGTGCTGGGTACAGGCTTCCTCTCGGAATGAGAGGACTTAGATTATAGTCCCTACGCGGGCCCAGTGCGGATTAGGATCTTCACACGCACCATTGAATTCCTTCACGGATGTGTGCAGAATAATATAGCACATAAATGCAGAAAAACTCACGAGGTGCGAGCCCGGGCTCGGACCCACGGCCCTTTGCTTGAGAGGTCACAGGTCGAACAACTAGGCTACCGCGGCTTTTTTATAAATGCGACATGCTAATATAAAACTCGAAAATTGCTGTGCCGATTTGTATAATTTTAACACAGCATTAAATAAAAAAGGAACGGGGGCGAAACCACGGGCGAAAACTAGTAATCTAATAACTATGTGAAATTATATTAAAAACGGCTCGAGTCTACTTTCTGAATTATAGGTAATTATAGGTATCTATCATGTAATTTGAATTTGAGTATAGCACTTATTTTTAATCCCCGACGCAAAAAAGGGGGTGTTATAAGTTTCACGTCAATGTCTGTGTGTGTGTATCTGCCTGTGGCATTGTAGCTCTGAAACGGATGGACCGATTTGGATTCGGGTTTTTTTAATCTAAAGCCAGTTTCCTAGCGGTGGTTCCTAGTGGTGGTGATGTAAGGTATTTTTTTATTTACGGTTTGATTATTCGATTAATGCGTGGTTTTTTTTTAATTTAAGTTTTATTCAATTAATATTTCACCTATATCAATAAGGTCATTAACAGCCATCTGGATGGCCTTGTGCGTGGGCGGCTCGGGCAGCTGCGACAAGAAACTTTCAACCTTCTCGTCGGGCGCATAAGTTTTACAATCCAACACCGTCTGCTCTAATGGTACCCTGGAATAAAAAAATATTCATAATTCTTAAATCACTCGCCTAATCTTTTTTTTTAATTTTGAAAGTCCTTCCGGATAAGTAGTTTCAAAAACAGACGTGTAAAAGAGCCTTTGGCAGCCTATTTTTAAAATAATAGTACATTACTGCCGAGGTCTGGAAAGTTGGGAATTGCCTGATGAGGAGGCTTGTGAAGAGTCGAGGAATGTACAGTGCTCAAACAATAGTAAAAAAAACATCAGGAAAAAAACAAGTACCATTTAATAGAAATTGCACGAAATACTTACAAAAATAAGTAAGTAGTTTAATTATTTACCGCCTTCTAAAAACTTCTTCCAAATCACAGACATTATAAACAGAAAATTAAAAAAAAAACTAACACACGCACTGCGTTGAAAAACGAGCGGTTGGCCTGGCTGTATGGAATTATTCTATCGTCCTCTCAATTTTACATGCAATTGTTTAAAGTTTTAAAAGTTAACGAAGCGGGAAATAATGTATTATAGTACATTTCATTTACTCCTAGGTAGAGAAGTTTTGTTTTCTTAATTTCGAAAAGCAAAAATGAGGCACTTACCTTGTTCTATTTTCTAACGGAAAGAGAAAATTTCCCAAAACGTTTGAAATAAAATTCGCTAATCTTAAATATTCAGCGTGTCTACGGTGTTTTTTCGCCATTATCGTCTCAGCATATACCATTCAAAGTGATGGTACTGGGGGAACAAAATAGTAATCAGCTGCTAGCCGCATCGCCTAGACTGGAACACGATTCCTAAGATTTTCGCCCGCTCCTTCGATGCGCTTTTACCATTTGCGTGGGAAGAGCCCATCGAGGGAATGGGCGGAAGTCTTAGGAATCATGTTATAGGCGATGCGGCTAGCAACCCATCACTATTTTGATTCCTCTTTCCACCTATACGCCCACAACCATGCTAAACGTGGCCTTTAGGTCTTGTTACCTTAGGCTCTGTCTACCCCGTAAGGGATAAAAAACGTGATTTGTGTTGTGTTGTTGTGGGAAGAGGAAGTAGCTAGTATTTAGTACTTATACATTCTACATTTTTTTTTCACCAGCATGGGAGTAGACGAGCCACATTCGAAGTAATAAAAAGCCATACCTTAGAATTTCAGGAGTCGTGAAAGGTGTGAATTCGTTTTCTTTTTCCTCGGTGTAGAGTTTATAGCAGTGTCCTGAAACAAATAAGTTTTACCTTTTATATTATTTGCCCAAAAAAACAATCATAATAGCAACAAATACGGGCCAGTAAATCACTTCATATACAAAGGTTTTCTGTTTCATTCCATTTTTATATAGTTTCTGAAGAATAGGGGCGTGGAATGAAACAGAGTTATCTTTCTCCTTCTTTTATAATCTGGCCCCATCGATCGATCCGATGATTTCGCCAATGTCAAAGTAATAAATACAGTATTCAAAAATCTTGTGACAAAAATGTCAGCAACGTTGTACGGTAGAACACGGTCAAAAGACCCTTCCCTCTATCGGGCTCTTAGCCAGTGGCGTAGCTAGGTAACCAAGGGCCCTGGTGCAAATAAAAAAGGGGGCCCCACTACTATCTAAACTGGTTACGTTTTAATAATAATAGTTCGATCGAGATTTTCTGGTAAGGATTCGAGGGCCTTCTGAGCTTGAGGGCCCCGGGACACTGCCCCGCCTAGCCCCTAGGTAGCTACGCCACTGGCCTGGATAACGATATTCCTCAGAATCTGCCAGGAAATCATTAACCAATGCCCAGGGTGCACCGGACCAAGCACTGCTCTTCCTCTGGGACGGATACAAAAACGAACCGTAGCTCTTGACCACACGCGGAGGTAACCCGACTCGCACCCCAGAGTTAACTTTACAGTAATATATTCTGGACTGACAAGATATCATTCGATATATAGGTATACCCACATTCTGTAATACTAAAATACTGGTACCTACACTGCAGTTTCTACGATAGGATCTGGAATTTTCGTGGCAAAACAAAACGCTGTCGCAATCTAGCTAGTGCAGGGGTCGGCAACCTTTTGAGTCGGAAGAGCCAAAAATGACTATTTACAAAATTTCAAGTTTTTAAAGAGCCACAAAAAAAAATCTCGCCAACAATAAATAGCCTCAATACTTTCATAAAGTTTGTTGATAAAAAAAGTTATCTATTTATTCATATATAAGTAGTGTTTTTCACAACAAATAATCACATTTTATAAAATAAATAATATTTGCGAATGGAACTAAAGAGCCGCAGCCTCACATCCAAAGAGCCGCATGTGGCTCGCGAGCCGCAGGTTGCCGACCCCTGAGCTAGTGCTTTAAAAAAATTAATGCCGATATAATTTTACATTAATTTATAATAATTGGCGACAGTTGGTCAAAATATGCAGAAGATATTATTTTAATAATATGCATAATTTCATTTAAATCTCAACTATATTTTATCAAATTAATAAAATAAATCAAATAAATCGACATGTCGCACCTTTAGGATGAAAACGACACGTTTCAAAAAATACGATTTTTGTGTTAGGGTCGTAAAAAGACTTTATACAGTCATATCTATCGTTCCATTAATAATAAAACGCCACATTCAGGCTGGAATGGGACAAAGGTCTCTTTCTTACGCGGGGAATTCCGTGCTCATGACGGTGCAGGAGGGGCGCATTCAGTGTTCTGTCCTAGCACCTGTGGGATAGACGTCACACGGACAGAACAGTAGTGACGGAAAGCCTATTGAGTCGTTTTCATTCTGATTGAAACAGTAAATTTCACTTTAATTTTTAATCTTAAACCGACGTATTTATTATTGTGACCATTTGTTTCTGGTATAATTTATATAATTTGATGAATTATTTAGATTTGTGTCGTTTTAATATTGAAATACTCAAAGAATTTAGGGACTTATTTTTAATAGTGTCATTTAATTATTAAATAAAAACATCCATCTGGCGTACTATTGTGACTGATTAGATAAAAACCTTTATTTATCCACATATTACTCATAATTTATTTCGTTTTTTTTAACCGATTTATAGCTAAATTAATCCTTTACAATTTTATGCCCAAACTTTAGCTCTTACTTCAATAGTAAAAAAAATAATCACGACGAAGTGCAATGGTGCCACAATCTCCATTCTTTTATTTCAATTTCCCAAAAAGTTGCTTTTTTGAGTTGTGGCGTTTTCATCCTAAAGGTGCGATGTATTGTATCGCCGTGTGTACTGACGTGGATTTCGAAGGAGAAATTGCATCAGGTTCTATAGAACTTTAATTTTCTTTCATTACGCAACTATCGATATCGATAAAAATGTCTCTGACATTAGCTACATCGCGCCCGCGTTTTGTTTTGCCTCGATAATTCTGGACTCTGTTCCTTTCTACGTGTTAATTACGGTACAATTCTCTCTCTCTCTCTTTCTTGTTAGTGTAGTACCTGGCTGTACTCTTCCGGCGCGGCCGGCGCGCTGCCTGGCGCCCGCCTGTGACACCCACACACTCTCTAAACTCGATGTGCCTGCAAAACATATACAATTCAATTATATAATCATTTGCAGCAGTTAACTTAAAATATGCAAAAGAATTAGTAAAATTAAGAAATTGTTTTAATAATGTAAACTAAAATTAGATCATTTTTATCACTGACTTTAAAGTTGTTTTTACATACATAGATAGATACATACATACATACACAAAGCACGTCTATATCCCTTACGGGGTAAACAGAGCCTGAGGTAACAAGACCTAAAGGCCACGTTTAGCATGATTGTAGGAGTATAGGTGGAAAAAGTAATCAAAATCGTGATGGGTTGCTAGCCGCATCGCCTATAACATGATTCTTAAGAATTTCACTCATTGCCTTGAACGGCTTTTACCATCTGCACGGAAAGAGAAGTAACTGGCAAATTCTATGTTTTTTCTTTACTCCCAAACCAGTATGGATGAATTTTTCAATTTTTGAGTGCTACTTTTTCGTGTCCGGCTATCATATGAAATTAACTAATAAAATTATAGTATTAATAATAAAAAAGTATACAAACCTCACGTATTAATTAAATACTTTTTTATTTGGTGGACCGTTTTTTCTTTTACTACGCAATTATCGATATCGATAAAAACAATCCAACACTAGCTAGATTGGGACTGTCTTTTGTTCTACAGCGTAAATACCTGGTTATACTTACCAGTGCCTGCCATCAGTCGATTCTCCTTATGCGTTCCCGAGTCCACAACGTACACCACATCAGGTATAGTGATCGATGTTTCCGCGATATTAGTGGCCAGCACTATTTTACGCACGCCTGGCAGCGGGCGCGAGAACATGCGCGCTTGCTCGCTTGTCGATAACCTGCAGAATAACAACACTACATTATTGCAGAGGCGCGTAGCCGGACGAGTAAGTGTACGAGGCCAAGCACAAGCGAGGCCTTCTAATACGACTCAGACAATCTCCATGCGTCAGTGCTTTTCTCAAACGTTCACCTGGCTTTATCTATAAGTGATTTAAACATGAAATTAGAACGGTAGCGGCACATGTGTATCAAATTTATGACAAAACATGCGAAACTGTTTTTCGCTTCAAGCAACCTACAGAATGTTTTATGCAAATAAATGACAAAATGTTACTATTGGCCGTAATTGACCATTGGCCGAAAACTTCACTTCCTGGCCAAGGCAAGACCTAAAACTTTATACAAACCACGGGCGGTAATTCGTAAAGCCCCAGATCGCATATTTATGGCGCTCACCTTCGGTTCGGACCACAAACACCTGCGATCTGGGACCATTACGAATTCACCGCCCTAGGTCTGTAATGTACTATTGTACACATTCGCGCAGCGATGACTCACGCGCTATTTATCGACAGTCCAGTTCTGCGCGTGCACATCTTTATTAGCGGACTGTTGCGAATCTTTGCGTTTAGTATAGTACCTATTGAGTTACCAATAGCCTTTATTTTTATTCCGAATTCGCTAGAATTTCATTTTTGTTGTTGTTATTGTGTTGTTTTATTATTATGATTATTATCAAATTGTCGCGTAATTCGGCGTGCCTCATGGCATAGGCCTCCTCCGTGTATTGGAGGGTTTGGGCTATAGTTCCCACGCGCGCCCAGTGCGGATTGGGAACTTAACACACACCATTGAATTTCTTCGCAGATGTGTGCAAGGTTTCCTCACGATGTTTTCCTTCACCGAAAAGCTCATGGCAAATTTCAAATGTAATTTTCGCACATAAATTCCGAAAAACTCAGAGGTGCGCGCCCGGTATTTGAACCCACGACGCTCTGCTTGAGAGGCCACAGGTCAAACCACTAGGCTACCACGGCTTTTTTTGAGTTAGACAAACCTAGAATGGACGGGCAGTATCGTGTGTGTACTGTCTGCGTAACTCTGGTCCAGCAACAGCTTGACTTGCTTAATTTCAGCCCAACCGGGAAGAAAAACCAAGATGGCACCTTCCGGTTCCGCTTTGTCCACGGCTTTTATAACTTCAGCAACCTGAAAAGTAAGACATTTATTATCAACACTAGCTGTTGTCTGCATAGAATTCGTTTATCGCTATCCCGCAGGTATTGCGCAAATTTCCGGGATAAAAAGTAGCCTATGTGGTATTCCAGCCAGATCTGTCCAGCCGTTCTGGCGTGACAGAGTAACAAACTTCCATCCATCCATCCATCCATACTTACAAACTTTCGCGTTAATAATACTTGTAGGATTAATATATATCTCATTGAAAATATGTCTTTCAATTTAAATGTTTTAATTCTGTTACTGAGACGTATAATTTACAATAAAGGTTATCATCGTAATTTTACTTTAAAGAGACTTGACCTCACTATTTCAGAGTAGCAAAGTACACATCTGTCTTCTACTTTTTACTGTCTTTCAGAAAATCCTAATACCCACACTAGACGTGATTTTCAAAGCTACAAGAAGACTAAAAAAAATTCTAAAAGACACTGAAAATTAGAACAGAGTAAAATCCAAAAAGTAAAGCTATGGCCGGGAATCGGATCCTCCTCATTCCATGACGCGCGCTGTACCCCTACACCACCCAAAGCAGGTGGGTAAGCCTTCGAATTTTTCTACCTGTTACAAACTGTCATAATTTAATTCCTAACGGCAAAACCGTAAAAGTAAACATAAAAAATCAAGAAGTATTCTATTCTATTCTCCCTTAATGGCAGCCGTAAGGCTTGGGCCAATGTCAGTTTAAATGACAGGTGTGCGGTTGGATCAAGGAGTAAAAATTCTTGATTCATTTCCATATCGCATCTACTGTCATGCTGGCATAGAGAAAACACCCTAATTGCTTATTTCCTCTTTACATGCTGGTCTACCACCAGGCCACTCCTCGTGCGGCCTGTCCAACAGTTCAAGGTCGCTCAGCGAGCTATGGAGAGAGCTATGCTCGGAGTGTCTATTGGAGACCGAATCCGAAACGAAGTAATTCGTCAGAGAACCAAGGTTACCGACACAGCTCAGCGAATTAGCACGCTGAAGTGTCAGTGGGCTGGTCACATGCCGCAGAACTGGTGGCCGTTGGGGCAAACTGGTTCTGGAGTGGAGACCGCGTGTTGGCAACCGCTGTGCAGGGCGTCCTGTTGCTAGGAGGGGGGGGGGGGGCGGTCATACTCGCAAGGCAGGCAAGGATTGGAGAGCCCAATGGCGTGCTATGGGAGATGATGCCTATGCCCAGTAGTTTTTTTTTCCGGTGGGAAAATGCTTTGCGCGTACTCCCACGCCGTGGGGACGGGGACTCCTTCCCCACTACCCCCTTTCTTAGCGAAAGGAGGGGGGAGGCATACCCACTAAAAACCCACCGGTATTCCCTCACTGCCATTGCAGGGCGCCACGGGAGCATGATGATGGCACCGTGAACGCCCGCCGGCCGCCCCAGCTTACGCCAGGGCTCCCGCGCTAAGAGGGGAGGAGACCGGGAATACTTGGTCCCTCCCCTAGACTGGTGGGCCATAGCTGCCAGCAGGGGATCCCCATCTCCCGCCGGCAGGCACCACTAGGGGGGGAGGGCATGTCCGGCAGTGGACTGACACGGGCTGATGATGATGAATGAAAAAGTTAAACACTTTGATTTTTGGTTAATACCTCTGGACAGTTGACAAGCGGCTTGGCGTCTTCCTTACTGCAATTTGCCCAAGTGCCAGAAAGTTGCAAATTGTATTTCCGCCTGATGTCTTCCAAGTATGACGTTTGTACCGGGTAAGTCTTCCCGGGAACTTCTATGACCGGACACGAGTCAAAATATCTAAAAAAAAAGTTTTTGATCTAATTTTAACTTTTAATACTTGCAAGCTTTTCTTCAACTGTTATTTTTGTTGACTGTACTTGCATTGTCATTTATATTACGTAGGTATACCAAATTAGAGTCACGACTACTACGAGACTAGAGGATTGCAGATGCGCTGCCAGTCTAGAGGGCTACCTTTTGTGCCAGTAATTTCACCGGTTGTCTTACTCACCACGCCGGATCACAGCAGTACAAGCTCTGCTGCTTGGCGACAGGACGAGTAAGACGGTGGTAGTGATCCGGGCGGACCTTGTATAAACTCTGAGAGAGTGTAAATAGGTACAGATGAAAAACTTAAGTAAATTACCTGTTTGTGTGAGTAATGTGTGCGAATAGACAAATTGACGTTCCAAATTAGAAAAATGACTTAAGTCCCATATCAGTTCTGTACACTACTACATAGAACAGGTCATTCACTTAAGTTTTCACCAATAAGTACTTTTAATTGAGGTATAACACCTACATAGTCATTTATTGTACCTCGTAAAAACTTCAGTATCCAGGGTGGCGCTCATAACAACGACCCTGAGGGCCGGATTCAGGTCGACAGCCCTCTTCAGCAGCAGAAGGGAGAGGTCAGTATTGACGTCTCTTTCGTGCGCCTCGTCGATGAACACGTGCGTGCAACCGTGAAGACCTGGAACAGTGCGATGTAAACGCCCCTTTATTTGCGGAAAATCATCAAAAAGTTTTGCAAATAGGCCGTCTTTTTTAGAAACTACCAGCGCAATCGGAAAGACCATCATTGCCAAGAAGAATGCGCCGCATGTAACATGTCAGAAAGTCATTTTTTCAGAATAAAATATATATACAACAATACTTAAACTCTATTTAACTTATAATACATTTATAAAAAGGAATAAAAGGAATAGGTTGTAATAAGGGAACGTGCTGGTGTGAAAGAGGTTATAGTGACTAGGATAGAAAAAGTATGCTCAGTTGGTTTGGTCACGAAGAGCGGATAGATGAAAGTAGACTAACTAAACAGATCTATATGGGGAGTGTGAATGGTTGCGTTGGGAGGGAAATGCCTAGACGGACGTTCCGAGACAAATAAAATACAATACAATACAATAGAATACAATTTATTTATTTGTTAATCATAATATTATTAATAATAATAATAATAGGAGACGTTTTGAAAAAAGGTCAGGGGCCCGATTTTTGAAAACACGTGCGAAAATACCACTCGAAAGTGGTGAAAAATTGTGCTGAATTTGAAATACGAGTAGCTTAGAAAACCATCACAGCTCTCATTAATCTTGTGAACTAGTCAAAACTTTGATTAGAGCTGTAGTTTTGGAGATTTAAGCTGATTTATACCACTTTCGAGTGATGTGCTTCAAACATCGGGGCCCAGGTCAGGAGTACCCGAAGCCGATGAGCATGTATGAAGAGATTGATGAATGTGGATAAAGCGAAAGGAGGAGGCGAAGGATATATATAAATAGTCACATAAGATGACAGATAGTGCCAGGTGACAGATAACGTTAAATATTTTAGGCGTAAGCTTATTGTCTCACCAGGGTTTGTCTGCAGTCGTCTGAGGAGTATTCCTGACGTGCAGTATAGTATGGACCCGGCTGGCGGCCGGGGCGGCTTTGAGTCCAGCCGGACTTGGTACCCCACTGTTTCACCCACCTATGAATAATAGCATAGTTCATTAATAAAATTCACACGTCTAAAACTACCAAGTATTCGTTCGTCAGTCTAGTGGTTAGACATATACACACATACCGTCACGCCTCTTTCCCACAGGGGTAGGCAGAGACTACTTTGTTCCACTTGCTACGATCCTGATATACTTCTTTCGCTTCATCCACATTCATCAATCTCTTCATACATGCTCGTCGGTTTCGGGTAGGTACTCCTGACCTGACCTTTTTCCAAAACGTCTCCTATTTGGTATTTGGTCTCGGAACTAGTCTAGTGGTTAGAGAACTTGACTAGGAACACCTAGCAGTCCACAGCACGAATAAACCCATATTGATATTATAAACTAGCTTCTGCCTGCGACTTCGTCTGCGTAGAATTATACATTATAAACCTTCCTCTTGAACTATCTATTAAAAAAACCGCATCAAAATCCGTTGGGTAGTTTTAATGATCTAAGCATACATCTACAGACAGACAGCGGAAAGCGACCTTTTTTTATACTTTGTAGTGATGATGCGAAGGTGTGTCTAACTGTATATGGAGTATATGGACATATACGGAGTATAAGATCGATGGGTCTGACATACTTACTTGTTCGCCCAGTTCGCTCGCAACCCTTGTTGCCAACCCTATAGCGGCCACGCGACGCGGACCGGCGACCTAAAAGTTAACAAATCGTTATAGCATAGATAGCGACCAGTGGCGAGGCGTCCATAGAACTCGATTCCCACCGGCTTGCCTATTTAAGGGCAGTTGGGCACTTTATTGTGCAGAATTAGAGAAAAAGGCTAGTTAAATTCCCTTCTGCTTGCCTTCTAGACGCGCGTTTCTACAAGGTCCCTAAGCGGATCTGGCGGTGCCGTTAGTCGCGCCGCGAGTGCCGCGTTGAGACAAGTGGCCGTGCTTTAGCGTCTGCTACGTGCGCCCAGACAGTCCGCGATCTTTTCGTTTTCAACATGCCAAGAGCGTATTGCGCAGTGTCTATGTTTCCCCATAGTTTATTTAAGAAAGCTATTCATTCGGATGATAATTTTTCATACCATAAAATTTAATAATACAGCTTTCCGAACGTGTCGTAGCAGGCGAAAGTATTTTTCAATGAGTAATATCTAATACTTACCTACAAAAAAATCTTAAACGAGTTAATTTATTCGATTATTGATTAAATATTATTATAGAACTCAAATAAACGTTTGTTTCTTTTTTACGGAAATTAAGGGTGCCAACGCTAATACTCTTAATTAAGTGTAGCTATAGTTACTTTAAAACAGGCCTTACTAGCTGAGATAGCGCTAACTAAACAAAGTGTTTCAATTTTACAAAAATTCAATCGTCAACCCTAACGCTCTATTGGAGCGTAGGTATTTATTTCAAGAAATAAGCCTAGTTTCCATGCTGCTCAATTTATTTACTGTGGTACAGGGCCTATACCAGTCATACTCCACCTGCGGCCCGCGGGCCACAAGCGGCCCGCCTGGCCCTTGTGATTGGCCCGCCTTGAGTTACCTACTCTACGACCTACCCCTAAATCATTTTTGCTTGTGCCCCGCGACACTATGACTAAAACGTGTTTGTGGCCCGTATAAAAAAAAAGGTTGAGTACCACTGCTATACGTACCAGCACCGTAGCATCGCCATGCCCACTCCCGCGCAGCACAGCGACCGGCGCACGCGACGACTTCCCGCAACCCGCGGCTCCCACCAGCACTGACACCCGGGACGATGATACGGTCGAGGCTATCTGTTCACTGTGAACAATGAGAGAGACGTCATGAACAAAAAACATTTACCTTGCTACTCAGCTACTACGTGTAAGATAGCCAAGCCTTTGCGAAGTAGGGTAGATGAGGATTCTGTTTCCGCTTCCTCATAATGAGGAAGCTCCGCAATTTTTTTAATTCCGCTACCACTACCGCTTCAACATAATAGTACATTGTGTATTAAGGGCGGCAAGTACGGAGGCTCTAGTAGAAGCCCGAAGTCGAAAACTGAGGGCTTTTTGAGACGAGGTTCGTAATTCCAGTACCGCTCGTGAAACATACAATGTTTTTCATCACATTTGCCAGTAAATAAATAAAATTATGGGCCAGAAAAACCGCGTGCCGGGTTACTTACCGCCCTAGGGTTTCATGGCAAGAAAAAAGCCCGATGGTTTTAAATGGGGCGTTACGGCCAAGTTAACTTGTATGTTTTGATACCGTTTACGAGCAAGTGTGATGAAAAAGATCTAAAATGTTGACCGGAGATATACCGGGGGTGCCGTCCTGCAAAAATTTCATTCACGGTCGAACAGTTTTGGAGATAAACCCGTAATAAACAGCCAAAATGACAGACAAACCAAAAATTTGAATAAAAAAACTTAATTTGTTCTATTTCACCTCTTACATTACATCCCTCTAACTCAGTTTTTAGAATTTTCCTCTATGTATGGACATTCAACCTCTACAGTTTTATTATGTAAACGAAAAGAAGATAAGACATCGTTTAATTTTGTATAGTTAAGACATTGTTTAATTTAGCCGGCAATATAGGTATCAGCATGTCTAATTTTACATAATTAGATGTAGGTATCATAAGTTGTTGAGTCCTAAGCTGTATGAGTTAATATAGTTTTTTAATAATCCCACGGGAATTCTTTAATTTTCCGGGATTAAATGATCTAAAATGTTGACCGGGGATATACCGGAGGTACCACCATGCAATGCAATTTCATTTAAATTGGTCCAACAATTTCAGAGATTAGCCTGTACAATATGACAGAGAAACAAAAACAAATTTAAAAACTGGATTTCTTCTATTTCACCTCTTACATTCCGCTGACTCAGTTTTTGGCATTTTTCTTCTATGTACAGATATTGACCTCTACAGTTTTATCATATGTATATACCTAATAAAAATGTAGATAATGTATTTGCTTTTAAAACTTTATGCACAACTTTTGTTTTGATATTGAATTGTACCTACTCTTGACTTGATATTAATTCTTAGTTTACTGGACATTGTTCTTTTAATTTAATTATTTTATGTATTTTAATTCTTCTGGTGACATCCACATAGCTATGACGATCCCGAGTGGAGAACCAATGTAAATGTAATTATTGGTTGCTTCTTTATTATTTTATACCTACAATTTCAAAATTTTGTGACATTCAATTAATTTTTCAATTTTTATTTTATACGTATAATTTTTGACGATTTCAATATAAGTTCTCGTAACTTGACATTGTACAATTTATGATGTAATTTTATATTGCATGAATAAATAATCTAATCTAGCTTCTGCCCGCGACTTCGTCCGCGTAGAATTAGACTTAAGAACTGTTGTTGATAGTGTATATATATGTATGTATAACTCTTTACTGCAGGTACCTAAAACACATATTTTTTTTAAGTATTTACATTGCAACTCTAGGCAGCTACGATCTTTCACATGATTATCGCTATCCCGCGGGAACTACGCAATTTTCCGGGATAAAAAGTATTCTATGTTTTAATCTAGGGCACCAGCTATCTTCGTTCCAAATTTGATCCAAATCTGTCCAGTCGTTTCAGCGTAAAGAACGAACAGACATACACACACACTTACATCTTCACATACTTTCGCATTTATAATTATTAGCAGGATGATACTTACTGCTACCATTTTTAGACGTAAGACTATAGTTCGCTGCATCGCTGAAGCAGTTTTATTCGTCTGACCTAGACTTCATATTTAGCGCTACATCGCTTCTAGGGTGGCGGCGCCTCTAGACTAAGTAGGTAGGTATTGTTGTCTGACCTTCATAATTCCGCCATAACGTACGTACGTGGATGGAATGTTAACATACGATAGAAGCCACTTTTATCGGGTGACCGTTTCTCAATTTTTTTTATATGAATAGGAAGGCAAACGAGCAAGTGGGTCACCTGATGGCAAGTGATCACCACTGCCCATAGACACCCGCAACCCCGGAGGGATTGCAGATGCGTTGCCAACCTAGAGGACTATAGTCCTTCCAATAATGTATTTTCTCGATGACAGATGTAGTTTGATAGTTATAGTGTTGTGACCTAATAAGTGATCAGTAGATACGATATCGATCCAATTTTATTATATATACGAGTAGTTGAGAAGTATTCAGCTATGGAGCCAATAAAACAACCGACTTGAATGCTAATTTATTACTAAGCGTGCAAAATGGCCTAATGACAGTATGTATTACAACGTGTACAAAGTCGCAGGAACACATCTAGTTCAATATATACAATACCGATACAATATCGATATTTCAATCATAACATCACTATTTGCATTCCCATAGAATGTAACTTTATTAAAACGTTTATTGTTTATCGTACTTTAAAAAGATATTACTGCGTATCTGGACTCAATTTGTCTTAGATGTATATTATATGGGATCAAGGAACAAAATTAGGCAGTCGTGATATTTTTTATACCTCGCATTTAAAAGTTAATTTTTGCGTAAAAAGCGCAGTTACATTCTACGGGAGCTGTCATCGAGAAAATAAATGATTGGACAGACTATAAGATGAAATGCCTCTTGTGCCCGTAATTTCCCAGGCTGTCAAATTCAAAATTCAAATTCAAATTATCTTTATTTCGCATAAAATGTGGTGTATTACAATGATCTCATAAGTACATAATTTGTCTCACACATTTCTCCAGTATCTGGCAAGCAAAATTAAAAATTTAAGTTTGTGTCTAACAAAATGTCAATGTTAAAGAAATGAAATTTAACAGAACAAAGTGAAACAATAACTAAATCATTCAGATATTTAAAAATGTTTTAAATAATGTAACCACAACACTTATACTAAACATGTAAATATTTAAGAACTACATTTTACGTGTCAAAATTATACAATTAAGAGTTAGAGAAAGACGTAAAGTAAAAATGAAATACATGAACATCATCATCATGATGTCATCAGACATTAACAAAGTCACAGATGCTGGAAATAATCAAAATATTCGTCAACTGAGTAAAAACAATTCTGTATTAACCATGTCCTGAGTTCGCGTTTGAACTTATTTAAAGGTAAGCTCTTTATGTTGTCATCTAATCTATTATAAATACTAACTGACATACAGTATGCATCTCTTCCATATAATTTCGTCTTCTTAGCAGGCATTACTAGCCTATTTGGATATCTTGTATTAAATTTACAAGTGTCCTTACATGTTTTAAATAATTGTCTTACTCTCCACACCGGAACACAGCAAACATTTTCCCCTGTTTCCCCTCTGGATAATCGTACATCACGTCTTTATCCCTTACGGGGTAGACAGAGCCTAAGGCAACAAAACCTTAAGGCCACGTTTAGCATGATTAGAGCTGGAAAGGGAAATCAAAATAGTGATGGGTTGCTAGCCGCATCGCCTATGATTCCTAAGGCTTTCGCTCATTCCCTCGATGGACTTTTACCATTTGCGCGGGAAGAGCAGCAACTTGTAAATTCTATGTGCCAGCATGGACATTCAAATACCTTCTTTTCAAAAGTTTCGGAGACCGGATTTTGGAACTGAAAAAATATTTTTCATTTCACCGGGTGACAAAAAGCCTGTACTGAAGTCTGGCGTGAAGAGTAAGACAGCCGGTGAAATGACTGGCACAAGAGGCATTCTATCCTAGCCCTCTAGGCTGGCAACGTATCCGCAATCCTCTAGTGTTGCCATGGGTGGTGGTGCTCGCTTTTCATCAGGTGACCCATTCACCCAATCGTTTATATTCCTTGTCGTATCAAAACACTCCATAGGCAATTAGGAATTAAACTGGTGACCTGGCTGGCGTGCTGGCCACGGGAATCGCGGGATATCTTCAAAGCGGCAAAGTTTTTGAGGGACTAGATTAAAGAAAATAAAACTTCACAAACATTCACAAGTGTATTTATTACGAAATTAAAAAAAACACTGGCACTTAATGCTCTTACATTATTCCAGTGTACGTATTAAATAGCATTAAGCATCATGCTCTGATTATGTTCAGGATTTAAATCATTACATTCATTAGAATCAGATGTATAAATTCTCTGTATCTCTACCAATGTCTTATCTTTAGTTTCTGGAGCGAAAAAGTAACATAATAATGCCGCAATTAGCGAAAACGTTGTGTACATAGCTGATAACGCAGAAGGGTGGAAAGATAGTTCGGTAGCCAGGTAAAAATTCAAAACCGTCAAAATAGATGGAGTGACGTGCATAATAATGAAACAAACGCACGAAATAAAAGTGTTGTACTTATGCGGAGCAATCTCGATAGCCAAAATCACGCCAAAAACTAAAGGCCCGCAATGGTGTAACACACTAGAAATGATAAGCACCACATAAAAGAATATGCTGTCATTAATCTCTGGTTCCTGGTAAAACCAAAGAGCCACAGCGTACGATAAGATAAAAGATATACCAGAAACAACAATGAAGAGAAGTCTACGTCTAATGAAGTAAGAAACCACAGCTATTACGGTGATAGCAAATATGCTGCTACATAAAAGACTGATCAGTCGCAATTCTTCCGTTTGACTACTACGATGTTGTAACATAAAAAAAAAAAATGCTTGTAAAACGCTGAAGATGCTTAGTGACATCGTGGCAATGGATATGAAAAGGCTAGCCCAGAATAGTTTAGGTGGGCCGGGGCGGCGGCGCGAATTGAGCACCGAGACAAGCTCTTTTCTACCCTCCTTGCTTCGCAGCCACGTAAAAGCCATTCTGCTCTCCTCGAGTTTCCCTTTAGAAGCCAGCCAGTACGGCGATTCCGGCCAAAACCAAGTTGATCCCAAGCACGCCAGTCCCAGCCCTATCTGAATTATTGACAGTACATAAAATATATCGTTTGCAAGCAACGCAATCGCTGGCACCATTTGAGAAACCACATTAAACATTGCTACAATCATTATCATCCACACAAACCTATGTTTCGGGGTACTGTATTCGGAGATGGATAAGGCGGACATCACTGAAGTACCACCTTTAAGTATCCCTAGTAATATGAATGTGAAAGACACGGCAGTTGTGTGCGTCGATGAAGCAAGGACAACGGATGTGAGTACAGATAATGCAAAGAGGTAAATGAAGATGGGCTTGCGTCCGACGATTTCTGATAGGAAAGCAGCAAACGTCACGCCGATCACTGGGATGCCTGATATGGATACACCTGAAAAAAGAAATCGCAATCCAGTCCAGGTTACGTAAATAGAACGCGGGCGATATACTAATTATTGGAAAGTAGTAGTGATTTCGCTGCAGTTTCAGTGTGGATAGTTTATTTATTTATTTATTCAATAAAAAATTACAGCATTACAGTCGAAACCAATGCGCTATAAAATTCAAAAAATATAATAAATATTATTTAGGCGACGAAACGTTGTGGCTCCGCTGCGTCGTCATCTCCGGTGTTGGATTCGGTAGGTTGCCCCGGAACCGACGAAATACGACACCCTTCGGCCAGAAGTCAGCGCACGCGATGGTCTCCTGCAGCGGCCGCGGAACGCGCACCACAAAGGAACTGAAGTGCACGTAGTGGCGCGAACGCAATTGGAAGACCCTCAGCAAAAAGCCGGTCTTCTGACGGACATACTCTGCCATCTCATCAGCCGTGGCGGAGTGGTGCAGGCGCGAGACATACAGCGCCATTCCCGGTGTGGCGACCCGCAGACCACAACCAACCGGTTCTGCAGTACCACACAGACTCTTGCGTGGCTTGCGCTTTCTTGACACAGTTGTGAAACCCTCTTTATCCACAACGGTGCGATGGGGCTTCTCGTTAGGAGGAGCCTCTTCTTTTGGAGGGGGCTTCTCCTTTGGAGGAACCCGAGGTTCACGCGCTTTTTTGGGCGCGTCACTCCGGCGGGCTGCGACGGGCTTGCCGGTGGTAACGACGTCAGCAAAGCGACGACGTGATTCCTTAGAAGCGGTGATGGGGGGCCCCGCGCGGAGGGGGCACGGGGGTAACGAATCGGCACGTACCACACTATGCGCAGTGTCAGCAACATGCAACTCGACTGAGGCGACACTGGACGCCCGGTCATTGCTACTGAAATTTGACGCTGTCGGTGACCTAGTTACCGGGGCACTATTGCACAAGCGGGTGATTTCCTAGTATGACAGCCGGCGAATTAATGGCACATAAGGTACTTTATCTTAGCCCTGTAGGCTGTCAGATCATCCGCATGCGGTGTTACGGACGTTTGATAGTCCTTTAGTTACCTCAAAAGCATGAATTCTTCGTAGCGATTCACCGAATAAGGGAGCGACCACACCGCTGCGTATACGCAGTGACGTGTCGCATGCGTCACGTTCTCTCACCGTTTCTTAATATCTTTTGTTGCGTAAACGCACCGTCAACGTCTTTTACACACTGGTGTGGCGGGACCTTTACTTTTCACCTCGATCGCATAGTAAGTATCGCGTTGAGTCACAATCGTTTATTTTTTTCGTTTCGTTTAAGTCGCATTACACTTCGATTAAAATGACAGAGTATTAGAGGGTTAAATAAGATTTATTTTATATTAGTCCCAAATATAATATTTTAATAAGTTTGATAGCACTTAAAGCACAAAACTACAGGATAAAATACAGAATTTTAGTAGTGCAAACATCAATTAAAGCGTCAAATTAATTATGAGTCCCAAACAAACATCGATCGCGGGAAAATGCGTCTAGGGTAAAATACTACCCACACGAAATATTAATTGCTACAAATTAAATATACTAATATAAAAAGCTACTAGAAAAATTGCATTAAGCAGGTACAAGATTCTATTGAAATTATCTTAGTTCGAAGTAAATGCGGTTCAGCGAATCGCTGCAAGGAACTTATGCTTTTGAGGTAATAGACTAACAAATGGTTGCGGATGTCCGGCCAGTGGTGAAACTTTCCATCAGGGGAACCATTTGCTTCTAATTAATCAACAAAATTGGTGGTATGCATTATTCAACACTCAACTCCATCATCGCTGATACATAGCGTTTTTTTCACGTGATGGGAAATGTACCTATAAAGAATGGCAAGACTCTGATTCCATGTAATACCTGAGAGTGGATGAGTCAAGTTATGATTGTCTCCTCAGCACTGCCACCGCTTCCTGTCGTGCTTATAGACGTGCCCCCTTATTCATAAACGCTCTGTAGGCTTCTGCTAACTTAGCAATCGTTTTTCCTTATCTATCACTTACACATTTACCTTTCACAGATAAAGACAAACGATTGCTAAGTTAGGCTTGATTTCCTCCTACGCTGACGTCGGTCGCGCGTACGAATATCCACAATGTCAATGGGCATCCGCTCGGAGTTGCAGTGCGGATTCCCATTGATATTGTGGATATTCGTACGCGCGACCGACGTCAGCGTAGGAGGAAATCAAGCCTTAGCAGAAGCCTATAGAGCGTTTATGAATAAGGGGGGTGGTCTTTTAGAGAAAAACACGACTGCAGAGTACATTTTGTCGGCATACGCTGGTATGAGTCATCAGAAATGATATAATTGCGAAAGTGTAGACGTTTAGCTACTATCAAATGAATCAAGATTTATTTCTTGATTTTTATGTTTTACTTTTTCGGTTTTACAGTTAGACATTAAATTTCTAAATGTCAGTGAAAATTAGAACACATAGAAAAATCGGAAAAGTAAAGCTATGGCCGGGAATCGAACCCGGATCCTCGTCATTCCGTGACGCGTGCTATACCCCTACGCCAACCATAGCAGGTTACCGGGTTGGCATTTAAAACACGCATTATAGGATTTATAGGGAAAGGAATGGGGAGGGTGGCATTTTATAGGGGTTGGTCATCCCTTTCAAATGACATCCTATTTGTGTCTAGGAGACGCGTGGTTTTTTTTTTATACGTGTTTAAAGTTACGTGTCCCTATAGCGGCTTTATAGCGTAGTAACAAGCTTTGTAACATAGTTTACGAGAAATTAATTCACAAAGTTTACATTAAAAATCACCTCTTGCGTAATTTATGGTCGTAAGGGCTAAAATGTACTATGTTATCTATTGTTTTGGTGCGCCAGCGCTAAGTAGGTACCTTGAATACCTCGGCCCACACTGTTAGAATAGGTACATATGTGGGTAACAGATCCAAATCGGCTTACTCCGACACTGTTAGGTTAGGTTCAGGCGTGAGTAACAGATCCGAATCGGCCTACCCCGATTCCACGTGGTCTTGGTCTGTCCTACCCCTAGAGTGTATATAAAAAGCCGGAGATACAGAAAGTCACTGTCGACATTAAAAACGAGCTGCTATTTCCTATTATTATTTTTGTAGGTGGTGATGAGGAGGCATAGTAGCAGAAGAAAAAAATAAAAATTTCATGGTAACCATTAATTTCCTAACTTTGGGGAGGGGTCGGGTGGGTTCCTCTTCCCTTACCCCCCCCCCCCCCCCCACACCCCGCCCCGCCCCCCCTATAATGCGTAATTCAAATTCAACCACTATTACTTATATTATAAAGAGGAAGGATTTGTATGTGTCTTCGCGGACATAAAGGAGTTCCAGTGAAACCCAAAATACTTATAATAAATTTAATTATATTCAAAAACTAGAGTAACAATGTACGTATGAATCGTGCGTAGGTTATCGTAGGAGTGTTTTTTAAAACTACGGTAGACGTAAAGCTCACGACACAAACAAACGCCTATTAAAGTTCACAGGCAACAATTCACTAATCTATGTAGCTGGAGATAATCTTGGAAGGCTCCTGCTTGAGCCTGATCAGTATGTTTGTAACGAATAAACTAAAAACTACTGGACAAACAAAAAATATTTCACCATTATAATGCTACATTATTCCTGAGTAACATAGGCTATTTTTTATCACGGTACAAAATTACAACGCGTACAAAGTCGCGGGAACACATCTAGTTCAATATATACAATACCGATACAATATCGATATTTCAACTATAACCACTATTTGTATTCCCATAGAATGTAACTTTATTAAAACGTTTATTGTTTATCGTACTTTAAAAATATATTCCTGCATATATGGACTCAATTTGTTTGAGATGAATATTGCATTAAATAAATAAATAAACAAGTAAATAAATATTATACGGGATCAAGGAACAAAATTAGGCAGTTGTCATATTTTTTATACCTCGCATTTAAAAGTTTTTTTTTTTGCGTAAAAAGCGCGTTTACATTCTACGGGAGCTGTCATCGAGAAAATAAATGATTGGAACAACTCTATAGACGAATTTGTGTTCGGCCCCTGCTCCGCTCGTGCTCGGCTCGCCTAGAGTAGACGCGGCTGGACAGTTCTTGCGGGCTCGCGATCAACGAATTATCCGCAGAAGTCACGAGCAACAGCTAGTAAGGAAATTGTGCTTAAATACTTACTATATAAATTCAAAATCTGACTTGGCATATCAGAAAGATGCCGGACTTGTAGCTGGACAGTTACGCTATTCATGAGCGATAGACATACTATAGGTATTAGTACGACATGCTGAAACAAAAACAACATAATTTATATCAACGAACGTAATCTTCATGTATAAGATCAATAATAACACATCAAAGCCAAATATAGTAAAAGATCCGAAACTTTTTTTGTTAACTGAAAGGAAATCTTTATGGATGACCTAGGCACGGGGATGCCTAGGGTTATGTGGGACTCCCCCCGGAAGGGGTATACCCAAACGTTGGAACGCTGTGGGAAGCCACTAGGGTTTCACCACGAACGCCCCCCGGTGGCCCCGGCTTCCGCCAGGACCGCGCCAGGAAGGCCCGTACGCTGGGCCCGTCTTCCCTTAGACGATGAGACCGTACAATGCAAACATATTTAATAATAAATTTAGTATATTAGAAAATATAATAAAAATGGGTTGGTTAAAAAAAACTGGACAGACTATTATTTTTCAGAATAATAATAAGAAGGACAACGTCAGGCCGAGAAGGACCAAGTACCTTGACTTGGCTCACGAGGTTACCGCCATTGTGGCCTGTTGATTCCACGATCACTGTCCCGATAGTCGTATCAGTCGTATCATTAGTAATAGCATAATAATAGGGTCGAATGTGTGTAAATAAATGTTTCTCTCTCTCTCTCTCTCTCTCTCTCTCTCTTTCAAAGGGATGACCGTCACCTTAAAAGGCTCTCGCTAGGTGGTAGGGTCAAGGGCCAGATGCAGAAGGCGGTACTCCTGGACACGGCTCGGATAGTCAGGAGGTTCCTCTCTCTGTCGCCCTGACCACCGGTAGCTTAGGCCCCGCCCGCCTCGCTGCCGACGGCACCCTAGGTTAGGTTTTTATAATGTTTTTATATTTTGTATTTAACTATATTGTTTTATTACTTTTATATAAATATTGTAAGAACCTAACTTAAGATAAAAAGAAATATACACATAATAATAGTAGGTATCTTTAATTGCAGAGTAAATGTGGTGAAGGGATGGGTTATTTACGTTATCATATTTGAATTACAAAAACGTTTCTATTATAGATAATCTTATATTTATAAATCAATAAATATATATTTAAATACATAAATATATAAATCACGTCTTTATTTCTTACGGGGTAGCGAGAGCCTAAGGTAACAAGACCTAAAGACCACATTTAGCATTATTGTGGTTGTATGGATGGAAGGGGGAATCAAAATAGTGATGGGTTGCTAGCCAAATCGCCTCTAACATGATTCCTAACATTTTCGCCCATTCCCTCGATGGGCATTCCTCGATTTACTCTGCGCGGGAAGAAAAGGAACTGGTACATTCTATGTTTTTTCTTTGCTCCCAGACCAGTATAGAAGTATATTTAAATAAATGTATTTACTTAATTGATGTTCTATTGTTTAATATATATGATAGATAGATGATATTTCTATTATAGATATATTATATTAGGTACTCATAAGTCAATATATATACAAATATACTTTAGTTAAATAGTCTGCCCAGGATTTTTTTTGCCAACCTGATTTTATTATATTTTTCTCAACATTGTCGTAAATGTCGCCATTGTATTCTAAGTAACAGAACACGAAGGGCCTTGTTGGCGGCCGAATTACATTGCAGCCGCGATTTTCTGACCATAAATAGGATTGCTGGACTGCTTTTCATTTGTTCTTAACTTTTTATAAAGTCAAAGAGACTATGGAATAATTAACAACAATGTCATTAAGCCAAGTCGATGGCCGAGGAGTGCGCGTTTTGTTCGAGTCTAACGTTTTTATCAACGTCTCTAATAGCTTACGGTGACAGATGACATAAAAAAAAATCTTAAGAAAAAAGGCGGGAACGTGAAAACCACCAAAGAAGCGAGGAAGTTTAGTGCAAAATTTATTTTCATTTCCTCACAATGTTTGAGAAAAACATTATTTATAATCTGCATCAGCTGGAAGAGCAATTGCTGGATTCGTAAGTTTAAAAAACACTCACCTGCGGTTCGTGTTTTAATCACTCATGCAGCAATTGGCTACTTCTCAGGCTTCGGCATTAATCTACAATTCTAATATAATTTATTTATTACAAAATAGGTAATTTTCATTATAATTATCATCTCGGTGAAGGCCGACTTAGGTTCGGATCTTAGACTAATAGGGCACCTATATATTTACATATCTATATATCTATACTAATATTATAAAGAGGAAAGATTTGTACCTATTTTTGTATGTTTGTATGTTTGTAATGAATAGGCTCAAAAAGTACTGGGCCGATCTGGATGAAATTTGGAACATAGATAGATTATAGTCTGGAATAACACATAGGCTACTTTTTATCCCGGAAAATTCCCGCGGGATAGCGATAAACGAATTCTACGCAGACGAAGTTGCGGGCAACTGCTAGTATTTACATATACATAATAAAACAAAGTCACTCCACGTTGTCTTTATAGCTCTTGCAATTCACAATGACGACTGAGCTTTAGTTGTGGTAAGCACGTATCTGCCATACCTACGTGTTTAAGTGTGCGTGAGAGCCAAAGTGGTTATAGTGAATATTAAAAATATTAAAATAAGAAACGCTCGCTCGAAAATCGCTTCATAAACCACGCACACTTTAACACGTATGCGCGATACGTGTTTACCACAAATAAAGCTCACTCGCCATCGTAAATTGCAAGAGCTATATAGGTTAGGCCTATACGTCAAAATCGTCGGGTATGCTTAATGTTTTTGTTAAGTAACCAGCATCAAATTAAGCTTAAGAACTAAAAAACCCAAAGGTCTTGCTATATGGCACGAAAGTAAAAAAAAAACAAAAGACAGTCCGTGATTCCAGACGTAATAAAATTGCCTAGATATTCATTGTGTTCGAAACGATTTACATACTAAACAATCAAAATCAGCAGTAACAATACATTGCGGCGCTACCATGTTTCCAACAGTAGGTACAATAGTACCTATCAACTACTGAAAGTATAATGCTAGACGGTTTTCACTCGCCAAAAGCAATTAACCATATCAACATTTTTTATAGACAATGCGTATGGGTTACCTCTCTAAACAAAAACTTCTCATTCGGCACGGTGACATCATTTTTATCATTTCCATCGCTTCGTTTACTAGCAGCATTGCCATCGGTGTCGCTGGTATCATTGTTTCGTATCATACTGACACTATAACCGTTTTGTATCACAAAATCGTCGATAAACAAAAGAACGCGGCGCGTGCGGTTCAGTGCGTCTACAGCGTGACACTAATTTTGGAGCGTTCTAGACTACTTACAGACTCGTTTCAGCCCGAATTTTTACAGCACTAGTAACCATTGCCGGGTTTGAACGTAATATCATAAGTACCTACGTCCCGAATCCCGCAATCAATTTTTAACAGCCAAAATTGAGCTAATTGTAAACGCTAAATAACATTTGTTTACATTAGAGGTTATCTGCCGAGTGCGAATGCCGCGAAACGTTCTGAGCGGCGTGGTGGGGATGTTTGGGTGTTACTTCACAGCCAAAGAGACGTTAAAACCGCGTCTGAGCATCCAAGGTCATTATAATCGGCTAGTTTGCCAGTATGCTTGCAAAATTACGTAATGCTAAAAACGCGTCTAATATATCGATGGTTTACGGTTTTTTGTAAAATGACGATAACATTACAGGCAATCCTGAACGGCGACTTCGGCTCAGGGATATCTGTGCTTAATCATTTTCTTGTAAATAAAGTATAAGCAAATTAACACATTTTGTCAATTTGCATCAATTAACCTAGTCCCAATCAAATCAATCAGGCGTTATTTTCCGGAGGCCCATTTCAATCAAAAACTACTACTTGGTAATGAAGTAGCAAACTAAATTATTTTTATTCAATAATGCAAGTAGGTACCTACAAAAAAGCTCGTGTAAAAATATTTTTAACCGAAACACATTTTTCTCATAAAAAAAGTATTGTACGCCTACTTCAATCCCCAGCCTATACACGTCCTACTGCTGGGCACAGGCCACCTCTCAGAACGAGAGGGCTTGGGCTATAGTTCCCACGCGGGCCCAGTGCGTATTGGGAACTTCCCACACACCATCGAATTGCTTCGCAGATGTCTACAGGTTTTTTTTTTAATATGAATACGAAGGCAAACGAGCAAGTGGGTCACCTGATGGTAAGTGATCACCACTGCCCATAGACACCCGCAACCCCGGAGGGATTGCAGATGCGTTGCCAACCTAGAGGACTAAGATGAAATGCCTCTTGTGCCCGTAATTTCCCCGGCTGTCTTACTCTCCACACCGGAACACAGCAGTGCAAGCACTGCTACTTAGCGGCAGGATTAGCGAGTAAGATGTCTCCTCAAGAAGAGGTTTCCTCAAGATGTCCTCCTTTACTAATGGCAAGTTTCAAATGTAATTGCGCTTATAAATTCCGAAAAACAGAGGCGCGAGCCCGGGATTTGAACCCACGACCTTCTACTTGAGAGGCCACATGTCAAACCACTAGGCTACCGCCGGGTTTTTTTACGCCTATCTTAATTAGGCCATGTGAGCTCTTAAAACGACATTCGGGTTTCGGGTACTATCGGCCGATCCAAGTGTCAACACAACATAAGAGTGAGTGAGACAGCAAGACACAGCTGAATGTCGTTCTAGGGGCTCGCGTATAAGTATGGTTGACCAACGAATTCCTTTACCAGCCTAACAAGTCAATGTAACAATCGACGTGATTGCTATTTTTCTGATCAAGGAACTGTCAAAAATCATCATTAATATATATATATGGGTATTCTAAATTGCACCACCTGCTGAGATCTGTTCTGTTCTCCAGTCCATTATGGTTGCCTGGTAGAGATCGCTCTGTAGCGATAAGGCCGCCTATTATTACCTTGTAATATTCTGTATACCTTTTTTCTGTTTTGGTTGTTATATGTGGTGTTCAATAAAGAGTTATTGTATTGTAAAACGGTAAATCAGTCACTTGGTCGGCTATACCTAACTTTCCTTAGGTAACGATTTTTTATTGCAACATTTTACGAACATAATTGGTATTGTTCATTTTTTTTAAGCTGTGTTTTTAACACCTTTATTTGATAAAATGGACTATTTCAAGCAACTAATTTGAATATTATGCTTTTACGTAGCTTTGTTAAACAATAATAAATATTTTTTCGCTGTTTGATAATTCGTGAATTTAGACAGAATCCCAATCGCCTTCGTTCGGCTGGCTATAAAAAACGGCTTTGTCTATGGTTTTGTCGATTTGACAGTGACACATGACAGTTGCCGTAGCCAAACTTTTTTTTTTAATTTTTGTGGCAAACATTCGATGCTGGATTCTGTCTAAAAACCGGGTCGTTCGGTCATACAAAGGTTCAAAGTACTTTTACAAAAATATCTTCAATCATAAAGTATTTTTGAAATCGGACAAGATAAATCGGATAATTAATGGTTTTCCTCGAAATGGTTTTCGAATTGGAGCATACTAAAAAAAATGAACAATGCCAATTAGCTCAGCTTAACACATTGTTTTTTGTTAATTTATTAATTCAATTTAAGCTATTTTTTTATTTTAATGTAATCTGTAACTTAATCTTTCTTTTTAAATTTATTAAAAAGCTTAATGTTTCGCAAACGGTATATATCAAAAAGTGGTTTTCTCACGCCCATAATATTTTTGAACAACCTTTTCAACTACACCATATTGTACAAAATCGAGAAAAAAATCATCCCCACTACGTGTAGGGGAGGAAACCTAAAAAAATACTTTATCAAGACTTTAGAAAGCAAATATTGTACGCCTGAAAGGCAAATTATAGCGGTTCCTTTAAATATATCATCTGACTTACGTGTACCTATAATTATCAATAAACGATTTGATTTGATTTGATTTGATTTATTTTATCACTTTGTCGGCGTAGTAATTACGCCGTAGTTACTATGTACTCCCATGCCAAATTACAGATTTCTAGCACTAAGAATCTCTGAGCCAAGCCACCAACAGACAAACAGACGGACGGACGTAAGGAACATTACGATCTCATGATCTTCTTTAGAATGTTGTTCACTAAGTTCTGGTGTGTACATTTTCTATATCTCCAGTAAACTTTTATCTATATTCGAATACCTATTTTTCAAATGTCGCGTCGCGGTGACCGGCATTCGATTAAAACGGGACTGATTATAAAATATTTATATTAAATGAATTGAAATAATTTATTTGTATGGACCTGCCATACAATAAATTAGTTCAAAATTAAAATCAATACATCCAATCAAATAAAAACATAATAAAGCATTTAAGCATTATTAACTAATTAATTATTTTTGTAAATTTATTTTATTTTGATAAAATGACTTTCTGCGCAGTTTCTTGCGCCGCATTCTTCTTGAAATCATGGTATTTCGAAATGCGCCAAAAATACATGTAAAATAGCCTTTGGCCACCTATTTGCAAAATAAAGTTTTTTTTTTTTTTTTTTTTTTATCTCACCGTGTGACAAAAAGCCAGAACCTCTAGCTGTATGCTTAGTGTAAGTTTTCAGTCCCAAAATACGTCTCGCACGCGTTTGCGTTAAAATAGCAATTACTATGAAAACGTGAACAGCGCCTCCAGCGGAAAGTTTGCACAACAAAGACTGCGAGTGTAAGTTTTCGTGAACGCGCTCACCTTCGAATACGTTAACGCGGAACTCATCGAGCGCGTTTACTCGACAGGCTATGTTAAGTTCCAATCAGTGTTGCCAATTCTAAAGCAATTACCGTGATTTCATAATTAGAAATAAGAAATGTTTATTGTTTAAAACTGTGTTATTTTTATTTATAACGTATTATGCTAAGCAAAAAAATAAATCTAAATGTAAACCAATAATTTGGATAAAATTACTTGCTTGCTTACCATCAGGTGACTCCCTTGCTCGTTTGCCTTCCTTGTATAAAAAAAAATGATTTTTATGAGTCTTAACAGTTAAGTATGTCCATTTCAAAAGTACAATATAATAATTAATGTTAGTATATTAATTTATATTTGTTATAATAATAATTATCATCTTCCAGCCTATATACCTCCCACTGCCGAGCACAGGCCTCTCAGAACGAGAGGAATTTCGCTATATTAATTCTAATAATTCTAACGTGCGCTGTGGTTTTTTAAACTTTGTTTTTGAATTTAGTCTACTAGGCACTGCAAATCGTGATGTTTCTAGGTCAACCAGGGAAAAAAACTGTACCAGATAGGCTCATGACTTCCGCTATAAATACTTGAGTAGGTTCTTGTTATTATTAATTTTGACGATTTCATCAGAAATAGTTACTTATATTTGTGACAAGCATGTATTTATACATAGCGCACCCTTCGTGGAAGAAAGACGTAAGTCCTGTAGAGCCTTAATAGGACTTACGTCTTTCTTCCACGAAGGGTGCGATAGGTAAATACACAAATCACGTCTTTATCCCTTACGGGATAGATAGAGCTGAAGGTTGTAGACCTACAGGCAACGTTTAGCAAGACACTGTGGGCGTATAGGTGGAAAGTGGAACCAAAATAGTGATGGGTTGCTGGCCGCATCGCCTATACCATAATTTCTATGATTTTCGCCCATTTCCTTGATGGACTTTTACCATCTGCGCGGGAAGAGAAGCAACTGGTACATTCTTTGTTTTTCTTTGCTCCCAGACCAGCATGGATGTTTTTATACAATTTATTTTTTGTTGAGTAAATAAATAAATCTATACTGAGCCAATAGTAATTAAAAGCTATTAGTAAGCGATAATGTACACCGTAATATCCGAACTTTAAATCCTTCAAGAAAGACCTTCATTGAACACGGCAATTGAAAATTGGGCGCTAGCAACACTTTTGAAATATTTTGACGTTTGACGTTTAATTTCACTCGTATAATATTTTTATTATTTGTTGTACCTACTTAGTGAGAATTGTTTTGTTGTACTGGGAAAAATAGTACAATAAAAGGAAGCATAACAAACAGAATAAAGATGATAATCGTACAGAGTTGAACATACAAATTAATAAGAACTGGCTGCATCGTCGCAGAACTAACCTCAAAGAAAAGGTTCGTGTGTTAGCCTGATGCCTTATTTTCTTTAAAACAACAGAACTTGATCAAACAGTTCCTTTAGATTCTAAAGTTTAGAATATAGGTACTTATTCAATTCATTTACCAAACTTAGAAGTTGTTTTCATCAACTACTGTTTTATAGGAGAATAACATACTTACATACATGCATACATAAATCACGTCCTTACGGGAAAGACAAAGCTTAGGGTAAGAAGACCTAAAGGCCATATTATGTAGCATGACATTTTACATAGTTTAAGTAATATCAAAACAAACAATCCAAAAAAGTTATGAGTTCTACCTAAGTTGCCTATTAGAGCTAATGCACATTTCCGAAAATGGCTGCAAGTTGTACAAAGAACATTTTCATTGAACTAATTATTTTATGGATTTTGTTTCAGATTTTTTAGATATTCAGATGTTCATCAAATCGTTCAGATCGAAGTTGGCATAAAAAATTGCAATAACATTTCATAAACTATGACTGAGGCCCATTCTATATTCATCAGGTGGAGAGTTGAGAGTTGAGGACCAATGGAATTTTGCCCATCCTGCAACCCCATTTATATGCCACTGCACTAAATTAGCAATATTAAAATAATACCTATACCAAAATAAATGTTGTTGCCTATTTTTATTTAACATAATATATTTTTATATAAATAATAACATTTAGTTATTGCTTTCATGCTGCTTGATATATTTAGTAATTTTAGAATACTAACTGCTGTGAGATCTTGCATTGACAATCTAGTAGTATATTTTAAATCCCTGCGACATAAAATATAGAAAAATTAAAAGAATTGAACTAAAAACAAAATCCTTTTTATTCAGACCAAAGTCGGCATCCATTATGATTTGTTAGTTACAATGTCTTACCCTTATTATTAAAATGGTTTGAGTTTATACATATATTCCTATGAAAAAAAAACGAAATTAAACTAGCTTACACTTGAGTTATATACCTGTCATACATTTATGCCATGTGCCTCATCCAAATCTATAAGGAATAATAGTAGTGACATAATACACGTAGCAACACAGTAGGTACTCGTGTCATGCCAATAAATACAATTTCATGACAGTTATTATTTTTTATTAGGTACAACAACACACATGTAAATTACGTCTTTATCCCTTATGGGGTAGACAGCCTAAGGTAACAAGTCAAAAAGGCCACGTTTAGCATGATTGTGGGCGTATTGGTGGAAAGGGGGTGGACTGATAGTTACAAGTTTTAATTAATTTGTAATATATGTATGTATGGTTGTATGGGTGGAATCTTGCAACTCGATTTTCAATTCAAGCACATGTCTTCAAGCAATTCAGCTGAATTTTTCTAAACCAGGACCGCCTCTGAAAGAGGGAAATCTTCAACATTTGGTACACAGTCATGTTTTGGATGAAAATGCAAGTACATATAGTCAACAATCAGTAAAAAAGCTTGCATTAAAAATGTTTTTCTTTTTAACAAATCATATCTTATTGGAGGGTTCTACTGTAATGTTGTTTATATTCCAGTTAAAATGTAAAAATAGTTTGAGGCGAGCTATAATTTCCTCATGACATTTATTTATTTATTTCATACTAGTAGCGGAGTAGCAAGGTAAATGTTTTTCGGTGATTGAAATAGACCTCTGCAAGGTTATTTCTCAGCACTTAACAACTTGGAAATTGATAGAAGGTAATGCTTGGAAAACCTATTGAGTATTCAATAAATTCATTAAAAATAAACCAGCATAGATTAATTAAAATAAAACTTCAATTTATAATTACCTATATCTATTAAACTAATGGTCAAGAGTGGCTGCTTGCAAGTGGGAACAGGGGCCCTTTGCCAACTGCCAACCAGATGCAGAAATATAATTTTAACATAAATTGAAAACAAAAGGGAAATAACCCCAGTAATCAAAGTCTCACCAGTTTTAGCTATATTAAACCAGTATTTAGAGCTGTTTGCCAGCCTGATCTCCGATCTACAGGGTTACGAAATCCATTTCATGTCACATTTCCGCACATATCCTTGCTATTGCTTCAGCTTCGCATCTAGCGGAGACTAGTACTGAATGGAAGAAGATCTTAAGCATCCTTGGCGTAATTCCTGTTCGTCCATAAGAACGCCATAGTTAGAAATGAAACCAAATTCTGATATTTCGCCCGAAGAATTTGATAATTTTTTCGTACTTTTTAGTTTTCTCATAGATTTCCGCGGCGTAGAATGGCGTAGAGTAGCAGGATCAATCATAATATCACTTTTCACTGTATTTCTCCAACAATTTCTTCTTCTTCTTCTTTTCTAATATGGCCCCATCGAACCATGCGATGATTTCGCCAATGTCAAGGTAATAAATACAGTATTCAAAAATCTTGTGACAAAAATGTCGGCAATTTATTTCTTTAGTCGGTTTGCTTTGACAGTGACACCTGTAGCGGCAGCCATTTTGAATTAAAAAAAACCTTAAAAACGTAACGTTAATCGATGTGAGGAAACTCATTCGAAATAGTTTTTCGAAACGCGGTGAGTATGACGGTTTTGTGAACATACGTTCGTCGCATTCGACAGCTCCCTGCGACAATCGTAAAGTTGGACGCTGTTATGCAATACTATACCAACCCTCAAGATGTCCATTTTAAGAAAATCGTGTTTAAATATGACATCAACATATTTCTCAAAATGGGGTCTCTGATATAGAAATCGACGATTTCATAAATGTATTATAATAGTTAAGTGATCTTTGAAGATGTTAAGCATTTGAAAATATTGGAAATAAATACAATTACCTGTTTAATAAATCGCATATTCGGTTTTAGAAAAATGTCGAATCAGCAATATTATATAACACAATGATTTGTCTCATGACACATTATTGCAAAATTAGAAAAAAGTTTTTGAATATGACCTGATTCATTTTAAATACCTCGAAACATTATTGCAAAATTCGATACAAAGTACTATTTGAACATGATCTGATGAATCTAACCAATCGTTTATTTAGAATATTGAATACCAAACGTTAATCAATGACGTTTACAATTTATGAATGTAAAAAAAGGTTTAAAATTAAGATGAGTTTTTAAAATTTGAAGGTTAACCTTACAAGCGGTTTGATAAAACCCAGTAAAATACGCAAAATTTGAACTCGCCTTCAATGTGTGCAGTAGACCATGTCATCCAAATTGATTTTCTAAATAGTATTTATCCAACTAGCCATGAAAACACTATATTAATTAATTATTTAAGCCAACGTCCGTTACTGCCACTCGGGCAAATATCCACACAAATTAAGCAATAATGTGTCAAGCCTCATAACTAATTTTTATCAAAACAGATGAAACAATTACCCACGATCCCACGAATATTTGTGGTAAGGCACTTGATACAGTATTGTAGATTATCCCGTAGAGGATTTTGGTTATGTGTGTCAACAGTTTTTTTGAATTATTCAGTATAAAATTTATTTGAGTCACTTAAAACACTTTTGAAAGATTTAGTTTATTATCTAAGGAAGCGAATGGTATCAATATCTTGATGTTTGACATTTTGTGGGTTGACACAGTATTGCATAGCAGCGTCCAGTTAACGTTAAATGGATCGAAACGTCAAACCGTCAAAGTCAAACCCAGCAACTGTCAGCCAGACAAACTTCACTCATGTCATGTCGCAATGCAACAATGCCGGCAAGAACAAGAACCATATTTTAGAGGTATTAGAGCGAAAGTAGCAAGAAAAAGTGGGTAAAGAATACAAAACAATATGCTCAAATACAGGAGATAGTTACACATTATGAAATACTCGAAAGGACATGAAGAAAAATGTGACAAATAAGTGAAGTGTAACATAATTATGCCGCGGCCTTCCTGCCTCTCTTGGGCCGCTTCCGCTGCACAGCAATACGCTAGTACTCTTTATTATGCAGTGTTAGCAGCCTCTGCAGGCATGACCGCGAGCCCACTGCCCCGGGCATGACATTCGGAATCCCGTGTAGCTTAGCGAGTGATACGATGCGATGCTTCTCGCCGCCACTATCCAGTACTAGCACAATGACCACACCATCTCTCATCCAACACTTCGAACGTTTTCCTCGTAGCCATGAACGCGTAGTAACGGAGTTGGGTCAGAAACTCTGTTACTGCTACACCCAAACCAGGAGCGTGACATCTTTGAAGTGGACCAAGATGGGCCGCTTCTTGCCGGTCTGAGGACGTCCAGTTCAGAAGCTCCTGCTCACATCGGTATCAGACACATGGCACTTCACCAGGCACTAGCAAATAATCACTGCCAGCGCAACAGTTTTCTCATATATCAGCGAGAGCCTCAGGAATGATCCTGAGGAAGTATATAGGACAGTTTTTATCCTGGAAAATCACATAGCTCCCGTGCGTGAAGCTAAGTAAGTGCTAAGCGAAGTCTGCGCAGAGTCGCGGGCAACAGCTGGTGTACAATAAAGAGTTAAACGTACAAACATACATACATACTTTGGAAATATGATTAAGAAAATGTTTTATACCTTTATTTTCACATTGGTAAACTGTGGCCCATATTTTACAAAAATAACTCTTTTTTTTCTGTATTTACTTTGTAACTATTTAATTTTAATTAAGTAAGAATGCTTAGGTACGCCTTATTTTAAAGGGTACCAACTATTACCGACCGCTTAAATGAGTCCCCGCAGGCACACTACCCGCCCGCTCCTCTCTCGGTCTCCTTTGTCGTCCTACCCCGCGCCCCTGTGCCGCGCGGGCGAGGACTCAGTTAAGAGGTCGTTCTATAGCACATCGTTTATTAATATGTTTTTTTTGTTTCACACGCTTGTGAGCGCGCATTACGCTGAACTACCTACAAAATGTAAAATATAATGTAGGTAGGCAAGTAGTTTGTATAAAGCTCTTAAAATAAATGTTCAAAAAAGTGCCTTCTTCCTTATTAACCTACTTGTAGATCATTTTGGTTCGTCGCTTTTAAACTACAAGTCCACAGCGCAGCATCGTTAATAAATTTGCTAAAGAAACTTGAACCTTATTTTTACTAAATTATGATAAGGGAGAGCCTTCTCACTAGTTCTGAGACGGGTCTGAGTTAAGTATGTACGTAAACTTTATCATAATCATCATTCACATTTGACGCCTTATTTCAATAGCACACACAGCGCGGTTGCTACACATATTTTTTAGTATAAATATATGTAAGTATAGAAAATGTCATTCACAGCAACGACCAACGTGGCTCTTATTATTATGTTATTAAAGGGTAATTTTGATAAATATGTCCAAAGATGACACTAGAGTAGCGGATACCAATTAACAAATTCAATTAAACTTCCAAAGTGGCCGTGGTCCAGCGGACGGCCCGGTGGTCTGAATTCAGTACGCATCCCTTCATTTTCGCGTTCAAACCCCGGGATCGGGAGGCGTCATTTTTGCTTTTTTCTTTTTTTTTTCTTTTTACATACACATATCACGTCTATATCCCTTATGGAGTAGACACAGCCTTTCCTTTTTTTCTTTTTGCTTTTTATTTAATTGTAATTAGGAACGTTTGGGCTTTATTTTTAAGGAGTTAGCACGGTAAGTCGTTGTTTTAGTTCACACGTATTCGTGTGCGCGCATAACGCTTCCTACATGTAAAATATGTAAGTAACTAGGTAGTTTGTAAAAAGGACTTAAAATATATATCCAAAAAGTGCTTAGTTCCTTAATTAACCTCCTTTACGCATTTGCGAGCCATCACAATGTGTAAGAAAGAGATACAAGATCGCAACCACTTTGGTGCGCCGCGTTTACTGTTAATAAATTTGCTAAAGAAACTTGAACCTTATTTTTGCTGAATATGAGGAGTGAGAGCGTTCTCACTAGGTAAAACCATAGTGAGACACTCAACTACTGCGTTCACGTACGTTAACTGTCACGAAAGTGACAGTTGGAACTTATACTCGCGAGGAACTTACGCAGTCGAAGTGAGCAGTGACATCTGTGAGAAACGCAACGCGAAGTGAAACGAACTCACCGAATTTGTATGGAATACGCGCCGCGACGTGACAACGTAACAGCGTTCGAGCGCATACTATTGTGACGGTGAAAAGAAACGTATCGTTATGAGTTAGCTCGTTTAACTATTTCGAATAGTAAACGAAAATTTGTTACAAAACTTACACTAGACGTACTGGTGTAAGTTACAGACACGAAAACCTTCTCGAACGCGTTCGCGTTTACGTCTCCATTGCTATGGAAAAATTAGCAGCGCCACTAGCAAAACAAAATGGCAACAAAAACTTTTCATAATATTTGACAACGAAAACGCGATCGAGACATCTTTTATGACCAAAAACTTACACTAAGCATACACGACTAGACCTGTTGCTCGCGATTTCGTCCGCACAGAATAAAATTTGTAGTAAAACTGTGCAAAAACATTCTTTTCTAACAGACGTGTCGTGTCTAACTCATAGATTAGCTCCGTCCCTAATTTCACGCCTCTAGTCCAAGACACACGAGCACCTTCATACAAAACCCTTAAACCACGTTAATCCGGCTATGCGGAAGAAATATTTCCTCACTACCGTGTCCTACCTGCTACTTGTTTCTAAATTTCTAGTCTCTAGTTCAATGTAATTGAGGACTTCTATACAAATTTGCGCGGGCCCTTAAACCACCGTAGTTCGGGCCTGCAGCAAAATCCTTCTTAGCTAGTTGCCAACGTCATAATAGCAATCTGCAAACCAAAATTCAGCATAATCCGCCCATTGGTTTGAGCTGGGCGTTTATCGATCAGTCAGTAAATCAGTTAGCAGTTGGCGTAGCTATAACGTCTAGGGCCCGCGGCAAATTCGTCAGATGGGGCTCCTTCCTCAATATAAAGAAGTGCATCAGCGTCCCTTCTGTGCTCTAAACCAAGCCAGTTGGGGGCCCCGTAGAGCTAGGGGGCCCTGACATTTTGCCACCCCTGCCACCCTATAGTTACGCCACTGTCAGTTAGTCCGATTCTACTTTTATACAGATGGATAGATACCCGTCAAGATGGCCGGTCTACATATATCTGCAAAGTTTGGCACCAAAGGTGAAATTATTGACCTTCTAGATTACGAATGTTTACTTGCGCATCAGTACCTACTACGTTGTCAGTTCATTGATGATTAAAATGCCTATTTTTAAAGTAGTACAGGGGTACATTTAAATTCCTAATTTCGTTCATTGCAAGCCAATTCTTGCAGCAATCTTTATACGATGTGTTTCGCCTCACGCTGTAATAATCTGTACCTATTTGTAGTATAGCTCGCTTGGAGGCAGCTACATTTTTGAGGCGTTTGGAGGCGAAACTCTGGGGCCATGGGGGCCAAGCGCGCGCCGTGTCTATAAAGATATCTCGGCGCGCCTTATAGAGGCCTCCCGTGACCAGAGGGCTGGCCATTATTTCACTTAGCGAATAAGCATTGCCATACAACGTGGCAATGCTGCTAGCCTTCTGGGCACCCTCCCCATTGGCGGCGATTTGGAAGAATTTTTTTATCTTTAATAATAGTTTTAGCTAGGTTAAGTTATTTTTAAGTTTTGACTGTTCTTTATTGTTTTCTTTTTCTTTTTCAATAAACTCTTTTGTAGAATATTCTCCATTTCATTGCGAATATTTTTCTTCAATCCGAATATTGACTGGGGAATGTTGTTGCAAAATTTGCTCTTTCAATATCCCCTCAGGAAAAATCCATAAGCATTAAATCAGCCATCGAGGGAATGGGCGAAAATCTTAGGAATCATGATATTATAAGCGATGCGGCTAGCAACCAATCACTATTTTGATTCCCCTTTCCACCTACACGCCCACAATGCTGCTAAACGTGGCCTTGCCAAGCTAAACGGGGTCTTGTTACCTCAGGCTCTGTCTACCCCGTCAGGGATAAAGACGTGATTTATGTATGTATGTATGTATTAAATGGAATGATCAGAAGGATTGATTTATGACTATACCAGCTTTTGCCCGCGACTTCGTCCGCGCAGATAACGTCAGAGTGACGACATAAAAAATATAAATATATTTTTAGTAAAAAGTATCCTATGTTACTTGTAATTCCTCCAAGAACATGTGTACAAAGTTTCATGATGATCGGTTGAGTAATTTTCGCGTGAAACCGTAACAAACAAACTTACATTCGCATTTATAATATTAGTAGGATAGGACTAGATTAATAAATAAATCTTCACAAACATTCCAAACTGTATTTATTACAAAAGTAAAAAAATCAACAACCCTGGCACTAAATGCACAACTTACATTTTTTCAGTGTACCTACGTAGGTATTAAATAGCATTAAGCATCATGCTCTGATTTTGTTCAGGATTTAAATCATTATTTTCCGACGTATACGTATTCTGTATCTCAATCAATGTCTTATCTTTAGTTTCTGGAGCGAAAAAGTAATATAATAATACCGCAATTAACGCAAACGTTGTGTACAACGCTAATACAACAGAAGGGTGGAGATATAATTTGCTATCCAGGTAAGATTTCAAAGCCATCAAAAGTGGTTGACAGATGTGCATAAAAATGACGCAAATGCACGAAATAATCGTGTTGTATTTATACGGAGCAATCTCGATACACAAACGCACGCCGATAGCTAAAGGCCCGCAATGGAGGAAAACATCAGAAGCTAAATGCACCACATAAAAGTATACGCTGTCATAATGAACATCCAATTTCTGGTACAGCCAAAGATCCACAGCGTATGATAAGATAAAATATATAGTTGAAACAACAATGAAGAGAAGTTTACGTTTAATGAAGTAAGAGGCCACAGCTATAACGGTGGTAACAAATGTTTTGCTACATAAAAGAATGATCTGTCGCGACTCTCGTAGTTGACTGCTACGATGGCGTAAAATGGATGAATACATCATATGTACAACGCCGAAGGCGCCAACTGATATCGTGGCAATGGATATGAAAAGACCAGTCCAGAATAGTTTGAGGGGGCCGGGGCTGCGGCGCGAATTGAGCACGGAGACGAGCTCTTTTCTACCCTCCTTGCCTCGCAGCCACATAAAAGCCATTCTGCTCTCCTCGAGTTTCCCTTTAGAAGCCAGCCAGTACGGCGATTCCGGCCAAAACCAAATTGATCCCAAGCACGCCAGTCCCAGCCCTATCTGAATTAACGGCAGTACATCAAATATATCTATTGTAAGCAACCATGTGACTATATTAAACATTGCTACAGTAAACATCATCCACGCAAACCTATGTTTCGGGGTACTGTATTCGGAGATGGATAAGGCGGTCATCACTGAAGTACCACCATTAAGTATCCCTATTATTATGAATGTGAAGGACAGTACGGCAGCTGTGTGCGTCGATGAAGCAAGGACAACGGATGTGAGTACAGATAATGCAAAGAGGTAGATAAAGGTAGGCTTGCGTCCGAGGATTTCTGATAGAAAAGCAGCAAACGTCACGCTGATCACTGTGATGAATACGGATACACCTGAAAAAATAAATTGCGATCTTACAGTTCTAGTTACGTGAATAGAACGCGGGCGATATACTAATTATTGGTAAGTATGGAGAGTAAGACAGCAACCGATGATACATGAGGTACTATATCTTAATCCTGTAGGCTGACAGAGGTAGGTATAACGGATGTCCATGGGCAGTGGTGAAACTTATCATCAGCCAATCCATTTGCTCTCTCTAACTGTTCTAACAATAAATCAACACTTAACTTCATCATCTTAGATATTTAGCGTTTTTCGCGTCACGGAAAACCCACACAGGAGTCCAATTTTTGAAAGCACACATGTGAAAATACCACTCGAAAGTGGTGAAAAATTGAGCTGAATTTTAAATACGAGTAGCTTAGAAGATACTTAGGGCTCTCATTTATCTAATGACCTAGTCAATAATTTCATTAGAGCTGTAGTTTTGAAGATATAAACCGACTTATACCACTTTCGAGTGGTATTTTCACACGTGCTTTCAAAAATCGGGGCCCAGAATGGCAAGACAGATGTTTCCGTGTAATACCTGTGTGCGAGTGCATGGGTCAAGTTGTTTGTCTCCTCAGCACTGCAATCGCTTCCCGTCGTTCACTAAGACGGGATCATTTAGAGAAAAACACGACAATAGAGTACATATTGTCCGCATACATTGGTATGGGTCATCAGAAATAATATAATTGCGAAAGTGTAGAATTTGTTTGTCACGCTTTCACCCTTAAACTAAACGACTCCGGGAAGAAAATACGATAGTTTGGAAAATCGTACAGTTCTCGCGAGCTCGCGATAAACGCGGGTGTACGGAAATAAGTAGTACTTAAATACTTACTATGTAAATTGGACGTCTGATGTGGCATAAGATTCATATATCGTACTTGCAGACTCATAGTAACGCTATTCAAGAGCGACATACATACTATAGGTATTAGTACGATAGGCTGAAACAAAAACAGCACGATTTATATCTACGAACGTAATCTTCATGTAAGGCGTTTAAGTTTAATAATAACATATCAAAGCCAAATAGGTCAACCCCCGGGTAAAGTATATCTTTACATGATTATAAAACATAGTCGCTCCACGTTGTCTCACTTATTTCTTTTATTGGTTGTCTGGTAGAGATCGCTATTAAGCGATAAGAACGCATATTATCTACTTTGTTCTTTGTTTCATTGATTTTCAAGGCCTGGAGGGAACGTGTGTGTTTTTAGACGGTAGGCCTCTCCCCTCCTTCCATAGGGAAGGCAGCGGCGAGATGGAGAGCCCGTCATACCTCCGTTCGTATGCTGCCCCGAGCGCGGAGATGCATAAGGCGCATTTTCCACACGTTAAAAAAAAAAAAAGGCTCTGTCTACTTTGTAAGGGATATAGACGAGACTTGTGTAGGTATGTATGTATGTATGTATGTATGTAACGACCAATTTTTATTTGTAAGCGTGAGTTGCACCAACTCACTTTTAACACTTAATAATATAAATATTTCATAGTTTTTCCGTAAAATACAAGTTTAAATCGGCGGGTATGCTTCATTTTATCATTAACTAGTTTCTGACCGCGACTTCGTCTGCGTATAAAAACCTTCCTCTCGAATCACTCTATATCTATTAAAAAAAACCGCATCAAAATCCGTTGCGTAGTTTTAAAGATTTAAGAATACATATGGATATAGGAACAGAGAAAGCGACTTTGTTTTATACTATGTGGTGAAGTAACTAGCATTAAGTTATGTTTATGGGTATTCGCCTGCGGTGCACAACAAATAAATAGTTCAATTATACACAAACACTTTATTGGCTTGCAGAATAAAGGTAGCACATAAGTTTAGAAAGCACAGATGGAAATGTAGGCGGAAGTAGACAGAGATAGCACAGTAAGGAAGTTCAGAAGCACAGACACAGAGTTAGCGATACAGTACGATGTACGGAAACAATAACAATGCGCGGAGCAAGCGACGTGCGTTATGCTCAGGTAACAGTTCGTGACTGGGGAGAGGAGCGCGGGCGAAGCGCGGCGCGGGCGCCGCTGGTACCGGCCTGCTCGTTTCCATTGCACGATTCGCTCCAGCGGATACGGCAAAAATATAACTATATATCGTGTGTGTGTGTGTCAAGGTTCTGTGTATGTTTGTGTGCTATTATGTCTTGGAGAGTAGCCTACATGTTTAAGATCTAAAAAGCCCTAAGGTTTCGCTATTTGGCCACAAAGAAAAAAAAACTACCTATTCAATGTGTCAGGCTCTGTGTCCGTTGTGATGTATATACCATCATCTCCAGCCTATATACGTCCCACTGCTGGGCACAGGCCTCCTCTCCAAATGAGAGGGCTTGGGCTATAGTTCCCACGCGGGCCCAGTGCGGATTGGGAACTTCACAAACACCATTGAATTGCTTCGCAGATGTGTGCGGTTTCCTCACGATGTTTTGCCTTCACCGGAAAATGTAATTTCGGACATAAACTCCAAAAAACTCAGAGGGACGAGCCCGGGATACGAACCCACGACCCTCTACTTAAGAGGCCGCAGTCAAACCACTAGGCTACCACGGATTCAATCGAAATCAACAGTGACAATACATTGCTGCGCTACCAAGTTTCCAACCGTACCATCGTCTCATCAAATACTCAATGCATAATGCTTGCCGGTTTACACTCGTAAAAAGAAAAATTTTAAAAGTAAAAGTGTACAAGTTACCTCTCCAAACAAAAACTTCTCATTCGGCAGGGTGGCATCATTTTTATCATTTCCATCGCTTCGTTTATTGGCAACATTGTTATCAGGGTCGCTGGTATCATTGTTTCGTATCATACTGACACTATAGCCGTTTCGTAGCACAAAATACGTAACGATAAACAAATGAACGCGGCGCGTGCGTTTTAGCGCACCAACAGCGTGGCACTAATTTAAGTTTGGAAACTTAAGACCACTTTACAGGCTCGTTTTATCCCGGATTTTTGCAGTACGAGTAACCATTGCCGGGTTTGAACGCAATATCGCATTTACTTCTGTCAGTAACCCCGCAATCTATATTCTTATACCTGACTGACAACATTTATTTAATTGTAAACGCCAAAAAACATTTGTTTACATTTGAGGTTATCTGTCGAGTGCAGATGCCGCGAAGCATCCTGAGTGTATGAATTGGGTATGTTACGTTAATTTAATAAATACTAGCTTCAGACCGTGACTCCGTCTGCGTAGAATTATACATATTATAAACGTTCTTCTTGGATCACTCCACCTATTAAAAAAACTGCATCAAAATCTGTTGCGCAGTTTTAAAGATCTAAGCTTACATAGGGACAGCCAGACAGACAGCGGAAAGAATGGGAGAACCGCGTAGAAATAGGAGCCCCGCGAAAGCTGGGTTCCGTCGACCTTAATGGTCCACGCGTCCGTAGCGGCTATTTGGCATTATAACTTAAATAAGAAAATGATTTACAAAAAGCGTGAAAAAATTAATAAATGGGGATACTTAGAATCGATAGCCAACACGTTCCAACACAGTTTTTAGAATTTTTGTCTTTTTATCTGTTTGTCTGTATAATTGCGAGCGCATCACGTGAAAACGGGTGAACGGATTTTGGGGCCAATTTTACTAAGCTGTTGAAAGAAACCAAGAAAGAAAAAAGTTTATTTATGACAATCACAAAGCATCAAATAAAAAAATTCAACAAAATAAATTAAAAGAAATAAATTGTCACAAAATGGTCCCAACTCAGCACTTGCTGGCCTTACAGCCAGCGCTGGTCATCCGTTGGGACCATAGGCTGATTATATTAAAAAATAAACAGTGAGAAATATACACTAAACATTAAACATAACATGATAAATAATTGGTTGTCGTTGCCCGGGCACAAAGCCCTTTGTCTTTAGAAAGGAAAGAAAAATATTCAAAATAAGCATAGACAACCACATCACAGACAATAGAAAAATAGAATATATGTATAGAAGGAAAGGAAGTGAAGTGAAATGACAACACGTAACTAGGTTAGAAAAGACACAATTTGTTGAGAATAATGCCCATATCAATATTAAAAATCATTTATGTTATAAATAAAAAAATTTACTTGGCATTCGCATTAAACCATCAATTTAAAATAATATGTATAAAACACAATTTTTCTCACAAGTAATACAGATTACATTAAATTGATGGGTTAATCCGAATGCAGAGTCAATTTATTTATTTATAACATAAACGATTTTTAATTTTGACATGGGCATTATATGTTGTTAGGTTAGCTAATTACGTAATAACTTAAGACAGGAGGTCTCTTTAGTAGGGACTGAATAAATTAACCGACTTGGTATTACATGGATCTCACAACTTTTTACCATTTTAAGCCATGTACTAACACAATAATGTATGAGTCATGTAGTTGCTCGAAAATAAATATTATTATTATTGTTTTTCAAGTAATTTTGATCTCGACAATGTTGTCGGCTTTTTTTTTTTTTTGGTCTATGATACGGGCGTACGCCAAGTACCATAATACCATTGTGTATTTAGAAGTTAGTGTGAATGTCATGTTGAGTGTGTGTGTTTGTGTAAATGTCGCGCTGGGCGGTTGTGTGTGTGTGTATGTCTTCTTGATTATTATGTATCGGTAGGGAAGTTGGGTTAAGAAAGCGGCGTACTATAGAGCAGGTGTCTAAAACTATTGATTTTTGTAGGGGTATGAAGGTGTTGTCGTGAAGATCTAATAATTTGAGTGCTGATTTCAGGGTTTTTGGGACAATACCAGTTGAGGAAATAATTATGGGGACGATTTTTACTATTTCTTGGTGCCACATCTGTTTAATTTCATCTGCTAATGGTATGTATTTTTGTATTTTCTCCGTGTGTTTCTGTTTCAGGTTGTGAGTGTTGGGAACGGCGATGTCTATAAGGTAAGTGGTTTTGGTAGGTTTATGAATTAGTGTAATGTCGGGTCTGTTGCTGTTGAATTATTATTATTATTATTATTTACGGTAGAAGAACTGAGTTGCGAGACTTGGTTTTTTACAAGTTTTGTTTTGATGGGATACATTTTATCCACGCTTAAACAAGTACAGCGTGAATTTCAGTTCTTAAAAATAATGTTATCTAAATGCCATCCATGTTGAAAAGCCATTGCGATTTGCCTCACGCTGTAAAAAGGTATCTGTAGTATATTGTTTGTTTCAATTTACTTCACTGCGAATATTTTCCTTCGATTCAGAACTCTACTGGGATTATTGTTACAAAATGTGCTCTTGAAATATGTCCACACGAAGAAATCCATAGGCATTTAATGATCTGGCTGGCAGGCTGGCCACGGGACATCTTCAAACCGGCAAGTTTTTGCAGACTAGACTAATAAAAATAAAACTTCACAAACATTCACAAGTGTGTTTATTTCAAAAGTAAAGAAACAACACTGGCACTAAATGCACTTACATTATTCCAGTGTACGTATTAAATAGCATTAAGCATCATGCTCTGATTTTGTTCAGGATTTAAATCATTACATTCATTCGAATCAGATGTATACGTATTCTGTATCTCAATCAATGTCTTATCTTTAGTTTCTGGAGCGAAAAAGTAATATAATAATGCCGTAATTAACGAAAACGTTGTGTACAACGCTAATATAGCAGAATTGTGGAGAGATAATTTGTATTCCAGATAAAATATCAAAACCATCAAAAGTGGTTGAGAGACGTACATAAAAATGAAGCAAACGCACGAAATAATTGTGTTGTATTTATGCGGAGCAATCTCGATACACAAACGCACGGCAAAACCGAAAGGTCCGCATTGGAGTAAAACATCAGAAGCTAAATGCACCACATAAAAGAATATGCTGTCATAATGAATGTCCGATTTCTGGTACAGCCAAAGATCCATAGCGTATGATAAGATAAAAGATATACCAGAAACAACAATGAAGAGAAGTTTACGTTTAATGAAGTAAGAGGCCACAGCTATAACAGTGATAGCAAATGTTTTGCTACATAAAATAATGATCTGTTGCAACTCTTTACTTTGACTGCTACGGTAATATAAAATGGATGAATGCATTAATTGTAAAATGCCGAAGATGCTAACTGATATCGTGGCAATGGATATGGAAAGACTACCCCAGAATAATTTAGGTGGGCCGGGGCGGCGGCACGAATTGAGCACCGAGACAAGCTCTTTTCTGCCCTCCTTGCCTCGCAGCCACATAAAAGCCATTCTGCTCTCCTCGAGTTTCCCTTTAGAAAGCAGCCAGTACGGCGATTCCGGCCAAAACCAAGTTGATCCCAGGCACGACAGTCCCAGCCCTATCTGAATAAATGGCAGTACATCAAATTTATCTATTGTACGCAACCATGTGGCCATATTAAACATTACTTCAGTAACCATCATCCACGAAAATCTATGTTTCGGGGTACTGTATTCGGAGATGGATAAGGCGGTCATCACTGAAGTACCACCTTTAAGTATCCCTAGTAATATGAATGTGAAAGACACGGCAGTTGTGTTCGTCGATGAAGCAAGGACAACGGATGTGAGTACAGATAATGCAAAGAGGTAGATGAAGATAGGCTTGCGTCCGACGATTTCGGATAGAAAAGCAGCAAACGTCACGCCAATCACTGGGATGCCTGATAAGGATACACCTGAAAAATGAAATAACGATCTTAGTTCTATTTACGTAAATAGAATATACATACATACATTAGTCACGTCTTTATGCCTTACAGGTTAGACAGAGCCTAAGGTAAAAATAAAATACACAAAGCCCACGTTTAGCAAGGTTGTGAGCGCATAAGTGAAAAGTGGAAATAAATTAGTGACGGGTTGCCAGCTGAATCGCCTATAACATGATTCCTGATTTTCACATATTCCATCGATGGGCTTTTATCATCTACGCGGGAAGAGAAGCAACTTGTGCATAAATCAAACGCTGGCGATATACTAATGACTGGTAAGTAGCAGTGCCTTCGCTGCGGTTTCAGTATGGAGAGTAAGACAGCCGGCAAATTAATGGCACATGAGGTAATTTTATCTTAGCCCTGTAGGCTGTCAGAGCATCCGCAATGCGGTGTTACGGATGTCCATGGGCAGCGGTGGCGTGGCGTCAAGTATATCAGAAGGCAAACCGAAGGGAATTTAACTAGACTTTTCCTCTAATACTGCACAGTAAAAGTGCCTTAGTGGCAAGCCGGTGGGAATCGAGTTCTGTGGACGCCACGCGTGGAGTGATGAAACTTTCCATCAGGCAATCCATTTGCTTCTAATTAATCCAATGATGGGAAATGGACCTTCGGTATGTAAGCAGCTGGTACATTCCATGTTTTTTTCTTTGCTCCCAGACCAGCATGGAAGCTCAAGTTTTACGTGACTACCTACATAGAATGGCAAGATACATGATTCCGTCTAATACATGAGAGTGCATGGGTCAAGTTATGTTTGTCTCCTCAGCACTGCAATCGCTTCGTCGTTCTTACAGACGGAGTTTTCTAGAAGAACACGACTGTATAGATCATTCTCGTTATACTTCGGTATGGATAAATCAGAAATAATATAATTGCGAAACCGTAGATGTTTGTTTGTCACGCTTAATGTACGCAACCGAACAACGAAATTTGGTGTGAATATAGTTTGTGGCTCTGTGAACAACATCCTATAATTTTAATCGAAACATGCAGTTACCGCGAGCGCGCCATCATCGAATTCTCCGCAGAAGTCGCGAGCTTACAGCTAGTTAGGAACTAATCCTAAAATACTTACGATATAAATTTATAATCGGATCTGGCATATCAAAAAGATCCTGGGTTTGTAGACTCATAGTTACGCTATTTAAGAGCGACAGACATACTATAGGTATTAGTACGAAAGGCTGAAACAAAGACAGCACAATTTATATCCAAGAATTTATATCATAATTAAAGCCAAATAGGTCAAACCCCTAACATATATATTTATATACATACTAAAGTAAAAAGTTGCTCCACGTTGTTCCTGCAATTAACGATGGCGTGTGAGCTTTATATACGGGTATATGTATAAGCGCGTATGGTAAATATAAAAACAAAGAAAAATCTAGCTCGAAAACCGTTTCGTAAACCACTGAAACTTTGACACGTATAACGCGACACATGCTCGATCGTTTCCCAAAAAAAAGGATACAAAATCAATTTTTACAGAATTTACCAACTTCGGGTTTTTCTTACTCAGAATCGTTTACCCTATCGGTTCTCAAACAAGAAAAAATGTGTTCCAGATTTACTATGGATTTTTTACGTCACATTCCAAATATAAAAAAAAATTATGAACAAAAAAGTGATGAATTGAAATGGAAATTTTAGGATACATTTTATCTTGTAAAAGGATCGATAGGATAAGCGATTCTAAGTAAGAAAACCCCAAAACAATTAAATACTAGAAAAAAATACCATGTAACCTTTTTTTTTTAAACGCAAGTTTACCACAAATAGACACTCGCCGTCGTAAATTGAAATAGCTATATTTATATGTAAGTATGTACACTGACATATTTTAAATTAGGTACACAACGAATTTTAACGCAGTTTTAATCAGTAGTAAAATGATTCAAGAGATAGCAGAAAGATTTTGCGGGTGGTAGGCCAGCCAGCAGTGCTTGCGCTGCTGTGTTCCGGCGTGGAGCGCGATTAATAACTATCAACAATCGAACACCATTTAAGTACCTAATACATATGTTAGTTGGTAGAAACTATTAACATTGTTGCCCTTGAAGTAATTGTATATAGCAAAAACAAATATACTTATAACTTTCAATTATCGAACTCCGATTAATTAACACGTTTGCTGGTAGAATAATTACACTCTTAGGAGCGAAAAGAAAAAATCTAAATATGTATTGTAATATGTGAATTCATTTAGCCACACTTATAGCTATCAATTTTTTATTGTAAGTGCGAGTTGTACGAACTCACTTTTAACATATAATAATATAAATATTTAACAGGTTGTCTGTAAATAATACGTCAAAATCGTCATGTATGCTTTTGGCGTTTTTGTTGAAGTTGCTAGCATCAAAGAAAGTTAAATAAACCACAGAAGGCAGTCCGTGATTTCAGACGTAATAAAAATGGCTATTCATTATGTTCATTATGTTAGGTTAGCGCGATCAAAATCAAGAATGACAACAATATATCCAACCGTACAATCGTTTCGCCAAACACTCAATGCTATGCTAGCCGGTTTTCACTCGCCAAAATTTATGAAGCGACAAATTTTAATAGAAAAAGTGTGCAGGTTACCTCTCTAAACAAAAACTTCTCATTCGGCACGGTGGCATCATTTGTATCATTTCCATCGCTTCGTTTATTGGCAACATTGCTATCAGTGTCGCTGGTATCATTGTTTCGTATCATACTGACACTATAGCAGTTTTGTATCACAAAATCGTCGATAAACAAAAGAACGTGGCGCGTGCGGTTCAGCGCATCAACAGCGTGAGACTAATTTTGGAGCTTTTAGACTATTAACAGACTAGTTTTAGGCCGGATTTTTGCAGCACGAGTAACCATTGTCGGGCTGGAATGTTATATCACATATAACAATTGCGAAAATCCCGCAATCTATATTCAACTGACTAAATTGTTTGTTTACATAAGAGGTTATCTGTCGAGTGCAGATGCCGCGAAACGACATGAGCGGCGTGGTGGGGATATGCTTGGGTGTGTTATTTTACTACCAAAGAGACGTCAAAATCGCGTTTGTGCATTCAAGGTCATCAGTCAGGCAGTTTACTGGTGGGCTTGTAAAATTACATAATGCTAAAACCGCGTCTAAAATACCGATATCTTACGGTTTTTCATAAAATTGCAATAAAATAATAAGGGAGAAAGACGTGATTTATGTATGTATGTATGTATGTATGTAAATAACAGGCGACCCTGAGCGGCGACTTCGGCTCAGAGATTTCAGTAATCATTTTCTTGTGAATAAAAAGAAAGAAAAGAAAGAGAAAGAGAAACATTTATTTACACACATTCGATACACGTAGATATAAAACAAGGAGAAATACAATATACTAAGGAATAGTACCGATATGGTGTAAATCAAGTAAGTATAAATAAATAAACACATACATACACAGATCACGTCTATAACCCTTTCGGGGTAGACAGAGAGGCTGAGGAAACAAGACCTAAAGGCCATGTTTAGCATGATTGTAGGCGCACAGGTGGAAAGGGGAATCTAAATTAATGGGTTGCTAGCCGCATCGCCTATAGCATGATTCCTAAGAACTTCGCACATTCTCTCGATGGACGAGAAGCAACTGGTACATTCGATTTTTCTCGTTTGCTCTCAGACCAGCATGGAAGTGAATAAAGACCTTTTGACAATTTACACCAATGAGTAGTATCGCTGAATTTGCCACTAAAGGCGCTAGTGTCGCGTGAGGCCGAATAACATTCACTTTACACTGGTTTTGGCGGGCTTCGTGACATAAATTATAATCTTTCATTTACCTGTTGAAAAGTGACCTTCGTGAAATTATCGCCAATATGGATTATTAGGCGATGATTGTGAACACTTTGAAAGCGATTTTTTTTTCGAACAAAACGGAACTGCACAACATTGCGGCCTAGCTACTCGATATGATGATAATTATTTATAATTAATAAACTTAATGACATTCAAGATTTAAAAGTTTGTATCGGGCCCATGCATCTTATAAAGTCGCCTTTGACAGCTATACCTCTGGACCTTAGTCAATACCTAGTGGCGCCTGGTGACTCTGGTGAGCAAAAAAACGATAGTCCACACTGACCTAGTCCCAGTTTATTTAATAAGGCGTTACTCTTCGGAGGTCCATTTTAATGAACAAAAAATACTACCACTAACACTACTCCACTTGGTAGTGGAGCAGCAAGTCAATTTTGTGTTCATTAATGCAAAGTACAAAAAACTGGTATAAAAATATATCTATACTAATATTATAAAGAGGAAAGATTTGTACCTATTTTTGTATGTTTGTAATGAATAGGCTCAAAAAGTAATGGGCCGATCTGGATGAAATTTGGAACATAGATAGATTATAGTCTGGAATAACACATAGGCTACTTTTATTCCGGAAAATTGCGTGATTCCCGCGGGATAGCGATAAACGAATTCTACGCAGACGAAGTTGCGGGCAACTGCTAGTTTACAATAACTTAGTTTTCTCATCGAAAAGGTACATGAAAGTATAAAATTATTAGGTTGTATGTGCAACGTATACGATGTAACTTAATTAGTCGGCATTAATTTTACAGCTAGCGTCATGTAAAAAGAACGCTGGAAGCATGTGGAGAGGGGGTGCTTGCGCATAGGTACACTATGAGCAGCGGGGGGACCTCTACTTTTTTCCAGCGTTCTTTTTACATGACGCGACCTGTAAGTGTAGTCGGCCAAAGAATTCCTTTACCAACCTAACAAGTGCATGTTACGATCAACGTCATTGCTATTATTGAAAGAAAGAAAGAAAATACATTTATTTGACGCATAGGACAACAACAGCCCCAACTAAAGATAAACAAAACAAAAAAAGGAAAAATAACAATTAGTGTGTCGCTGTCCAACGTCAAAAAGGTTTTTTTTTTTTTTTTTTTTTTTTTTCATATGTATAGGAAGGCAAACGAGCAAGTGGGTCACCTGATGGTAAGTGATCACCACGGCCCATAAACACCCGCAACCCCGCAGGGATTGCAGATGCGTTGCCAACCTAGAGGACTAAGATGCAATGCCTCTTGTGCCCGTAATTTCCCCGGCTGTCTTATTCTCCAAAACAGCTCAACATAATGCTGCGACGGGAGTCATTCTGACCAAGGAACTGTCAAAAAGTAAATCAGTTGCTTGATCGACTATACTTAACTCTCAGTAAGTAACGATTCTATAAAATAGAATTTTTCAACATTTTAGCTTAGATTTAACACTTAATTTTACATGGAAAGAAAAAATAACATTGTATTAATTATAAATCTATAACCGGCATGGCAGTGTAAAATTGTAAATAACTACTGAGAATAAAATATAATTATGTATAATAATACAGCATAATGCTTTGAAAATAGAAAACAATCTAAGTCTTCATAGTTATGTTACGAAAATGCAAGTTTACACATGCGTTACGATTTCATGATCTTCTTTAGAATGTTGTTCACTAAGTTCTGGTGTGTACATTTTCTGGATCTCCAGTAAAGTCTTGTCTTTAGTTTCTGGAGCATAACAGTAGTACACTATTACTCCAACTAGCGATAGCGTTGTAAACAGAGGTAAGTAGAAGCGACTTACTTCTGAGGTTGTAGTCCGCAACCAAACCCAGACAGGACAAATATAATTGAATAGCAATACAGCGCATGCCATGTGGGTGTTATATTTTACAGGCATAATTTCTATACACAAGATCAGACCAAGTAATGTTGGCCCATATCTGGCGACCATATCAGAAACGAAGAACGCGAAATAAAACAACTGGTTGCTTGGATCTTCAACTGTTCCATCTACGCGCATCCAAATAGTTATACCGTAAGATAACAGAGCAGATACACCGGTTACCAGAACAAACAGAATTCTCCGTCTAACAAAATACGAAAGAAGAACAACTAAGAAGGTAAAAGCTGTGCTGCTGCCTAGATTAATGACATTTTCCATGAGCTCATCTTTTGGACGAGACGAGTTACGTATCGACGCCCATCTTAACCTGAACTGGCCTCCTGCGTCAGTGAATAAGATAACGGATAATGTGGCAATGGCAACAAAGAAAGATTTCCAGTAGAGTTTGAATGGGCCAGGGGAGCGACGTTCCTTCATCACGGAGTTAAGTTCCTTCCTATCTTCTTCCCCACGCAGCCAGAGGAAGGCTTCTTTGCTATTCTCAAGCCTCCCTTTAGAAGCTAACCAGTAAGGCGACTCCGGCCATTTGCGCGTTGACACTAAACATGCCAGTAATATTACTACTTTGAATAACTGCGCATAAGGATATGATCTAGCTCCTAATAGGTTAAACAATATAGATGTTAATAAATGTACAGTACGATAAACGAATGAATTGAGCAACAAGTAAGTGAATCTATGTTTAGGTGAACAGTATTCGGTTATGGCTAATGGGCTCATAAAAAATGAGCCCCCTCTAACAACATAATGGATTGGGAGCGAGCAGCCTACGCTTTCTAGCCATGGCAACGAAAAAAGAATGGACGATACAATTGATAGTGAATAAAAAATGATAAAAAAAAGTTTTCGTCCATGGAGCTCTGATAGAAACGCGGTGAACACTATTCCGATCATGGGGACTGCAGCAGCTGACCAATCTGAAAACGGAAATGAAGATAATTGTAAACAAGTATAATACGTTTTCGTTGATTGAAGCTATCAAGTTGCTTGATTAAGAGTATATTAAGAAGACTCTTTTAAAAGGCAAGTAAACGTAACCAATTTTTTTTTATTATGTTAGAGAGGCCAGACAAATGAACTAGTGGGTCACCTGATGTTAAATGATCACCACTGTCCATAGACACCCGCAGCGCTTTACGCGATGCCAGTGCGTTGTCGGTCGGTTGTATTATAAAAGATTTTAACAAAAATAGGCAATAGATTCGACCTAGACAGTCAAATCGCTTACTCACTTATTTAAGTTCGGTCACAATATTAATAATATCATAATATGTTCTGGAGGTAAAACTCTAAGCTAGGATCGTCTCCATAAGAGCGAACTAACACAATAACAATCCTTCCTTGTCCTTAACATGTGTGCCAGGAGTCCGCAACTCTGTTGACCCTTCACATGTTTACTTGAAGTGATTAGGTTTTGTTTTCTATTCGTATAATAAGCTTAGACCTGGATCCATGAACATTTTAAATTTCTGAAAGTGATATTTTTATTAGTGGGATTTCTATTTTGGAGAATAAAGGGTTTACATACATAACAATACCCTTCAACAGTGTGACTTAAAATTTGACTTAAAATTTGATTTGATTTTAAAAAGCGACTTTGTTTTATACTATGTAGTGATACTTACTCCATACGTTTAAGAGCCCGTTCTTCCAGATATTAGTATCTTTTAACCATGCGCGATGAAAAGCGAAAGTCATCCCATCTGATAGTGCCAAGCACATTATTGTTAATAATACAATGGGCTGAAACAACACAATCCAAATTTTATTGAGTAGGTATATTTTCAAAACATAAAAAAAAAACTGATTTGCTGCAGCCGTTTGAGAACGTGAACATCGTCAACTGATTGAGCTGAAATTTTGCACAACTATTTGTGAAAATCGGATAAGAATTAAATAATTATGGCGGCCCACCCTGGATCGTCTCCGCAGGAGATAACCTTCAACGGCTGGTCCAATTGACTTCAAATTTGGTACACAATTATGCGAAACTGCGGGCAATACGTGTACAGTAAACAACAATAAGTAAACTAAAACAGAATATAAACAGAAATGCATACCTCTCTAAACAAAAAAACTTCATCTTCTCTTCTCTCATCATTTTCTATCTCAACTTCAGTGCGTTTCGGCATATTGCTTCGTTAGACAATCATCACTTAGAATCACTTTGTATCACACTGACTACAGCACTACAATTCAGTATTAAAATAATCTAAATATATACAAAAATAAGCGTGTAAGTACGCACAAAACATGTATCAAGTAAGACTCGACTGAATGTCTTTAGTTGAATAAAACAAATGACTAAGACCGATTCAGAACATCCGTCTCCATCGCACTGTGGACAGCTTACTGGTCAGAAAGAGATGTACGATTCGAATCAGCAAAAACGCATGTACCAATTTAAAACCATAAAATGCACGTAGCAAACTCGATTATCAATCGTATTACATGAGGATTAAGGTGCACAAGCGTGCTTTTTGAATCTGGGTCTTGCAACCGGTGAACCGTTTACCGGTAGGGTAATACTATGATGCGAATTCTTGTGTTTATTATTTTCCTTATGATTTTTCTTTTATTTTCCTTATAGAATGATTTATTTATTTATTTAATTGAGGTGTTCTACAGCGTTACAATTATACTTATTCTAGTTTACAATGCGAGTCTTAGGGCCAATAACAGAACTCCCTAAGTGGTATACAATCATATGCCTGGTCGGGAAAATATAATTTGAAACAACGAACATATTCAAAAAAGGGAAAGGAAAAAAAAAACATGCAAACGCGTGTGTGTCGTGCATGCGTGTGCGCGCACGTGCGTGTGTGTGCCTGTGTATGTGTATGTCTGTGTGTATGTGTGTGTGTGTGTGTGTGTGTGTGTGTGTGTGTGTGTGTGTGTGTGTGTGTGTGTGTGTGTGTGTGTGTGTGTGTGTGTGTGTTACCAGGAAATATTATTCTCGATCAGGAGCTTGAACTTACTTCTCGAGCAATCAAATGGGTCCACAACCTGAAAGGATTTGTTTTATGTGCGTACAGTCCTAGTTAGTATTGACTTCTGGGCATAATTTGTACGTTGGATGGGAACTTTGAAGAGAGGAATATGGCGGGTTCGACGAGTGGGCGCGCAAAACCCGATCTGGGCGAGCAGCGTGGGACAGTCCAGTCGACCGCTTATCACGTCGTGGAGCAAGCATGTCGGCTACGGTTCGTCGGTGATTTAAGGGTGTCAGCTTGAGGAATCTGCAACACTCCTCATATGTGTTGAAGTGCCCACGCGCCCTATAGTTGAGATATTTCACAAATTTACTTTGGACTCGATCCAGTCGCTGAGAGTATGTTATGTAATGAGGGGACCAAATGCAACTTCCATATTCGAGTATGCTACGAACATACGCGCAATAAACATTCTTTATGCATGCGAGTTTTTTGATGGGTTGACAAACTCTCTTCACGAAACCAAGGCTTTTATATGCCTTACTACTTATAGTGTCAATGTGTTCGCTCATTGTGAGTTTCTGATCTAACTGCACCCCGAGGTCTCGAACTGAGTTTACCTTTTGTATTGGAGATCCCTGTATAACATATGTGAAGTCAACAGTGTTTTGCTTCCTACTAAAAGTTATCGATTGATATTTTGAAGCATTAACTTTAATTCTGTTGCTAACATAGTAATCCGATAGGCGATTAAGATCCCCTTGAAGTTTAAGGCAATCGTTAACACTGTGTACATTTAAGACTTAAGTATTAAGAGTTCACAAAACAAGTAAAAATATCATATGAATAGACGTTGTATAGCAGCGGGCCCAGGCGGGATCCTTGGGGGACACCAGACGTTACATCAACAAAGTTTGAACGAAAACCCCCTGCCACAACAGGCTGAGACCGATTGGACAGGTATGACTGAACCCAGCGCAACAAATCCCCCTGAATGCCCAAGTTCTCAAGTTTGCGCACCAGGATGGCGTGATCCACCCCATCGAACGCTATGATGATGATGATATGAACGCTATGAATGATGGGTCACTTAATATTAAAAGAAGGTCCATATAAAGTCACCCTTTAATGTTTTGCTCGTCTCATGTGATTTGGGCTTTATTTAAACAAGCATATTTTAAAGATATAAAAGTTGACATACAAAAAACAAAAAAAGCCTTAAACTACCTTAATATAATCCGAAATACCTATATTTACAAATATTGCCCAGATCGTTGCCATACTTCGTAACTTAATTAGTCGGCATTAAATTGTAAGTGTAGTCCACCAAAGAATTCCTTTACCAACCCAACAAGTGCATGTTACGATGAACGTCATTGCTATTATTCTGACCAAGGAACTGTCAAAAAGTAAAGCAGTTGCTTGATCGACTATACTTAAGTCTCAGTAAGTAACGATTCTATAAAATACTATTTTTCAACATTTTAGCTTAGATTTAACACTTATTTTTACATGGAAGGAAAAAATAACATTGTAGGTGTAAAATCTAATATATAAAATTTACATGTCACAATGTTAGTTACCCTACTCCTCCGAAACGGCTTTACCGATTCTTACCAAATTTTATATGCGTATTCAGTAGGTCTGAGATTCGGCTACTATCTATCTTCTAATATATAAAATTTCCATGTAACAACTAGAAATAATTTATAAGGCAAAACAACGTTTGCCGGGTCAGCTAGTAACATCTAAAACCGGCATGACTGCTTAAAATTGTACATAACTGCTGAGAATAAAATATAATCATTACGTATAATAATACAGCATAGTGCTTTGAAATTAGACAATAATCTAAGTCTTCGTAGTTATGTTACAAAAATGCTAGTTTACATATGCGTTACGATTTCATGATCTTCGTTAGAATGTTTTTCACTAAGTTCTGGTGTGTACATTTTCTGGATCTCTAGTAAAGTCTTGTCTTTAGTTTCTGGAGCATAACAGTAGTACACTATTACTCCAACTAGCGATAGCGTTGTAAACAGAGGTAAGTAGAAGCGACTTACTTCTGAGGTTAAAGTCCACAACCAAACCAAGAGAGGACAAACATAATCGCATAGCAATAGAGCGCATAGCATGTGGGTGTTATATTTTACAGGTATAATTTCTATACACAAGATCAGACCAAGTAATGTCGGCCCATATCTGGCGACCACATCAGAAACGAAGAACGCGAAATAAAACAATTGGTTGCTTGGATCTTCAACTGTTCCATCTATGCGCATCCAAATAGTTATACCGTAAGATAACAGAGCAGATACACCGGTTACCAGAACAAACAGAATTCTCCGTCTAACAAAATACGAAAGAAGAACAACTAAGAAGGTAAAAGCTGTGCTGCTGCCTAGATTAATGACATTTTCCATGAACTCATCTTTTGGTCGAGACAACTCTCGTATCCCCGCCCATCTTAACCTGAACTTGCCTCCTGTGTCAGTGAACAAGATAACGGATAATGTGGCAATGGCAACATAGAAAGATTTCCAGTAGAGTTTGAATGGGCCAGGGGAGCGACGTTCCTTCATCACTGAGTTAAGTTCCTTCCTACCTTCTTCCCCACGCAGCCAGAGGAAGGCCTCTTTGCTATCCTCAAGCCTCCCTTTGGAAGCTAACCAGTAAGGCGATTCCGGCCATTTGCGCGTTGACACTAGACATGCCAGTAATATCACTACTTTGAATAGCTGCGCATAAGGATATGATCTAGCTCCTAATAGGTTAAACAATATAGATGTTAATAAATGTACAGTACGAAAAACGAATGAATTGAGCAACAAGTAAGTGAATCTATGTTTAGGTGAACAGTATTCGGTTATGACTAATGGGCTCATAAGAAATGAGCCCCCTCTAACAACATAATAGATTGGGAACGAGCATGCTACGCTTTCTTGCCATGGCAACGAAAAAAGAATGGACGATACGATTGATAGTGAATAAAATGTGGTAAAAAAAAGTTTTCGTCCATGGAGCTCTGACAGAAACGCGGTGAAGACTATTCCGATCATGGGGACTGCAGCAGCTGACCAACCTGAAAACGGAAATGAAGATAATAGTAAACAAGTATAATACGTTTTCGTTGATTGAAGGTATCAAGTTGCTTGATTAAGAGTATTTCAAGAGGACTCTTTTAAGAGGCAAGTAAACGTAACCAATTTTTTTTAATTATTAAAGATTTTAACAAATATAGACAGTCACATTGCTTACTCACTTATTTAAGTCAGGTGACAATATTAATAATATCATAATTTGATCTGGAGGTAAAACTCTAAGCCAGGATCGTCACCATAAGAGCGAACACAATAACAATCCTCTAACGCTCCTCTCATCCACTCAAATATCAACTTGGAAGAGATCGCTTAAAGCAGGGTTTTCTCAAATCGGGGTCCGGGGTCCCTAACATGTGTGCCAGGAGTCCGCAACTCTGTTGACTCTCACATGTTTACTTGAAGTGATTAGTTTTTGTTTTCTATTCCTATATAATAAGCTTAGATCTGGGTCCATGAACATTTTAAATTTCTGAAAGTGATCTTTTTATTAGTGGGATTTCTATTTTGGAGAATAAAGGGTTTACATGTACAATACCCTTCAACAGTTGACTTAAATTTTGGTATAGTTAACAAAAAAGCTTCTATTAAAAATTACATTTTTAGGTTAGCTTATTTTTAATACTTACTCCATATCTGTAAGAGCCCGCTCTTCCAGAAATCTTCTATCCATACGTTATGAAAAGCTACAGTAATCCCATCTGATAGTGCCAAGCACATAATTGTTAATAATACAATGGGCTGAAACAACACAATCCAAATTTTATTGAGTTTATTTTCAAAACATTTAAAAAAAACTTTTGAGAACTGAATCATTGTCATCAACTGATTGAGCTGAAATTTTGCACACCTATTTGTGAAAGTCGGATAAGAATTAAATAATTCTGGCGGCCCAGCCTAAATCGTCTCCGCAGGAGATAACCTTCAACGGCTGGTCCAATTGACTTCAAATTTGGTACACATAATTATGCAAAACGGCGGTCAATACCAGTACAGTAAACAACAATAAGTAGGTAAGTACAGTCATAAAAAAAGGTTGTATTAGAATGACAAAAAAAAACATAAACTAAAACAAAATATAGTAAACAGAAATGCATACCTCTCTAAACAAGAAAACTTCATCTTCTCTTCTCTCATCATTTTCTATCTCAACTTCAGTGCGTTTCGGCATATTGCTTCGTTAGACAATCATCACTCAAACATGTATCAAGAAAGTCTAATTTAGACTCGACTGAATTTAGTTGAATAAAACAAATGACTACGATCGATTCAGAACACCCATCTCCATCGCACTGTGTACAGCATACTGGTCAGAAAAAGATGTACGATTCGAATCAGCAAAAACGCGTGTATACCAATTTAGAACCACAAAATGCGCGTAGCAAACTCGATTTTCAATCGTATTAAATGAGCACAAGTTTCACGAGCGTGCTTTTTGAATCTGGTTCTTGCAACAGGTGAGCCGGTTACCGGTAGGGTAATAACTATGATGCGAATTCTTGTGTTTATTGTTTTCCTCAAATTTTTTCTCGTATTTTCCTCTTAGAATGATAGGTCACTTAATTTTAAAAGAAGGACCATATAAATTCACCCTTAAATATTTTGCTCGTCTCATCTAAAAGTTGACATAAAAAAAAAACAAAAAACCTTAAACTACCTTAATGTAATCCTAAATATTTACAAATATCGCCCAGATCGTTGCCATGGGGCAAGGTGCCATAGTGCTGGCTACGTTTCCTCGTTGGATAGCAATACCTATGCGTTGCCCGAGGAAAGAGCCAGCTCTATGGTCACCTGTGGATTTTGATATGTTTTTTTTAATGTTTTGCTTAATGTGTAACAGAAAGTAACCCCTTTTTGTAGAGATGAACTAGGTACTTAAATAAAGGTTACGGTAGGTACCTACTAATCAGTAAAAGTATTTAATCAAAGTTTGTCGAAATTGTACCTATGTTCGAAAAGACTAAAAAAAAAAATTTTTTTTATCACGCTTTTTTGTAGACGGTTAAGTTTTTATGAATGGATGTTTGCTCAATCTCACCAGAATGGTTAATGTTCTATTAGACATCTCGCTGTATGGAGAATGATAATGGAATCCGTAGGTAATTTTCGTGTATCTATATCAGACTAATGTACCTACCAATTAATAGTTTCTATGGCTCACATTGTAATACATCATGTGGATGGAAATAAATAAATAAATAAACGGTCACACAGACCTGCAGGCTTATTATCTAACTCGCTCGCAATCGCCATCGTGTTCATTTTGACAGTTCATGTTCGGGCTGACAGTTGGCATCGGAATCAGCTAGCTGTCACAAAATGAACACGATGGCGATTGCGAGCGAGGTAGGTGATAAGCCTACTGAAATATATTTGGCACAGGATAGATTATATATTAGCTATTCTTTATCCCGGAAAATCGCGTAGTTACCGCGGGACAGCGACAGACGAATTCGCAGACGAAGTCGCGGGCAACAGCTAGTAAAATTATTGAAATGATTCACAATTATGAATAAAAATATCAAAACAATCCCAAAAACGTAACCTTTTTCCTTAACGCACTTGCCACCGCAAAAGTAAGCCTCTTCAAGCTCAAACCAACTTTCTGTCAAGGCATTAAGATACTGTTTCCACAATACACAGTAGATCACTAAACGAAATGATGTAAACAGTGTTGCCAATATGACGACCATGTCGCTTGAAATGGCGATTTGTGCTAAAGTCCTAGCGACAAAAAATAAGTTTTAGCGACAAAATTGTCTAAAGACTTTTCTGACGGCTTTTGGAGTCAGTTACTTTGTAATTATTACAATTTCATCGTGCATTTATTAGAAACAAATCATTCATTACCCGATTCAGCTTCATGAATAAGAATGTCAAAATATTGGTGCCTTCGACTATCAGTTTAACCTCCCCCGCAACGGTACAGTCCGTGCCATGAGCTTTTAGAATTCCATGCGGGTTTGTTTTGCTGTCTCACTCACTTACGTGGGTTTGATACTTGAATCGGCCGAGTGAATGAGATAGCAAGACCAACCCGATTAGCATTCTAAAGCTCACGGACTGCAATTAATCTTTTTGATTAGATTATTTTTTTAATTCAATAAAAATTACACCATAAATTGTACACTGTCAAGTTAGGAGAATTTAGATTGAAATCATCAAGAGTAAATAAAATTAAATAAAATAATAAAAATCAACTGAACATTACAAAAATGACAAAACCAAAAATCATAATAGAACAAATTAGGTAGGTACAATTAATTGATTCTCCGCTAGGGATCGTAATTGCTTATACATATTTCGGCAGCTATAAGGTTAAAAATGTGTATCTAATATTTACAATGCTCCGGGGTTTGATCTTACACCAAGGCAAATAAATGTTTAAGTTGAGTTGATTTGGCGCTTCTCTGCAACTAGAGCCACATCAAGCGATTTTGTAGCGCCTTGGATCTTTTTTAGCCGGCAACATTATCCCGTAAGCGCAAGCGCAAACAGTAACAAGCGGTGTGTCGTCGTGTGCCGACGCTCGTTTGTTTTTATATCCTTGCGATACATTTATAGATGTCTGTGTTAGTAAATAGTCGTAGTAGTTTGTTGTGAAGTTATTTATAAAGGAACTACGGATATGTCTGAAAAAAGCAATGTCGCACTCATCAATGATGTGTCTGAAAAAAGCGATGTTGAACTCATCGACGATACGCGTCAAAGTCAGAGACTATGGCATGGGCCCCGGCTTTGGTTGGCAGAGGTCGGTGTTTGTTTACTTATTTTATGCACACACATATTATAAAGAAACATTTGTATATTTATGTGTGTGGGTGGGTGCGTGCGTGCGTGCGTGCGTGTGTGTGTGTGTGTGTGTGTGTGTGTGTGTGTGTGTGTGTGTGTGTGTGTGTGTGTGTGTGTGTGTGTGTGTGTGTGCGTGTGTGTGTGCGCGCGCGCGTGTGTGCCTGCTGTCGGTAGCGTAGTGGGAATGGTGAGGATCCGTGTTCGATTCGCGGCCATTGATTTATTTTTCGGATTTTTTAATATGTTCTAATTGTTAGTGACGTTTAGAAATTTAAAAGGAAAAAAACTCAAGCACTGCTGGACCGATTAAAAAAACCTTTACCTTGTACCTGCTACGGGTGGTGTAGGGTATAGCACGCGTCACGGAATGACGAGGATCCGGCTTCGATTCCCGGCCATAGCTTTACTTTTCTGATTTTTCTGTGTTCTGATTTTCACTGACATTTAAAAATTTAATTTAATAACAATTCTTGATTAATTTGATAGTAAAACCTGTTTCATTTAAATGCCACCTACTTCTTGATTGACAAAGACAAAGACTATTTGATTCTAAAAGACAAAGTCGCAGGGAACAGCTAGTCTTTGATATTACTAATCAAAGCTAATTATCATCTGTGTCATTACCATTATGCCGGCTGTACACACTCGCCGAGAGGCTCTTTGCGAGAGTCTTGGGCGAGAAGCTCTCAACGAGAAGGCACCGTGTACACACTCGGGGCGTCATTTAAACAGCGGATATCGACCACGATGGACCCAAAAACTGCTACACTACTGCTACATTACAGCCGGCATTACGTCTATTCATTCATGCTCGTATTTCAACAACATGACAATTAAAATAATAATTAATTAAATAAATAAATAATAAAAAAATTGTCGGTGACCGAAAACCTACACTAAGCATACTGAATTGTCATACTTAATCACCTGTCGCTTATCACATTTATGAAACAGAGGCCCGCACGCTAGCGCAAGAGTAGAAATAATACATACATATACCACGTCTTTATCCCTTACGGGGAAGACAGAGCCTAAGGTAACAAAACCTTAAGGCCACGTTTAGCATGACTGTGGGCGTATAGGAAAGGGAAATCAAAATAGTGATGGGTTGCTAGCCGCATCGCCTATAACATGATTCCTATGATGTCGCTCATTCCCTCGATGGCTTTTACCATCTGAGGCCCGATTTTTGAAAAGACATCACTCGAAATATAAACCAGCTTGTATCTCCAAAACTATAGCTCTAATCAAAGTTTCGACTAGTTAACAAGATTAATGAGAGCTGTGACTGTCTTCTAAGCTACTCGTGTTTCAAATTCAGCACAATTTTTCACCATTTTCGAGTGGTATTTTCACACATGTGCTTTCAAAAATCGGGGCCCTGCACGCTGGCACAAGAGATGAAATAACATGGAAGTAACAGTACCTACCTATATATCATTTCTTTTATTCCAGCACGCTGTATTCATGACCATTACTTCACTCATGTTCTTATGTGGAATGACAACAGCTGTGGAAGTTGCGAAACTCGTGCAAATGAATAATAGAAAAGTGCTCGATGTATGGAGTAAGTACAATCATTTCACCACTACCACCAAATATAAGATCTTCTTCTTATTTGTGGCGTATCAAGTCGTTATAGCGACAACAACTTCGCCAATGTCAAAGTAACAAAAATAAAATTCAAAAATCTTGTGACAAAAATGTCGGCAGCGTTGTACGGTAGAACACGGTCAAAAGACCCCTCCCGCCCCTATCGGGCTCCTAGCCAACGGTCAATGATATCCCTCAGAAACTGCCAGGAAATCTTTAGCCGGACCAAGCACAGCTCTTCCCCCCGGACGGATCCTAAAACCAACCGCAGTTCATCAGCGTTGTGTGTCTTCGCAAAAGTGAATCGGTCGCTGGCTCAGCATTACGCTGAGGTGTTAGACACCTGCAGCACTGATTTTCAGCCAGAACCGTTTATGACTCACGAAACGATACACAGATAAAATATACTACATAAACAAATAAAATTTTGAAATAAAGGAAATACTTATTCGATGTATGAAAATTGACATCAAGTAACTAAGAGTAAAGTAGCGAATTGTACCTTTAGTAACACCGTGTTTTTTTGTACATTCCAGAACTGTGCCGAGAAATTATACCCGAGCCAGCACTTTTCGGGGTGCTGTTCCTGTCAAACTCCATAGGACGAAGACCAGCAATCATCTTCCTATTCGTACTCTCCATACTTTCATCTTTCCTCTATTCAACCTCACGCGAAAACACCGGGATGTTCATGGCATTCATAGTCCATGGCATATCGAAAGGAGGTACCCTCCTTATAACCTTCTTAGCGATCTGGGAGTACAGTTCATCGAAGCGCAAAGTAACTTATTCGCTAATTAACGCGGGAGTATGGCAAACGGCACAGGAATTCACGAAGAAAGTGCTTTATAGAGGTGACGTGATTGAGAACGATTCCTTGTTAATGAAAACTCTGCCAATCGTTGTAGCACTGGTGTGTATAGGATTGATTTGGGAATGGCCGGAGTCACCTTCCTGGCTGGCTTCTCGGGGGAAAAATGAGGAAAGCAGAGCGTCTTTCCTGTGCCTGCACGGCGAGGAAGCCGAAGAAGAATTTCAGAGCCTCCTCCAAGCACCACAAGAACCTGGACCTCCTAAAATATTCTACTTGAGCATCTTCGTACAATTTCTCTCGACTGCCATCTACAGGATCACTGTTTGGTATACCTCCTACACAAAGGATTACACGAGTCGCAATTTCGTCAGCAAAGAGCTTAAAATTGCTTTAATCGTCTGCAGTACTCTCTGCATCGGCGGTTGCACCGTTGGCGTGCTGGTAAACGGTATCCAACGGAAGTTTATTGTCATTATTACCTTTGGTGCTTTCGTTGTTTTCTATATGTTCGGGTATGTAGGGGAACCACTATTTGCAGACCCGCACCCGAGCCTCATTCGTGTGATGAACAGTGTTACTGGTATAATCGAAAACAGTGCACCTATTTTATTGAGTTTGTTCTTTGTTTTAATGGCGGCGCCGAAAAATTATAAATCATTAGCGTATGCGTTTATATCGTACATTAATTTTGCAATTTCTTTTATAATATTTATGTTAGCTATAGTTATGATTAATAATTAGTATTAGAGAATTTGAAAAACGGCATGATCAAAAATGTACTAGCAATTGTGCAGGCACATTTTGATAAAAGTAAGCGCTAACCGACTAGTGTAATTTCTTCAATAGGTACCATATTGCGTAGCAACATAGGATGGATTATAATAAAACGTTTACTTACTTCTTTTCCTGAAGTATTATTTGTAAACTTATTTCATCTGCATCCTGTATCATTATGACCAAATAAAGCAACAGAGAGATTAAATCGTTTCCCCAAACTCATTAATTCCGCGTAGCAATATTTCCCATTCGCATTTTTCCCCACTCGAATTTCTATTCTACCCATTCACCTTTTTTATCATTCGCTTGCATTCCTATTCTCAAACATGCTTAACCGACATTTCGCACAATATTTTAATTTCTTACGCGATATTTTTCCCATACCTACCAGAAGTTTCCCTGTCGTTATTTTTTGCAATATTCTAATTTCTTACGCGACATTGTTCCCATGTTTTAAAATTGCATCGCATTGCGATACGTCTTTTTGCCGATACGATACCAATACCTATATTCGAAAGTATCTATCGTTGTATCGGCTTTGAAATTATAGTCGATACCGATTTATCGGCAAAGCCGAAGTGTCGCCGATATATCGGTATCGGTATTTCATACAACTAATCCAAATAATTGTTATTGTTAAATTAGTTTTTTTTTTATTTTCTCACAAATTAGCAAACATTTACTCATGCCCATATCATAATAAAACTGAGTAAATTCACTATTAGGTAATCAGGACCCTGATAAAATTCGCGAATAATAAAAGAACTGATTGAGTAAATTCGCTATTAGGAAATCAGGACCCTGGTAAAATTCGCGAATAATAAAAAGCTGATTGAGTAAATATGCAATTGAATAATTATGACTATTGGCAATACTTATGAAAGATAAAAAGTCGAATGGGTAGAAATTCGAGTAGGGAAAAATGCGAATGGAAATATTGCTACGCGGAATTAAGGAGTTTGGGGAAACGATCTAATCTCTCAAGCAACAAGTGTACAGCAAGCGGACAGTCACTGTATTTGCTAATAAATAGGTCGAGGCGTTATTCTGTGGAAGTCCTCAGTATTTTTTCATCGTTTAAAAAGCTTGCATGTAAAAATAGTCACACCTGACGTTAAAAAAATTACATCGAGTGCGTGTCCGAAGACGAACTAAGTCAGCCACATGGTAAATAGGTACCACCCGATGGTTACTGGCGGCAAGGCAAGCCGAGGTGGAGCTGTCGAGACTCCAAAATTCGAGTTCCGAATGATACCGTCCCTTTCACTCTCATATTAATGACTATTAGCATGAGCGGAACGGCAGGAAACGAACTTCGGAAATCGAACTTCGGAGTAAATGAGGCCTGAACGTAGCACTGACCGAATGACCTGATATATACTCGGGAGCAAAAAAACCGGGTCAATTATCATACAAGTGTCTACGGGAAGTTACCCGGTTTTCTTGTTCCCTAGTATAGCTTTGAATAGGCAGATGTTGAGGTCGAGATGTAGTGGGCTTTGACCAGCATTGGGACATAAATATACGCTTGTATATATGTATATTAATAATGTGTAAGCATTTGGTAATTTAGTCAGCCACATGCTGGGTGACATCTCTGGCGCCTGCGCCGCGCCCGATAGCTACGAGCGCCTAAGCAGTGCTGGCTGCCTGCATCAGTCAGTAGGCACTCCTGTCATCGCAGTTGTTGGAAGGTTCGATGATAAAATACCTATTTCTAAGCTGATTTTATTGGAACATTGCTTATAACAATCGTAGCCTACAGCCCAACTTAGAAAGTGTGACGTGAAAAATGACGTTTGTCGCGTCATAGTGACGTATCGTGCGTTTTTGTCAGCGAAAGTGGTCACTTTCGGATTCACGATGCACTATCACTTTCGACAGTGTAGTGAGTAGTGACATCACAAATGTTCGGTTGATGGTTTAAATGTGAAGCCATACAAGATTATTACAATACAAATTATTAGAAAATTATTTATCTACCTAAACGAATATCCAAAAGTAAACGGAAATGTAAAAACGGGGTCTTGTGGGAAATAAACACAGCTAAGGACTATGTTTTAATATTGATAAATAGATACGTCTGCTTAGATTTTTTTGCGTCACTTTCGGCAGCGTCTTTGGGTCAGTCGGGTATCAGCGTTGGTAAATTATCAAAAGTACAAAAGTGGAACGAGTGACGTTATACGCGTCACAATGAGTGACGCGTGAAACGTTTTCGTGAGCGAAAGTAAAGCGAAAGTGTTCACTTTCGGTTTCACGCGGCGCTGTCGCTTAATTGTGACGTCAGCGTGACGTTCTGTCCAACTACGTCTAGAAATGTGACGTTATAGCCACGTGTATTCGAAGTAGTTCTAGTACATTAATGGTTGGGTCAATGAGCCTTATACAGCGTTGTTTCGTCATTATACTCTCAGCCATTTTTTACTAAAAGACGAAGTTAAGCAACTTTTAACCAAAACGAAAGACAGTACGTCCCGACACTTAAGTTTAGTTTGATGAACAGTTTTGGAACTAGGAGCCTTTATAGAAATACGTCGTCGATTACAGGGGCATGAAAAATTACATCATCACTACATAGTATAAAATAAAGACGCTTTCTCTGTCCCTATGTCCCTATGTATGCTTATAAATATCCTCAAAACTACACAACGGATTTAGATGCGGTTTTTTTTAATAGATAGAGTGATTCAAGAGGAAATTTTTTATCTATAATTTTACGCAGACGAAGTCGCGGGCAGAGGCCAGTTTATAATATGTAAATAAAACCTAAAGCGGCACATTGCTCGTAGAATTGATGGCCGTTAGGGCCGTATGGTTCTAGAGTGGCGACCGCGTACCGGAAGGCAGTGTTGGTAAGCTGCCCGCAAGTGGATGGACTATCTACAGACCGACCGCTTAAACGAGTCCTCGCCCGCGCGGCACAGGGGCGCGGGGTAGAACGATCGCGGGGACCTCGGCCCCCGCAGTCGTCCTACCCCGTGGGTCTGCACCGCGCGAGCGAACTCATTTTTTTTTTTTTTTTTTATATGAATAGGAAGGCAAACGAGCAAGTGGGTCACCTGATGGTAAGTGATCACCACGGCCCATAGACACCCGCAACCCCGGAGGGATTGCAGACGCGTTGCCAACCTAGAGGACTAAGATGCAATGCCTCTTGTGCCCGTAATTTCCCCGGCTGTCTTACTCTCCACACCGGAACACAGCAGTGCAAGCACTGCTACTTAGCGGCAGGATTAGCGAGTAAGATGGTGGTAGCGATCCGGACGGACCTTGCACAAGGCCCTACCACCCGTTAAGCGGTCTATAGTTAAGATCGCGGGAATCCATTGGCTGCGGGTAGCACAATTCCTTTGTTTATTGTGCTCTTTATTTATTTATTTTATTGACACATATTTATTATAAGTAGGTATTGTCTGATACGTTTTATGAGTTTATGTATTATATTCGGTAAAGTTGTGTATTGTGGCTCTCAATATTTGCAATTTTTAACCTCACTCATCCATCCCTAATATAATACTCCTCTCATCCACTCAAAAGTTGACTGGAAGAGATCCCCTAAATGGATAAGTGCTCCTTTGTGCATGAATCTCAGTGTTTGTTAATTGTATATGTCTTTATGTTAATGTTGCACAATAAAGAGTTTACATACATAGGTACATACACAGTACCGATAGTTGTGGAGATCTTTGGGGAAGGCCTATGTTCAGCGGTGGACGTCTCCCGGTGATATTATGATGGTGATAAAAAAAATATCTCCGTTAAGTGACCTGAAACTCTTAGCGCCAAATGTCAATGCAATTGTTTGAATTGCTTTCTTTATTCATTTCCACTCCAGTACCTACGTATAAGAAAAGACGTCCTTCTTTTGTTTTATAATATTATACGATCGTAATTCCGCTTAGGTACATTCTATTAATAATTGTTATGGAGGCTAAATAATTTTGACGTTCTAACAATATTTTTGCTAACATAAGCAGCAGTGCTATTTCTACAAACGCTGAGTACGATAGGTTTCCGTTATTTTCGCGGTGTTTCTTTTACTTATGGATATTCGCAATGAGTTATTTTTTTAATCTCTGAATAATTAATAGTTCCAGCTGGATTGAGAGCAAAATACAAAAACAAAAGGCCTAGCTGACTGACTCATCGACGCTAAGCCCAAACCGATGTTTCTAGAATGGTAAAGTTTTGCATAGAGGCTTTATCACAATAAAAAACGAATAAGGACCAATTTTATAAAATTCTGACGGAATAGAAGTTCTAAGTAAACCGCGAGCATAAGTTAGCCTTGTTATCAATTAAAAAAAATTACAATATGGTTCAGTAACCAAAAGTAAATTCTGGTGAGTTTTAGTGAATTTGCTGATAAATGCGACATCAATATGGTTAAGCCATCAAAAGGACCTTTGCTAAGGCAGGTATGTAGATTAACTATTTTCACTACATAGTATAAAACAAAGTCGCTTTCTCTGTCCCTATGTCCCTATGTATGCTTATATCTTCAAAACTACACAACGGATTTTGATGCGGTTTTTTTAATAGATAGAGTGATTCAAGAGGAAGGTTTTTATGTATAATTCTACGCAGACGAAATCGCGGGCAGAAGCTAGTTTGTAATAAAGTAATATTGTAAGATTCACTGAGAGACAATGTTTCAGATACACTTGCTATTTCTGAGCACCATGTAGAGACATGATTCAGATGAGCGTTTTCCAAAAAAAAAAAACCATATGATCATTCAGAATTTAACTATTTTGGGTTTTTCTTACTCAGCATCGTTTACCCTATCGATCCTCGTACAAGAAAAAGTGTGTCTCAAAATTTACATTCCAATTCGTCACTTTTTATAGGTATGTACGGAACATTACGGAGACGAAAAAAAATCCATAGTAAAATCTTACTTTTACTGAACACCTCTGTAAATATTTTTCAGCATTTTCTATTCGCGATTGACAAATGTTTTCAAATGTTTTGAAACCAAAATTAAGATGAAAACTTTTAGCAGGATTGTTCAATTAAACTAAACCGACTCTGGCTGAAATATTTCAGAATAACTATTGTTATAATTATATACGTACCTATCTAGATTATTTGAGAAAAAAAACCTTGCGTACTGTCACAGTTTCTACAGTTTCAGAAACATGTCTTGTTTCTGAAGCCAGGATACATAAATTGTTTCTCAGTGAACGCGTGGAATTTTCCTCTACCTTAAGGAATGGACTCATAATGCCAGCAATTTGTTTCAGGCATTTATATCACTAACTATAGCGGTGATATCGTTTTGCGCGGGTTTACTTGAGGCGGAAGGACAGGAGCAACTGTTGAAAATCACGGAAAATGAAGAATCCGATGATACCTTCAAGGAATTAGTTGACTGGCGAAGTGAGTCTCAACAGTTTTCGTATTTCGCACAGGCTTAGCTTTAGTTATTCGGACGCGCTTAAAGATTTAAATCTGCATGTTTGGTTTGCCAATACCAATGCAAAATAAACTTCTCCATAAAGCATTAGTCTTAATGACTTTTAACAATATCTTGACTTGGACGCATTCCATTTAGAGTAGCAGCAGCATGCCCTGGACCGGGACGAGGGCCGAATATAAGAGGTGGCCTCTGCCCAGCCGTGGGACACTCCAATAGCCTACCTGCTCAAGTTTCCATTCGCAATTCGACTCTTCTATCGCCACCGCTCACTTGCCATCTACTTAGTGCGTTTCTTTTGTTTTCGCAAATACCCGAACAATATCAGCACGTCTATCATGAGAGCGCAAAAGAGACGCGTCGTACGCGAGCAAGATTGGCCGTCTTTATCTTACTGTTCATTCTAAAAAGAGAGGTGGTATAAATTTGAGTTTAGTGCATAGGTAGTTTTTCGTGGCTCAATATCAATTACAAATTGTTTCCATTTCAGACTTATGCCAGAACACCATGCCTTTTGTGGGTGTAATTCTTCTAACCACCATCGCCGAATACGGAGGTAGGAAGCCAGCTGCCGCACTCATCATAATACTGACAATAACAGCTTCATCTCTGAGCATATCAGAAACAAAACTATGCCTGAAATTGGTGTATATAGCGACATGTATATCGTCAGGAGGACAAGTGTTCCTTTATGTCTGTATAGCAGAGTACTGCGAACCAAAATACAGATTGGTTTACTCAATATTAACTATAACTTTGAATAGAACCGGTTACGTTATTAAAAAGATCATATATCTGTACTTATCAGAAGTGTTTCAGATGAATTACGTGCGTTGTTTCGAACTATTTTTAGCGACGGTGTGTTTTGTATCTTTGTTAATGTGGCCAGAGTCACCATATTGGTTGGCTTCAAAAAGTAAACTAGAGCACAGCAAGAAATCATTTTCAATGTTAATAGGCGATAAGACAGCATGTGAAAAAGAATTTAACGCCACTTTAGAATTGCAAAACCATCCCTATTCTTCCAAATTATATGTTATGCCTATTTTTATTACAGTAACATTGTTTTGTACATTTTGGTGCGGCGTTCTGTTTCAAAATAAACAGTTAACACTTTGGTGGATTCCTGATTATTCAATAGAGTATCAAGGTGTTATGGAGTGTCTCATAATCTTTGTATTAGTTAAAACCATTCGTTTTTACTATAGGTACGGGCCAATAGTTATTATATTACTTATATTTATATCAGTTACATTCCAATATGCTTTTACAATACTCTTTTACACATTTTTTTCAGAAGACATGATGTCAGATGAGTTATTTATACATATATTGATGTCAGTGTTATTTTCTTTATGCTATATGTTAGTTATTATAGGTCCTACGACATTATCAATATCAAAATTTGCTGTTCACATTCCTATTAAACGCCGTTCGTTTTTTATATGTATTACAACATCATTTTTCTTTTTGATAAAGATAATTTTCAGATACTTAGTGACTCTTATAGAGGAGAAGTTTGGAAACTTTGTACTGCTTTTAGTTCTTACCACGCAGATGGCATTAGGGATAGTTTTAAGTTGTTTTTTTATACCTAATACTAAAGGAAAGACGTTGATAGAAATTGAAGAAGTATATTTATCAAAACGCTGATTGGATTATTCTTTATGTGATAATTAAATAAGTTAATCTAAGTTATAAATAATAACAACAGAAGTATTGTATTTCATCACTACATAGTATAAAACAAAGTCACTTTCTCTGTCCCTATGTTCATATGTATGCTTATATCTTCAAAACTACACAACGGATTTTGATGCGGTTTTTCTTAATATATAGAGTGATTCAAGAGGAAGGTTTTTATGTATAATTCTACGCAGACGAAGTCGCGGGCAGAAGCTAGTAAGTTATAAGATAAACTGTAACCCACTTGCTCTTTTGCCTTCATAAAACGATACCCAGCAGAGCAGTCAGCAGTGGCATTCTGTATTTCGTTATCATAAAAAGTTGATTCTGAACACCGTATGTTTTGGCAACATTTGGAAATTCTTCCATGCTGGTCTGGGAGTAAAGAAAAAACATAGAATTTACCAGTTGCTTCTCTTCCCGCGCAGATGGTAAAAGCCCATCGAGGGAAAGCGAAAGTCTTAGGAATCATGTTCTACGCGATGCGGCTAGCCACCCATCACTATTTTGATTTCCCTTTCCACCTATACGCCCTTAATCATACTAAATGTGGCCTTAAGGTTTTGTTACTTTAGGCTCTGTCTACCCCGTAAGGGATAAATACGTGATATATGTATGTATGTATGGAAAGATACGTAAAAACGATGATCATTTTTACACAAAGTCGCTACAGACAGATATAATACATTTAAAAGAAACAAATAAAAAGAAAAAATCTGTCAATATTATATTTATAGTGACAGCGAACGCGTGCGTACAGAAACCTACTTGTAGCTATGTAGGTAGCTACTATAATTTGTGTTAAAGATGAGCCTTTTACTACGTCACTCGACCCTGAAATCTGGCACACTGGCAGACCCCCTAGGTATGGCAGTGTCAAGGTCACGCAATGAGGGCGCGTATTGAGGTGACCCAAACGCGAAGGTCGCCTCGGAACGAGGAAACGGGGGCGCATCGAACTGGGCCGTAGACGGAATAGGGGAATGGGGGCTCGTTTTGGGGGAATTAGGACTCATTTTGGGGGAGTCGGCGCGAGGTCTCGATTAACTGGGTTTGTGGATGACGGTTTTTTAGACGTTTCTGGACCTCAATGGGTATCTAGTTTACTTTAGTAGGTGTTGAGCTGTCTTGTGGCACTTTTTTACACGTGTGACCCAGAAAAGAAAGTTTTGTTCTTGTATTTATATGTTTGACATTTATGTAAAAGTTGAAGTTCCGTGAGTGACCTATATTATTTCAATACCTATCAAACGAACTACAATTTTAAAAACAAAACCATCTGCCATGTTTGCAAAACTATCCGTCATTACTTTTTTTGGGCTAAGCCTACATAACAAATGTTTTTTTTTTAAATTATGAATACTTACCTAGAACACAATAAAAATTCCATTGATTATTAAAATAACTTAACTTTAAAAAATACAAATAAGCACAGCGGCTCTTACCTCAATAATATCAAAACCTTATATCATCGTTATTAAAAAAAAAACTTACCTTCTTTCAAGCGCATAACCTCAACCCGAGCTGTCAGATTTGACAGCGCGCACTTTCGCGCCAAAGTTTCGCGCCAAAACGTCAAAAGTGAGCGTCAGTGTGACCTCAATACAGCACAGAGAGGCACACTAACCTCCTTACAACAAAGTGAAACTAGTGAAATCGGCCAAACGAGAGCGCGACACTGCGTTTCTCGATCGTCATAATAGTGCATCACTTTTTAATTTTAAGGTTAGAGAGGGACGCGTATAGCTACAAAAGTAGCCGATCAGCTAGCGTGACGTAGTTACGTTCACTTTCGTTTAGCTTACGTCAGGTGACGTACTCGGTTGTGATTGTGACGGAATAAGCGTCACGCCGCGGGCAATCATCCTACTTAGATGTATGAGCCATTTTCCTTTGCACTTAATGATAAAGACATAAATAAAAAAATAATTCAATGCTTAAAAACAATCAAAATATAAAGTAGAAGTAGGTACTTACTCATACTGCATCTATGTCTGAAATCATGTTTCATTCCTTTCTAACTTTTCATTAAAACAGGGACAAGTGGGCGCAGAGAGCTACTATTATATAGAAAAAAAAAACCTTTGCTGTCGTCACTGTTTCACGTCGTTTTGAGCTAAAAACATAACTTACTAAATTTCACAAAAGCAAATGGAGACATCTATCGGCGTTTATTGAAAACGAAACGCTATAAACGAAATTTTATGTAAACTGAAAATATTTTTAACTGTCAAATAATTAAAACATTTTTTTTTAACTAATAATAAATAAATATCTTCGGACAAATTACACCAATTGACCCAGCCCCAAACTAAGCAAAGCTTGTACTATGGGTACCAGGCAACGGATAAACATACTTATATAATGTAGATAAATACATACTTAAATACATACAACATCCATGACTCGGGCACAAACATTCGTATTCATCATACAACTGTCTGTCCCTACCGGGATTCGAACCCAGGACCTCTAGCTTTATAGTCAGGGTCACTAACCACTAGGCTATCCGGTTGTCAAACTTCATACTTAAAGGCTTGAAAGACGGAACTAAAAAACTTCGAAGGGTTTCTTGTTTTCCTTCTGAGCTGTGGAACCCTCAAAGCTGAGTTTTAATTAAAACCAGGCACTTACTTGTATTCATCTATAGGTAACTGTGTTCGTTGGTCGTCGTAACGCTCGAACGCTTTCATCAGCTGTCTCTTTCTTCGGTCTAGCGCCGTCCTTGTCGGCGGGGTTATGTGTCTGCCATACACCGGATGCACGGCTAGTTTCGCTTCTGTTAATAAAAATAATAATAGTAAAATAATGTATTTTTATTTGTACAGTCAAGTGTAATAATATGTATCTAGCCAAAGTTTCAAAAATAAGTACCATACACTCTTACACCGTCGTAATAAGGTCGTGGGACATAATTTTGAGAAGTTCGTATCGATACTTATTTTTGCACTTGACCGTACATGAACGTTTTGGGAATAAACTTTAAAAAAAAACTTTTTTCTTTATTCACCTGACACATCAGCGGCTTCATTCGAAGTTGATTCATCACCTTCTGAAAGTTCGTCTGGAACAAAAAGTATACCACACTAATTACTAAGTAAGTAAGTAATCTTAGGACCAAGACTCGGCAAATTGTAGGCAGGTAGTGCCTAAAAAGTGTCTACTCTTGCAAATTATTACTCTATGGTTTCGAATTACTAAAATACAAATATTGGGAAGTAAATCTTCCATGCTGGTCTGGGAGTAAAGAAAAAAACATATAATGTACCAGTTGCTTTTCTTCCCGCGCAGATGGTATAAGCCCATCGAGGGATTGGGTGAAAATCTTAGGGATCATGTAATATAGGCGATGTGGCTAGCAACCCATCACTGTTTTGATCCCCCTTTCCATCCATACGTCTACAATCATGCTAAACGTGGTCTTTAGGTCTTGTCACCTTAGGCTCTGTCTACCCCGTAAGGGATACAGACGTGATTTATGTATGTATGTATGTAGAATAAATGGTGTAAGTTATGAATTACCTTCATCATCAATAGTAGAATCTTTGGTGATAGCTGACGGAATGTTAATCGATCTTCTGTTGGCAGCCTCAAACGTTGTGTTGTAAATATCCTCTGTAAATAAAGTGACTTTTTGATTGGCTTTTTCCTCAAAAGTTTAGTTAATTCATCGTTACACGTTGACAAGGTCTCTCGGAATATATCTGAGGGCCTGTTCCACCATTCTCTGTTAAGTTCCAGTTATCTACGATGACGTTTCTGTTCCGTAGTAATAAGAGAATAGTGTAACAGGCCCTGAATGTTTTTGTTAGGCTACCAGCGCCATCTGTATTTCCTTTGAAACTTTAGTACAAGTCTACGCTTATAGGTCCGTTCGACAGCGTAATAATTCCACACGCAATGCACAGATGGCGTTGTACTCACTTATTTCATTTTCGTAGCTTTCCCAGATCTTCTCAATCCTTTCCATGCATGCCTCACTGATGTTAGCTTTGATTGGTTCTTGCATGGAATTAGTTAGTTCATCTATAACAGTTTTGTCGAAAATAGGGCTGCCCTTGTCGTCAATCCTTTTGTTAGTATACAGCCAATGTACAGCTTGTATGGCTGCTTTTTCTGCTGCCTGCCGTTTTGATATCGCAATACTGTAGACAAATAAGACATTTTTTATTTTTTTATTACGAACTGACCAGTGATTGACCTCTATCTCACTTGCATCCTATTAATATTATAAAAGCGGAAGTTTGTGAGTATATATGTATGGATGTTTGTTACTCTTTCACGCCAGAACGGCTGGACAGATCTGAATGAAACTTGGAACATAGATAGATTTTAGTCTGGAATAACACAAAGGCTACTTTTTATCCCGGAAAATTGCGTAATTCCTGCGGGATAGCGATAAACGAATTCTATGCAGACGAAGTTGCGGGCAACAGCTAGTATGTCATAAAACGTTCATTTCATAACATTAAATTAAAAATTTAAACCCATGCATTAATCAAACAATTTTATGCCAAAAATGACTTACATCATTTTGGAAAAGTGCTGATACTCTTCAAACTGCTGGACCAATATTTACCAAACATGGTTAAGAATCACCGCAAGGAGAGGCTTTCGAATGAAAAAATCAGCATCCATCCGTTTGAAAGCTACAATCAGTGACGTACCTATATATAAACCTCTGAGGCCCGCGGCAAATCCGTCAGATGGGGCTCCTTCCGCAATATAAAGAAGTGCATCAGCGTCCCTTCTGTGCTCTAAACCAAGCCAGTTCGGGGCTCCGTAGAGCTTGGGCCCCTGGCATTTTGCCACCCCTGCCACCCTATAGTTACGCCACTGGCTATAATGCCATAGACAGACATCGACGTTACACATATGACACCTCTTTTTGCGTCGGGGATAAAAAACAAGTTCCCTGAACGCTACAATCTGGCATTCTTGTAATCAGGGGTGAATGGACATTTATTATGTAAGCGTGCTACGCCCTAGATCACATCTAACTATCAGGAGCCCAATATTTGAAAGCACATATGTGGAAATACCCAAGGAGATACCACATGAAAGTAGAAAGTAAGAAAATTTCAGTTCTAAGAGTCCTAAGCAGTCAGTCTATGGTAGAAATTTTAATTTGAGCCCTAATTTTGTAGCAATAAACAATTTTTTCCGCTTTCGAATGGCACATTCGAGTGATATGCCTTCGAAAATCGGGTGTCAGGCGTGATTGTATAGCTGGTTATATGATATTCCCAAAATCGTTATTTACACCTGTTGTTACTTTCCAATCGTGTTTTTCCCCGTCGGTGATTCCGTTTGTATTTTACTATATTTTTGTTCTTCTACGTATTTGTTTCTATTTACTTTCACTTTCCCCATTTGCAAATTTGCCGCACGCAAAATTTCACAATAAAATTCTGCACGATTTTAGGTTTCCTTATAACAACATGCAGTAATAATATTATAAGGAAACGGCAAATGTACGGAATTTTACTATGGTGAAATTTTGCGGCAAATTTGCAAATGGGGAAATTTGCCAAAAGGAAAAAGAAATAGAATGATGATGTCCTATAAATTGTATCCGAGTAAATTAATTAAAAATTGTCTCTGCCTTGTATCTTAATTATATGAACAAAAATGATGAGTAGCTACACAAAGTTATTATAGTAGAACCTACCCTTCAAATTTATTTTTCTGCGGCCACACAAAAGTATATGTGCATATCCAGTCGTTTTGGGCAGCCTTTTTTCTGCCCCCTTTCGGGGTTACCACACTCTGTTTGTACTGTATGTCAAACACACTGCCCGGGGATTTAGCTGCTACCTCGTTGAGTGTCACTCGAGGGTTGGGGAACAGAGCAGATAGCTTCGATAGCTCTGTAAAGTAAATAAATCTCATCATCTCATCTAGTTTGTTTGAAGACTCTAGTAACAGTTTTTCATCGTAATATCGGATTCAATGTACAGTTTGACAACAAATATAATGCGCATCCGGCAGTATTCGTTTGCGCAGAGAAGCGCAGACCAGTTTCCGATCCAAGCGCAACTGGCAGTGTACCTATTGCTTGCTTTGCATTCTTAGCTCTGTCCCGCTTACACGATTTTGCCATTGTTGGTACGAAATCGATCGACCAATAACAGCGCCAGAGTTTCCCGCGCTACTAAAATTGGTATACTGCGCAGGTACATCGTGGAGCATTATTTTTGTTGTCAAACTGTACATCACTCCTTTGACACCATAGACTTTGGATAACGAAAAATGTACGAAAAAACAATTTCCAGTACAATTTAAAAATCATTTATACATTATGCAGGGGTGTTAAATCAAAGTAATCCAATCATCTGCATAAGTATTTCTTTATTTTTAAGACACTGCAATGAACTGCCGTAATGAATGATAATTAACGGAAAAAGGGAAAGCCGCGGGCAACAGCTAGTAAATAAATAATCATCATGAGACACTTGATACCGATGGACTTAGTCCCAAACCAAGCAAACTATTAATTTACAACAGGGTAATTCATTTATCATTTGTTTTTTACTTTCACTGTTCTTACTCTTTTGTATCCTATTCCCATGTAGCTGTATCTTGAAAGTCATCAAATTTCATGTTTTTAACAAAAGTTTTCGCCTTTAAACCTAAGTATGAATAAATAAGGTGATTAATCAGTGGCTATCTCATATCCATTACTAGTAAAAATGATGTCAATGTGATAATTTTCAAGTAATTCAACAAGGTCAGCAATTTGTATGACACTTATTACTCACCTCTCTCTAGCTGTGCATTTTGGAGATTCGATATGTCCCCATCTAACAGGCCTCTTGAGTAATACCTATGTACTTGACATTTGCAAGCAATCAATCTCAAATGCAATATGTCAAGTTTGTGTTTACTTAGAATGGCGCTATCTGAAATTATAATTTACAATCATGTTAATATTAGTCCATGGTTATTTATAGATACATTCTTTACAATTTACATGCCAGGTACAATCAGTGGCGTAACAATAGGGTAGCAGGGCTGGCGAAATGCCACGGGCCCACGACCCAAGAGGGCCCCGGCCCAAGAGGGTGCGAGCTTAAAAATATTAAAATGAAACTGAGTACAACGTGTCGATTTTTACTGATACGGTCCCATCAAAAGAATTTGCCACGGGCCCCAGATGGTATAGTTACGCCACTGGGTACAATCGCAATTCATTATAAATGTAAAAGCAGTAAACTTTCAATAAAATTGGGACATCACTAATCGTCAAATTAAGGTCAGGCTGATCATAAAGATCAGTACATTTGTGGAAAATATACCTTAATTTATAACAAACAGTTTAAATTACAGTGAATTATGCTAAAGGTGACATCTGAGCCAAATTTGTAATTTGTTTGAAAATCTAATATTATAAATGATGCTAAACGTGGTCTTTAGGTCTTGTCACCTTAGGCTCTGTCTACCCCGTAAGGGATAAAGACATGATTTATGTATGGTTGTCTGATAGAGATCGCTCTGTAGCGATAAGGCCGCCTATTGTTACCTTGTAAAATTCTGTATACCTTTTTTCTGTTTTGGTTGTTATATGTGGTGTTCAATAAAGAGTTATTGTATTGTATTGTATTGTATTGTATGTATGTTATAAATGCAAGGTTTATTTTTCCCAAATGTTCTTATATTTTTGACGAATTGCGTGTTCTGATGTTATTAACCTTGTTGTGTAAGGAAGTTATTGAAATTTAATGTTTCTCCAAATATTTGAGGACCTCGCCCGCTACAATATAATATGATGGCAACTGTACGGACTATATCTACACAACTATGTACCTAAGGTACCTCATGATACAACACAAATTGACACATGGAAAAGGATATATAGACTGAAGGTATGCAACAAAAATTAAAACTAGGCATAATAAAACAGTTAAATTAAGAACAGTAAGGCAATTTTTACTTACAAATTAATGTCAAAATACATTCCTGTGAGTAAAGAGTGATTGCACTGACATAATAATATTATGTTCAGTGTTGTCTACTTAGCATGTAATTAAATATACAACTGTTAAGCACTTTCAGTTTTTTACAGCTATTTCTAGTAACTTTATAATAGTTTGATCTCTATATCTGTGTGGTTGCTATTCATAGTTTAGTGTTTATTTTTGATGTTACTTGAATCGAATATCTTTTCTTGACTGCATTTCTTATACTTTAATAACAACTATGTGACAGACTGACAGCACTCTTGGGGGCCATCCATTAATCACGTGATCTTTTTTAAGCCTTTTTTAACCCCCCCTCCCTCTTGGTGATACATGGTGAGGTTTAAGACTACCCCCCCACCCCCCATCCAACATCACGTGTATTTTTCGTATCTACAAAAAATCTTAAATTTTTTAGAACTAGAATTGTCTTGCGCGCGCAAGCGCGCGTATTGAATTTATATATTAATTTGGTATTGTATATGTCATGATATATTTTTGTGTCATTTTACTATAATACATGTAACTGTAATTTAAAAATCGCGCGTTTGAAAAAATAATGAAAAAATAAATACACGGGATATCTTACTACACCCCCCCTCCCCCCTTGTGACATTTCGTGATTTTTGACAAACCCCTCCCCCCCCTTTCAAGCCTCACGTGATTAATGGACGGCCCCTTGGTAGTTGAGTTTTATTGATATCACAAATAGTCATGAAATCCTTAACATAATTTAAAGCCCATACGATAACTGGAAGCCATGCACATTTTGTATTAGTCAGTGTATTTAAATAGTTGCTAAACAAGCAAATTGGCCAATTTATTCATTTTTTCTTTTATAAGACCAATAGTTAACAAGTTGGTAATAAATTTCGCAGTTTGTGACACGTTATCCTTGCCTATATTAGCAGTCTTTTACTAATATTTAAAAAAAAAACGAAATAACGCAATATTTTATTAGGTTAATGACGTTCGGGACGAGCTGTATTGAAACTATAATAAAGTAAATGTTAACTGCTGGTGAAAGGTTAGAATATATTGCAGAACAATACTTACATCCATAAGTCCTATTTATTATTACTTTGTGACCGATAGATATCGTATTCACTCCAGAAAGTAAATAATTTCTGTGTGCACTCAACCTCGTAGTAAAAGTTTTCCAAAACATCTTGTTTTCGATTTTTGTGACATACACTTTGGGTATAATGTAAAGCAGAACTTTGAAGGAATATCCTAAAGTTTTAAAGTAATAAATAACTTAATTTGGCATTGATTTTTAACGAAATTCGGCGATTCCTCCGGCGGCAAGGCGAAACTCAAACTTCAAAAGCATGCATTTGTTTGAAGCATTTGACACTGACAGTGACAGCTTGAAGAGGGGTATTTCATAACCGGGTATAATTCTTACAACATCACCGTGTCCTTTTGACTTCATTGCTTTAGAAAACAGAATATACAACTACATATAAAGAGACAATAAGCTAAGTTCAGTTTTTCCTAGTCTATGTTTTAAATAAAAATGGCACAACCAGAAATATCAATTCTGAATGTTTGATTAAAAAAGTAGAAGCGAGTGAAAGGTGCTTCTGAACGAGTTTCATGTTTGGGGATTTTCCCGAACACAAAATGTAGAAACTGTAAAATCTATGTCTAGACACCGAGGATAGAGATACGCTAGATTACGATGGACTGAGTAAATTATTTAAGTACACTACACAAACATACCTACCCGGGTGAAGACCAAAATGTTACACACCGTTAAAGTTGCATTAGGTTAGTAGGTAGTTAAAATCTCAGATCAAATAAAAAGTAAAGATAGAGCGCGGTGAACAGCCGAGTGAAGCCGGTTTTATAAACATGTGTGCGTAGGCCGGTGTTGCCATAATAATTAGTAATACCCCGATACTGCAAATATATATAATAATAATGGGTTTGGAAATCTGAAAAAATACATAAAGTAGTATGTATTTTAGGTTGCGTGTCACTTTCTCACGTTTTAAGCCGTGCTAATAAAGAATAGAATTTAAAATGAAAAAGAAAAGGTTGTATTACAGAGGCTGCATTCACCATTGGGTGAATAATAGGGTAACTAAAATATTATAATGGCAACACTATTGTTGACGTTTTGTCAGAAGCAAAAATTATTTCGATTTTTATTGAAAATATTGGTTTACGAGTTTACTAACGTGTGATAAGTGATTCCATCCTGCTTTTTATTTTTGGACGAATAGTTTTTACACCCTTTCACTACGCAATTTGGCATTATTACTGATATTAGTCCAATTTAAAATACGTTGTGCTCCACGGGAATGCGTAGCTCAAATAATAAGGTTTTGGTATAGTTTGGTTGCAAGTGTGTGCGTGTCACTGTGTAAGCACACGGATTGGTGCAGTTTGACCGGCTTCACTTCGTTGTTTGCAGCGCTCTATCTTTACTTTTTATTTGATCTGAGGTTAAAATACAAAATGTATGACTAATTTTCGTGTCACAATGGAAAAAATTAGTGGTAATTCTAACTACGGTACCTACCTACTAACGCAACTTTAACGGTGTGTAACTTTTTGGTTTTTACCCACCTAAGAATTTTACTGAACAGAATTTGTAAAAAAATAAATATTGTAGGTAGGTATTGGGACCGTGCGCGACGACAGCGCCACGTGATAGGCGGCCATTATGGACAATATTGTCACCGCTGTCAAACAAGAAATACGTAAATATTGTGAAAAATATTAATGAAATATTGTGTTATTTTACTATATTACACAATTTTGGACAATGGTAGTCAGTAACATTATTGCCTATAACATTAAAATTGTTGTTTTCAGTGAAAATTTTAGAGGTTAGGTAACTTATTTTTTTTTCTTACGGCAAATATCCACTTATTTCTTTGGTCTCGTTTCCACCATGGTCTTTGGAAATTGGTAAAATTTACAGTCGCTATTCTTCTTGGTGTTATTACAATTCACAACAACACATCTTACCAGGACCATATTTTTATCTCAAAAAACGATTAGAAAATGTTTACTGCAATATGGATTTGACAGCTCAAGTCAGCGACAAAAATGACAATTTTAGCCGTAGCGAGCGCTGTGATCGTTTAGGCTACCCCCTCCACCCGCTTTGCACTCTGCCAATACTGCGACATGAAGAGCGGGCAAGGTCGAGGTAAACAGACAAAAATAAAATAGTTACCTACTCAATTAACTACTCTTGCTGTCATGATCATAATAATAATAGATACATTCCATACAAAATGCGATAGGTGTACGATGACATACGCAAAAAAAAACAATACATCAGACATGCATTGTAGTCTATCCGGATTGATGGCCAAGGTTGCTTGGTAGGTACCTATAATAACTACTTGTTCACTGAGTTTTATTGTTAGTTTTAAGTTAATGGCATTTTAAATAGTTAGCATACCAGTGTTAATTAGTAGTGTTATTGAGATCCGCCTGAGGTCTTTCAAATGCCGGACAGAGCCAAATCTGTAGGCTTATTAATGCGGTGGTCACCGTAGTGCGCCCGCAACGCCCGCAGTTCAAGGCCTGAAGGGAACGTGTGTGTTTTTAGACGGTAGGCAAAATTAAAAAAAAATAAAAGGCTTATTACCTAACTCGCTCGCAATCGCCATCGTGTGCATTTTGACAGTTCTTGCATGAATGTGACTTATGTGTGGGTAACGTATTAGCTTAAGTACCTACCTAGTTATTATTAGTTAGGTACTAACTAGGAACACTTCAAAAGGAGGTACCTATATTTCGTAAAATCTTGGTCAGACAGGTCAGTCATCTTTGATTGCTTCCATGCAGGTCTGGGAGCAAAGAAAACATAAAACGTACCTACCAGTTGCTTCTTTTCCCTCACAGATGGTAAAAGCCCATCGAGGGAATGGGCATAGGAATACAATACAATACAATACAATACAATAACTCTTTATTGAACACCACAATATAACAACCAAAACAGAAAAAGGTATACAGAAAATTACAAGGACTCATGACGGAAGATGAAAGATGATGATGATGATGGAAGATGGACGGATGATGGAAGGAATCATGACTTTTATAAGCGATGCGGTTAGCAACCCATCACTGTTTCAATTTCCTTTCGTTATACGCCCACAATCATGCTAAACGTGCTGGCATTTAGGTCTTGTTACCTTAGGCTCTGTCTACCCCGTAAGAGATAAAGACGTATTTGTGTGTGTGTGTGTGTGTGTGTGTGTGTGTGTGTGTTAGTCAGACATAATTTTTTTAATGATATGACAAAAAATATCGAAGTATCTGAAATGTAAATTTATAAGGTATAAACACGGAAATAAAACAAAATAAATTACGATAAGGAACATTTTATTAATATTTTTATAAAAATAAAAACAGATTCAGTCTGCCTTTAACTTAAACTTAGCTAAGTACTGGACGGAATATAATCTCAAGTCCTTCAAATTAAGACTTGCGAGTAAATAAGTATTTGTGGAACATATTCTAATAGACTAAACTTATTAAGTTTCAAGTACAAGCGACATCGAAAGCGAAACGAAAACGGAACTGTTTCTATTTGTTTGTCAAAATATACGTAAAGCTATGTATAAATGAGTTTGAAGTAAGGAGTCCATGTGTACGAGGCATTGGCTCTTTCGTTTAACACTGTGGCACTATAATCTCGTTTCTCTGAATAAGGCATAGTCGTTGAGTATTTCGATACAATAAAAACCATTCCAACGTCACTGATAGCAACAGTCGGGACACAATCTAAAGGACACAAAATTTGTGAGATTTCATCGCTAAGCAAGAAAAATCTAATACACGGTAGGTTTAGAATATATGCCACCAAATATCACAGTCGTGGTTGTCCTCTCGATGATGAAGTAAATGAAAGGCTTGTTCAACGTAATACTGGGCGTTGAAATCCTGTCGGCAAAGTTAGCCGATGTCGAAGCAGAAGCAACCGAACCACTTTCCACGACCTCAATGTCCGCTTTGTGTACGATAGCCGAGACAAATATATTCTCGTTTGTCACTCGTCTAAAACTGGCTACATCAGGCTCGAAAATGTCGTAAACCCCCATATCGTTTAATGGTTTATTCATGACCACATTCGTACTTATCTTGAATCTTGGCAGCTTGATGTCGACGTCCTCTAGGCCAAATTCGTCGACGTCACTTTGTAATTTCCTTGATATTTCTGGCAACGTTACGTTCGCTAGCAGTTGATAAGTCTCTCCTATTGTCGATTTTGGATACGGAAGGATCAAGAGCATCGAATATTTGCCTTCAACTCCGTACGGTAGCTCAACAGCCCGTGCTTTTAACGCTGGGATGGTGGAGAAAGGTATTTGTGTTCTCTGGTACATCATATTTACGCGACCTATTTCCTCTCGGTTGTCATTGTAGAATGGCTCGTTGGTGGTGTCGCTTGTGTTAAACGGGTGCGTCCATAAACCCTTAAACGAGATGACGTTTGTCAATATCATCCTCGATTCTGCAAAGTCATCTGACGTGAGCACGTTGGACACTCTTCCCCCGGAGTTCTGGATGTAGTTGTTCGCTTTCCCGGCGGCTAGGTCTGGATTTTTGAAATCGAGCTCTCTTATAGTCGCATCGAAATCTGTGCTAATCGTTTTCCGAAAGTCCGGGTTGAGAGTAAAATCGTCGTCCACGAAGACGAAATTTTTACTCGTCAGTGAAACTCCTTCTGACGCGGTGTTGAGTACGATTTTTGTGAGGTTCTTGTAGCCTTGTATAACGGCGTTTTTGGTTCTCGGCAGGATGAAGGCGCGCCGGAGCTGGTCGAAGCTGTTGCCCGTCGCTCCGAGGGATACTCCTGTCATCAGCGTCCATATGCCGAAGGGTGATATGACGACATGCCCGTCAGTTTGTTGTAGGGTGTGGTGTAGTAATTCTATGCTAAAGTTCCGCGGTCTCGCACTGAACTCGAGTTCATCGCCATGACACGCGGCTATAAACAGTATAAAAACTATGGTTTTCATGGCGTGTGTCCTCGGCCGTGGCGTTGAGTATACTAACGATTACCTCGCTAATGTCAAGGTAATATCAAAAGCAGGTTTCCAGCAGCATTAGTGTTTGCGGCTCGTAAAGTGCGTCGCGGGAGCAAAGTGAACTGGACCGGTTATGATTTAACTGTATTATTGGTATGTTTCTGTTTATTTGTTGATTTGTTGCACGTCGGTCGCCGGTCGGACGGAGTGTGTTTCCTTTAGTTTGCACTCGGTTTTAGTTATTTATATAAGAGGAGGTAAATAGGTATATGCGGGTTTGCTGGTTTTCAAACTGTGGTTAGTTATTTGTACACGGTTTTATTTTTTATAAATTTTGGCATTCGGAACTTCGAATTATAATTTTATTAAGAAATACTTTTTATGCCTGTGTGTAGTAGATTTACGATTACATATTTTTAAAGTTTAGTTATTTTAATTTAATAGTAGTATTAGTTTTGTATTTACATTTTAAGTACCTATCTGTTTTTTACGTCTTATCCTACTAATGTTATAAATGTGAAAGTTTGTGAGTTTGGAAGTTTGGATGTTTGTTACTCTTTCACGCCAGAACGGCTGGACAGATCTGGATTAAATTTAGAACATAGATAGATTATAGTCTGGAATAACACGTGGGCTACTTTTTATCCCGGGAAATTGGGTAATTCCTGCGGGGTAGCGATAAACGAATTCTATACAGACGGAGTTGCGGGCAACAGCTAATATGAAATAAATCCTGTCTTGTGTGTAGTTATTATATTAAGCACTCTTAGAAATGTTCCCATGGAAACAACTAAAAACATAAATCTTTTTTTACACGACAAGGAAAGCTATCAAGTGAGTCACCGACACTAGAGGTTTGCTGATAGGTTGTCAGCCTGGAGGGCTGAGATAGAATGCCAGTAATTTCACCGATTGTCAGGTACATTCTGGTATTTTTACGATTCTAACAACAGAACACATGCCCTTGCATCTAGAACACCATGGGCAATGGGAGCCATCATTGTTTCCCGCACAAAAGAACCATTAAGATACCAAAATGCAGTTACACTTATCTGTAGAGACAAAATAAAACCCATTGTTATTAAACCTTGAATGTGTGAAATTGAATAAAACAATGTGTTTTGTTTGATAGCCAAAGTGCTGGTGATCTCGAGATTAATGGTGGTCTTGGATTTTTGTAAACCTTTCCGTTTTGTATTAAGCTGTAAGCTGAGTAGCTACTCCTGTAACCACTGTTGCATACATACATATATATATCACGTCTTTATCCCTTACGGGGTAGACAGAGCCTAAGGTAACAAAACCTTAAGGCCACGGTTAGCATGATTACGGGCGTAGGTATAGGAAAAGGAAATCAAAATAGTGATGGGTTGCTAGCCGCATCGCCTATAACATGATTCCTAGGATTTTCGCCTATTAGTCATTAGGTACTCATTTTTATCGTGCTTCATAGTGTTGTCGAAGTTTTTATGAAACAATATTAAAAAAAAAAAACTGGAACGCGGTGAACCCGCAGGAAACACATACACTTTGTTTTGTTTATTGTGTGTTTGCATGTGGGGGTAATCTTAGGAACTACAAAACTTACTCGTATAAAAAAATCCCGCGGGATATAGGATATAGACAAAGCCGCGAGCAACAGCTGGAGCGCTATAGTCATGTAGGTAACAACATTAGTGGAATAATATTCGCAAACGTGCGTACAAAATGGAACCACATTACATGTTTCTGAGTACGTCAGGCAATTAACTTTAATTGAGTCACGACGCGATTAAAATGATCGCATCAGCCGAAGTCCGTGGGTAATCCCATAACGATAACGAATTAGTACCTATTACGGAATAGTAGGTACTTAAACATATTTATTGTAGTAAACAAAAATTGCATTCAAACTGTACATTAAAAATAAAAAAATAACTGAATACTATGTACAAAATTAACATAAACCTAGCTTAACTTACACTACAAATAAAACTCCCTTCCCAGGTCACTATCACTGCTCATTGTGCCCAGAAGTCTGGCAGCATTGCCGCGTTGAATCGCGAGGCTAATTACCCCCTTCAAAAACGCTCTATAGGCTTCTGCTAACTTTGCAATCGTTTGTCCTTGTCTGTGAAAGGTAAATGTCAAAGTGAGAGATAAGGACAAACGATTACTAAGTTAGGCCTACAAGCGTTTATGAATAAGGGGGAAATTCTTTGCCCGAAATAGCTGCCAGCCCGCTGGTCCCCAGAAGCATCTAACAGGCTGATAGCTATTTGATTGTGATATCGTTGTGTTCACAAATTGTAAAGGGCTTTGAAAAAACAAGGACAAAAATACAAAGTGTACCAAAAAAATTATATGCAAAAAACGTGTTTGCCACAGTTTTTTTCCTTAGTTTAGTTTTTTCTCAACATGTCCTTAACCTTGTCCTAAGCCCATCGAGGGAATGGGCGAGTCTTAGGAATCATTTTATAGGCGATGCGGCTAGCAACCCATCACTATTTTGATTCCCCTTTCCACCTATACGCCTACAATCATGCTAAACGTGGCCTTTAGGTCTTGTTACCTCAGGCTCTGTCTACCCCGTAAGGGATATAGACGTGCTTTGTGTGTGTGTGTGTGTGTGTGTGTGACCTGAATAACTGTTAATTATTTTAACTCGCTAATACCCCGTTATTATTTAACACAACTAATACACGCTAATATTATGCGAACATGTGTCTGCCTGTGTATTACTTCTGCCGCTGAACCGATTTAGTTGGAATTTCGTACAGAGATAGTTTCAGTCCCGAGGTCATATTTGCATAATTTCCGCGGGATAGCGACAAACAAATTCCGAGCAGACGGAGTCGCGGGGGACAGTTATATATAAGTTTGGGCACCGCTGATTTCTGACTCGTTTAGTCCATGTAGGTATGTATGCGTCAGTCACGTATGATGTTTGTATGGGGGTATGCTTGGAAAATACGCTTCATTAATCTATTAACAAATTAGAACCATGGCCATGAGTTTTAGAGTTCCATAACACAAGAGGATAGGAAATTATGAGTGGTCATACATTACACTGAGTGAGCAATCAACAATTTTCCTATAGGTACTTGGAGTTGGATTTTTTTTACCATATTTATATAGGACCAACTTCGGGCATAGGTATACCCTTTTCAATAAAAATATTATGTTTTTAGAATATCCTGTAATTTTAATGTGTAGGTAGTAAACTAAGTAAAAGTAAAATACTTAAAAAATATCTAAATACTATGTACAAAATTAACCTTAACCTAGCCTAACTTCACTACATAGTATAAAACAAAGTCGCTTTCTCTGTCCCATATCCCTATGCCCCTATGTCCCTATGTCCCTTTGTATGCTTATATCTTCAAAACTACACAACGGATTATGATGCAGTTTTTTTTGAATAGATAGAGTGATTCAAGAGGAAGGTTTTTATGTATGATTCTACGCAGACAAAGTCGCGGGCAGAAGCTAGTACACACACACACATAAATCACGTCTTTATCCCTTACGGGGTAGTCAGAGCCAAAGGTAACAGATACCTACAGGCCACATTTAGCAAGATTGTGGGCGTATAGGTGAAAAATGAAATCAAAATAGTGATGGGTTGCTAGCCTCATCGCCTATAACATGATTCCTATGATTTTCGCCCATTCCCTCGATGGGCTTTTACCATCTGCGCGGGAGGAGAAGCAACTGGTACATTCTATGTTTTTTCTTTACTCCCAGACCAGCATGGAAGCTAGTAAACTATAAATAAAACAACCCTCCCAGAGGGGCTACTCCGAAATTCGATTTTCGAAGTTCGTTTCGTTCCGTTCCGCTCACACTAATAGTCATTAATTTGAGAGTGAAAGGGACGGTATGACACGAAGTTCGAAAATCGAATTTCGGAGTATAAGGCCAGGTAACTGTCACTGCTCATTGTGCAGAAGGCTGGCAGCATTGCCGCGTTGCATCGCGAGGCCAATTCTTTGCCCGAAATAGCTGCCAGCCCACTGGTCACCAGAAGCATCTATCAGGCGCGTAGATATTTCCCTGGAAATATGCCCTGGGCCCCACGGTCTCAAGGTCTCAACGCCAAACGGTGCAAAAATGTAGCCCTCCCCAAGAGCTAATAAAAAAATAATTATCAAAATGTCGACTTGAGAACCTCCTCCGTTTAGTCGGTTAACAAGAAATCTAAATTACAACCTACAAAATAATTATTAATGAACAACCACTACATTCATTTACTAACAATTGAGAACACTTCTTTAGGCTACTGTTGTGTCCTAAAAACGATAGAAAATTTTACGTTATAATAGTTATTATAACAGTAAATAACCAGTAGAAAAATAAAACAAAATAAACACCAATTTTTTGGAAGTTATGCGCGTACAAAAATTTTGATTAGTTTTTATTAGTAAATAGAGACCCGCCCCGGCTTCGCACGGCATATTAAGCATGTATTTTACATAATACACCTTCCTCTTGATTCACTTTATCTAGTAAAAAAACCGCATCAAAATCTGTTGCGTAGTTTTAAAGATCTAAGCATAGATAAGGACAGTCAGACAGCGGAAAGCGACTTTGTTTTATAATGTGTAGTTCATAGTAGTTCTGTGTTTTTTTTATTGTTATTGTCATTGTTCGATTTCTAATTTTACGGCTACAAAAATACCGCTAAAATTATCAGCTAGTTAAAAAGATTAGAACTGTAATTATCTTTTACTCTGCTCCTATTTCAAATACTAAGCAATTTTCGAACGTTAATGTCGTGTCTCAAGTTGTGTGCTTCAAATTGCAGGGATTTTTTAAAACTGTTCCGGAATATTACAGGGGAATTAAAAACCAATTAAAATATCATTAAATTCAAAACAAATTAAAAACTAAACTAAAACTAATCTTAAAATAAAATAATTAAAAAAGGAGGGCCCCCCCGTGGCATAGTTCCACAGACGCTGGCAGCATTCCCCCTTTGGACAGCGATACTAATAAGCTGTCCAAGGAAGCTGTTAGCTGTGCGGCCACCCGTAGCGTCTATTAGCCTCTTCGAAATATCTAATTGAAGAGGCTAATAGTGCTAGGCTAGGACCCCACGGACCAAGTTCCTGCAGTGGAATTGCGATTGCGTTTTCTCATCTTACCTACATGTTGAAAGCAAAATGTACTTGAAAAATCAGGGATACCTACCCTCTCTAATGATTTTACCCCATGTTGAAGACTTCCATGACATGCCAACAGAGGGATTCAAGAGAGCTTCTGTGTTACGAGTCGGGTTACCTCCGCGTGTGGTCAAGAGCTGCGGTTCGTTTTCGGATCCGTCCGGGGAGAGAGCAATTCATGGTCCGGTGCACCCTGGGCATCGGCTAATGATTTTCTGACAGTTTCTTGGCACAAGGTTTTTTCATTATATTTTTATTACTTTAACATTGGCGAAGTTGTCGTCACTATAACGACTTGATAACAAATAAGAAGAAGAAGGGAGGTGCTTTTTCAGCCAAAAGGGCTGTCGGCTCAACATTGCTGTGGTACTATTAGCAGTTCTCTTTCTACGGTTGAAAGTATTTTGCTGCGGCCACGGGCCTCTCTTGACTTTGATTTTAAGAAAGCGTATCTACCACATACATTAGTCACCTTACTAAGTTTGTACCATATTTAGACAAAAGATACGTGATTCACATTCTAATAACGACACTTCTGACACATTGTGACGAAGACCTTTAGCCGCTGGCGCGTATTGTTTACGTACATAACAGCCAGGTGCAAAATACAGAAAACAAATGCGTCATACAAAATGAGTGTGCGATGGGCGACGCGTGGGGAAACGACCTAGAGATGTGACTAAAATACTAAATTTTAGTCACCTCTGTACGGCTAGTACAATCTCGCACACGAGAGCTGTGTCATGCCCGAGATAGATTATACATCCTTTTCTTACTTTTCGTTCTACACTGCCGAGCAAAAATAACAGGTCACTTCCCACAAAGTTGATTGATAAGACGCGTTCTTCGCGGGCGATACGGCTCTCGCGCTAAAAAGAGAGTAGTCTGCTGTCTACTATCTTTATTAAAATGTTTTTTAATTTGAGAGTTCGAATGAAAATATATTCAGTCCACATCCACCCACTGCTGAGTAAAAGCCTCTTCATTTTCATGCCACTTTGCCCGGCCCTGTGCCAGTCTCATCCACAGTTTTCCAGCCGAATGCCAGATGTCATCTGACTAAAGGGCTGGTGGTCTGCCTACTGACTTTCGACCCAATTTTGGCCACCACTCTGTGACCGCCTTCGACCATCTGTCGTCGTCCCATGTTGCCAAGTGCCCCGCCCATCGCCACTTCAGCTGCGTTATTCTAGTTCCGACATCCACAACTCTAGTCCATTCTACTCGTATCTTATCTTATACAAATATTATAAAGGCGAAAGTTTGTAAGTTTGGATGTTTGCCCAGGGTGCACCGAACCAAGCACTGCTCTTCCCTTCAGACGGATCCAAAAACTTGTAAGTTGTATTAAGCATACTGATACTGAAGAAGGTGCCATAAATTAAAATAGGTCTACTTGAAAGTAGCTACTAAGCTAGACAAGTATAGACCAATCGACCGCTTAAACGGAGAACTCCACGCGGTGCAGGGGCGCGGGGTGGGACGACCGCGGGGGCCGAGAGAGGTGCGGGCGGCAGGCGCACAACGCGCCCGCACCTCTCTCAGTCCCCTTTGACGCCCTACCCTCGCCCCTGTGCTGCGCTGGCGAGGACTCATTTAACATACATACATACACATACACAAATCACGTCTTTATCCCTTACGGGGTAGACAGAGCCTAAGGTAACAAGACCTACAGGCCACGTTTAGCAAGACACTGAGGGCGTAGAGGTGGAAAGTGGAATCAAAATAGTGATGGGTTGCTAGCTGCATCGCCTATAACATAATTCTTATGATTTTCGCCCATTCCCTTAATGGGTTTTTACCATTTGCGCGGGAAGAGAAGCAACTGGTACATTCTATGTTTTTTCTTTGCTCCCAGACCAGCATGGAAGTAAATCACTCATCACTCATATGGAAGGACTCATTTAAGCGGTCGGTCTATCTATAAACACGTATAGAAATTATTATTAACGTGGCATAATTAATGCGTCTTAATGATATTTTCAATTAATGTCACATTAGCTAATGAACAGGGTTTTTTGGGATTTTCTGTTTACATTTTATAATTTGCTAGCAGTTGCCCGCGACTCTAGTCTGCGCAATTCGCTTATCGCTATCCCGCGGGAACTATGCAATTTTCTGGGATAAAAACTGTCCTATGCCCTTCCCCGGGAATGAAAATATCCATAAACCAAATTTCAGCTAAATCGGTCCAGTGGTTAAGATGTGAAAACGTAACAGACAGACAGATAGACAGTTACTTTTACATTTATAATTATTAGTAGAGATTAGTACGGAAGCTGCTGGTCTAGAAGTATAAAAAAATCATAGAATGTACTAGGTGCTTCTCTTCCCGCGCATAGTAGTAAAAGCCCATCGAGGGAACGGGCAAAAATTTTAGGAATTATGTTTTCACCGTTACTCCCACTATCATGCTAAACGTGGCTTTTAGGTCTTCTTACCTTAGGCTCTGTCTATCCCGTAAGGTATATAGACGTGAATTTTGCAAATTTAGTAGGGATTATGATTAAAATCATGTCATAAGCGCCAGTGACCTAAGATTTCTTAGCAACTTTTTGAACACAGTAAAAATTATGAGCTGCGAATGTCGTTTACATCAATGTGTGTCATCCCTCTCCGTCTTTTTTTGAACCGCAGCAACAAATATACCTATACCCAACTAGCTTCTGCCCGTGACTTCGTCTGCGTACAATTATACATACCTATTATAAACCTTCCTCTTGAATCACTCTATTTATTTAAAAAAACCGCATCAAAATCCGTTGCGCAGTTTTAAAGATCTAAGCATACATAGGGACAGACAAACAGGCAGCGGAAAGCGACTTTGTTTTATACAATGTTTTTTTTTAATTTACAGTTTGATTAGTACTCGATAAATGATGTAAGTACGTACGTGTTCATTTCAACTACGATTTTCGTATTGTTTGTAGATTACTTAGTACTCGCTTATCTTAAACTGCGACACACCTAGTCTCGATTTCTTTTGTCTCAAACCACCTACATCATTGGCATGGGTATAGATTGCACCACGCAGTTAGGCAAGCCTAAACCCGTCAAGATGGCCGAGTGAGGAAACCTCTTGGTCTATTTGTAAGTACACTGAATCGAATGGCATTCAATAGTCTTTACTAATATTGCGTTACTCGTTCGTGTGTCAACACACGGCTTATCTTTGATCCTCAGAGTTTTAACAGAGCGTTTAGTGTTGAGCTGGGTACTCATCTACCATTCATTCCTATTAACTGGAATAAACTGACAGAAAATTCCGTTTAGTCCTATTAGTAGAAATAAACGGACAGAAAAATCCGTTTAGTCCTATTAGTAGGAATAAACGGACAGAAAATTCCGTTTAGTCCTATTAGTAGGAATACACGGACAGAAAATTCCGTTTAGTCCTATTAGTAGGAATAAACGGACAGAAAATTCCGTTTAGTCCTATTAGTAGAAATAAACGGACAGAAAATTCCGTTTAGTCCTATTAGTAGGAATACACGGACAGAAAATTCCGTTTAGTCCTATTAGTAGAAATAAACGGACAGAAAATTCCGTTTAGTCCTATTAGTAAGAATAAACGGACAGAAAATTCCGTTTAGTCCTATTAATAGAAATAAATGGACAGAAAATTCCGTTTAGTCCTATTAATAGAAATAAACGGACAGAAAATTCCGTTTAGTCCTATTAGTAGGAATACACGGACAGAAAATTCCGTTTAGTCCTATTAATAGAAATAAACGGACAGACAATTCCGCTTAGTTCTATTAGTAGGAATACACGGACAGAAAATTCCGTTTAGTCCTATTAGTAGAAATAAACGGACAGAAAATTCCGTTTAGTCCTATTAGTAGGAATAAACGGACAGAAAATTCCGTTTAGTCCTATTAATAGAAATAAACGGACAGGAAAGTCCGTTAAGTGTTACTAATGGTACTTAACGGACCAAATTATCCGTTTAGTACCACTAGTCGCATTTTTACTCGATCCCAATCGGCACAGAAATAGTGTCAACTATTTATGCGTGGTCTTGGCCCTTAAAAAGACGAAAACCTACATACCAGATGTACTCGCAAACCACGTTTACAAAGTTTTTGATTATTGTAATTTTATACGGACGTGTGCAACTATGTAAGTAGGTATTAAACCAATTCTCAAAAGCAGTTAGAAAGAAAGAAAAAGAAAGAAAGAAGACATTTATTCCTTTTTGCAAGACATACAAATATAAAAGAATATACACAATTTTATAGCAAAAAAAAAACAAGAAAAAAAAACACAGACATTAAAAATAGATGCTCAGCGTTGTGTGTGTCTTCGCAAAAGTGAAACGGTCGCTGGCTCAGCATTACGCTGAGGCGTTAGACACCTGCAGCACTGATTTTCAGGCAGAACCGTCTGTGACTCACAAAACGATACACAGATAAAAATATAATACATAATCCATAAACTTTTAGGTAAACAAAGTAATAAATAGATAGAACCCGACCTATGTGTAACTAAAAAAATAAAAATAAAAATAAAACATAAATTAATTAAAGTTTACAATAAACAAAATAAAATAAAATAAAAATAAAAAGGAGGGGAAAACTAAATTGTTCAAAAACAACAGGCTGGCAGTTCGATTTTAAATATTTTAATTTACGTATTTACTGAACACCATAATGTGTATTGAGTTCTCACGTATGCATTAAGACGTTTGCCCGGAACTTATTTACATTTTCGGCAATGCCACTTTCAAAAAAACCCGCTGACGAATTTTGAAGTCCGGATCGTGGACGAGGCCAGTGTCGCAACAAAATCAATTCTGGTAACATTCAGACAACGTTCGTTCAAGTATTAATTATAACGGTACCTATTCCACGCGAAATTCCATGAAAAAGCACCCTACGTTAAGATTTAGATTAAATCTAGATTATTTATTATACATACATACATACACAAATCGCGTCTATATCCCTTACGGGGTAGACAGAGCCTGAGGTAACAAAATAAAGCCCACGTTTAGCGTGATTGTAGGCGTGTAGGTGGAAAAAGGAATCAAAATAGTGATGGGTAGCTAGCCGCATCGCCTATAATATGATTCCTAAGAATTTCGCCCGTTCTCTCGATGGGCTTTTATCATGTGCGCGGGAAGAGAAGCAACCGGTACGTTCTATGTTTTTTCTCTGCTCCCAGACGAGCATGGAAGGAAATGAATATATCTTAGTTCAAGGATTCTGCGATTTAAAAACGTTTTCCTTGTGACCTTTGTTTTTATTTTGAGGATGTTTTATTCTAAGAACCATTTTGCCGTTGCACATTTTAAGATAATAATTAAGTATTATTCCCACGTGTTTTTTCACCAGATATTTTATTTCTTTTGCAATGTACTTAATATAAAAAGGACGCAAATGCCAGCTAATTTGTTAGTACTTATCATCTTTTTACTCTGTATCATCTACATTATACAACTACATTATACCAGAGTACCCGCGGGATAGCGATAAACATGGCAATTGCTAATTCTACGCGGACAAAGTCGCGGGAAAAAGCTAGTTATACATATAAACCTTCCTCTTGAATCACCCCATTTATTAAAAAAAACCGCCTCAAAATCCGTTGCTTAGTTTTAAGCATACATAGGGACAGACAGACAGCCAGCTCAGCGACTGTTTTATGCTAGCTGATTCCTAAGATTTTCACCCCTCGATAGGCTTTTACCATCTGTGCGGGTAGAGAAGCAGCTGGTACATTCTATGTTTTTTCTTTGCTCCCAGACCAGCTTGGAAGGAGTAGATATAATCGCAAATATACATATAACACAAACCTTAATCAAACTTCTATGTGCTTGACAAGTTAATTATAGAATTAATAAATGTTTTCTGATTTGGCAGGTGCCAAACATGTCACGACATGAATCCACGATACGGTATTAAGGTGCGACCACACCGCATGCATCACCTTCTCTCACCGTTTCTTCATACATTTTGCTGCGTAAACGCACCGTCGACGTCTTTTACGCACCGGTGTGGCCGGACCATTATAACTTAAAGCTTTACGCGAAGTATTTCTCAAAAGTCAAGATCAAAGGTGTCGCAAGATATTTTATGCACGAAACGATGCACTTTAAGAGGTTGTTAAACTCGTGTGTTGTATACAGTGTGTTGTATACGGGCATATTTTTATCCAGGTGTAGGTAATTATTAACGTTAGATGTAGGTCATACAAGTCAATTCATGAATGTGAGGTGATATTTTGTTGGAAACTTTTATTATTGAAGCGTAATTAATCTTTTAAAGTTTATCTTAGGAGCAATCAAATGTAACGTACAATTTCTTCTTCTTCTTCTTTTTTAACATGGCCCCATCGATCGATCCGATGGTTTCGCCAATGTCAAATTAAAAATACAGTATTCAAAAATCTTGTGACAAAAATGTCGGCAACGTTGTACCTACGGTACAACACGGTCAAAAGACCCCTCCCCCCTGTCGGGCTCTGAGCCAACGGATAGTGATATCACTCAGAATCTGCCAGGAAATCAATAACCGATGCCTAGGGTGCACCGGAGCAAGTACTGCTCTTCCCCTCGGACGGATCCAAAAACGAACCGCAGCTCTTGACCACACGCGGAGGTAACCCGACTCACACTCCTGCATACGATTCAAAAAACCTGAAAAAAATGAACACGGCTATAAAGTCAATTTTTCAGAGACTGTGTTTACTGTTTTTTAACATATTCTCAGCTCGATGACCTAAGTGTTATGTTAAAAATGAATTGTGATTATTAACTGTCATGTATGGTAATATTGTTAGACATCGATAACGGCGTATAGATGAAAAACTAAAGTAAATAACCTGTTGCATGTAGTAGTGTACAGAACTGATATGGGACTTAAGTCATTTTTCTAATTTGCAACGTCAATTTGTCTATTCGCACACATTACTCACACAAACAACAAGTCATTTACTTAAGTTATTCACCTATACGAACTTTATAATAAAATAGGGTCGATATAAAATGACAATCGATTAATTGGTAACATTAATAAAGCCGAGTTAAAAATGTTTGTCTACGAGATATTTTATTTCTTTTCTGAACTGATCATTATCGGTTGCCTAGTAAATTTTACTGTTCAGATCAAGCAACACATGGCGATATTATGTCTAAAAATACAGTGCGGTCAACGTCAATGGTCCGGTGCACCCTAGGTACATACATACATACATACTTATATCACGTCTTTATCCCTTACGGGGTAGATGGAGCCTAAGGTAACAAGACCTAAAGGGAATAGACGAAAATAAGAATCATGTTATCGGCGATGCGGCTGGCAACCCATCACTATTTTGATTCCCCTTTCCACCTATACGTCCACAATCTTGCTTGGTCATATTACCTGAGGCTTTGTCAACCCCGTAAGGGATAAAGACGTGATTTGTGTGTGTGTGTGTGTGTGTGCATGTAGCAACTCTCTTTAGCAGCATGCTTGCTTCCATTGAAACCGTTTCGTTTAAAGATAATAGACACTTAAATGCTGCAGTTGCTATGATGGACGTAGGTAATTGTAACTTAAGTACTTACAGTGTCGATGATGACAGATTGTTATTCATGTAAATTGCTTTACCTAATTAGATACTATTTGCAAACTTGTTGACAATTACTTAAGTGCCACGCAAAAGACGATGTTTTTTTCCCCTCCCCACTTTAAAAAAAACTCGCGCACGGAGTCCTGTTCTTTTTTTTTTTATATGACTAGGAAGGCAAACGAGCAAGTGTGTCACCTGATGGTAAGTGATCACCACTGTCCATAGACACCCGCAACCCCGGAAGGATTGCAGATGCGTTGCCAACCTAGAGGACTAAGATGCAATGCCTCTTGTGCCCGTAATTTCCCCGGCTGTCTTACTCTCCACACCGGAACACAGCAGTGCAAGCACTGCTACTTAGCGGCAGGATTAGCGAGTAAGATGGTGGTAGCGATCCGGACGGACCTTGCACAAGGCCCTACCACCCGCAATTTCAGTTCAAATTTGACAAGTGAATATGATATCTTCCAAGCTAGTTTGGGAGCAATGAAAAGACATAGAATGCACTAGTTGCTTCTCTTCCTGCGCAGATGGTAAAAGTCCATCGAGGGATCCGGCAGAAATTTTAGGAATCATTTTTAAAGGCGATGCGGCTAGCAACCCATCACTATTTTGATTCCTTTTTCCACCTATATGTCCACAATCCTGCTAAACGTAGCTTTTAGGTCTTGTTACCTTAGGCTCTGTCTAACCCGTAAGGGATAAAGACGTGATTTATGTATGTATGTATGTACGTATATGATATCCAGTGTTAGAAGAGCCCTACTCTAAAGAAAAATGTTAGCAGTGTGAGGTCAGCTTATATTGTTTAATTACATAGACAGGCAAACATAACAAGTTAGAATTTTAGTATTTGTTGTTGTAGCGGCAACAGAAATACATCATCTGTGAAAAGTTCAACTGTCTAGCTAAGGTTCATGAGATACAGCCTGGTGACAGACAGACCGGCAGACATTAGAATCTTAGTAATAGGGTCCCGTAGGGGTACGGAACCTTAAAAAATCAAATGTCCGTTGTCTAAAATGTAGCATAGTCACTCTGAAGAGTAACGAATCGATAACCTATTCATCAAAATCGGTAGAGTAGTCGGCGATACGGTTTAATATTGGTACAAACATACACAAAATATTTTTTTACACAAGGAAAACCAACGAGTAAGCTAGTTGTCGGATGGAAAGCTATCATCACTGCCCATGGAGATCCGCAACACTGGAGCGTTGCAGATGCGTTGTCTAAAGAGGTCCACCAAGGTCCTGTAAAATTTGTCTAATATTATAAATGTGAAAGTTTGTAATACTCCTTAACGCTAAAACGGCTGGTTTTGGATGAAATTGGGTATTTAGATAGATTTTCCCACGGTATTGAATTAAACAAGAAAACAAACACAGATCACATTTTTATCCCTTGAATTAAACGTCAGAAAAATTGACTGTACCTACAGACGAGGGGATATAATATCGATTCAGCCATCATGTCAAATATATGTGTTAAATATTGTTTATGGCCTTAAAGGTAGATGTTTTTGACGTCTTGGTAAAGTATATATTTATGCCCTTCACTGTATACTTTAGTAGACGAGACTCATATCTTTTTGTTTTTGATGACTTTGGTAATGAACATGGAACTAATTCTACGTATAGACAGGAAACAGATTTTTTTCCATTTAAGGCTATGTTATGACATGATTTTTATAATAGCTATAATTATCATCAAGATCATCTTATCGCCGTTAATATTACGTTGCAACAATGGAATTTTATAAAAAGCTACTTCCTTTAAGATCAATAAAAATACTTAGCATAAAGTTTAAAAATGGTGTTCAATTTTTTTAAAACCTTTTTCGAACGGCATGTATAGCATTTGGGCATGTAGAGCGGATGGATGAAAGTAGACTAACTAAACAGATCTATATGGGGAGTACGAATGGTTGCGTTGGGAGGGGAAGGCCTAGACGGACGTTCCGAGACCAAATAGGAGACGTTTTGGAAAAAGGTCAGGTCAGGAGTACCCGAAACCGACGAGCATGTATGAAGAGATTGATGACTGTGGATGAAGCGAAAGAAATATGTCAGGATCGTAGCAAGTGGAATAAAGTAGTCTCTGCCTACCCCTGTGGGAAAGAGGCGTGACGGTATGTATGTATGTATGTTTTTCGAACGGAACATTTTAAAGCCACTCAACTGGTATTGAGTTTAACAAACGAATAACAATGTAGGTGTATTTGTATAATTGCGAGATAAAATTTTTGTAAAATCCTGAGAACTCAATCAAATACGCTTATGTTAACGTTAATAATTTATTGTTTTTCCTAAAATGATAGATATAGAACGATATTTTTATAAATAACTAGCGACCCGCCCCGGCTTCGCACGGTATATTATGCATGTATTATACATATAAACCTTCCTCTTGAATCACTCTATCTATTATAAAAATTCCGCATCAAAATCCGTTGTGTAGTTTTGAAGATATAAGCACACATAGGGTCATGGGGACAGAAAAAGCGACTTTATTTTATACTATGTAGTGATGATGAAGTAAATAACCTAACCTAAAAAATTTCATTTTCGATACAAACTTTTTTGCTCACTGTACTTTTAGTTGACTGTACTTGCATTGTCCTCCGTCCTACATATGTCTTCCAAATTTCAAGTCAATGGGACCAACCGCCGAAGAGTTCCCTCTTTGAAAAATTTGGGGCAACTTTGATCGTTTTAAAATTGCTATAAAATCGATATTGTCCGTATGCGGTGAACGTTTGGCATGTAGACGCAAAGGCGATATGAAGACATCGATTGGAAGCAGTAAACGCAAATAAAAATTTATGATTTCGTCATTATAACTACTTTCTAAAGTCACCCCGTAAATCATAGTCACCCCGGTTAACGGTATGCAAAATTTCAACTCAATCGGATGAAGATAATCTGCTTCAAAAGTCGTAAGATTCCACCCGAACAAACATACATACATTGCAAGTTAATATAAAGCTTATAATAATAAAAAAATGCTATGCGGGTTCTCGATGGCCAGTAAAAAATTAGGTATGTCACAAACAGTGTATCGGTACGGCACTCCGCTAAGTTTCTAAATAGCTAAAGATATTAGCAGTAATTCCTAAACCAGTTCCACTGTTCTCTAATATTTGTGATATGATAAATACAATAAAGACATTCACAGTAAAGGTGATTGGCCTAAAAATGATTAGTATCTGTATTCAAGAGAATGATTAATGATAAAAAAAGACTTTTAACATTCAATTTATTTTGAAGATTGTAAATTTTCGCATTTGTCTTAGTTGACAAGTAAATAATGACTTTAGATATCAAAAATACTTGTTAATACAAAGTTTCTTAAAATTATTCTGCAACATATTGGTAGAAATAATTAGGTAATTTAATTGTGTACTCCTTTGAATGTTTGTTTTGAATCATAACGCCTTGACGCCATACACATTGAAAATCAATAAATCTATTGAACGATTTCAAACAAATTCCAAATAATAATCACTGGAGTGTTCAGCCAAACAAACCAAATATCCTGCTGAAGGTTTGAAGACAGTGTATTTAGTCTTTATTATTCACACTTCGTAAATTTTAAAATATTTCCTCGTCAGTCTTATTTTTAGCATATTAATGCTAATTTTAGCCAATTTACACATGCATTCGTTAGTTTTAATGACCCATCGTAACGTAACAATTCTGTGCGAGGCACTAAACTCTAATCCCAATTGGTCAGATATTTCAACAACGAATTCTAGTTAAGAATATTTTAACACAGCACAACACAGTGTTTTTTAAACACCATACGTATAATTTAAACTTAACACGTACAAGCTGAACGCTTTTGATTTTAACTCACACAACGGACGGATCGCTATACACACCAGCAAAGAGAATAACGTTAGACTTCCTATGGGTTATCATAAAAACGAATTCCTTATTCGCCTCGAAGCGCTGTGACAGAAATCTATTCTCCAGTCCTACTACCGTTGCTGCGGCGGCGACTGTTCCTTCTTCAGTCACTTCTATTTCAACATTCTGAATGGCTTTTGACACAAACAAAGGACTATCAGAAACACCTGGCAGTTGGGCTTTCTTACTGTCAAAGATTGTATGAATACCCGTGTATTGTAATGGAGGTATCAAATCAATTTTAGATGACACTTTGAAGCGAGGAATGAAAATGTCTATCTGTGGGAGCTCGTCGTCTCTTTTAAAATCTGTCATCCAGTCCAAAGGAGACATGGCTAAGTTGTTCAGCAATCTCTTCAAAGGCATGCCTTCAAATGGAAGTAGGATCAGCATCGAAAACTCTTCATTTTTCCCGTACGTCATTTCGAGAATTTGCGCTCCTAACACGTTCGAATCGCCGAAGTTATGGGCTGCTTTATGGTACATCATGTTGACACGTCCTAAACTCTTCCCTTGTTGATTGTAGAAATCGTCTTCTTTTGTTTCTGTAGGGTCGAACGGATGGGTCCAGTTGGCTTTAAAAAATAGTGCATCAACTATTAGCAACCTTAAATCTTGAAGAACGTCTGCTTTAATTGCATTCCTTATTCTCCCTTCAGTAGCGACACATATATAGTAGTTAATATCGTCAGCAAGTTGTGTTGTGTTACTGGTATCAACTGAGTACACAGAAGTCCTATACATATTCGCCGCTTGACAGAACTCCTGGTGTATCTCCAACGAGCACTCAGGGAACATCGCAGCTTGCTTATGCACAATCAGATCAGGATCGTTGCTCCTCAGAATCCCTTCAGCAGCCAGATGTAAGCCTTGCGTTTCCCTCAAATCTCTTGGCAGCTGGAGTTCTCTCATCAGTTCGTGGAATGTGTCTCCGGCGGATCCCTCGGCTAGTAACGAGAAGATGCTCCATACTGATAGCGGGGATACGGCGAAGTTCTGCCGTCCGAAGTTTTCTTGGAAAGCGTAGGCGTTATCTAGTAGTCTTAGAGCGAATTGGTTAATGGGAGTGAAGTCCACGCGTGCGTTGTCAAGCGGAGCGGCCAGAGCGAGACTCACGCACGCGGACAGTATGACCTTCCACATCGCACGACCTGGTGTTCCGGTGTTTACGGACACACTGTTAGGACAACGCAATTCTATCAGTATGAATTCGTTTCTCACGTGCGTTGCCCACAATGAGTATCGTTTAAGTGGTTGGGAAACGCAGCGTGTGTGATTTAAGAGACTTTTTTATAGAGTGATGCTGGAGGCATTCGCGGCGCTCGTTTCGAAATTCTAGTGATACAAATGGTATTTTTAGTGCGTTCGTTATCTATTGGCGACGTCATGTTAAAATGTGAACGTCACACGCCCCTATTGCTTTTTTTAATCAATTGCGTCAATGTACCCGCGTCCTCCTAGTTGACTGAGTTTGTACATACATATCACGTCTTTATCCCTTACGGGATAGACAGAGCGTAAGGTAACAAAACCTTAAGGCCACATTAAGCGTGATTAAGGGCGTATAGGTGGAAAGGGAAAAAATAGTGATGGGTCGCTAGCCGTGACTGAGTTTATTATATCAGTTATTAGACGATTTGTTACTTTTTAATCTGCAAAACATTAAAGGTTTATTTTCATGTACAATATAATACAAATATTGTTTATTGTACATCATAAATTAATACAAAATCAATTCTGAGAATATCTAATCTTGTCACTTGATCAAAATTCAAAGATTAACTTTAAATGATTCATTTAATTTTTGTCCTGGTTATTTTCCTGAGTTAAAAGTTGATGAATAATTTTAATTATTGTTATTAATTAAATTTAATAAGACGTGGTAGCTTAGTTTGACCTGTAGCCTCTCAAGCAGAAGGTCGTGGGTTCGTATCCCGGGCTTGCACCTCTGAGTTTTTCGGAATTGATGTGCCAAATTACATTTGAAATTTTACCATGAGATTTTCCGTGACGGAAAAATCACGAGGAAACCTGCACACATCTGCGAAGCAATTCAATGGTGTGTGTGAAGTTCCCGATCCGCACTGGGCCCGCATGGGAATATATAATCCAAGCCCTCTCGTTCTGAGAGAAGGCCTGTGCCCAGTATAAATTTTAATTAATTAAACTTAAGTAGATCCTATAAGAGAGAAATTGCAAAATTATGGAACGAGTGATGAAATTAAATTATTAATAAACTAGCTTCTGCCCGCAACTTCGTCTGCGTAGAATTCGTTTATCGCTATCCCGCGGGAATCACGCAATTTTCCGGGATAAAAAGTAGCCTATGTGTTATTCCAGACTATAATCTATCTATGTTCCAAATTTCATCCAGATCGGCCCAGTACTTTTTGAGCCTATTCATTACAAACATACAAACATACAAAAATAGGTACAAATCTTTCGTCTTTATAATATTAGTATAGATATAGATATAATTTCACAGCATCATAAAATGTACAGGAAGGGACTAAACATACACCAGTCACGTCTATATCCCTTACGGGGTAGACAGCCTAATGTAACAACACCTAAAGGCCACGCTTAGCATGATTGTGGGCGTATAGGTAAAAGGAGAATGAAAATAGTGATGGATTGCTAGCCGCAGCCTACAACATGATTCTTAAGATTGCCCGTTCCCTCGATAAGTTTTTACATTCAGGGGCCCGATTTTTGAAAGCACATGTGTGAAAATACCACTCGAAACTGGTGAAAAATTGTGCTGAATTCGAAATACGACTAGCATAGAAGACAATCACAGCTCTCATTCTTGTGAACTAGTCAAAACTTTGATTAGAGCTGTAGTTTTGGAGATATAAGCTGATTTATACCACTTTTGAGTGATGTTTTGAGTGATACTTCCATGCTGGTCTGGGAGCAAAGGAAAAACATATGTAGAATGTACCAGTTGCTTCTCGTCCCGCGCAGATGGTAAAAGCCCATCGAGGGAATGGGCGTAATTCTTAGGAATTATGTTATAGGCGATGCGGCTAGCCATTCATCACTATTTTGATTCCTTTTTCCACCTATACGCCCACAATCCTGCTAAACGTGGCCTGTAGGTCTTGTTATCTTAGGCTCTGTCTACCCCGTAAGGGATAAAGACGTGATTTGTGTATTGTGTATTGTGTATTGAGTGATGTGCTTTCAAAAATCCGGCGCGTGCGCGTGATGAGAAGCAATTGGACATTCTACGTCTTTTCTTTGCTTCCAGACCAGCATGGAAGGACTTTGTGTGTACTTGGCCTTTTGGTCTTGTTACCTCAGGCTCTGTCTACCCCGTATGGGATATAGACGTGATTTGTGTGTGTGTGTGGTGTTAAAAAATGTACCTGTATTTTTTCTGTAACTGTTTTCTTATCCCTACAAAACACTAGAATATCTCACGGAATTACCCGACACCACTTTCCAGCTATACGCCCACAGTTTTGCTAAACGTGGCCTGTAAGGCTTGTTCTCTTAGATTCTGTCCACCCCGTTAGGGATAAAGGTATGATTGTGTGTTACAATATCCTGCAGCAAAAACTTTGTTTTTACATTTTTTTATCGAAGTTGTGTGTAATTTGTGTAATATTGTTATTTTGTGGTCAATATCATTTTAGGGTTCCCTGTTAAAAGGTGCCCAATGTTACTTTTATAAATACAGGGTTCCTTAAAACTGTTCCAGAATTTTCCGCAGATGGTTGGGTTAAATACATACACAAATCATTTCTTTCCCTTAGGCGTTAGACAGAGTCTAAGTTAACAGGTATCTACCTACAGGCCACATTTAGCAAAATAGTGATGGGTTGCTAGCCTCATCGCTTATAACATGATCCCTATGATTTTCGCCCATTCCCTGGCTGGGCTATTACCATCTGCGCGGGTAGAGAAGCATAGGGTTAGTTGGAATAAATGTTTATCAGGATTTGCGAGTCATATTTGTCAAAAATGTTACCATACATTTATCCATGTTACCATACATTTATCCATGTTACCATACATTTATCCATGTTACCATACATTTATCCATGTTACCATACATTTATCCATGTTACCATACATTTATCCATGTTACCATACATTTATCCATGTTACCATACATTTATCCATGTTACCATACATTTATCCATGTTACCATACATTTATCGATGTTACCATACATTTATCGATGTTGCCATACATTTAACGATGGTTAAACTGTTCAAAGTGAACCGCGGAAATGGCGGGTTTAAATGTGGAATCAAACAGTTTAAATGAATAATCTATGGAGGGGTGTTTAATCGAAATAAACACTAGCTAAAATATTCTGGAAAAAATCTGAGAGATCTTGTCTAACTAGGAATTTTCCGTTTTTCCATTTGTGCATTCTGTGGCAATGTGTGGAATGATAAATTTGACACAGCAGGGTCAATGCTAGCAGCAGTCTGGGAGTAAAAAAATAGAATTCACCAGTTGCTTCTCGTCCCGCGCAGATGGTAAAAGCCCATCGAGGGAATGGGCGAAAGTCTTAGGAATCATGTTATAGGTGATGCGGCTAGCAACCCATCATTATTTTGATTTCCCTTTCCTATACGCCCTTAATCATGCAAAACGAGGCCTTGAAGTTTTGTTACCATAGGCTCTGTCTACCTCGTAAGGGATAAAGACTTGATATTATGTATGTATGTAAAACAGTTTTTTTTGGTACAGAGGCACGGCACTCTTCGTGCTCGGGTTCGTCTCACACTTGACTGTATTTCAGTTCGGTCACGTAGCTAATTCCTGTTTTTGTATGAATTTAAGATTATAATTGGCTTGATTACCTTGTGGGACGTAATAAAAAAATATCGCATCAAGAGATGATATCACGTTCTATCACAATGTAATTACATTTGTAATAAAATTGATATTTTAATAAGTTTCAAGTTTTAGGACATCCTGTTGTTCTCGTACTTACAAATTTTACTCACGACGTTAAGAGTATAGGGTGCTCTTTCATAGAAGTCAATTCTTTACAAGCTTTATATTAACTTGCAATGTATGCTTATCCGGGTGCAATCTTGCGACTCAATTTTGAAGCAGATATCCTCATCCGATTGAGCTGAAATTTTGCATACTTGTCTACGTCAGATGACAATACAATCTGGTGGTAAAGTTTTGGCGGTCCAAGACCGTCTCCGCAGGAGGGAACTCTTCAACGGTTGGTCCGATTGACTTGAAATTTGGTACTCATAATGTAGGACGGATGGCAATGCAAGTTCAGTCAGCAAGAAAGCTTGTATCCACCAGGCTATAACTCAAGAACCGTGATAACTAGACAGTGGAGCTATAGAGACTATATAAATATGAAAGTGGACTTATTTCTTTCTTTTATTGGTTGTCTGGTAGGGATCGCTATTTAGCGATGAGACCGCCTATTGTCTACATTGTTCTTTGTTTCTGTACTGATTTGTGGTGTTCAATAAAGAGTATTTGTATTGTATTTTATTGTACGGTTGTCGCTTTAACAATAAATACTAAACAACTAACTTTTGCTGTCTGTCTGTGTAAAGTAACCAAAATAAAAGGACCTCACCCAGCCTACATTTTGCTTGGGAGGCAGGGCTCGTCTAACACTGGATTTTAGTGAGTAAATATACTTGCCGAATTTGTACGGAACACTCGGTCGCGTGTCCGACTCGCACTTGGTCTGTTTTTTCCTGATGATTTATGTCATCCTATTTGCAATTGACACAAATGGGTGACAATAATGACAATACGGGCTGTTTTGCATACAGTAATGTATGACACTGTCTACCTAGTATTATGAAGTAACATTATGTATGACTGTAGCATGAACTACATACAGTTGCTTACAAATGTGTAAAGTTTAATGAACCTTCAAGTCATGTGAATATGGTGACGTTTTACGATCGTTATTTCATTTATTAAAGTATCATTCGTTAATTTCTGGGGACCGATTATTGAAAGCACACCACTCGAAAGGGGTATAAATCAGCTTTTTTCTCCAAAACTACAGCTCTAATCAACGTTTTGACTAGTTCACAAGACTATTGAGAGCTGTAATTGTCGTCTAAGCTACTCGTGTTTCAAATTCGGCACAATTTTTCACCACTTTCGAGTGGTATTATCACACATGTGCTTCCAAAAATCGGGCCCCAGAACATCCTGTAAATTCAAAAAGATGTAAATTAAAAAAAAATATGTTTCGTCTTCTGCCAAAATTAAGTACCTACCTAGGTATAAATTAAATACTTATGATCAAATTAGTACGAAGTAAAGCCCAAGCTCTCTCATTCTGAGAGGAGGCATGTGCCCAGGACGTATATAGGCTGGCGCTGATGGTGAAGATAAAAAAACTAGGTACCTACAATGTTAATTTTTGCCATATAAGTTGACACGCCATCTATCGAACAACGTTAGAACTTCTTTGTAAACATAACAACATGACAACGAGCTGGCGTCTTTGAAAAGTTTTTGAACAAAAAACTAGATGGCGCTTTATGTGCAAAACAGTACTTCTTTCTTATTCCGCGGCAGCACGGCGCTTACTTACCACTTACTTACTGTGTCAAAGTTATTCCGTTTTTTTTTAGTAAGTTGTTAAAAGGGCAAACGTGGTCCCTTACTATGGGCCTTATGATCAAGCTCAAAGTAGCCCAACGAGCTATGGAGAGGGCTATGCTGGGAGTCTCTCTGCGAGATCGAATCAGAAATGAGGAGATCCGTAGAAGAACCAAGGTTACCGACATAGCCCAGCGGATTACCAAGTTGAAATGGCAGTGGGCAGGGCATATAGCACGGAGGACGGATGACCGATGGGGTCGAAAGGTCCTCGAGTGGAGACCACGTACCGGCAAGCGCAGCGTGGGACTTCCACCCACAAGGTGGACCGATGACCTCATTAAGATCGGAGGATCGCGCTGGATGCAAGCCGCTTCCAACCGGTCTTATTGGAGGTCTAAAGGAGAGGCCTATGTCCAGCAGTGGACTTGTAATGGCTGAAATGATGATGATGATGATGAATGCAACTCTTCTTCTTCCTCGCCTTATCCCTTCATTTGGGGTCGGCTCTCCTCGTCCTTAGGCGCCAGGACCATCTTTGGCTACGGTCGTCCACCACGTAGCTAGCGGGCGCCCTCTTCCTCTTCTCTCTTCCGGGATGGCCAAGGCCTTTTTGACTGGGTACTCTTCGTCCCTTCTCATAACATAACCCCTCTAATGCAACTGTTACATAAAATACTATACACCTAATTAAACGGATTTTGTAGTTTTGTTTGTTGGTGGGACCAGTAGACTTATTACCTAACTCGCTCGCAATCGCTATCGTGTTCATTTTGACAGTTCATGTATGGGCTGACAATTGGCATTGGAATCAGCTAGCTGTCACATTCATACAAGAACTGTCAAAATGAACACGATGGCGATTGCGAGCGAGTTAGGTAATGAGCCTACTGGGCCTTAAATTAATGTTTACTTTAAAGCGTGACTGAGGCAAGTAGTTTCCAACGGCTATAAATCGCGGCCATTTTGTAGTGTCAGCGCTTTGTTTCTGGTTTCTGTTTAATGAAGCAGAGTTATTATGGCGGCATAATTAATCGTGCGCTTCCGCTTCCGCCGGCCATTTTGGGCGTGTTCCGGTGCTTCCGGTTGCGGTAAGACTACGAAACTGAGATAGACAAACGAAGAAACATAAAGTTGTATGATATAGTTGAGTTTCATTTTAGTTTGTCACAGCTTCTGCCCGCGACTTCGTCTGCGTAGAATTATACATAACCTTCCTATTGAATCACTCTATCTATTAAAAAAGCCACATCAAAATCCGTTGCGTAGTTTTAAAGATCTAGGCATACCGGAAAGCGACTCTGATAGTTACTACCACCTTTGCCTTTGCCTTTGTACTTTTTTGTCTGAATTTCTGTATTTTTTTAAAAATTTTATGTGCAATAAAGAGTTTACATACATACATACATACATACTATGTAGTGATGGAACGTGACGAAGAGGAAAAAACATAGTACCTAATCTGGGACGTTAAGGTTTTTCCTTAATTATAAATTTATGAGAATCGATAGGGTAAACGATTCTAAGCGAGAAAAACCCAAGACAATTAAATTCTTAAAAAACTGTTCAAGTATACTTTACTTTGAAAAACGCTTTATTATGAACTAGGTGTTGCCCGTTACTTCCCGTTATTTTTCCCGGCGTTTCCAACAATTTTCACAGGTAGACAGAGCTTAAGGTAACAAAACCTTAAGGCCACGTTTAGCATGATTGCGGGCGTATAGGTGGAAAGGATCAAAATAGCGATGGGTTGCTAGCCGCATCGCCTATAACATGATTCCTGAAATTTTCGCCCATTGCGATGGGCTTTTGACATCTGCGCGAGAAGAGAAGCAACTGGTACATACTATGTTTTTTCTTTACTCCCAGCATGGAAGCTGGGATTGTGTAAGCTAATTATACAGGTACTTAAACTTATTATTCCCTGGTTCACATTCATGATCCCTAACAAGAATGTACTTCGGTTGTTATCTCAGCACACGTGCTCTGTTAATTTAATGTTAATTAAAATAACAGTATGCTTTTGTTATCATTCCGTTTACTCAACTTTCAGTTCAACTCTGCGGGTTAAAGGTGATGTAATTTATTTAAACGTTACCTTTACCTTTTATGAGAACAAACGGATTAAAAAAAAAACTGGCCAAGTGCGGGTCAGACTCAGCATCGAGGGTTTAGTATCATCACTACATAGTATAAAATCCCTCAATCCCTCCGGGGTTGCGGGTGTCTATGGGCAGTGGTGATCACTTATCATCAGGTGACCCACTTGCTCGTTTGCCTTCCTATTCGTATAAAAAAAAACAAAGTCGCTCTCTTTGTCCCCATGTCCTTATGTCCCTATGTATGCTTATATCTTCAAAACTACACAACGGATTTTGATGCGGGTGGTATTATAATATAGTTTAAGGCTCGGGGACCTTATACATCCCTTTTATAAATGTACTAGCTTCTGCCCTCGACTTCGTCTGCGTAGAATTATACATAAAAACCTTCCTCTTGAAACACTCTATCTATAAAAAAAAACCGCATCAAAATCCGTTGTGTAGTAAGCATACATAGGGACATGGGGACATAGGGACATAGGGACAGAGGAAAGCGACTTTGTTTTATACTATTTAGTGATTTAATTTATTTCTGCCCAGTTTCTTGCGGCGTATTCTTCTTAGCAATGATGGTCTTTCCAAATGCGCTGGCAGTTTCAAGAAAGACGTAAAAGAGCCCTTGGCGGCAAATTGCAAAAATAAATTTTGAATTTTGATTTTTTTTTGAGAGCAAATTCTGTTAGTGTATTTAAATCTGGGACCGAAAGTTTGATCGAGATAGCTAAAGAATCGGAATTCAATCGCATTAAGAGGTCATGGTAAGGCCCCTAGTCTTAGAAGAGCTCTGCTCTTAAGCAAAATGTAAGCAGTGTTAGGAATTTTATATTGGTTACTTGCAGACAGTCATAAAAATCTCGATATTTCGACTAATTTCATTATTTGTGCTATAAGACGACCGGATAGCCTAGTGGTTAGTGACCCTGACTATGAAGCTAGAGGTCCTGGGTTCGAATCCCGGTAGGGGCAGACAGTTGTATGGTGAATACGAATGGTTTGTGCCCGAGTCATGGATGTTGTATGTACTTAAGTGTGTATTTATCTACATTATATAAGTATGTTTATCCGTTGCCTGGTGCCCATAGTACAAGCTTTGCTTAGTTTGGGGCTGGGTCAATTGGTGTAATTTGTCCCAAGATATTTATTTTATTTATTTATTTAAGAGCTACTTTCAAACCAAATTAAAAAATGTTAGGACAACTGGAAGTACCCCCTATTTTCTGGGAGGCCGGCAATTTGTATGGAAACACCTTTTCCAATGAATCACTCTACGAAGACGTCTCTGTCTATTTCATAGTACAGTTTGACAACAAATATAATGCGCATCGGCAGTATTCGTTTGCGCAGAGGCGCAGACCAGTTTCCGATGGTAGCCGAACGTGTAAATAATCTATATTGAACTTTATTTGCAAGCGCAACTGGCAGAGTATTGCTTGCTTTGCATTCTTAGCTCTGTCCCGCTTACACGATTTTGCCATTGTTGGTACGAAATCGATCGACCAATAACAGCGCCAGAGTTTCCCGCGCTACTAAAATTGGTCTACTGCGTAGGTACATTGTGGAGCATTATTTTTGTTGTCAAACTGTAATAAGCAGAGACGGAATCAAAGATAACTGACACTTAATATAACTGCAACTTAACAGAGAGTGGTGAAAAAAGCCCTAAGACTTAAAAAGTTGTTTTTTTACAGCTCCAGGGAGCCGCATACATAACTAAGAAAGTGGTATTAATTTCAACATCATGTCGTGACCTTTTCTTTAGCCAAATCTATTAGTTTACGCATTTACTGCCATCGACGCGCATATGCGGTTTCGTGACTTTCGCCCAGTGCCGTCATAATCTTATAGATACATACATACATACACAAATCACGTCTTTATCCCTTACAGGGTAGACAGAGCCTAAGGTGGTAAGACCTAGGCCACGATTAGCAAGATTATGGGCGAATAGATGGCAAACAATGGAATCAAGATAGTGATAGGTTGCTAGCCGCATCGCCTATAACATGATTCCTATGATTTTCGCATTCCCTCGATGGGCTTTTACCATCTGCGCGGGAAAAAAAGCAACTGGTACATTCTATGTTTTTTCTTTGCTCCCAGACCAGCATGAAAGCTTAGCAGCAGCCGCTTATAGTTATATTATGTTTGAAAATGTGCGTCAAAGACACCAGAAGTAACATCGGGTTTGGCAGCGAATGCGTTAATCGATGTTACCCAGGGTGCACCGCAACGCCGCTCGTCCCCTCTTGGAACCGTAACACTCGCACACGAAGTTATCCGTCTCGCAGTCCCTCTATCGTAAGATAATCCCGCGATCTTTTACAATTGGTACGTGTAGCACTCACCACGAGAGATGGCGCGTACTTTTACACCAAAATAAGTGTAACTTTTTACACTCAGAGATGTAATAAATTTTAATGTATGACGAGCGTGTCAGTTTTTGAATATGTCATCGAAAATTTCAAAATCTATATACTTAATGTATATTATAATAGAGCTGAAGAAGGTCGAAAGTCTGTACATGTAAGCTGTTCGAAAAAAAGTTGGCTGGGGATACTTAGAATCGTTAACAGAACACGCTCCAAAAGTTTTTAGAATTTTTGTCTGTTTATCTGCACTACGGATTTTCATGCAAACTTTACTGATCTGTTGAGGATATTCCCGGCCAGGTTAAAGGCTATTTAAATTCAACCCCTAAAAGGAGGGTAGCCACTATCTAAAATACTAAATTCACACAGACGAACTCGCGGGCAAAAGCTAGTATTGTAAATTACCTTACTTCAAATTTCGGAGTAGCTCATGGGCCGTATAACGTACAAATAAGTAAAAAGTTATATTTTATTGAATCAGACTTTGAGGAGGTCCATTTCAATGAACAAAAAATATTTACCGTGCTACTCCGCTACTCACGTGCAAGATAGCCAAGCCTGTGTGAAATATATATGTTTTTCATGCAACGTGAGTAGCGGAGTAGCAAGGTAAATATTTTTTGTTCATTAAAAAGTTATGGGTTATTCTATTTGCATTCATATTTTCTTACCTCTTGATTATTTTGTTTTACCCAGTGTACGTTTTTATAAATAGTTAAATAAATGGAAGGAATAAAAATCAAAGGTAAATCCAACTCTCGTCGTCCGTGTTTCGTGTGAATACCTCATCATAATTCTTCCGCCTAGCAGGCAATTCCCTGAGACCACCTGGCAGGTTCCCAGGAGATTTGGGTTACCAAGGGTTCTCTTTGTGAGTTTATGAACTGTTACACTCCAGAAGGGTAAAATGACACAGCACATAATAGTTAGGGAAGTTTCAGCGGCTTAACATTCCGTTAGTGTGTGTGTGTGTCTGTGTGTGTGTGTGTGTGTGTGTGTGTGTGTGTGTGTGTGTGTGTGTGTGTGTGTGTGTGCGTGCGTGCGTGCGTGCGTGCGTGCGTGCGTGCGTGCGTGCGTGCGTGCGTGCGTGCGTGCGTGCGTGCGTGCGTGCGTGCGTGCGTGCGTGCGTGCGTGCGTGCGTGCGTGCGTGCGTGCGTGTGTGTGTGTGTGTGTGTGTTAATTACTGTGGAATCATTTCTGAGCCTTTTCACTGCAAATGTCATAACGACTTACTAAGCCTGCCAAAGAAATTATCGCAAAATTGTGTGAGGAAAGGTTCCACAGGGACACGTGATTCAGTTTCTTCGACCGTAAGGTCCCTGTTTTGCGAAAGTTCTACAAGTTTTAATTTTACAATTTTACTACCTTATTCATAAACGCTCTATTATGCTTCTGCTAACTTAGCAATCGTTTGTCTTTATCTGTGAAAGGCAAATGTCAAAGTGACAGATAAGGACAAGCGATTGCTAAGTTAGAGGAGGCTTAGGAGAGTGTTTATGAATAAAAAAAAACAAAAATCAAAATAAATTTTGCATGCCACTGTTGGCTAAACATGTGAACTAAATACCTGTTATCACCTGTATGTACCTACCATGTTTAAGCAAATAAAGTATTATCTTATCTTAAAATTTTATTTTTGCAAATTGGCCGCCAAGGGCAATTACATGTCTTTTTTGAAACTAGCAGCGCATTCGGAAAGACCATCATTGCCAAGAAGAATGCACCGCAAGAAACTTGGCAGAAAGAATTTTTTTCAAAATTAATGCGAGTCTTCAATTATATTGGTCTACAGTAGAGATGTATCATCACTACATAGTATAAAACAAAGTCGCTTTCTCTGTCCCTATGTCCCTATGTCCCTATGTATGCTTATATCTTCAAAACTACACAACGGATTCTGATGCGGTTTTTTTAATAGATAGAGTGATTCAAGAGGAAGGTTTTTATGTATAATTCTGTGCAGACGAAGTCGCGGGCAGAAGCTAGTAATTAATAAGAGGTTAAGTGTCATTAAACCGTCAAATTATCCCCCAGTCGATCTTATTACAAATATTTTATTTAACTTGCATGGCAATGTACAAGTTGGAGAACATTTCCAAAATTCAAAAATATTCTCAGAAATTTCCAGAAACTTTCAAAAGAGTATATATGGTACGTTCTCATAACGAAAGTTTCCAACGGGAATTAAAAAAACTTATTAATGTTATTTTAATAGGATTTTAAATAGATAATCAAGCGAAACAAGTAATAATGATATCCTGAGGACACTTAACATGTTCCCAGATTTTTTTTAAAATATTCGTATATAACTGCAATCAGTCGCCAGACTTATCAGCTGTGTTGAGTGGATGCAGGGTTTTTGAAGTAAAGCAATGCCTTGCTGCCAACTTAGAGTATGTGGTTCTTCTTTAACCTCCTAACCACATTGCCATGGTTTGCGAAGAATAAATTCTGAGAGGAGGCATGTGCCCAGGACGTATATAGGCTGGCGCTGATGGTGAAGATAAAAAAACTAGGTACCTACAATGTTAATTTTTGCCATATAAGTTGACACGCCATCTATCGAACAACGTTAGAACTTCTTTGTAAACATAACAACATGACAACGAGCTGGCGTCTTTGAAAAGTTTTTGAACAAAAAACTAGATGGCGCTTTATGTGCAAAACAGTACTTCTTTCTTATTCCGCGGCAGCACGGCGCTTACTTACCACTTACTTACTGTGTCAAAGTTATTCCGTTTTTTTTTAGTAAGTTGTTAAAAGGGCAAACGTGGTCCCTTACTATGGGCCTTATGATCAAGCTCAAAGTAGCCCAACGAGCTATGGAGAGGGCTATGCTGGGAGTCTCTCTGCGAGATCGAATCAGAAATGAGGAGATCCGTAGAAGAACCAAGGTTACCGACATAGCCCAGCGGATTACCAAGTTGAAATGGCAGTGGGCAGGGCATATAGCACGGAGGACGGATGACCGATGGGGTCGAAAGGTCCTCGAGTGGAGACCACGTACCGGCAAGCGCAGCGTGGGACTTCCACCCACAAGGTGGACCGATGACCTCATTAAGATCGGAGGATCGCGCTGGATGCAAGCCGCTTCCAACCGGTCTTATTGGAGGTCTAAAGGAGAGGCCTATGTCCAGCAGTGGACTTGTAATGGCTGAAATGATGATGATGATGATGAATGCAACTCTTCTTCTTCCTCGCCTTATCCCTTCATTTGGGGTCGGCTCTCCTCGTCCTTAGGCGCCAGGACCATCTTTGGCTACGGTCGTCCACCACGTAGCTAGCGGGCGCCCTCTTCCTCTTCTCTCTTCCGGGATAGCCAAGGCCTTTTTGACTGGGTACTCTTCGTCCCTTCTCATAACATAACCCCTCTAATGCAACTGTTACATAAAATACTATACACCTAATTAAACGGATTTTGTAGTTTTGTTTGTTGGTGGGACCAGTAGACTTATTACCTAACTCGCTCGCAATCGCTATCGTGTTCATTTTGACAGTTCATGTATGGGCTGACAATTGGCATTGGAATCAGCTAGCTGTCACATTCATACAAGAACTGTCAAAATGAACACGATGGCGATTGCGAGCGAGTTAGGTAATGAGCCTACTGGGCCTTAAATTAATGTTTACTTTAAAGCGTGACTGAGGCAAGTAGTTTCCAACGGCTATAAATCGCGGCCATTTTGTAGTGTCAGCGCTTTGTTTCTGGTTTCTGTTTAATGAAGCAGAGTTATTATGGCGGCATAATTAATCGTGCGCTTCCGCTTCCGCCGGCCATTTTGGGCGTGTTCCGGTGCTTCCGGTTGCGGTAAGACTACGAAACTGAGATAGACAAACGAAGAAACATAAAGTTGTATGATATAGTTGAGTTTCATTTTAGTTTGTCACAGCTTCTACCCGTGACTTCGTCTGCGTAGAATTATACATAACCTTCCTATTGAATCACTCTATCTATTAAAAAAGCCGCATCAAAATCCGTTGCGTAGTTTTAAAGATCTAGGCATACATAGGGACAGCGGAAAGCGACTCTGATAGTTACTACCACCTTTGCCTTTGCCTTTGTACTTTTTGTCTGAATTTCTGTATTTTTTTTAAAAATTTTATGTGCAATAAAGAGTTTACATACATACATACATACATACTATGCAGTGATGGAACGTGACGAAGAGGAAAAAACATAGTACCTAATCTGGGACGTTAAGGTTTTTCCTTAATTATAAATTTATGAGAATCGATAGGGTAAACGATTCTAAGCGAGAAAAACCCAAGACAATTAAATTCTTAAAAAACTGTTCAAGTATACTTTACTTTGAAAAACGCTTTATTATGAACTAGGTGTTGCCCGTTACTTCCCGTTATTTTTCCCGGCGTTTCCAACAATTTTCACAGGTAGACAGAGCTTAAGGTAACAAAACCTTAAGGCCACGTTTAGCATGATTGCGGGCGTATAGGTGGAAAGGATCAAAATAGCGATGGGTTGCTAGCCGCATCGCCTATAACATGATTCCTGAAATTTTCGCCCATTGCGATGGGCTTTTGACATCTGCGCGGGAAGAGAAGCAACTGGTACATACTATGTTTTTTCTTTACTCTCAGCATGGAGGCTGGGATTGTGTAAGCTAATTATACAGGTACTTAAACTTATTATTCCCTGTTTCACATTCATGGTCCCTAACAAGAATGTACTTCGGTTGTTATCTCAGCACACGTGCTCTGTTAATTTAATGTTAATTAAAATAACAGTATGCTTTTGTTATCATTCCGTTTACTCAACTTTCAGTTCAACTCTGCGGGTTAAAGGTGATGTAATTTATTTAAACGTTACCTTTACCTTTTATGAGAACAAACGGATTAAAAAAAAAACTGGCCAAGTGCGGGTCAGACTCAGCATCGAGGGTTTAGTATCATCACTACATAGTATAAAATTCCTCAATCCCTCCGGGGTTGCGGGGGTCTATGGGCAGTGGTGATCACTTACCATCAGGTGACCCACTTGCTCGTTTGCCTTCCTATTCATATAAAAAAAAAACAAAGTCGCTCTCTCTGTCCCCATGTCCCTATGTCCCTATGTATGCCTATATCTTCAAAACTACACAACGGATTTTGATGCGGGTGGTATTATAATATAGTTTAAGGCTCGGGGCCCTTATACATCCCTTTTATAAATGTACTAGCTTCTGCCCGCGGCCTCGTCTGCGTAGAATTATACATAAAAACCTTCCTCTTGAAACACTCTATCTATTCAAAAAAACCGCATCAAAATCCGTTGTGTAGTTTGAAGATATAAGCATACATAGGGACATAGGGACATAGGGACAGAGGAAAGCGACTTTGTTTTATACTATTTAGTGATTTAATTTATTTCTGCCCAGTTTCTTGCGGCGCATTCTTCTTGGCAATGAGATGGTCTTTCCGAATGCGCTGGCAGTTTCAAAAAAGACGTAAAAGAACCCTTGGCGGCAAATTGCAAAAATAAATTTTGAATTTTGATTTTTTTTTAGTGCAAATTCTGTTAGTGTATTTAAATCTGAGACCGAAAGTTTGATCGAGATAGCTAAAGAATCGGAATTCAATCGCATTAAGACGTCATGGTAAGGCCCCTAGTCTTAGAAGAGCTCTGCTCTTAAGCAAAATGTAAGCAGTGTTAGGAATTTTATATTGGTTACTTGCAGACAGTCATAAAAATCTCGATATTTCGACTAATTTCATTATTTGTGCTATAAGACGACCGGATAGCCTAGTGGTTAGTGACCCTGACTATGAAGCTAGAGGTCCGTGGTTCGAATCCCGGTAGGGGCAGACAGTTGTATGGTGAATACGAATGGTTTGTGCCCGAGTCATGGATGTTGTATGTATTTAAGTGTGTATTTATCTACATTATATAAGTATGTTTATCCGTTGCCTGGTGCCCATAGTACAAGCTTTGTTTAGTTTGGGGCTAGGTCAATTGGCATTGTTCATTTTTTTTAAGCTGTGCTTTTAACACCTTTATTTGATAAAATGGACTATTTCAAGCAACTAATTTGAATATTATGCTTTTACGTAGCTTTGTTAATTAATAATAAATATTTTTTCGCTGTTTGATAATTCGTGAATTTAGACAGAATCCCAATCGCCTTCGTTCGGCTGGCTATAAAAAAACGGCTTTGTCTATGGTTTTGTAGATTTGACAGTGACACGTGACAGTTGCCGTAGCCAAACTTTTTTTTTTCATTTTTGTGGCAAACATTCGATGCTGGATTCTGTCTAGAAACCCGGTCGTTCGGTCAAACAAAGGTTCAAAGTACTTTTACAAAAATATCTGCAATCATAAAGTATTTTTGAAATCGGACAAGATAAATCGGATAATTGATGGTTTTCCTCGAAATGGTTTCCGAATTGGAGCATACTAAAAAAAAATGAACAATGCCAATTGGTGTAATTTGTCCCAAGATATTTATTTTATTTATTTATTTAAGCGCTACTTTCAAGCCAAATTAAAAATTTTTAGGACAACTGGAAGTACCCCCTATTTGTTGGGAGGCCGGCAATTTGTATGGAAACACCTTTTCCAATGATCACTCTACGATGACGTCTCTGTCTATTTCATAGTAATAAGCAGAGACGGAATCATAGAGAACTGACACTTAATATAACTGCAACTTAACAGAGAGTAGTGAAACGGGCCCTTAGACATAAAAAAATGTTTTTTTCACAGCTTCAGGGGGCCGCAGGCCTAACTAAGTGGTATTAATCTCAACATTATAAGTGACCTTTTCTTTAGCCAAATCTATTAGTTTACGCATTTACTGCCATCGACGCACATATGCGTTTTCGTGACTTTCACCCAGTGCCGCTGTCATAATTTTATAGTTACATACATACATACATACACAAATCACGTCTTTATATTTTACGAGGTAGACAGAGCCTAAGGTGGTAAGACCTAGGCCACGATTAGCAAGATTATGGGCGAATAGATGGCAAACAAAAAATCAAAATAGTGATGGGTTGCTAGCCGCATCGCCTATAACATGATTCCTATGATTTTCGCATTCCCTCGATGGGCTTTTACCATCTGCGCGGGAAAAAAAGCAACTGGTACATTCTATGTTTTTTCTTTGCTCCCAGACCAGCATGCAAGTTTAGTTATAGTTTTATATGTTCGAAAATGTGCGTCAAAGACACCAGAAGTAACATCGGGTTTGGCAGCGAATGCGTTAATCGATGTTACCCAGGGTGCACCACAACGCCGCTCGTCCCCTCTTGGAACCGTAACACTCGCACACGAAGTTATCCGTCTCGCAGTCCCTCTATCGTAAGATAATCCCGCGATCTTTTACAATTGGTACGTGTAGTACTCACCACGAGAGATGGCGCGTACTTTTACACCAAAATAAGTGTAACTTTTTACACTCAGAGATGTGATAAATTTTAATGTATGACGAGCGTGTCAGTTTTTGAATATGTCATCGAAAATTTCAAAATCTATATACTTAATGTATATAATAATCAGAGATGCGATTTATTTGAAATACTTCTATTTAAAATGCAAATACAAAATGCAAAATACCTATTTTGTATTTTGCATTTAAATGCCTTTTAGTAAAAACCATTTTGTATTTTATTTGAAATACCTTTCGAGGTGTATTTTGCATTTTCATATTCATTTCAAAATGCAAAATACTTTTTGATTAAGTTCAGCCAACATTACCACTCAAACAAAATGAAATAAACGAATGACGCTTGTATTGCCGCACTAGATGCACAATCAACCGAAATAAATGGCCACACAATTCACAAAATGGAGCCATGGCTCTTTTCATTAGTCTACTTGCTTTACATTATTTTAAGTGAGTATTATTATTCATTACACATAAACGGATAACTCACGTATAAAAAGTCGAGTGATGTTCGACATGTTTAGGACTATTTCGTAGTCCTTCTTCTCGGAGCGCTCGCCCCGGCGGCAGCGAAACGAACACAAAAAAACGTTAAAAATGACGATGAAAACCAGGGTAGCTGTGCGCCGCTGTCAGTTGCGTCGAACAGCCGCGCGAGCAGAGCGCTGGCGCGCAGTGTTCGTTTCGTTGCCGCCGGGGCGAGCGCTCCAAGAAGAAGGACTACGAAATAGTCCGAAACATGTCGAGCATCACTCGACTTTTTATACGTGAGTTATCCGTTTATGTGTAATGATGATTAATTTTCACGGTAGTTTCATGTTGAAAGGAGTATTATTATTAATTATTAACGTAACATGTCAAAACCAAAATGTCATGCATAAGGTGCCATGTTATTAGACGTTTTTGTTCGGCTCGCCATTGTGTCTCTATTTCTCATGATAAATACCTAAAATAAATAAAAATGTCTGATATTTGATCAAAAGGTATTTTATTTTGAAAAAGTATTTTGAAAATACCTATTTTGCATTTAGCATTTGAAATACAAAACGCAAAACTATTTGGTATTTTGCATTTGAAATAGTAAATCTGAAAAGTATTTTGCATTTTGTATTTAAATGCTTTTTTAAAACCATTTTGTACATCTCTGATAATAATAGAGCTGAAGAAGGTCGAAAGTCTGTACATGTAAGCTGTTCGAAAAAAAGTTGGCTGGGGATACTTAGAATCGTTAACAGAACACACTCCAAAAGCTCTTAGAATTTTTGTCTGTCTATCTGCAATACGGATTTTCATGCAAACTTTACTGATCTGTTGAGGATATTCCCAGCCAGGTTAAAGGCTATTTAAATTCAACCCCTAAAAGGAGGGTAGCCACTATCTAAAATACTAAATTCACACAGACGAACTCGCGGGCAAAAGCTGTATTATAAATTACCTTACTTCAAATTTCGGAGTAGCTCATGGGCCGTATAACGTACAAATAAGTAAAAAGTTATATTTTATTGAATCAGACTTTGAGGAGGTCCATTTCAATGAACAAAAAATATTTACCGTGCTACTCCGCTACTCACGTGCAAGATAGCCAAGCCTGTGTGAAATATATATGTTTTTCATGCAACGTGAGTAGCGGAGTAGCAAGGTAAATATTTTTTGTTCATTAAAAAGTTATGGGTTATTCTATTTGCATTCATATTTTCTTACCTCTTGATTATTTTGTTTTACCCAGTGTACGTTTTTATAAATAGTTAAATAAATGGAAGGAATAAAAATCAAAGGTAAACAGCCAACTCTCGTCGTCCGTGTTTCGTGTGAATACCTCATCATAATTCTTCCGCCTAGCAGGCAATTCCCTGAGACCACCTGGCAGGTTCCCAGGAGATTTGGGTTACCAAGGGTTCTCTTTGTGAGTTTATGAACTGTTACACTCCAGAAGGGTAAAATGACACAGCACATAATAGTTAGGGAAGTTTCAGTGGCTTAACATTCCGTTAGTGTGTGTGTGTGTGTGTAAATTACTGTGGAATCATTTCTGAGCCTTTTCACTGCAAATGTCATAACGAATTACTAAGCCTGCCAAAGAAATTATCGCAAAATTGTGTGAGGAAAGGTTCCACAGGGACACGTGATTCAGTTTCTTCGACCGTAAGGTCCCTGTTTTGCGAAAGTTCTACAAGTTTTAATTTTACAATTTTACCACCTTATTCATAAACGCTCTATATTTTTCTGCTAACTTAGCAATCGTTTGTCTTTATCTGTGAAAGGCAAATGTCAAAGTGACAGATAAGGACAAGCGATTGCTAAGTTAGAGGAGGCTTAGGAGAGTGTTTATGAATAAAAAAAAAACAAAAATCAAAATAAATTTTGCATGCCACTGTTGGCTAAACATGTGAACTAAATACCTGTTATCACCTGTATGTACCTACCATGTTTAAGCAAATAAAGTATTATCTTATCTTATCTTAAAATTTTATTTTTGCAAATTGGCCGCCAAGGGCAATTACATGTCTTTTTTTAAACTAGCAGCGCATTCGGAAAGACCATCATTGCCAAGAAGAATGCACCGCAAGAAACTTGGCAGAAAGAATTTTTTTCAAAATTAATGCGAGGCTTCAATTATATTGGTCTATAGTAGAGATGTATCATCACTACATAGTATAAAACAAAGTCGCTTTCTCTGTCCCTATGTCCCTATGTATGCTTATATCTTCAAAACTACACAACGGATTCTGATGCGGTTTTTTTTAATAGATAGAGTGATTCAAGAGGAAGGTTTTTATGTATAATTCTGTGCAGACGAAGTCGCGGGCAGAAGCTAGTAATTAATAAGGGGTTAAGTGTCATTAAACCGTCAAATTATCCCCCAGTCGATCTTATTACAAAGATTTTATTTAACTTGCATGGCAATGTACAAGTTGGAGAACATTTCCAAAATTCAAAAATATTCTCAGAAATTTCCAGAAACTTTCAAAAGAGTATATATGGTACGTTCTCATAACGAAAGTTTCCAACGGGAATTAAAAAAAAAAACTTATAATTGTTACTTTAATTAGATAATCAGGCGAAACAAGTAATAATGGTATTCTGAGGACACCAAAAGGAAAAGGTTTTTCGTATCAACTTTTAACTTGTAAATATGTTTGTTTGAATAAAATATGGTAAATAATATAGGACACCTTAACATGTTTCTACATTTTTATTTTTAATATTCATAATATAACTGCAATCAGTCGCCAGACTTTTATCAGCTGTATTAAGTGGATGCAGGGCTTTTGAAGTACAGCAATGCCTTGCTGCCAACTTAGAGTAGTGGTTCCTTTTTAACCTCCTAACCACATTGCCATGGTTTGCGAAGAATGACGAAATACACATTGCAACAGTATCCTCAGAAATAAAGCGCTTTAGGAAACAGCATATGAAACGACTCACAAATCACCCCAATCCACTTGCTTCTGGATTAAATTAATTTATAAATTTAAGTTTCTTAGAACGTACATAATACATACATACCGTCACGCCTCTTTCCCACAGGGGTAGGCAGAGACTACTTAGAACGTTCCCCTAAAGAATTTCGCAACTTTGGCAACTTCTCCATGGTGAACTTTTGCTAATCTACAGCCACTGTCCGTCCATTGCTGGACGTAGGCCTCCTTCATATTGCGCCAACTTTCGCGATCCTGGGCTTCCCTCATCCAGCCACTGCCAGCTGTCCTCCTAAGTTCACCCGTCCAACGCGTCGCAGGGCGTCCCACACTACGCTTTCCCAAACGTGGTCTCCACTCTAGGATACGTTTGCTCCAACGGTTGTCAGTTCTACGTACTAATCCTTCGGGCTATGTCGACGACTTTCGTCTTTTGTCTGATATCCTCGTTACGGACCCTATCTCTCAACGAGATACCGAGTATAGCCCTCTCCATAGCACGCTGGGCGACTCTGAACTTATGGACTAGTCCTCCTGTGAGTGTCCACGTCTCTGCCGCGTAAGTCATTACTGGTAGAACGCACTGGTTGAACACTAGCAAACTAAACATTGCATGCAATGTATGTTGTGTGTTTGTCCGGATGGAATCTTGCATCTCAATTTTGAAGCAAATATCTTCAATTTTGCATAGGTACTTGTGTAAGTCGGATGACATTATAATAGTCTGTTAGTTGGATTCTGGCGGTCCGGCCAGGACCATCTCCGCGGGAGGGAGCTCTTCAACGGTTGGTCCGATTGACTTAAAATTTGGTACGCTTAAGTAGGACAGATGACAACGCAAGTACTAGCAAAATGGAATTCTTAACAAAAACTCATTTTCATTAGCAGGAATGGCTTCGAGAACAAATGGTAACCCCGCCTGGTTGTATTATCTATACGCGAGTTCATCCAACGACACGTTCCCGGAAAAACTACAGCAAAACAGCAAGCGGATTCCAGCTCCTGGAATTAGTTTTACATACATACATACACAAATCACGTTTTTATCCCTAACAAGGTAGACACAGCTTAAGGTAACAAGACCTGAAGGCCACGTTTAGCATAATTGCCTCATCGCTTATAACATGATTCCTACAATTTTCACCCATTCCCTCGATAGGCTTTTATCATCTGCGCGGGAAGAGAAGCATCTGGAATTTCTCTGTTGTTTCTTTACTCCCAGACCAGCATGAAGAGCCAGAATTTACTGAACTATTGTTCTTTGTTAAAGGTATGTCGAAACTGTCTCCGACCTATTTCTTTTTTTTATTGGTTGTCTGGTAGAAATCGCTATTAAGCGATAAGACCGCCTATTGTTTACCTTGTTCTTTGTTTCTGTGAATAAAATAAAATAAAATATAGTTTACTTACTAAATGGTTTCACAAATTAATCATATTACCTATGACCACCATTACTAGGCTGAGCCTGTCTCGAGAGGTCCAAATCTGTAGTGTTTTGTACTGATTTTTGGTGTTCAATAACGAGTATTTGTATTGTATTGTATTGTATGCTTCTGTGTGCTGTGAACTATGAGCTACTACGTCACCTAGTGAACACCGTTGTCCATCACTGGAAGCACAAGCTAGTATGTATGTAAACTCTTTATTGCGCATAAAAAATTTAAAAATACATTAATGCAGAGAAAATAGTACAAAGGCGAACTTATCCCTTAGGCTAGTATGGTGATGATGCAGCCTACCATCAACATCATTTTGCAGCAGTTTACGGCGTTCCGTAAAAACGTTCATTTCCATAAAGCCGGTAGATTGGTCGTAAACAGACCGGGCGCGCGATAAACAATTTATTTGCATTATAAATATGTAGCTTAGATGGAAACGTAAATCCGTGATTCACCGTTAGTTATATCATTACATTACCATTACATACATAAATCGCGTCTTTATCCCATACGGGGTAGACAGAGCCTAAGGTAACAAGACCTCAAGGCCACGTTTAGCAAGACACTGAGGGCGTAGAGGTGGAAAGTGGAATCAAAATAGTGATGGGTTGCTAGCCACATCGGCTATAGCATGATTCCTATGATTTTCGACCATTCCCTCGATGGGTTTTTACCATTTGCGCGGGAAGAGAAGCAACTGGTACATTCTATGTTTTTTCTGTGCTCCTATACCAGCATAGAAGTATAGGTGGAAAATGGCATCAAAATAGTGATGGGTTGCTAGCCTCATCGCTTATAACAAGATTCCTATGATTTTCGCCCATTCCCTCGATGGGCTTTTACCATCTGCGCGGGTGGAGAAGCAACTGGTACATAAAACCAATAGGAGTATCTAAAATGCCTGACCAATGTTTCCCTTGGCACTGAAGCGTAAACTTTCAAGTTTAAAGTGTACCATGTTGAAAATGTCAAATAACAATGACCAAAATTCGTATAAACATCAACCCATAGATCAGATGCATCGCGGTACTTGGCAGCATCGCTACTATAACCACCTTATTCTATAAACCACCAGCCAGCGCAGACCTACCTTCCTCTTCCCCCTATAAGCAAAACCAACGGGTAATGTGTAAGCAGATTTGACTCGACAGCTCTGCATACATTGGTTGATCGTGGGCTAGATTCCTTAGTTTTACAAAATACCACCCTAAAGTAAAGGGGTAAGGAAAATGTTTGGTTGAAATGTTGTAATACGCGTTTGATAAGTTTTAAAAGGAACAGAAGAAAACATAGAATATGTATAAGAATAAGAAAACTTTATTAGCTGATACAGAAACACAAACAGAATATTGTACATGGATACTTATTGCAACCAGCCAAATGGCCGCCGCTCAGCTATGTGTCACGATAAGATCCAGGATAATATCGTGACGCTGATTTTCAGTGACGCCAGTTACAGAGTTACGGAGGTGGCTGTCACCAGGCACACCCCGGTTCATGCTGGTTTACGAGATCTTGGATAGTGGCATTTTGGTTGCGTGATGCCTTTTGTAAGTTACGATGAAGATCATCTCCTTCATTTTAAAGTTGGTGACATATCTAGGTCTTCTTCTTAAAGTTAAGAGCTCTAATTTAAGTTTAAGGGTTTGCATGTGTATCAGTTGTGCTCATTAAACTTTGATAATTATCCCGTAGAGGGATCGAAACGCGTCAGTGTTTGTGTGGTGTAAGGGATAATTGAGTTTGTGGGATTTATATGTGTTTTATTGGCAGTAGTGGAGGGAGGGTTGCATGAAAAACATATATTTTTCACACAGGCTTGGTTATCTTGCACGTGAGCAGCGGAGTAGCAAGGTACATTTTTTGTTCATTGAAATGGACCTCCGCAAAGTAACGCCTGATTCAATAAAAAACTTTAAGTATGTATTTAGAACACAACATCACGATGTTTTACCGGTTCCCGGCACAAACAAAAAACCTTCGCTCAAAAACTGCTTTGCTGGAGGCCCGTAAAGCGTACAGTTTTGAACGCTAAGCGCCGCGATAATTCTGAAGCAAAATGAATATTCGGAATGTAGCTAAATGTGCTGTGAATTTGTTGTCAGCCTGGAGATAAGCACGCGCTCTTCCTGGATGCCTGCCTGCGCCAGAGAGTACTGTTGTGATGCAGAGACTGATAAATAAGATCCCTAATAATATTATAAATGCGACAGAAACTCTGTCTGTCTGTTACGCTTTCACGCCTAAACCACTGAACCGATCGTAATCAAATTTTGTACAGAGATAGTTTTAGCCCCGGGAAAGGGCATAGGATAGTTTTTATCCTGGAAATTTGCATAGTTCCTGCGGGACCGCGATAAACACGCCATAAGTGAATTCTAGTAAAAAAATAAATAGCATCACATTATTTGTTGTTTAAGTTGTTTATTTTTATTCTTTGTGGTGTGTCAAATTTAGACAGTAAATGTATTTCTTCATCTTCTTAAATCTCTTGGCGCAATTGACACCAATTGACCTAGTCCTAAACTAAACAAAGCTTGTAATACGGGTACAGGCGTAATTTCGGGTATAATTTTACGGAATCATGAATGTATAGGCGATGCGGCTAGCAACCCATCACTATTTTGATTCCTTTTCCACCTATACGCCTACAATCATGCTGAACGTGGCCTTTAGATCTTGTTACCTTTAGGCTATACCCCGCAAGGGATATAGACGTGATTTGTGTGTATGTGTGTATTTTACAGGCATTTTAACGCACATGTGCGTCAGTGACACCTGAAGAAATCTCGGGTTTGGCAAATGTGCTGTAGTGGTAATTTATCTGTACCTACCTAGTTATCTGCATTGCCTCAAGTGTTAGTAATAAAAGAAAGTATGGAGGTCTATTTATTCTCGTTTGAACCCTCTGTTTCTTCGTACTCTGTTTCCGCTCACCGGTTATCTTCATCGCAGGCTACACAAACACAAACATAACAACACGCGACATACACAGGTACAGAACGTGACGTGACATATTCTACGCCAGTTTTGACGGTGTTCTCAAATCTTATGATATTGGACATCTTACATTTATTTTGTAATCAGTCATCATAGTCATCATAATCAACCAGCCGTTTACCGCTGGACTTTGGCCTTCCCTAAGGATATCCACGACGATTAGTAGACTTATAACCTAACTCGCTCGCAATCGCCATAGTGTTAATTTTGACTCTTCATGTATGGGCTGACAATTGGCATCGGTATCAGCTAGCTGTCACATTCATGCACGAACTGTCAAAAAGAACACGATGGCGAATGCGAGCGAGTTGGTAATAAGCCTACTGTTTTGTGTTGCAGCTAATTCCTTCCCGTGACCTTTACCAGAGGGGCTACCACAATCGCTTACGCCAGCTCGCTTGAGCCAAGTTCTATCCAGCGTAAGGGACGCAGTTAGCAGCCATTTAGCTTTGTCTCTTACGCTGAATAGAATTTGCGCGCATTAAGCGATTGTTATAACCCACCAGACCGCCTGTCCATGCGGGAGGCCTACCAACATTTCGTCTTCCAGTACGCAGTCGCTATTCTACAACCTTACAGCCCCAACGGCCATCGGTTCTACGAGCAATGTGCCCCACCCACTGCCATTTAAGGTGTGCAATTTGCTGAACTATGTCGGCTAATTTAGTTGTTCTACAGATCTCATTTCTGATTTAATATCGCTAAGAAACTCCAAGCATAGCTGTTTACATCGCCTTTGAGTAACCTACTTAGGGACAACGTGAAAAGTATTACAGAATATTAAGATAATCATCATTATCATCAGCCTATATTAGTCCACTGCTGGACATAGGCCTCCCCTAATGAGCGCCATAGCGCCCTGCCCTCAGCTTGACGCATCCAGCATCTGCCTGCAGTCTTTCGCAGATCGTCATCCCACCTGGCCGGAGGGCGTCCTACACTACGTTTGCCGAGTCGCGGTCTCCACTCAAGAACACGTTTCCCCCAGCGGTTGTCGGTTCTTCGCGAGATATGGCCGGCCCACTGCCACTTCAGCTTGCTAATTCTTTGAGCTATGTCGGTAACTCTGGTTCTCTGTCGGATGTATTCGTTACGAATCCTGTCCTTCCGAGAGACTCCGAGCATAGCTCTTTCCATAGCTCGCTGAGCGACTTTGAACTGGTGAACCAACCCTACCGTGAGTGTCCACGTCTCAGCTCCGTAGGTCATGACGGGTAGGATGCACTGATTGAAAACTTTAGTAAACTTTATTAAGGTAATAGGAGCGTGTAGAAATTCAATTTCTAAACAACACTGAAAATTAGAACACAGAAAAATCCGAAACGTTAAGTTGCGGCCGGGAATCCAACACGGATACTCGTCATTCCGTGACGCGTGCTATACCCCTACACAACCCATAGCAGGTGGGTAAGCCTTCGAATTTTCTATCTGTTACTAGCTGTCACGTGACCTTATTACTATGCAAATAAGCGTCATCTGTTTGAATGATGTGTCTGTACGACACAATTACAAACTCCCGTGGAACATCTAATGCTTACCAGGGACGCAAAAGGCACTGTTTTTGAAACGAATCAAGATTTTTTTAGCTGTCACGTGACGTTTAGAAATTTAATTGCTAACGATTAAAACCGTAAAAGTAAACACAAAATATCAAGAAGTAAAAATTCTTGATCCATTTGATAGCGCTTAGAAATGGTTGGTTGTTCGATCTAGCTTATCTCGATAATGTACCACGAACTGATTTGAAATACGTCGGGCACATCTCGACCAAAAACAAGCATGAGTGGACCCACGGGTCATTAACCCGTCAAGCGTCCAAGCGACTACAGTAGTCTCTGACTTTTTCGGGCGGGAGGCTTAAAGAGAGAGCGAGAAGCATATATAGCGAGTAAAACGTAAAACACACGTATTTTATTCAATTATTATGGCTGTGTCTTTTATTTCAAAGACTAACTAGACTGCGATAGTAATAAATTCTTCGAAGCCAGTCCTGACATGTTCTTTATTAAAATCAATAACATCTTCAACATTGCGATGTATCACCATCACACATGTATCACCACTAACTTCAGCTTCAACGAGTGAAACGAAGTCAGAGAAACAATAATTTTGGATAATTTGTTTCGATGCCTTCGGGTAGACTTTACTTCGTTGTAACTAATAAAAGCTGGTTCAGTACACATCGATTTGAACTAGCAAAATAGCAAGAATGTTCTTAGAAATTTTCAGAAACTTTCACGAGAATTTATGGCAAGCTCCCATAATGAAAGTTTCCAATGGGATTTTTGTATTGTTTACTTTTACACATTTTACATATATCACGTCTTTATCCCTTATGGGGTAGACAGAGCCTAAGGTAGCAAAACCTTAAGGCCACGTTTAGCATGATTATGGGCGTATAGGTGGAAAGGGGAATCGAAATAGTGATGGGTTGCTAGCCGCATCGCCTATTAGACGATTCCTAAGATTTTCGCCCATTCCCTCGATGGGCTTTTACCATCTGCGCGGGAAGAGAAGCAACTGGTACATTCTATGTTTTTTCTTTACTCCCAGACCAGCACGGAAGTTTACTTTTAGTTCTCTAGAATCAATCTTTAATTTCTTGGAGGTTTTCAATTTCATTGCGTGTTTGAGAAAAGCACTATACATACCTCGGCGGGAAAAAGGGTTGCACCAGCCTCGCTCTTGCTTGGCCATCTATGATGTTTTCAGCCGACAACCTCTTATTTCCCGGCCTCTGTAGTATACTATTAATGTGTTGATCCGTTCCGACGAAGCGACACACCGCAACGCAACGCACCAGTCCTCACTGAACTCTTAGTGCTATTCCTCTGACTTCAGAAAGAACATCTGTTTTCCCTGGTCTGTAACTCAGTGATGTGTAGGCGGCCCAATAACGCGTGAGTTATTAAATTTCCAATTGGGAATTATGTTCGAAGCTCTGGCTTTCGTCTGTAGTCGAGTCGTGAATTCTACCAGTTTGAATTGATGCTTCCAACAATGCAGCGAGGGGCAAAAATGTTGTTTTGTTTACATCATTTGGCATATCTACGGGACTTATCCGCGATCGCCTTTGATGAGATGATTCGTACAGCTGCGTCATCTACATAGAAGTTCACTTAGATTTTTTCCGGAATAATTCTGTTGCTGTAAATGTTTTTCAGTATTCTTACTAGCTTTATATTGACTTGGAACATAGTGTATGTTTGTCCGGGTGGAATCTTGCTACTCAATTTTGAAGCAGATATCTTCAACCGATAGAGCCGAAATTTTCAGACTCGACTGGGTAAGTCAGATGACAACACAACAATCTGGTAGTGGAGTTCTGGTGATCCAGCCAGGATCGTCTCCGCAGGAGGGAACTCTTCAACGGTTGGTCCGATTGACTTGAAATTTGGTACACGTATGTAAGATGGATGACAATGCAAGTCATGCTGATGCTGGATGGTGATTGCTTTCCATCAGGTGACCCGTCTGCTCGTTTGCCCCCTCTCATATAAAAAAAAAAAAAAAAAGTACAGTCAGCAAAAAAAGCTTATATTAAGAAATTACATTTTTGACAGAAACTTATTAAAACATGGTCGACAAAATGCTTCCATGACCGATATTTAAAATGAACCGCGTTATGAGAGGGACAAAATTTTTTATGCATATATGTGTAATAGTTTTCCCTTCTTTTTATTTTTTGTTTATTGTAAGCTATTTAATTAATTTATGTATTTTATTAGTTACACATAAGTCGGGTTCTATCTATTTATTGCTTGGTTTACGTAAAAGTTTATGGATTATGTATGTAGTATATTTTATCTGTGTATCGTTTCGTGAGTCATAGACGGTTTTGGCTGAAAATCAGTGCTGCGTGTGTCTAACACCTCAGCGTAATGCTGAGCCAGCGACCGTTTCACTTTTGCGAAGACACACACAACGCTGATGATCTATTTTTCATGTCTGTATTTTTTTTTCTTGTTCATTTTCTATAAAGTTGTGTAAATTCTCTTATGTTTTTTGTCTTGCAAATAGGAATAAATGTCTTCTTTCCTTCTTCTTCCTTCTTATTTTTTAGTAAAGGGTTGCCGTCATCGAAACCGATGAGGAGAACTACTAGGTATACAAGCTTTAGTATACCTGTCCTGGTGTCAGTCTATCTATTCTGTAATCATAATGCAAGTGAACTTTCATCCACTTTTACTGGTCAGATTGCCATGGACGTTCTCATGTATATTAAGTCCGGTTACGATACAATGTTTTTGAAGTGAAATTCCGGTGGCGCGGCGAAGATCGTCTCTGCCGATAACTCTTCAAAGGTTGGTCCGATAGACTTGAGGCATACAAACTTACCATAAATAACAACGCAAGTTTTTTTAGATTAGGTTAGGTTAGGTACATTTCCATGGCCTGTATTCTGAGATTATCTCGCTCGCGAATACAGGCGCTTATCCATACAACAATGTCACCACAAATATTCCACCAAGGGTAACACATTGCAAGCTTCCGACAAGGTATTTGATCACATAATGAAATTCTACAGATTCCCTAATAAGGAACAAATTTTTGTAGCGTGTTTTAATACTATGTTGAAACGTGCTCAGTATTTTTACATACATACATAATATAATATATATATCTCACGTCTTTATCCCTTACGGGGTAGACAGAGCCTAAGGTAATAAAACCTTAAGGCCACGTTCAGCATGATTAAGGGCGTATAGGTGGAAAGGGAAATCAAAATAGTGATGGGTTGCTAGCCGCATCGCCTATAACATGATTCCTAAGACTTTCGCCCATTCCCTCGATGGGCTTTTACCATCTGCGCGGGAAGTTGCTTCGCACTGGTAAATTCTATGTTTTTTCTTCTTTCAGTATTTTTAGTTGTGGGGAATGGTAAAATAATGAAAATTGCTATCTTAACAAGCGTGATTACTTGGAATGCTGTTAGTAATCTTAGTCCAACAAATTCCGTAATACATAACCGGTTACTACATTGTTTTTTTAAATATTGTTACACAAGAATCTTTTGACAATAACGAACACGACAAAAAAGAATTAGCGAAATCGGTCCAGCCGTACACGCGCGATGCCGTGACCAAGTGAAATATTGATACATTTTAAAATTTATTGACTAGCGGTTCCCCGCGGTTTCGCCCTCGTTACATTTTTTTTCTCCTAAAATTTGCGGGTGGTAGGGCCTTGTGCAAGGTCCGTCCGGATCGCTACCACCATCTTACTCGCTAATCCTGCGGCTAAGTAGCAGTGCTTGCTCTTGCTCTTGCTTGCTCTGCTGTGTTCCGGTGTGGAGAGTAAGACAGCCGGGGAAATTACGGGCACAAGAGGCATTGCATCTTAGTCCTCTAGGTTGGTAACGCATCTGCAATCCGTCCGGGGTTGCGGGTGTCTATGGGCAGTGGTGATCACTTACCATCAGGTGACCCACTTGCTCGTTTGCCTTCCTATTCATATAAAAAAAAAAAAAAAAAAAAAACATTCCGTGGGCCTTAAGAAACATTATGAAAAGAAAATAACCGAATTGGGCCCGTCTCGAGTTTTGCTAAGCGCATTCATTTTTCAACATGAAACTACCGTGAGACTTAATCATAATTACACATAAACGTTTCGCTGCCGCCGGGGCGAGCGCTCCAGGAAGAAGGACTACGAAATAGTCCGAAACATGTGGAGCATCACTCGACTTTTTATACGTGAGTTATCCGTTTATGTGTAATTATGCATTCATTTTTATTTATATAGGTTATTGTAATTTAATTAATAGGTTAAGAAAAAACATAGAATGTACCAGTTGTTTCTCCTCCCGCGCAGATGGTAAAAGTCCATCGAGGGAATGGGCATAGGAATCATATAGGCGATGCGGCTAGCTACCCATCACTATTTTGATTCCCCTTTCCATCTATACGCCCACAATCATGCTAAGCGTGGCCTTTGGGTCTTGTCACCTTAGGCTCTGTCTACCCCGTAAGGGAGAAAGACGTGATTTATGTATGTATGTGTATGTATGTATTAATAGGTGCCGTTTGCTTAATTATTTTGTCTTTAATTTAATACGGGGGTCTCACGAGAACCAAATTAAAGTGAAATAGTTTATGAAAGCTACACCGAAAATAAATAAGGGTAAAATATAGTTCCCTCAGGAACCCAGAACCTTCGTTTGTTCAAACATTGCAGCATTTCATTCTGGCCATTAGAGTTCATTTTGCGTTGAGATATCTGGTGGCCAGATGTAAGGGTGGAGTGTTATAGAAAGTGGCGAAATTACTAATAACTAGCTGTGGCCCGCGACTTCGTCCACGCAAAACTAAGTATGTATGTTCATTAAGGATAATGTAGGATGATAATGGTGAAAGAATCTTCCAAATCGGTCCGGTATAGGAGCCTATTTAATGCAAACAAACAATCAAATCTTTCCTCTTCACTATCACTACATAGTATAAAACAAAGTCGCTTTCTCTGTCCTTATGTCCCTATGTCCCTATGTCCGTTTGTATGCTTATATCTTCAAAACTACACAACGAATTTTGATGCGGTTTTTTTAGTAGATAGAGTGATTCAAGAGGAAGGTTTTATGTATAATTCTATGTAGACGAAGTCGCGGGCAGAAGCTAGTTTACAATACAAAAATCAACCACATGGGGTCGCGGTTAAAAAAATTGACACAAAGAATTGGTTCTTTGTGAGTTCGTTACTGTCTTTAAAAACCGCTCCTCGAACCCTCAACCACATCCTTCCTGCATAACGTAGCCCTCTGAATAATTCCAACAAAACTGACGTTTAGGCAAAGTTAAGGGAATCTGCGGCCCAAAGGGGATTACGGACAACTCCCGATGTTTGTTAATCCCGGGAATTATTCATGCAATTAGGTATCTGGGAGATTGCTGCAATCTGAATAATGGAGAACCGGCTTTCTTTTCGCGAGTTTGTCCGGAGCTATAAGAACTTGTAGTGAAACTAACGAAGCCTAGAACTGAACCCTGAGCGACTATTTTTCTCCCGTCGTGAGTTAATAAGCTATATACACCTGCGAAGCAAGTCAATGGTGTGTATAGTTCCTAATCCGCGCAGCCCAAGCCTTCTCATTCTGAGAGGCTGTTTTAAGAAGTCCTCCTCCTTGTGCTGTGTTCCTCATTACAGAGGGTCGTAACCTCTATGAGTTGCGGGTGGTAAGGCCTTGTGCAAGGTCCGTCCGGATGGCTACCACCATCTTACTCGCTAATCCTGCCGCTAAGTAGCAGTGCTTGCACTGCTGTGTTCCGGTGTGGAGTGTAAGACAGCCGGGGAAATTACGGGCACAAGAGGCATTGCATCTTAGTCCTCTAGGTTGGCAACGCATCTGCAATCCCTCCGGGGTTGCGGGTGTCTATGGGCAGTGGTGATCACTTACCATCAGGTGACCCACTTGCTCGTTTGCCTTCCTATTCATATAAAAAAAAAAGAGTTATCTTGTGGACGATCGCTTTCCACTTGTTGCGGTCTTCGGCAATGCAATGCGTGGACTTTGGTTTGGTGCTGTCGCGGATGTGGTCCGTCGCATATCGGTATGTGTTCAGAAATAGGACGTGTAACTATACATAAGCTGGAGTGGCGTGGTGATGATGGTGGTGATGACTAGTGCTTCTTCTTCATCATCTTCTCCAGCCTATATAGATCCCACAGCTGGCCTACTCTTAGAACGAGAGGGGTTTCCACCACCATTCACTTCCAATATTTGCTGCTTTTATAGTGCATTAAGTATTGGAACACGTTGGCAAATAAAATGAAAGTGTCACACACACACACACACACACACAAATCACGTCTATATCCCTTACGGGGTAGACGGGGGGCGACGAGACCTAAAGGCCACGTTTAGCATGATTGTAGGCGTATAGGTGGAAAGGGGAATCAAAATACTTGCACTTTTTTTTTTTGACTTGGGGCTTTGTGCCCGGGCAACCACATCCAATTATATTTTACTATGTTTAATGTTTAGTGTCTATTTCTCACCTTTTTATTTAATGTAATCACCCTATGGTCCCAACGGAAGACCAGCGCTGGCTGCAAGGCCAGCAAATGCTGAGTTGGGACCATTTTGTGACAATTTATTTGTGATACCTAATTTATTTTTCACCTCACTTGCTCGAAAAGGCTGTCTTTCTCCTTCAAAATCTGCGTGGAAAAGTGCTTTTTCCCCGCTTGCGTGGAAAAGGTTTTTGAAATTCGAACGTGACGATGACCACCATTGCCCACCTACTCATATACTCAGAAATTAGAACTTTGAACTTCGTATGTTGTCGTCTCGCTTATACGAATAGTACTTATTAGGTAAATGAGAAGGACGGAATAATACGAAGTTCAAATGTCGAACTTGTTATCAAACACCCCTAACTTTTTCATCCGATAAAAAAAAACATAATGTCACGTTCAGAAACGCGATCCGGTATCCAGTATTAATTTATTTTAAAATCCGTTACTTCCTAAGTTATTTTCAAGATTTGCTAACTTTCGTTGCTAAAAGAAAAAACGATTTTGGTTTTTATTAATTATTTTAATTTGTGGTTAGCCACAAAAATAGCAACCAAGCAGGAAAAAACAGATATTATGATGCAAATTCAGAACGCGCCCCATTTTTTTTAATTCAGTCTAGTTAGTGCGATTTTTTAACATTCTTTTTAAAAATATATCTATGATTAGAAAAAAAAAAAAGTTTTTAGAGATTGCTCGTCGGGAAACCGAAAAGTTGACCAAAATTGTTGTTTGGTTTATGATAAAACAGTATAATAGGTACACAAGAAATTAATGTGATAGAACAATCGATTTGCGGGTGGTAGGGCCTTGTGCAAGGTCCGTCTGGATCGCTACCACCATCTTACTCGCTAATCCTGCCGCTAAGTAGCAGAGCTTGCACTGCTGTGTTCCGGTGTGGAGAGTAAGACAGCCGGGGAAATTACGGGCACAAGAGGCATTTCATCTTAGTCCTCTAGGTTGGCAACGCATCTGCAATCCCCCCGGGGTTGCGGGTGTCTATGGGCAGTGGTGATCACTTACCATCAGGTGACCCACTTGCTCGTATGCCTTCCTATTCACATAAAAAAAAAAAAAAAAAAACATAAAAAATAGTTTTACTTATTAGATTATTAGACTAGGCTGTATGGGCTTAGATCCTTTTACCTTTTTTATTTAGAAGAAAAAGAATAAAAAAACTGATTTACTGTTAGACTGTTTTTCTTTCATCCACCATTTTTCTCGCTGTAGTGAGGTGAAAAATTGTGTGTTTCGCTCGGTAGCAAAGTTGTTTAGTATCTCGTGCCTTGAAACCCTCGCGACGCTCAGGATTCTTCTTTTGAACCACTCGCTTCGCTCGTGGTTCAATCATAGGATCCTTCGCTTGCTCGGGTTTCAATTCAGGCACTCGCGCCAAACAAACACTGCAGCCTTGCATAACAAATAACTATTGTTTAATTTATTTTATTTGATGTTTTGTGATTGTCATAATTATTATTTTTTCTTTCTTTCTTAAATAGTGATGGGTTGCTAGCCGCATCGCCTATAACATGATTCCTGAGACTCGCCCATTCCCTCGATGGGCTTTTACCATCTGCGCGGGACGAGAGGCAGCTAGTACATTCTATGTTTTTCCTTTGCTCCCAGACCAGCATGGAAGTGTCAGTTGGTAGCAAAATGTATAAATACAGCAAACATTTGACTAATTACCATATTTTTTATAGCCAGGATAGTACCAATTAAGACAATAAGTACCCTAAATTAGTGCTATAAATATGTGTAACTGTTTGATTAGCTCAATATCTCAGTGGCTGTGGGCGAATTACCACGGGGAAACCAATTTATCTACTTTTTATTTGCTGTGGATTTTGAAAACCGTGTCTATTCCGCTAGAGATTGCAGTAGTCTTCTAACAAATATGAGTGAACATCATGACGCCAAGTCAAGTAACGAGACGAAATCGAAATCACCGAAACAGGTACGTGTGTGTGTAGGTGAGCAAAGGAATAATGTTATAAGCGATGCGTCTAGCAACCCATCACTATTTTGATACCCCTTTCCACCTATACGCTCACAACTATGCTAAACGTGGCCTGTAGGTCTTGTTACCTTAGGCTCTGCGTACCTTGTAAGGGATAAAGACGTGATTCATGTGTGTGCGTGTGAGGTACGTAAATTTTATATTTTTCTTCTTCAGCCTTGGGTCACCTGATTTTATATTAAACTAGCTGACCCGGCGAACTTTGTTCCGCCTTAAATTTGAAAAATTCCTTTGTAAGTGCATCTTTATACTAATCAAGGAATAATGTGTAGGCATGCTAAATTTAATGTCTGTAGCTTTATTAGTACATTTCGGAATTTTCCAATCCCGAGGGAAAATCGGAATAAAAAGTATCCTATGTCCGTCTCCTGGTTCTAAGCTACCTCCCTACCATTTTTCAGCCAAATCGGTTCAGCCGTTCTCGAGTTATAAATAGTGTAACTAACACGACTTTCTTTTATATAATTATATAGATGTTTTTTCATCTTAGCGTAATTCCACTAACGATAATGTGTGCGGGTGTGTACGTGTGTTTACATACATACATACATATGTACGTGTGTTTGTTTGACTTTAATGTGTTTTGGGGAATACCAGTTTTTTATCCCACATAAATCTATTTAGATATATTATTTAGTTCGGAGTAAGTCTGCTGACTGTTTTTTTTTCTTCCAGACTTTGGTTATGTTCACCATATTGGGTCTCACATTTATCACTGTTACAAGCAATGTTCTCTACACAAAAATTGGACCTCGTAAGTTTATTTATAGCCTTTACACTACAGTACCCGGCCTTAAAGACTGGACATTGATCTTCTCGAATAATTTCAGCATTTCTCCAGCCAATTGTCTATTTCCAAAAACCGAAGTGCAATCTTTATGGCCGAGTACCGTACATCAGGTAGTTAACCGATCAAAATTTTATTCTGGTAGCTACATAGTTTTTGATTGCATTGCCAAAGCACCTATTGGGCCAGTAACTAAACTAGTCGGCTGTCTTACTCTCCACGCCGGAACATAGCTGCGCAAGTACTGACGACAGCAGAATGATTAAAATATCAGTAGCAATCCTACCCTTGACAAAAATACCGTTTTAAAAACAAGTTTTTGCAAGTAAAAGACCTACTTCGGTAGGATTGCCTTAAAATTTGGAATACCTGTGTAGGATAGACACCCCTTTGTCATGCAAAACGTGGCCTTAAGGTTTTGTTACCTTAGGCTCTGTCTACCACGTAAGGGATAAAGACATGATGTATGTATGTGTATGTATGTATGGATGCCATGCAATTACAGTACCCGGCCATAAATATTGCACTTCGGTCTTTGAAAAGAGACAGTTGGCGTTACGTAAGTTAGAGCGGGACAACGCTCTACGAAGCCGAAATTAGCCAAAAAGACCGATGTGCAATGTTTATGGCCTGGTACTGTACAGTGAAAAAAATTATTTAGGGTTCCGTACCTCAAAAGGAAAAAACGGAACCCTTATAGGATCACTTTGTTGTCCGTCTGTCCGTCCGTCCGTCCGTCAGTCAAGACCCTTTTTCTCAGGAACGCGTGGAGGTATCAAGCTGAAATTTATATCAAATACTTAGGTCTACTGCCCCTTGGAGCTGTGAAAAAATCAAAATTCTAAGCCAACGCAATCAAAAGATACAGCCGTTTATGCCGCAAATTTCCGCAAATTTTCAACTCTCAAGGGAATCAAAACCTACAAGGTAGTTCCCGTGAACGCAGAATTTTGAAATTTGGTATGAAGGTAGGTCTTATAGCACAGATTAAAGAATAATTGCGAAAACCGTAAATGTGTATGTATGTCTGTATATAGCAGTGACCAATATAAAGTAACCCCACACTGCGTACATTTTGCTTTGGAGCAGGGCTCTGCTTACACTGGTTTTATATATTTATAGATAATGATACGGAACCCTCGGTGCGCGAGTCCGACTCGCACTTGACCGGTTTATTTACATACATACATAAATCACGTCTTTATCCCTTACGGGGTAGACAGAGCCTAAGGTAACAAGACCTTAAGGCCACGTTTAGCATACTTCCATGCTGGTCTGGGAGCAAAGAAAAAACATAGAATGTTTCAGTTGCTTCTCTTCCCGCGCAGATAGTAAAAGCCCATCGAGGGAATGGGCAAAAATTTTAGGAATCATTTTATAGGCGATGCTGCTAGCAACCCACCACTATTTTGATTCCCCTTTCCACCAATACGCCTACAACTATGCTAAACGTATATTTTTTAACATAAAAATATTTTTTATTACAGTTCGCGGTACCGTCAGCCCTCTCCCTTTCCCTGGAGTCCTCTTAATGCTAACCCTGACCGAGTGGAAAGGCCGACGAGTTCTCTTCATAACTCTCTTCATTCTTTCCCTCATATCTTCACTTGCCAACATCTTGTGTGAAGTCCTTGCGTATCGCAAGGCGGACTTAATATGTCAGATACTCCACGCCCCAGTCCAAGGGTCCGCTATAGCACTATTGTATACAGTTATATGTGAATATTGCGATCCAAAACGCAGACTTTATTACCTTGTGGCAAATTCCTCCATTCAAATTCTGTTCTACTGGATAACTTTAGGATTTCACGAGAGAATTTTGATGATATATTACGATTGGTTTTTGTACTGTAATATAACTCTTGGGGTATTAGGCCTATGGTCTTCTTTTAAATTGCCGGAGTCTCCGTACTGGTTGGCTTCTAGAAGAAGATATGAAGAGTGTGCGAGTGCTTTTATTGAGATCAGAGGTGAGGGTTCGGAGTCCAGCGAGGAGCTCCGAGATCTGACTGAAGCAAAGCCAAGGCCTGGCTCTTTCAAGATGTTCTTAACACCTTCATTATTAGCTTTGCCAGTCATGTTTATGACTAAACCTACAGAAGGTTTACTTCGTGAATATTATAATTTTATATCTAGAAATGATTTTAGGGAAAACCAATACTCTGGCCCCTATTTGATCGTTTTATTAGCCAAATGTAATGCAGTCGTTGCCAGTTTGTTAACTGTTTTGATTCCTGTCAAATTGCCTAGAAAATTATTGTTTTTGTCATGCGGTTTCATATTTCTAAGTGAATTCCTTTTTATATATATGGTGGATACTTCAAATTCCGTGTACGTGCTTATTCTGGACACTATAGTAGACTACGGGCCAAGAATCGTAAGTTTACCGTTACTCATAGAAATAATTCCTCAGAAGTTTGTAAGTTTAGTTACAGCTTACGTTACCTTCATATACATTGCCGTAGAAGTATTTCTTGTTCATAGTGATGATTCTATTGTGTTTGCTCCTGTTGTTATGGGAATGGTGTTAATTACTTACTTCATGATGCCCGAAGCGAGGGATAAAACTTTGACGCAGATAGAACAGTCGTACGTCTCGAAGAAGAACAAACCACCGCAAACTATTCATACAGATTTGTAGTTATTACAGAGGCCGGGAAATAAGTGGTTGCCGGCCGAAAACATACATACCGCTGAGCGTGAGCGAGGCTGGATATTTTGAGGCTGGCAACTCCTTTTCCCGCCGAGATATGTATAGTACTATTCTCAAACATGCAATGAAATAAATAAAGTAAGGAAACTAAAAGTAAACTAGAAAAAAATGCAGGATATAACAAACCTCGGTTATTGTTTTTTTTTTATAAAGGTAGTGACAGATTGTCATAAACAGAAAGAAAATATTGCCTATAGTTTTTTTTAATGGCTGAATGCCAAGATGCTGTATCACAAATACGTGTGAAACGGAAATTAAAAAAAGAGTCCATTGCCGGCTTTGGCCTGCAATGTTGTATGAAATCCTATTAAATCACAGCCTAATAATTATAAGGAAAATAACAACCATATTTCATCCCATGTTTGAGACAAAAATGGAATGTTGTTGAATGTTACTTACCTGTATTTATTAAATCAAACAGCTTCATATAAGTATTAAAGAGTTTGATCATGTTTTTGGTTTGTTTTATTTACACGAATTAATTTTAAATTAGATAGATAGATAGATAGATAAAAACTTTATTCTTTACAAAACAAAACATGACTCATATGACAAGAAAAAGGGAAAGAGGATTACAAAGGTGACAAACTTAAAATAACAATCAAAACAAAAATAAAAAGTTACACTAAATACAAAATAAAAAATAAAAACACATTTGTAACAGGGAGCCATGTGATGAGTAAAGAATGGGCGCTGACTCAGCGTAATGCTGCGACAAAGCCACAGCGCTGGTATTCTGCCAGTACCCATGCAGAGTAAGGACACCGACGAGTATGGTAGTGCTATCGTGCAGCAATGGTAGTGCGGCAATTAGTAGTGAGTGCGTAGCGATTTTTTTATTTACAGCTAGGCAGCTGCCTACAACCATATTTTCTTGACCACCATTGAACATAATTAAGTCATAAATACCCTGTAGGCTTATTATCTAACTCGCTCGCAATCGCCATCATGTTCATTTTGACAGTTCTTGTATGAATGTGACAGCTAGCTGATTCCGATGCCAATCGTCAGTCCATACATACATGAACTGTCAAAATGAATACGATGGCAATTGCGAGCGAGTTAGATAATAAGCCTACTGATCTCGTTGATCAGATCCCTTCTTAAAATGTATTAATTTAATTTAATAATCGTTACTAATTTAATTTAATAAATACCTACAGAAGGGGATTGAGAGAGTCATTAGAAACGTTGACTTGAGAATGCGTTGAAATGCTTTTTAAAATAAATTGATAGAATTATATCTAAGCTTATTTTTACAAACTTTTATTACCTTCCAATGTATGTATGTATGTAAGCAGTGGCGGATTTACCATAAGGCTGAGAAGGCTCGAGCCTAGGGCGGCAGATTTTGGGGGCGGCAAATTTGGGATTTTGGGGGCGGCAAATTTGGGATTTTGGGGGCGGCAAATTTGGGGCACGACCTTTTTTTCTTTACCTCATAATAAAAATTTTAAGAAGTCTGCAACAGATTTTGCAAGGGCGCCAAAAATTCAGCCTATACCTTGAAAATTTGTAAATCCGCCACTGTATGTAAGTTAACCGTCTCCGCAGGAGGGAACTCTTCAACGGTTGGTCCGATTGACTTGAAATTTGGTACTCATAATTATGAAGGACGGATGGCAATGCAAGTACAGTCAGCAAAAAAGCACGCATCAAAAATGATTTTTTTAGGTTAGGTAATCCTAGCTCGCGTGACATTTCTATTCCTCTCATTAGTTCTGTGAGTGATCATGTTCATATCTTTGTGTGTAGGTTCGTATCATTTTAGTGGTTTAGAAACGTTTTGTCTTCGTATTTTCTTATTTCTTCGAGACCTGGCCAAAAGTCCGCTGCGTCACGATCCAATTTTCAATATCCCGCGCGTGACTCTATACTCTATAGCGCCGTATTCAATTTCCTTGAGTTGAGTCGGTACCACGTTTAGAGTTGCTTAGTAGACGGGAGGCTACTCGAATCTATTTTCAAAGTTCGAATCATACCGTCTCTCTTGCTCTCAAATTAATGATGCGAGCGTCAGCGGAATGGCATGATATGAATGAACATACACATACACAAATCACGTCTTTGTGCCTTACGAGGTAGACAAAGCCTAAGGTAACAGGTACCTACAGGCCACAATTAGCATTATTTGAGGGTGTATAGGTGGAAAATGGAATCAAAATAGTGATGGGTTGCTAGCCTCATCGCCCATAACATGATTCCTGTTTATTTTATTTATTTTAACTGGTAAATTCTATGTTTTTCCTTTACTCCCAGACCAGCATGGAAGAAACGTATATCATAAACACTTGACATAAATTAACTTTCTTATATTTTTAACATTAATTATTCATAATGTTGAAATCATTGTCACCTATACGCCTACAACTATGCTAAACGTATATTTTTTAACATAAAAATATTTTTTATTACAGTTCGCGGTACCGTCAGCCCTCTCCCTTTCCCTGGAGTCCTCTTAATGCTGACCCTGACCGAGTGGAAAGGCCGACGAGTTCTCTTCATAACTCTCTTCATTCTTTCCCTCATATCTTCACTTGCCAACATCTTGTGTGAAGTCCTTGCGTATCGCAAGGCTGACTTAATATGTCAGATACTCCACGCCCCAGTCCAAGGGTCCGCTATAGCACTATTGTATACAGTTATATGTGAATATTGCGATCCAAAACGCAGACTCCATTACCTTGTGGCAAATTCCTCCATTAAAATTCTGTTCTACTGGATAACTTTAGGATTTCACCAGAGAATTTTGATGTTATATTACGATTGGTTTTTGTACTGTAATATAACTCTTGGGGTATTAGGCCTATGGTCTTCTTTTAAATTGCCGGAGTCTCCGTACTGGTTGGCTTCTAGAAGAAGATATGAAGAGTGTGCGAGTGCTTTTATTGAGATCAGAGGTGAGGGTTCGGAGTCCAGCGAGGAGCTCCGAGATCTGACTGAAGCAAAGCCAAGGCCTGGCTCATTCAAGATGTTCTTAACACCTTCATTATTAGCTTTGCCAGTCATGTTTATGACTACGCCTACAGAAGGTTTACTTCGTGAATATTATAATTTTATATCTAGAAATGATTTTATGGAAATCCAATACTCTGGCCCCTATTTGATCGTTTTATTAGCCAAATGTATTGCAGTCGTTGCCAGTTTGTTAACAGTTTTGATTCCTGTCAAATTGCCTAGAAAATTATTGTTTTTGTCATGCGGTTTCATATTTCTAAGTGAATTCCTTTTAATATATATGATGGTTTCTTCAACTTCCGTATACTTGCTTATTCTGGACACTATAGTAGACTACGGGCCAAGAATCGTAAGTTTACCGTTACTCATAGAAATAATTCCTCAAAAGTTTGTAAGTTTAGTTACAGCTTTCGTTACCTTGATAAACGTTACCGTAGAAGTATTTCTTGTTCATTATGAAGCATTGTTTATTGTGTTTGCTCCTGTTGTTATGGGAATGGTGTTAATTACTTACTTCATGATGCCCGAAGCGAGGGATAAAACTTTGACGCAGATAGAACAGTCGTACGTCTCGAAGAAGAACAAACCACCGCAAACTGTTCATACAGATTTGTAGTTATTACAGAGGCCGGGAAATAAGTGGTTGCCGGCCGAAAACATACAGACCGCTGAGCGTGAGCGAGGCTGGATATTTTGAGGCTGGCAACTCCTTTTCCCGCCGAGATATGTATAGTACTATTCTCAAACATGCAATGAAATAAATAAAGTAAGGAAACTAAAAGTAAACTAGAAAAAAAATGCAGGATATAACAAACCTCGGTTATTGTTTTTTTTTATAAAGGTATTGTCATAAACAGAAAGAAAATATTGCCTATAGTTTTTTTTATTGGCTGAATGCCAAGATGCTGTATTACAAATACGTGTGAAACGGAAATTAAAAAAAGAGTCCATTGCCGGCTTTGGCCTGCAATGTTGTATGAAATCCTATTAAATCACAGCCTAATAATTATAAGGAAAATGACATCCATATTTCATCCCATGTTTGAGACAAAAATGGAATGTTGTTGAATGTTACTTATCTGTATTTTTTAAATCAAACAGCTTCATATAAGTATTAAAGTGTTTGATCATGTTTTTGGTTTGTTTTATTTACACGAATTAATTTTAAATTAGTAGTGAGTGCGTAGCGATTTTTTTATTAACAGCTAGGCAGTTGCCTACAGCCATATTTTCTTGACCACCATTGAACATAATTAAGACATAAATACCCTGTAGGCTTATTATCTAACTCGCTCGCAATCGCCATCATGTTCATTTTGACAGTTCTTGTATGAATGTGACAGCTAGCTGATTCCGATGCCAATTGTCAGTCCATACATGAACTATCAAAATGAACACGATGGCAACTGCGAGCTAGTTAGATAATAAGCCTACTGATCTCGTTGATCAGATCCCTTCTTAAAATGTATTAATTTAATTTAATAATCGTTACTAATTTAATTTAATAAATACCTACAGAAGGGGATTGAGAGAGTCATTAGAAACGTTGACTTGAGAATGCGTTGAAATGCTTTTTAAAATAAATTGATAGAATTATATCTCAGCTTATTTTTACAAACTTTTATTACCTTCCAATGTATGTATGTATGTAAGCAGCGGCGGATTTACCATAAGGCTGAGAAGGCTCGAGCCTAGGGCGGCAGATTTTGGGGGCGGCAAATTTGGGATTTTGGGGGCGGCAAATTTGGGGCACGACCTTTTTTTTTTTACCTCATAATAAAATTTTTAAGAAGTCTGAAACAGATTTTGCAAGGGCGCCAAAAATTCAGCCTATACCTTGAAAATTTGTAAATCCGCCACTGTATGTAAGTTAACCGTCTCCGCAGGAGGGAACTCTTCAACGGTTGGTCCGATTGACTTGAAATTTGGTACTCATAATTATAAAGGACGGATGGCAATGCAAGTACAGTCAGCAAAAAAGCACGCATCAAAAATGATTTTTTTAGGTTAGGTAATCCTAGCTCGCGTGACATTTCTATTCCTCTCATTAGTTCTGTGTGTGATCATGTTCATATCTTTGTGTGTAGGTTCGTATCATTTTAGTGGTTTAGAAACGTTTTGTCTTCGTATTTTCTTATTTCTTCGAGACCTGGCCAAAAGTCCGCTGCGTCACGATCCAATTTTCAATATCCCGCGCGTGACTCTATACTCTATAGCGCCGTATTCAATTTCCTTGAGTTGAGTCGGTACCACGTTTAGAGTTGCTTAGTAGACGGGAGGCTACTCGAATCTATTTTCAAAGTTCGAATCATACCGTCTCTCTTGCTCTCAAATTAATGATGCGAGCGTCAGCGGAATGGCATGATATGAATGAACATACACATACACAAATCACGTCTTTGTGCCTTACGAGGTAGAAAAAGCCTAAGGTAACAGGTACCTACAGGCCACAATTAGCATTATTTGAGGGTGTATAGGTGGAAAATGGAATCAAAATAGTGATGGGTTGCTAGCCTCATCGCCCATAACATGATTCCTGTTTATTTTATTTATTTTAACTGGTAAATTCTATGTTTTTCCTTTACTCCCAGACCAGCATGGATGAAACGTATATCATAAACACTTGACATAAATTAACTTTCTTATATTTTTAACATTAATTATTCATAATGTTGAAATCATTGTCACCTATACGCCTACAACTATGCTAAACGTATATTTTTTAACATAAAAATATTTTTTATTACAGTTCGCGGTACCGTCAGCCCTCTCCCTTTCCCTGGAGTCCTCTTAATGCTGACCCTGACCGAGTGGAAAGGCCGACGAGTTCTCTTCATAACTCTCTTCATTCTTTCCCTCATATCTTCACTTGCCAACATCTTGTGTGAAGTCCTTGCGTATCGCAAGGCGGACTTAATATGTCAGATACTACACGCCCCAGTCCAAGGGTCCGCTATAGCACTATTGTATACAGTTATATGTGAATATTGCGATCCAAAACGCAGACTCTATTACCTTGTGGCAAATTCCTCCATTAAAATTCTGTTCTACTGGATAACTTTAGGATTTCACCAGAGAATTTTGATGTTATATTACGATTGGTTTTTGTACTGTAATATAACTCTTGGGGTATTAGGCCTATGGTCTTCTTTTAAATTGCCGGAGTCTCCGTACTGGTTGGCTTCTAGAAGAAGATATGAAGAGTGTGCGAGTGCTTTTATTGAGATCAGAGGTGAGGGTTCGGAGTCCAGCGAGGAGCTCCGAGATCTGACTGAAGCAAAGCCAAGGCCTGGCTCTTTCAAGATGTTCTTAACACCTTCATTATTAGCTTTGCCAGTCATGTTTATGACTAAACCTACAGAAGGTTTACTTCGTGAATATTATAATTTTATATCTAGAAATGATTTTATGGAAATCCAATACTCTGGCCCCTATTTGATCGTTTTATTAGCCAAATGTATTGCAGTCGTTGCCAGTTTGTTAACAGTTTTGATTCCTGTCAAATTACCCAGAAAATTATTGTTTTTGTCATGCGGTTTCATATTTCTAAGTGAATTCCTTTTAATATATATCGATACCCTAGTTCACACTCGTACTAATTACAGTTTTACTAATTTTACAGGAGAGCATTTTTAATGTTTGCATGTGAATAACTTATCGACGGTCAGGAAAAAATTACAATTAATGTATTTTTATCTTAGAATATGTCTTTGAGATTATATATTTCAAATATTTACTAACAAATTATAAAATCTTGATACTGAAAATTGTTCTTTAAGTAGCCCGACCCCTCAGTTAATACAAGTGTGCACGTCAATTCTACGAAATCAATGCAGTTAAGACATTGGTGACTATAATTTGTTCTATTTCAAGAATATTTTTTTAATTAAGAAAAATAAATTAAAGACACAGTTTTGTGAAATAGTTTTATTGCTATTAAAATATAAAAACAGGAACCAACTGAAACTTAAAAATTCTGAACAAGATCAGTCAAACTAAAAGCTTCATAAGCTTTCATTAACAAATTTAACACGAGCCCATGCTCAAAAACATAATTATTCTTTAACACAAATACTTTTTTAACGACACTAATCTAATAATAACGAAGAATTTAACATAATCACAGTAAAAATAAAAGAAATCACATGTTTATGATCGTAATACTGTTAAATCTTGAGATCAAATCTTTATAATCAGTCAGAAACTAAAATGATTTAGTCCGTAATTAAATATTAATCAGTCAGAACTATATAACTATTTCGTTATATATTAAACAATCGTCATCGGATTCTTCAGAATCAGTAAAAACATGAGTAATTTGGGTTGCACAAGGAATATTATTGTAGAAATTAGCGTATTCTGAAGGAATAACACCATCCTTCAGAAGCGTTATAATTAAGATCTTTTTTTTTCGCTTGTAATATTTGTATTTCGGACTCGTACGCTTTTTTCAGAGGAGCTTGCAATATTTTTAAATATTCTTGCTGTTTTTTTAGACTTCGCGTCTTACAAATATTAATTTCCAATCAAAATGCTAGTGCACAACTGTATTAAGTGTATTTAGCTCAAGGAAAGATCAAACCAAATAGAAATAAACTATGTTAACATCACTTTCCGTAATGTGTACAAAGATACTAAGTACTGTTAGCACAAAATAATTCTTACAAAAACATTGAAATGTTCTTTCACAACTGTATTAAGCGTATGTATAGCATCACTAAACAGGACCAATGTGCAGTTTTCAAAAGCAGCTTTCAGTTTGTAGGCTTCAAAATTAGGCACACATAATTTAAGTAACTTTACAGCAGATAGTTTTACATATATTATCAAATAAACGTTCCACTTACTTTCATCCGGGTTTTCTGAAGAAATCTTACTCAACGTCGATATTGCTCTATTGATAGCACCGCATGAAGATGCTTTGCCTTGTTCATCTTTCTGCTTCACTAAATTGACTAATTTTCGGCCTTTACTAAACATTTTAACGTACTACTTAGATGTTCTCCAATAAAAAGACGGACCGCATTGTTGCCTGGGCTCGTTCGGCTCAACGACTGAAGTTTATAGACCGACCGATCGCGGCAGGCGCATTACCCGCCCGCACCGCACCTCTCTTGGTCCCCTTTGTCGTCCTACCCCGCGCCCCTGTAACGCGCGGGCGAGGACTCATTCAATTTATTTCATTTTAAGCGGTCGGTCTATAGCAGTATGCGCCTATTATATTAAAGAGTAATTAAACAGTATAAAAGACAAAGCGTGCTGCTCGAACCTGGCGGCAGCGCGTGGTGCTGCGCCCGCGCCCTCTGTTAGGTAAAAGAACATTATACCTAGGTAGGTATGATTCAGTAAAGAATAATGACGTGTCAAATATACATTTCAGTAACAAAATAATCCTCGCAAAATGTTATTATATTGGAGGAAATCGTATTAAAATCAATAAACGCATGAATGCTTAGTAAAACGAATGAATACAATTGAATTATCGACACTAAACGCAAGGTGTCTTCAATACATTTTATAACAAATCGCATTAAAATAGCTTAACATGTGAACAAGTTTCTGCTTCGATATCGATTAAAAGCACTTATGACAAACGTAGTTACATTTTTTTTGTAAGCGTATGTACTAAAACTACTTAATTCATAATCGCAGAGAAAAAGTATAACTTCTCGATGTAATTAAGTGTTTTTAGGATGGATGTACATGTCTTTGAATTAAAACCTATCAACCTTAAATCACTTAAAGTATACGTACGTGACTTTTTTTTTAAATAATGGCTTTTAGTGTAATATTACACGCATCCGTCGCACTTAGTATTATTGTGCCACGTTGTTTTTAATAGAAGGAGAAGGCTTTTAAGATCTCGGATAGAAGCAAACGACGCAGAATTTTATTTCATATACATGGCGATAAAAAAGTTAAAAAATTTTTTTTTGTAATTAGTACGAGTGTGAACTAGGGTATCGATATGATGGTTTCTTCAACTTCCGTATACTTGCTTATTCTGGACACTACGGGCCAAGAATCGTAAGTTTACCGTTACTCATAGAAATAATTCCTCAAAAGTTTGTAAGTTTAGTTACAGCTTTCGTTACCTTGATAAACGTTACCGTAGAAGTATTTCTTGTTCATTATGAAGCATTGTTTATTGTGTTTGCTCCTGTTGTTATGGGAATGGTGTTAATTACTTACTTCATGATGCCCGAAGCGAGGGATAAAACTTTGACGCAGATAGAACAGTCGTACGTCTCGAAGAAGAACAAACCACCGCAAACTATTCATACAGATTTGTAGTTATTACAGAGGCCGGGAAATAAGTTGTTGCCGGCCGAAAACATACAGACCGCTGAGCGTGAGCGAGGCTGGATATTTTGAGGCTGGCAACTCCTTTTCCCGCCGAGATATGTATAGTACTATTCTCAAACATGCAATGAAATAAATAAAGTAAGGAAACTAAAAGTAAACTAGAAAAAAAATGCAGGATATAACAAACCTCGGTTATTGTTTTTTTTTATAAAGGTATTGTCATAAACAGAAAGAAAATATTGCCTATAGTTTTTTTTAATGGCTGAATGCCAAGATGCTGTATTACAAATACGTGTGAAACGGAAATTAAAAAAAGAGTCCATTGCCGGCTTTGGCCTGCAATGTTGTATGAAATCCTATTAAATCACAGCCTAATAATTATAAGGAAAATAACATCCAAATTTCATCCCATGTTTGAGACAAAAATGGAATGTTGTTGAATGTTACTTATCTGTATTTATTAAATCAAACAGCTTCATATAAGTATTAAAGAGTTTGATCATGTTTTTGGTTTGTTTTATTTACACGAATTAATTTTAAATTAGTAGTGAGTGCGTAGCGATTTTATTATTTACAGCTAGGCAGCTGCCTACAACCATATAATTTTCTTGACCACCATTGAACATAATTAAGTCATAAATACCCTGTAGGCTTATTATCTAACTCGCTCGCAATCGCCATCATGTTCATTTTGACAGTTCTTGTATGAATGTGACAGCTAGCTGATTCCGATGCCAATCGTCAGTCCATACATACATGAACTGTCAAAATGAACACGATGGCAATTGCGAGCGAGTTAGATAATAAGCCTACTGATCCCGTTGATCAGATCCCTTCTTAAAATGTATTAATTTAATTTAATAATCGTTACTAATTTAATTTAATAAATACCTATTGTCTACATTGTTCTTTGTTTCTGTATTGTTTTGTACTGATTTGTGGTGTTCAATAAAGAGTATTTGTATTGAATTGTATTGTACCTACAGAAGGGGATTGAGAGAGACATTAGAAACGTTGACTTGAGAATACGTTGAAATGCTTTTTAAAATAAATTGATAGAATTATATCCCAGCTTATTTATAGAAACTTTTATTAACTTCCAATGTAACTATGTATGTAAGTTAACCGTCTCCGCAGGAGGGAACTCTTCAACGGTTGGTCCGATTGACTTGAAATTTGGTACACATAATTATGAAGGACGGATGGCAACGCAAGTACAGTCAGCAAAAAAGCACGCATCAAAAATGATTTTTTTAGGTTAGGTAATCCTAGTACCTCCCATTAGTTCTGTGTGTGATCATATTCATATCTTTGTGTGTAGGTTCGTATCATTTTAGTGGTGTAGAAACGTTTTGTCTTCGTATTTTCTTATTTCATCGGGGCCTGGCCAAAAGTCCGCTGCGTCACGATCCAATTTTCAATATCACGCGCGTGACTCTATACTCTATAGCGCCGTGTTCAATTTCCTCGAGTTGAGTCGTTGCCACGTTTAGAGTTGCTTAGGTGAAGACGGGAGGCTACTCGATTCTATTTTCAAAGTTAAAATCATACCGTCTCTCTTGCTCTCAAATTAATGATGCGAGCGTCAGCGGAATGGCATGATATGAATGAACAAACACATACATACACATAGACAAATCACGTCTTTATCCCTTACGGGGTAGACAGAGCCTAAGTTGTAAGGAACGCCCTAAGGCGAGTGCCTCTGCACTGTTTTTAAATTGTACTTTTTTGGTCATCAGCGCACTCCTGGTCTTCCGCTACGAAGGAAATTGGTTATTTACACGCTCTAACCTAACAGCCATATTAGAAAAAGAATAAGAAGACGTCATGGTAAAACCACAGTATATATATAAGCTAAAGCAGTAAGGAAACTACGAATAAATCGGTTGAAACGAAACACGCACACAGGCGCGCGCTTTACACGGCCCCTAAGCGGACCTCGTCCACTCCGCTCAGGCTCAGGTCAGCTTAGGGGCCGTGTAAGGGTGCGGGTCCACCGAGGCGGAGACGAGCGGAGCGGAGAGGAGACGTGTGGGGATCGACCAATCATATTACATTCATATTACATGAAATCCACATCTCGTCTCCGATCTGTAATATGATTGGTCGATCCCCACACGTCTCCTCTCCGCTCCACTCGTCTCCGCCTCAATGGAGCCGCAGCCTAAAGCGCGCGCCTGTGTGCGTGTTTCGTTTCAACCTATTTGTTCGTAGGTTCCTTACTGCTTTAGCTTGTATATATACTGTGGTAAAGCACTTGACAATAACTGGCGTATGCAACTCAAGAATGTAGGGTGACTATACTTTTATTAATTTACATAATTTTGTAACACTTCACGCGTCTTCGTCTCCTGTGTGTAGCTTGCGCCTTTGAATTTTGAACTTGGTAAATATTCGACTACTCCAAAATTCGATTTTTGTTCATTCATTCACATCATATCTTCTCATTCATATCGTTCTTTCATGCTGGTCTGGGAGCAAAGAAAAAAAATAGAATGTACCAGTTGCTTCTCTACCCGCGCAGATGGTAAAATACCATCGAGGGAATGGGCAAAACTTATAGGAATCATGTTACAGGCGATGAGGCTAGCAACCCATCACCATTTTGATTTCCCTTTCCAGCTATACGCCCTTAATCATCCTAAACGTGGCCTTAAGGTTTTGTTACCTTAAGCTCTGTCTACCCCGTAAGGGATAAAGACGTGATGTATGTGTGTATGTATATGTTTATGAATAAACAAATTAATCTATCCACCCGTCCAGTTAGTTTTGGGACCTCTCTATATACAGGATGTTCCCGCTTGGCCGATCTACAGCGTGTTTGCGTTTGCTAACGTAACGGCTCAGCACGGCGAGGCGATAGCTTGTATGTTTGTTCAGTAAACCGGAGAGATGCAACAACGTAAAGTTTATTAAATTTGATTCTAGTTCTTGTTGATGGGAAATTTGATATAATGCTCCATTCAGGATAGAATTAGACAAGGAAAAATGATTATCTATGGTACATACATACCCATACTCCCTCACGAGGCCTAAGGTAACAAGACCTAAGGCCACGTTTATGGGTGAATATTTGGAAAGGGGAATCAAAATGGTGATGGGTTTAGTCTCCAAAGTCAGTACAAAATAAAATATGCAACATTAAAATATCCCCTATTTATCAATCAATTATTTTGTGACTTCCGTATCATAACTTGTATACATACATACATACATCACGTCTTTATCTCTTGCGGGGTAGACAGAGCCTAAGGTAACAAAACCTTAAGGCCACGTTTAGCATGATTAAGGGCGTATAGATGGAAAGGGTAATCAAAATAGTGATGGGTTGCTAGTCGCATCGCCTATACATGATTCCTTAGATTCTCGCCCATTCCCTCGATGGGCTTTTACCATCTGCGCGGAAAGAGAAGCGACTGGTACATTTGATGTTTTTTCTTAACTCCCAGACCAGCATGGAAGAAGATAACTTGTATAAAATACAAAAATCAGGTTAGCTATAATAACCGAAGAAAGTTTCCATATAAAACACCTAAAGAGGCAGAGGTAAATAACAATTTTGAATAATAGTAATTTATCTAGAAATAAACAAACTCACTTTGGCACTTATAATAATAGTTAGGTTAGCTAGCAACCCATCACTATTTTGATTCCATTTTCCACCTATACCTTACCTTAGGCTCCGTCTGTAAGGGATGAAGACGTGATTTGTGTGTGTGTGTGTGTGTTTGTTAGGTTTGTTCGGAACCCTCAGCGCACGAGTCCGGCTCGTACTTGACCTCTCATTCAGTCATAAGCTGATATCGAATAAGACCTCCATAAACAATTTAAATCATTTCCCTATAACAAATTCAACAGACAATCTTGTGCGCTAATAATTCAGAGACCGCTCGCAACCAAAACGTCCTAATAGTATTTTGTTTATTAACACTTACGTCGTTTCAGTTCCGTGTTGCGCAGCATTTCAGTTTCAAAATCAGGGGAAGTAATCAGACGGAGGAGTGATTTGGCACGAATATTGTATTTGGTGTTCATTGCGTGCTCTATCACCTTAGTAGGATCATACATACATACCTATATACATACATACATAAATAAATCACGTCTTCCGTCTTTCGTAAATCCCTTACGCAGGCTTATCATTATATGGTTCATTCAAGATAAAATTAGAATCTAGAATCACTGATTATCAACCCTTTTTCATGAAGTTGTATAAATGTTTCTCTCTCTCTCTCAAACACAATACGAACGAATAAAAAAGCAAATTGTTTACAGCGACAGTAATTTCACGTTTATTACAACTTGTTATTTACCTCTGCCTCTTTAGGTGTTTTATACGGAAACTTTCTTAAGTTATAGTACCTAAGCTAAAGCAATTTTTTTGTAATACGTTAGCATTACTATTTTGATTCCATTTTCCATCTATACCTAGCCCCACAATCTTGCTAAACGTGGCCTGTAGGTCTTGTCACCTTAGGCTCTGTCTACCCCGTAAGGGATAAAGACGTGATTTGTGTATTGTATTGTATTTAACTAGGGACCCGCCCCGGCTTCGCACGGGTGCAATCAGTGTTTCTCTACTATATCCTATCCTACTAATATTATAAATGTGAAAGTTTGTCAGTATGTTTGGATGTTTGTTACTCTTTCACGCCAAAACGGGTGGACAGATCTGGATGAAATTTGGAACATGGATAGAATATAGTCTGGAATAACACATAGGCTACATTTTACCTCGGAAAATTGCGTAACTCCTGCGGGATAGCGATAAACGAATTCTATGCAGACGAAGTTGCGGGCAACAGCTAGTTATACATATAAACCTTTCCTTTGACTAACTCTATCCATTAAAAAAAACCGCATCAAAATCCGTTGCGTATTTTTAAAGATCTAAGCATACATAGGGACAGACAACGGAAAGTAACTTTGTTTTGTACTTGGTAGTGAAGATGTACGCTCTATTATTCGATACTTACTTAAATGAATACTTGTTTCAGGCAGCAATGTAGTGTGCCCAAGCGTTGCTCTCGTCTTTCAGCGGAGCCCCAGTAATCTAGGTCGCGCTGGCAATTTGAATCAACGTCACACTCCCAGCATCGCGTCAAACGCACACAAACTACATTTTCTCAGGCGTGACACGAGCGTGGCTACGCTCAAATGTGATGCATGCCATAATTTGAAGTACTCTCCATTCGGGATAGAATTAGACAGAATGAAAAATGCTTCTTTTTTTTATATTTTTTTTCTGTGATGTGTTTTATTTAATGTCAATCAATACAATGGATATAGACGTGATTTGTGTATGTATGTATGCATGTATGCAGGAGGTAATAATTATGATTGGTATTTTGATGTTCTGTGTTATGGACGTTATGCTAATGCGGCCAAATGTTAATACATATAGTACACTAGCTTTTGCCCGCGGCTTCGCACGCGTGAACCATGAGCATTTCAAAGAAGCTAGCAATCAAGCAAGCGAACACCCAAACCCATGCAAGCAGGCAAGCAAGCATGCAAGCAAGCATGCATGCAAGTAAGCACGCAAGCATGCATGCATGCAAGCAAGCATGCATGAAAGCAAGTATGCAATCAAGCATGCAAAGCAAGGACTCAAGCAAGCATGCATGCAAGTAAGGATGCATGCATGCAAGCATGCATGAAAGCAAGTATGCAATCAAGCATGCAAAGCAAGGACTCAAGCAAGCATGCAAGCAAGCCCCCGCATTGCCCCGCTGCCTTAATTTTTCTGAAACTGTAAATATTACAGGATTTTTATAAAACAAACCTAACCTAACCTAAAGGGCTGTCCTAAAATATACCTACCCCAAATAGCTTTTGCCCGCGACTTCGTACGCGCTAAAATGTAAAACGAAAAAATAAGTTTTTTCCCGTTCCCGTGAAAATTTTGGGGAGTGCTTTCGGAGTACACTTAAAGCCTTTAAAGAAACACACGTTATAAATGTTAAGTCTCTTTCTTCTGCTGTTTCGTCTGGAAACGTAAAATCCCGGTTAAATGTTAGGAAATCCTTTGTTAATGCTTCCTTACACTCCCTAAGGAAGCTAAATGCTAAATTTCATCTTTCTATAACCAGTAAAACGAAAAACCCCGTTTTTCCTGTTCTCGTGGGAATTTCTGGAAACCCTTTCTTAGTGCTCCCATACACTCATCAAGGAAGGTTCTTACCAATTTTTACGACCAGTAAAACAAAAAATCTCGTTTTTTCCCTATCCCGTGGGAATTTCGAAAAATACCTTCTTAGTGCACCTCTAGGATACTCAAGGTATATGTGTGCCAAATTTAAATTTTCTAGCCATATTATGCCTACCGCAGTATTTCTTTGTAAACAAATATTTTTCCCGTTCCCGTAAATATGTTACGAAATCCTTTGTTAATGCTCCCTTACTCTCCCTAAGGAAGCTAAATGCTAAATTTCATCTTTCTACGACCAGTAAAACGAAAAATCGATCCCGTAGAACTGAAAATATAAATCCCGTTTTTTTTCCTTATCCCGTGGGAATTTCCAAAAATCATTAAGACATTATTTTACTATTATAGTCACCTACTTCTATGCCAAATTTGAACAGTCTAGTAATTATAGTTCATAGGATTTCGTTTAACTGAATATATAAATCCCGTTTTTTTCCTTATCCCGTGGGAATTTCCAAAAATCCTGAAATCAGTTTCTTCGTTTTGTAATCACCTACTTTTGTATCAAATTTGAAGTCTAGTTATTATAGTTACTGAGATAGCGTCACTCGGAGTCGAATATATAATTCCCGTTTTTTCCTTATCCCGTGGGAATTTCCAAAAATCCTTCCTTAGTGGATGCCTACATTGTATAAGGTATCTATGTGCAAAATTTCAAGTCTCTAAGTCCAGTGGTTTGGGCTGTGCGTTGATATATAGTTAAGTCAGTCAGTCAGTCAGTCAGTCAGTCAGGACTTTGAATTTTATATGTATAGATTATTTGCTTCGTTGGACATTTTGCTACGTCGACGACATGGCACTGAACCACACTTACAACCAATGGTTATCTCACAGTTTTTGACCCCTTAATAAGAACAATATTTTACTAAGGTCTCAGGACATTAAACACAGTATTCGCCGCAGCAATATTTTAGGTATTTTGTATACATTTTTTCTGATTTGGTTCTTATGTGGTGTCCAATAAAGAGTTATTGTATTGTATTACGTCATACATTATCCAAACCCTTTCCTTATCCTTACATGCTGATTTGAGAGCAAAGAATAAACACAGAATGTACCAGTTGCTTCTCTTTCCGCGCAGATGGTAAAATGCCTATCGAGTGGGCCAAAATCTTAGGGATCATTTCATAGGCGCTGCGGCAACCCATCACTATTTCGATTACCCTTTCCCCTATACGCTCACAATCATACTAAGCATGGCCTTTAGGTCTTGTTACCTTAGGCTCTGTCTACCCCGTCATGGACGCGATCTTATCTTCAGTACCGCTCTGCTTTCAGAGTAGTACATGAGGGTGTGACAGCTGACGTGAGGGTCAGCGGGCATAAGCCTGCCGTCGGAGCGGTGCGCCCCGTAAGGGACGCGACCGCGGAGCGGCGTGGCTTCGGCCGCTGTCGGTCAACACGTAACCCCGGCCCGTAGGCGCCGGGAACGTGGGCCGCTGTCTTTGTCAAGACGGGGGCCATGAGAAGACAACCTTTATAAAAAATCCAAGCGGCACCAGCGGGGGAGGGCAGGAATTCCCAAACCTGTATTGCACAAGTGCCGCGAAGAGGAAACCCCATCTCGGGGTGGTCGTGAGGCGTCGCGGTGACACCAAGTGCTCCCGTTAAGCCTCACATACGACCGAATAGGGGATCCGTGTGGTTTCCACATCATAAAAAAGGCTCTGTCTACCCCGTAAGGGTGACTACATGACTCATGTATGTAAGTATTATGTAACTCATTCTGTACTCCAGTATGCAGTAAGATGAGAACCCATCCTAATTCGAAAGCCGGTCCCCGGAGAAATTACATTGCGAGCCACTGACGGATACACTGGCGTGCAATCACACTGCACTGCGGGCTGCGGATTGCTTATTTTTAGGGTACCGCAGCTCAAAAGGAAAACGGGACCGGGATTCGAACCCTAATAGACTACAGGCCCACGTCCAAAAAATGTGAGTCATATGAACCACCAGGTGACGTATATAGGACGATATAAGAGCATAAAATGATAAGATTCAGCATTATGCCGTCACTTGTAAGCTGTCCAACTGAGTGCTTGTGAGAATTCAAAAGTGCAGGTAGATTGAGTACATTTTGGTCATATATTTTTGTACGGCATTTTTACCATCGATAGATCCATGAAAAATAATAAGAAAGCGCGCAGTGCCGTAAAAAAAATGGTGCGCCACAAAGTCGGTAATTTTTATTTTATTTTCTAAGCTTCATTCACACTGGTTCGTTTCAAATGTTTTTTTTCCATGGGCTTGTAGGTACTCTAAGTCTAAGTTGTCTATAAGCACTGGAACTTAACAGAATGGTGAAACAACCCCTTTAACTCATAGTGTAGGATGAAAGGTGTTTATTTATCCATAATAAAATTAGTATTTACATAAAGTGTTCAAGAATAATAGTTTTATACGACTAAAAGTCTTCAAAAATTGAGCGTGCGTCTCGATCGGATGCCGGTTGCGAGAGAGCGAGAGATACCGAGCGAGCGAGTAGGTCGGCGGGTTGCGTTCAGAAACGTGGTTAAGCGCGCTACAATAGCTTTAAACTAAATTTTCAAGATTAATTTTTGCCTGTAACCATTATTCGTTACCTAGCTTACCGTTCCGTTCTCCACTGAATTTCCTCGGCACCAAAACAAAATCCGTATCCGACTCACAACTACATTTGAAACTTCCAGATTTCTAGCAAATTTGATTTGTCTCGGAGCGGGCGCCTGATTCGATTCTCGCGCGTGACGCGGACGCGCTGGGAGAATAAAAAGGCTCAGAAAGGTAACTTCCTTACAACCATTGGCGTAACTATAACGTCTGGGGCCCGTGGCAAATTCGTCAGATGGAGCTCCTTCCTCAATGTAAAGAAGTGCATCAGCATCCCTTCTGTGCTCTAAACCAAGCCAGTTCGGGGCCCCGTAGAGCAGGGGCCCCTGGCATTTTGCCACCCCTGCCACCCTATAGATACGCCACAGCTTACAACAAAGTTCATGGAGCCATATTTTATAGTTCCTGTTCCAAAAATCTTCTTCCATCTGGTCTGGGAGTAAAGAAAAAACATAGAATGTACCAGTTGCTTCTCTTCCCGCGCAGATGGTAAAAGACCATCTAAGGAATGGGCGTAGGAATAATGTTATAGGCGATGCGGCTAGCAATCCATCACTATTTTGATTCCTCTTTTCACCTATGCGTCCACAAATATGCTAAACGTGGCCTTTAGGTTTTGGTTCCTTTGGCTCTGTCTACCCAGAAAGGGATAAAGACGTGATTTGTGTATGTGTAAGTGTATGTATGTATGTCTAATGGAGAAAAAAATTAAAATCAGTCCAACTAACAAATCCTTCCTTTCAATCCAAACAATCAATTATTAGTGTAGACGAAGATATAAATACATGCAGTTCCGCCTCTATGCTAATTTATTCTTCTGAACAGGCCGCAGTAATGTGACAATCATTGATTTACAGCTATTGAGTGAGACTCGGGTCTTGTTTAGACAAACTCTGCGCGAGCGCTGATTCAGTTCTCTATTTACGCTATGGCATGAATTCAAGAAAAAAACGCAGGCCTTGGAGGGTATGAGCGGATTAGAAACTTCTTATACACCATTGAATTGCTTCGCAGGGGTGGATGCAGGTTTTGTCAAAAAAAAAGACATTTATTCCTTTTTACAAGACACACAAATATAAGAGAATATACACAATATTATAGAAAAGAAACAAGAAAAAGAAAACACAGACATGAAAAATAGATCACCACCGCTGTGTGTGCAAAGTGCTGGAGGACTATTCTAAGGATTTTTGGAGCGTCAATAAGACAAGTGATCCTTCAGCTTGCGCTTGAAGGTGTAACTACTTGACGCTCCTTGGATAGGGGGAGGAATATCATCCAGCACTTGGTCGCCGCTAACTTGAAACTGCCTCGAAATGCCGCAGTCCGGTGCGAACCATTCAACCACTCAAGAACGAGAACCATTCAAGAATTTTTCCTCCGCCGAATAGCTAATGCATACATGCATGCACATATATACACAAATCACGTCTTTATCCCTTACGGGGTAGACAGAGCTTAGGGTAACAAGACTTACAGGCCACACAGCCACAGGGAAAAGCTAATGGTTATTTTTTTATATTTTCAAATGTAATTTCGCTCAAAAATTCTGAAAGACTCAGAGGTGCTATCCCGGGATTCGAACCACTAGGCTACAACCGGCCTGCTTGATAAAAGAATGTATTTAGATATCCCGTCGAGACACGAAAAAAACAAAACCAAATCACAGCAACATAATTATCAGCAGAAACAACCAACACAAAGACCATAAAGAAAACCACTAGACACGCTCAATAGTCAATACCAGTAAGTATTAATTGGATGACTCAATAACCAGTAACTACAAGTCATAAGCGCCATAGAAAGCCTGTTCACTTACGACCTTTCCGATAATCTGTATCGGAACCCACTAATGACGTCACAGCGATCCTTTGAAACCGGTTTTTCCCTTATGCAGTACATTAGGGGTGGCACGTGACAGGAAAACTAAAGAAACGGTCTGGAGAAAAGATTTCGGATTTAATTTGGGAGAGTGACTTCGTATTGTTCGTAATGGGTTATTTGTTTGACAGCTGTGAGTTAGCTCAGGCAGTTTATACTAGTTTGATGAACGCAAAACTTCGATAATGTCTTCATAGTAAATGTTGCTAGCTTGTGTAAAGTACCTATAATAGACTACAAGCCAATGGAAAAAAGAAACATGTGAAATGAACCAGCGTGAATGAAGCTTAGAAGGCTGTTAGGTACTATATCATATAATAACTCTGAGCGCTATGCCGGCATTTCTGAGCGAGATAGCTGATATAATCTAGGGATTAACAAATGGGCTATTTTTTATCCCGGAAAATTGCATAGTTCCCGCGGGATAGCGAAAAACTATTTAGCAGCTAGTAAGACAATATAATAAAATAAACGTAATTGCGCAGTTATAAAAACAGAATAATGGCGAATGTAGCGCCCCCTGATGGACTATCAGCGTAAACTGCATCTAAGAGCATGCACTGACAATACGAATACAATGTAAAAACCGGATCACAATCGGTTGAGTAGTTTTTATGAAACATGGTAACAGACACCCACGCAAACAAACAAACACACAACCTCTAACGTCAAACGCATATACTGCCTCCGATAGGTTCCGTCGGTCGTGGAAAAAAATGAAACCTAGGCATAGACGGACTAACTTGTTAACTATGTAATAAAGCATTATCTCTTATTACTCTTCCATACTGGTCTGGGAGTAGGTAAACACAAAAACAGAATGTACCAATTGCTTCTCTTCCCGCGCAGATGGTAAAAGCCCATCGAGGGAATGGGCGAAATTTTAGAAATCATGTTATAGGCGATGCGGCTAGCAACCCATCACTATTTTGATATCCCTTTCCACCTATACGCCCGCAACCATGCTAAACGTGGCCTTTAGCTCTTGTCACCATTGGCTCTTTCTACCCCGTAAGGGATAAAGACGTGATAGAATCGTGTGATTTAAACCCAAATTGACTACAAACATTTATTTGATTTAAAAATTGTAACCTCCACAAAGTACCGCCTGATCCAATACATACATAAATAAATCACGTCCTTAGGTATCCCTTACGAGGTAGACAGAGTTTAAGGTAACATGACCTAGAGACTTCGTTTACCGTTATTGTGGGTGTATGGATGGAAAGGGGAATCAAAATAGTGTTGGGCCTGATTCAATGAAATAATTTAAAATATGAATTTAAAGCTACAACGTCGGTAACCCTGGAAAGCAGTGGTAAAATTTGCATCATGGTTTTTCCATTTCCATTCCTATCTAGTCGAGTACTGTTGTCGCAGTATGTATTAAGTAACAGCAAAATCAACGAGAACTTCCATGCTGGCCTGGGAGTAAAGAAAAAACATAGAATATACCAGTTGCTTCTCTTCCCGCGCAGATGGTAAAAGCCCATCGAAGAAATGGGCGAAAATCTTAGGAATCGTCTAATAGGCGATGCGGCTAGCAACCCATCACTATTTTGATTCCCCTTTCCACCTATACGCCCACAATCATGCTAAACGTGGCCTTAAGGTTTTGTTACCTTAGGCTCTGTCTACCCCGTAAGGGATAAAGACGTGATATATGTAAAAATATGTAAAATCGACGAGTGGAAACTTTTTTTAACTCATACGTACAATCATATATCACGGCTTTATCCCTTACGAGGTAGACAGAGCCTAAGGTAACAAAACCTAAGGCCACATTTAGCATGATTAGGGGCGTATAGGTGGAAAGGGAAATCAAAATAGTGATGTCGCTAGCCGCATCGCCTGTAACATGATTCCTAAGACTTTCGCCCACATTAAACACATTCCAACATTTTTAATTTTAGTAAGAAACATTTAAAATTAGAAATGTGTTTTTTTTTAATTCTTTGCCGTGGACGTCTTCTGGTATGATGATACATTCAGAACAAGAAAAGAGACCGAACATGAGCCAAGCGTTATTAAAAAAAAACACAATCAAAAGATACAGTCATTAGAAAAGGTTACATACAAATTTGTATTGCCGTACTTTCAAAAAATAGAGTGGACTTCTTGCTGTCTTAGAAATTCTAAATTGGTACAAAGATAGCTCTTATAGTGCATACAACTAATGAAATAAGTTTAAAAGTGTATTCTTACTGTCCGTCTAAGTATCCAATATAAAATGATTTCACACTGCTAAAATTTATTTAACATACACACAACATACACATAACATGTTGTATGTAACATGTTGTATGTATTTGAGTATGTATTTATCTACATTATATAAGTATGTTTATCCGTTGCCTGGTACCCATAGTACAAGCTTTGCTTAGTTTGGGGCTGGGTCAATTGGTGTAATTTGTCCCAAGATATTTATTTATTTATTTATTTATTTACATTAGATGTTTTACTATCAAATGAATCAAGAATTTTTACTTCCTGATTTTTTATGTTTACTTTTACGGTTTTACCGTTAGAAATTAAATTTTTAAACAACACTGAAAATTAGAACACAGAAAAACCCGAAATGATGATGTAATTGTGTCGTACACACACATCATTCAAACGGATGACGCTTGGCGACAAAAATTCGAATAGTAACAAGGTCACGTGGCAGCTAGTAATAGATAGAAAAATACGAATGCTTACCCACCTGCTATGGGTGGTGTAGGGGTATAGCACGCATCACGGAATGACGAGGATCCGGGTTCGATTCCCGGCCCTAGCTTTACTTTTCGAATTTTTCTGTGTTCTAATATTTTCAGTGTCGTTTAGGAATAAGATATTTTATTTAATTGCACAATTTGTATGGAAACTTCGGCGCTTGAGTCCGACTCGCACTTGGCCAGCTTTTGTAAGTACAATTAGCTTGTATTCTTGTGTCGTACGCATCACCAAAGGTCAGCACGCCGGTAGCACACTGTACATTACCGTTAAGTTTATCTGAAAGCTAAATTAACCAACTTAACAAATAAATTTAACCTTAACATTAATTTAATGTTCATTATTATTATTATTGGTCAGTTAACGCACCCCATAATTCATAACCAAATGCGTTGTTCACCATCAATCAAAAACAAAACCTATAACAACGACAATAAGAATCTAGCTCTACCAATGATGTCTCATAACACCTTTTTATACTTAAACAGTAGCATTTAAAGTGATCTAAAATACGATTTAAGTTAAGGGGTTAAAAGTTAAATTTACTTGCGGCAGTACAGGCGCTTACGCTTTTTGAACAAACAGTATAATTCACACAAGTTTGCCTATTCACTAGCACGGAACATGATCGTAAATCTAAACAAGAGCTGATATAATTTGCAACTAACGCTATTACTGTGTAGTTGCATGGCTCACTTTATTTCAGTTGCTTGTTTGAACGTTGGCGGCAAAAGCATTAAAAGTTTTAGGGTTCCCTATCTCTAAAGGAAAAAAGGAACCTTTTATGGTACGCAGCTTCGTCTGCATAGAATTTGTCTATCGCTATCCCGCAGGAATAACGCAATTTTCCGGGATAAAAAGTAGCCTGTGTCACAGTATATATATAAGCTAAAGCAGTAAGGAAACTACGAACAAATCGGTTGAAACGAAACACGCACACAGGCGCGCGCTTTACACGGCCCCTAAGCGGACCTGAGCCTGAGCGGAGTGGACGAGGTCCGCTTAGGGGCCGTATAAAGCGCGCGCCTGTGTGCGTGTTTCGTTTCAACCGATTTGTTCGTAGTTTCCTTACTGCTTTAGCTTATATATATACTGTGCCTGTGTGTTATACCAGACTATAATCTATCTATGTTCCAAATTTCATTGAGATCTGTCCTGCCGTTCTGGCGTGAAAGAGTAACAAGCATCCATCCACCCAGCCATACTTACAAACTTTCGCGTTTATAATATTAGTAGGGAGATCACTTCATTCTCTGTCTGTCTGTCCACCAAGATCCTTTTTTTAGCACCGCGTAGAGTTAATCTTCCATGCTGGTCTGGGAGTTAAAAAAAATATAGAATGTACCGGTTGCTTTTCTTCCCTCGCAGATGGTAAAAGCCCATCGAGGGAATGGGCGAACATCTTAGGAATCACGTTATAGGCGATGCGGCTAGCAACTCATCACTACTTTTGATTCCTCTTTCCACCTATACGCCCAATAATGCTATACGTGGCCTTTAGGTCTTGTTACCCTAGGCTCTGTCTATCTTCACCTGCGGGGGAGGGCGGGAATTCCCAATCCCGCATTGCACAGGTGTCGCAGTGAGGTAGCCCCATCCCGGGGTGGGCCCGTAGGGCGCCGCGGTACACGCCAGTTCTCCCGTAGTGCCCTACAATAGTGCCAAATTTGGGAATCCGTGTGGTTTTTATAGGGTATGCCTGACGCCTCGGGAGGGCCCCAAATACTCCTGGTAACCCCGTACCTGGCCGGATGCATAAGGAGCATTTCCCACACCATAAAAAAAGGCTCTGTCTATCTCGTAAGGAATAAAGACGTGATTTATGTATGTATGTATGTCTGATTTCTGGCTGGCTCATGTGTGTAAACTTCACCAATCTACGACAATACAACGAAATTAGACTTAAATTTCCTAGGGGCCAAGATTTGACCATTAATTTAACTTAATGAATACCGACAACTTCCTCAGCCACGCCGTATATTTATTAAATTATGAAATTTCTCGATAATTTCCATAATTTCCGCAGCAATTTTGCGAATCAGAGCGAAATTAGTTCGGTACGCGGCGCCTGTAATTTCGCAACTGAATAGAGGACAATTTGTGACGTCACACACAGACATGGCCGCCGGAGCGGTAACGCACAGACACGGCAGTTTATTCCACTTTCCGTAGACTTTCCGCCACTAAACCGTATCGTATCGCATTATCGTGTGATCCATGCATACCGCGATCCACATCACGATATACATACATACATCCAACCTAGGGCTCTTCAAGGCTAGAGTGAATAGGCTATTACTGAACCAGTGAGTTACACCTTTGGCCTCATCTGCACCTTCCACCAAGTGAGATAGAGGTCAATCACTGGTCAGTTTATAGTAAAAAAAAAAAAAAAAAAAACCTTTATATATACATACATACCGTCACGCCTTTATCCCACAGGGGTAGGCAGAGACTACTTTTTCCGCTTGCTACGGTCCTGACACATTTCTTTCGCTTTATCACGATGTATTGTTTCGAAATCCACGATACTATATTGACATACTACCACGGCAATATTAATCACATTAAGACGTAAGGCAATTTTTTTATAGAATTTACCAGTTGCTTCTCATCCCGCGCAGATGGTAAAAGCCCATCGAGGGAATGGGCGAGTCTTAGGAACCATGTCATAAGCGATGCGGCTAGCAACCCATCACTATTTTGATTTCCCATTCTACCTATAATACGCCCTCAATCATGCTAAACGTGGCCTTATGGTTTTAAATGTGCAGCTATAGGGGCTTAGTGAAATTTATCAATGTTGCTTTGAAAATGGGCACTTATTACACATACACATACACACAACTCACGTCTTTATCCCTTACGGGGTAGACAGAGCCTAAGGCAACAGGTACCTACAGGCCACATTTAGCAAGATTGTGGGCATATAGGTGGAAAATGGAATCTAAATAGTGATGGGTTGCTAGCCTCATCGCCTAAACATGATTCCTATTATTTTCGCCCATTCCCTCGATGGGCTTTTACCATCTGCGCGGGTAGAGAAGCAACTGGTATATTCTATGTTTTTCCTTTGCTCCCAGACCAGCATGGAAGTGTCACTTAAGTGGCACTTATTAAACTTGTTTTATAGGGTGTTAAGGTCACCGATGTTTGCCGAATTATGTTGGCTCGAAGGTATTAAATAACTACTGCCATTAGTTCTTAGTTCTTGTACATTCCTTACATGCTCTGCTAAAACCAATTTATTTTTTGTCAGCATACTTATAGGGTGTTCAGGTCACATTAAGGGCACCAATGTTTCGCGAACTACGTTGGCTCGTATTAAATCTCTCTTGGCATTAGTTCTTAGTTCTTCTACATTCCTTACGTGTTCTGCTAAAACCAATTAATCTCCTTTCAGCATAGTTTAGGTCTGGACACTTATTTTGTGTTTTACACTCTCAAAATCAGTTTTTATAATAACATCCACTTTTCCTATTACTGTTTGTAACAAATATCTCTAAAAATACTATATATTGTATTTCTATATATTATTTACTAGCTGTTGCCCGCAACTTCGTCTGCACAGAATCCGTTTATCGCTATCCCGCAGCAATTACGCAATTTTCCGGGATAAAAAGTAGCTTATGTGTTATTCCAGACTATAATCTATCTATGTTCTAAATTTCATCCAGATCTATCGAGCCGTTCTGGCGTGAAAGAGTAACAAACATCCATACATCCATTCTTACAAACTTTCGCGTTTATAATATTAGTAGGATATATTCACTATTTTACAAACGCCCCTAAAGTTGCGTTTGCAAGATGGCGCTTCGTCCACGGCGCCAAATTTTGTGTGGAGACTCGGCCAAATATTATATTTATGTCTTATCCCCCCGTTCCTACATCTTTGGTCTCTTATTGTGTCAGGTTGAATTCCACACATAATTATTTCTGCCCACACAGCGATGTGTTCCGAACGTGCAGAAATTAACGCACACAAAATGGGCCATACGTCAATGCCCGCAGGGGCCATTTGGGCGTGGCAAATTAATATTTTACAAGGAGAATATTCGGAAATATTGGTCGTGAATTATATATTGGATGCAGATTTGGAAATATTCGGCGTTGTTGATAATATCGTTTACTTTGGACGGGTATTGGTTGCGTGGGGTGAGTTAGCGTTTCATCATTTATTGTTGCGCTCCGTTTCTCGCTGTTCCGAGCTGCTGTGTCAAAATTAAAGATAGCACTGATGATAGCACCTCAAGAAGAAGAAGAACAGCTTCCAGCATTAATGAATGTTTCGGCAAAAAGTAAGTACTACTTTGTTTTTCTTAAGATTGTGACATTAATGCCGACAGCGCGTATCTAAGATAGGTAGGTACCTAAAGAAATTTGTAAAAAAAACATTTTCAATATACCTAAGTTCTTTGCTGTCTACATTTTTTAAACAGTGCATACATTGTCATCCATCTTACAAAATATATACTTACTGATTATCTGCGTTCATTTAAATGTTTACGATTAGTAAATCGACACTTAAATTTGAACTGAACGATCGTACAATTCCATACATAGATACATTGCAAGTTAAAATATCAACTTGTAAAATAACGCAGAAAAGAAAAGGGAATGATGATTAAAACGAAGGAGACACATCGCAAGTTAATAAAAATCTTGTAAAAATCTACTCCTTTTCAACCGTTACTTTATAGTTCTAGCTATCGATGTCAGGATCCTCATCCATTAAGAATGCGCGTTCTTCATGCAAATTACTCCCGGTTCTGTTTGCAAACCAGATGGAACTTTCCAGATTTCCCAGAACTTTCCAGAATCGAATTAAGGTTAGCTCCCGTGTGAGACTAGAATATTGTGTGGAATAAATTAGTTTAAAGGAAGAAATCAAGTAGCGAACATTATGATTTCGTAACTTAAAAATCTTACAATAAAATACCGTAACCTACCTACCTAACCTAGTACCTAATTTGTTTTTTTGTAATACTTTTTTTGTGGCAATAAATTGTTTTTTCTTTCTTTCTTTCTTTCTTTCTAACCTACTTATGTTCATAAAGTATCAAAAGTGAAAAAAATACTTTATTAATTCCTTTCTCTTGAGCCATTAGACCAGGCGGTCGAAATTAGGGTATTTTCCTCAATCCCCTCGGGTATTTACAAAAATTACGCGGGGATTCCAGGAAATATCTTTGTTGTCTTCCTTTTTAGGTTTCATGAAGCGTAAACTACATTCGTGCAAAATTTCGTCTTTGAAAGATATCGAGATTAAAAGTAGGCTATTGCGACGGGAATCCGCCATATGAAGTGGTGGTGACCATATTATAGACAAACAGGCTTTCAAATGGGATTCGCCTGGAGCTAGAAAAAGAGGTCGTCCCACAACAATATGGCAGCGCTCTGCTGACAGGGAATTACAATTCATATGCATAAGATGGCAAAAATGTCGCGGCGCAGGATCGTCTGAAGTGGAAATTATGGTAAGGATACATGTTCCTGATCAGAAATTACAAGATGATGTGTTATTCAAGAAATCAAAGTTTTCACAAAAAAAGTCCAACAGTCTTACCTTTAACAGTAGCAAACTGCTATCTTCTGGGCAAGACTATCATTATAAATGGAATAAAATTTCTAGGAATGGAACATGAAACTGAAGACATCGATTGGAAAAATCGAACTACAAAAATACCAAACCCTAAAGTCTTAATATCACCGTTATTGTCGTTAGTGTTCGCTCCAGCCTCCCCCAGGCATTATGTAGATGAGTCTTGTTCAGATCGCTATCTCTTGCCTTGACAAAATTGTGAGGCGATAAAAGCATGAATAGCAATTTTAGAGTGGTTCGACGGGAATATTAAAGAATGGTTGTGAATAAATAATTTATTTGAAAACATTACAGGATTTTCCATTGTTTGGTTTTGACACGATGCGTGGCCACGCTGAGGCATATTAATTTCTAAACTCTGACAACAGAAGAGTTACATTTAGGTAATTTGTTAAATCAAGCGCCAGGTAACGAGTCGCATAACCAAAAACTAAACCAATTTTTAACCTTTAATGTCACGTAAGCTACAAATGAGTGTATCTTCGATTGAGAGATACTAAGCTGTGATCTCGTACAAACCTGGAACGACCCTAGCGCCACCTAGTCAATGACTATAGAACTGCTACGACGTGAGAGTAGCTAGGGCTGGCGACGTCATCCGTGTTCTGCTTCGCGCTATCAAAGTATCTTAACGCGGATGCAACTGGCAACCTTCCAGTGGCGTGGCGTCAAGTATATCAGAAGGCAAGCCAAATGGAATTTAACTAGCCTTTTTCTCTAATTCTGCACAATAAAGTGCCCAACTGCCTTAAAATAGGCAAGCCGGTGCGAATCGACTTCTATGGACGCCACGCCACTGCAACTTTCTTCCTTTGGACCTCTTTTGGACTTTCTTCCTTATTTGACTATTTTCTTATCTAGTCTTTCCATTATGGTCATAATCACAGGAGGATAATGACGTTGGATCCAAGTGGGCAAAACCTCGGGCCAAAACGCCAAAGGCAAAACCTATATCACCATTATTCTTAAGTAAGAAGATCGCCTATTATGTATGCCTGTTTTCTGCATTGTTGACTATGTGGCGTTCTATAAAGAGTGTTGTATTGTGAGAATAATGGCTATATTCAAGCGTTTTGCCAGTTAATGTATTTACTTATTATTTATTACTATCATCAAATGAAAATACTATCTCCATGAAATTTCTCATTTAAAATAAGTTACCAACACGGTTAAGCTGAGCGTGTAATATTTCTACAAAATGAAATGAAGCGAACGTGACACAAAAACTGCGATAGAACGTGCACCGTTTGCCGTTTTTCCAGCAAACTTTCCCGCGGTAAATTCACAAACCATACGTCATGGGCGATACGGGAGATAAGGCATTCGTTTGTTGCGAGTTTTTTAGACTATTTAACGAGGAGAAAAATAATAGACGGTGAAATAGTGGCTGTTTCTGGAACCGGTTGAAACTTGGCATTTTGTTTAAAGTTAATAGTTGTTGCTCTTGATCTTGCACGTAAGTAGCAGAGTAGCTAGGTAACTATTTGTTTTCACACCTCTCATTCAGAAAAACTGTTTCGAAGAGTTTTTTTGCAAATGCAATTTTTTGATGTTTCTAATTGTAAAACCACGCCATTTTCTATGCTGGTTGCTCTTTGATTCTCTGGTAATCCTTTAATTATTATAAACTAGAGCAGGGTAGGCGAACCTTTATTATATTTTGATTCCCCTTTCCATCTATAGTACGCCTACAATCATGCCAAGCGTGGCCTTTAGGTCTTGTTACCTCAGGCTCTGTCTACCCCGTAAGGGATATAGACGTGATTTGTGTGTGTGTGTGTGTGTGTGTGTGTGTGTGTGTGTGTGTGTGTGTGTGTGTGTGTGTGTTTTTTATGATCGGCGACGTGCCCAAAATATTGTGTCGCGTGCCATTAATGGCACGCGTGCCATTGATTCGCCTACCTTGAACTAGGTGTTACCCGCGACTCCATCTGAACAGAATTCGCTTATCGTCATCCCGCGGGAACTATGCGATTTTACAGGATAACTATGTCTCCTAACAGGATCCTAATACTATGTCCTTCCCTAGAACTGAAACTAGTTCTATAGGTACCAAATTCCAACTAGATTGTTCAGTACTTTAAACGTGAAAAGGTAACATACGACACTTTCGAATTTATAGTATTAGTACGGATTCGATATCTATTGTCCGTGAGTTGATACTCTTTCATGCTGAATGAATTAGGTTACTTTCCATACGGGGCTATGTCAGATTTCCCACGGAGTTATTATGACAAAGTCCCGAGTAAACTTGGTCCTCTTACATTTACTACTAGCAACAACATTCACACTTTCAAATTCCCTATCGCAAAGCAAAGGCGTTTCTTTTGAGCGCCGCAGATGGCCTAGAAACGGTATCTTCCCTTGATGAAAGCGGGAATCACTCGCGCCCAGGGCTCCCAGCTTCGTACAGAAGCGTCCCCTTCTGGCGTCAGCGGCACTGCCTCAAGCTAAAGATATTAAAGTGTCGAGGGAGGTAAGACGAGCATTAAGAGCTGAAGTGCGGTATAAACATGCATGAATGCAAGCAGATGAGATGGAAGTAATGCTTCTGGTGGTTACAGGAGGATCGGTTTGCTGCCTTTTAACGCTTGGAAAAATTCGTTTGTACAAGGAGTTTCATTCCTGACCCATCGAGAAACCCCTTCTCATAAAACGTCATATTGTTAATGCGTGTTACAAGAAGAAAATGCCATTGTTTAGGAAAATTTGTGTGACATTCTATTTAAGAGGTGGTTGTTGACGATAAGCGACGTCAACCAAAAAAATATTTTTTTGTTTCACTTCGCATCACGCTAGGTAAAGAATAAAAAAAAAGAAAACTAATTTCATTACATTTCTTGTATTTACTGCACGGCAGTTTAATTTTGTAGCAAAAAGAACTAATAACGTTTAAATATTAGTTATATTTTACTAGCTGTTTATTTTTTAAATTATGCTTTTCACAGACCTTGGCCAAACAGTAGTAATAAACACAAAAAAGTACCTATTCAATTCGGTGCAGTCGTTTGGAAGTTATGCGCGGAGGTACATACATTTTGAAGATTATTTTATATTTTTATAAAACAGTAGATTAATGGTTATTATAATTTCTAATGCTCTAGTCATTGAACACTGATTTGCGAATAAAGATCGCTGTGTGAAAATGACTTCTGTTTTTTCTAGTCACTAAATTATACTTTTAATTCATATCATAATAATGATAGGTCAATGTTTAACTCGTATTTTGGTTGCATAAGTGTTATCATAGTGACGAGATTAAAAGTGAACTCCCTGGGTTTAAAAAAACGATTAGATAAAAGTCATCATACTTGGTATAAAATCATTGGTACTGTTAACGATAAGGGCAATGATAAAGTGTGTATTAATAGTGATTTCAGTGTCCATTCAATAATTGATGTAAGCAGATGTGTGATGGAAGTTAGCAAGAAAAAGAAAATGGCTAAGAAAGACGGGAAGAAAGAAAAAGCGGAAGTAAAGAAAAATGTGCAGAAGGAAGGAAGTTCAAAGAAGCGAAGCGGCGGTGGGAGTGGGTCGTGTTGTGGTGTAAGTAGGACTTATAGGTCATTGACGCCATTATAATTTGAAGACAAAACTAATTACAACACTTAAAGTTAGTCTATGAAAGCTAAATAAATTAATTTTCTATGAATTGTAAAAAAATATTAAACTTGTTTTCAAATAAACAATTGAGTTGAAAATTTTGTGACGTCACGTTTGCTGTTGCCATGCAACAAAATTATGAGTGCTTTATATTTTAAAAGGAAACGAGGTGTTGAATTTGTGTTCTAAGGATACCGTAAAAATTGTAATAATGTTTAAATTCGTTTCATACGCGCAAAAATAACAAAACTTGTATGTATCTTATGTATGTATTTAAATATGTTAATACCTACTAGGTATCTACTTATTCAAAAATAAATAAAAACCCATCCTTCCATGCTGGTCTGAGAGCAAAGAAAAAACATAGAATGTACCCGTTGCTTCTCTTCCCGCGCAGATGGTAAAATCCCATCGAGGGGATGGGCCCAAATCTTAGGAATCAGATTATAGGCGATGTGGCTAGCAACCCATCACTATTTTGAATCCACTTTCCATCCATACATGCTAACACAATCATGCTAAGCGTGGTCTTTGGGTCTTACCTTGTGCTTTGTCGACCCCGTTTACTTTATGTTTGTATGTATGTATGTAAATAAAAAACCTAAACACAATTTGTCAATCATTACGTTAAGGTCATGTACAAAAGTGAACTTTTCTCTTTACGGGATACTTACCTTCCAGTCAACCTTGTCAGTCAACTTATTTTGTCATAGAATTTATAAAATAGTTGTTTTCACACGTGAAGAAAATATTCAATGAAATGATTATGACTTCACGTTAAAAGAGATTCGTTGATTTTTTAACTTTACACTTATCTTTATTCTTTAAGTTCGTGAATTATCGTTAAAGAGTTTTGTGACACCCTGTATATATTATGTCTTCTACAAAGCTGTGTAACATACGTTTTTGCTAGGACTGATTATGTATATACTTTAAAGAGGGTAAGTAATAGTACATTACACCCCGAGGATGATGAAACAAAAAATGTCTCCGATCGCAGGAACTTGTCGCACGAGCCAAAGGCGAGAGCGATAAACATGGTACCTGAGACTTTCTTTATCACCGCCCGATAAGTGTACATATTTTACGTCTTCCCTTGGCCAGGCAGTGGAAATTCGGCCCGGGGCGACTTAAAAATATTGAAGACACTATCAAATGGATCAAGAATTTTATTTCTTGATTTTTTCATGCTTACTTTTACGGTTTAACCGTTAGAAATGAAGTTTCTAAATTTCACTGAAAATTACAATACAGAAAAATCCGAAAGTAAAGTAATTAGTAAGGGAGTTTGTAATTGTGTCGTACATACAGACACATCATTCAAACAGATGACGCTTAGCGACAAAAATCGCATAGTAACAAGGTCACGTGACAGCTAGTAACAGGTAGAGAAATTCGAAGACTACCCACCTGCTATGGGTGGTGTAGGGGTATAGCACGCGTCACGGAATGACGAGGATCCGGGTTCGTATCCCGGCCATAGCTTTACTTTTCGGATTTTTCTATGTGTTTTAATTGTCAGTGACATTTAGAAATTTAATATTGAAGACGTCATAACCATAACTCTCTTTACAGATTTGTTTGACAGTGACAGCTGTCATTATAGCAGCAGCAGCATACTATGTGTACACATCAGTCTCCCATATACCAGAGATGCCAGAAGTAGATTTGGACAAGTGGTGGGGACCGAATGAGACAAAAGACAGTCAAGACACTTCCATCAGGCCTTTTAGGATTCTCTTCACTGATGCTGTAAGTTTCTACGAAAGGAGACACATCTTAAGCCTGGTACTCATCTGTAGCATGTTACAGTAACCGAAAACCTTAGCATAGACGCGGCTTTAGCTCATGGCAGACTCGCAAGCCACTCGTGACGGATCCTTCGGGACTTTTGCGGTGGCAGGGGCTGCTTGAAGGGTCATTTTCCGTCCTGGAAAGCAATTTCCGTGTGACGGAGGTGCCCCAGGGCACCTGGCTAACACCTAACTTCGGTGTTCCGAACACCGAGGTCGTGGCTTGCTGCGGTGATTGTAAGAAGTAAACCTCTATAAAAAATCCAGCGGCTCCTGCGGGGAGGGCGGGAATTTCCAAACCTGCATTGCACAGGTGTCGCCTGAGGTAACCCCATCCCTGGGCGTCAGGCATACCCACGGGGGTATGCCTGACGCCTCGGGAGAGCCCAAATTCCCCCGGTAATACCGTACCGGTAACCCCGTACTGTGCTGGATGCTTAAGGTCCAATTCCCACACTACAAAAAAGACAGTGATGCGTCGAAGTATAAATATAATTTTCGATTTATCTATCAAATCTGACTGCAAGAAAATTATTTTTATTTTATTTTTAACAGTGGCATGTGTTTGCGGCTGTAAAGACCTTTTTTTACTTTTTACCACAGAAAGTATTTTATTTTTTGCTAAAGAACACTTGTCTTAATAGATTCTAAAATTTTAACGAAAGTCTGCAGGATGATATTAATGATGTGTGTGTGATGTCTTATGAGGCGATGTTGTTCGACAATTAAATTACAGGATTTCTTTTGACGATATTCTTCCTCTCTCGCCTTTCCTTAAGTAACACCATTTCCCCCAACAGATGCAAGAAGAATTGGTGAAGAAGTTCGAGTTCCACCGCCGTATGACTAAAAGACCCAAGTCTTTCGAAGATACAGCCTGGACCTACGGCGTACACACTGAGGCGCTCGCGCAGGTCTTCGCTCATTGGCAGTTCAAGTATTCCTACAGAGAGCGGCAGAAGTACCTGAACCAATTCCCGCATTACAAAACCAATGTGCAAGGGTTGGACATACACTTTGTTCGGGTGAAGCCTGAAGTGAAAAATGTGAAGGTATTTAAGTCTTTGTATACTTAGCTCCATGCTGGTCTGGGAGTAAAGAGAGAACATAAAATGTACCAGTTGCTTCTCTTCCCGCGAAGATGGTAAAAGCCCATCGAGGGAATGGGCATAGGAATCATGTTATAGGCGATGCGGCTAGCAACTCATCACTATTTTGATTCCCCTTTCCTCCTATACGCCTACAATCATGCTAAACGTGGCCTTTAGGTCTTGTTACCTTTGGCTCTGTCTACCCCGTAAGGGATAAAGACGTGATTTGTGTAAGTGTTTATTTATATACTTAACTAGCTATTGCCCGCAATTCCGTCCACACACAATTAAATTTTTCCTATGTTCATAATGGATAATGTAGGATTCTAATGGTGAAAGAATTTTTCAAATCGGTCCAGTAGTATCGGAACTTTCGGAGCTTATTCAATGCAGAAAAACAAATCATAGAATATTTCCTCTTTATAATGTGTGTATATTAGACGGATTGCTTAGAACAGTCTTCAGTGCCAACAGCCTCAAGCGGTCGCTTTTGGATTGTCTGTAGTTTCTTCAATACAAACTTCAGAGCAGTCGGATTGAAAATGACTAACCGCAAAATGACTGCTCTCGTGCCGTTGGTCTCGAATACTCCTAGCAATCTATCTAAGACCGTTCTTGGTGCATTTTTTTTAAAGATCAGACTAAAAATGGACGGAAAGGTTCATAATTTAAGATTGTGTTACGTTGTATTCTCAAGAAAGAACATAATAAACACTAGGTTAAACTAACTTCACACTACGTTATAGTAAACCTGGACCCTATACAATTTTTATTACGTTGAAAAGTGACGTCAATTATTTTATTTTGTTATAGGTCTTCCCAATCATACTGCTGCACGGGTGGCCGAGTTCCTTCCGTGAGTTCTATGACGTCATCCCTGAATTGACCACTAAGCGGAACGGGTATGACTTCGTCTTTGAAGTCATCGTCCCCAGTTTGCCTGGTTTTGGATTCTCACAAGTAAGTTTCATCTATCACTTCTCTTTCTTTGATATCATCATCATCATCATCGTTTTATTTGGGTCCAACATCATATTTGACAATGTAACCATGATCAATGATGTATGTACCAATTTCTTGACGTGCCAATTGAAAAACTAAATTTTATTGCATTTTTCATTTTCATTTATATTACTCCCAGTCCCAGGTTGCATACAAAACTACATGTTTCACTGTCGCACTTATTCAAATGTAAAAGTTGTATGACTTCTTAAGATTAATGAAATGTTTTTTTGTCTAGGCTGCTGTCAGACCGGGCCTCGGCCCTTACCAAATGGCTGTTATAATGAGAAACCTCATGCAACGCCTCGGTTTTACCCAATATTATATCCAAGGCGGTGATTTTGGCCACCTCATTGGTTCAAACATGGCCACATTATTCCCCAACGAAGTCCTTGGTTTCCATTCTAACATGCCAATGACAATGTCCAAACCCGCCATACTTGGCACCGTGTTGGGCGCCATTTGGCCAACGTTGGTGGAACCGAAGTATCCGGAGAAGATGTATCCTCTGAAAGAGAAAGTTGCATTCCAAATTGAGGAGACAGGTTATAGTCATTTGCAGGCTACCAAGCCTGATACAATTGGTGAGCGAATTGATTTTTACTTGTGATCTTATGGGATATACTTATGGGATGTCCGAAAAACTCGCCTTGCATGAGCTTGTCTGTTTTAAAACGGAAGTTTGAGAACTATAAATTAAATATGATGTGTTCCTCAACGATTTCAAAATAGGCAAGTCGGCGGAAAAAGAGGTAGGAAAAAGGAGGAACATCCCCCGGTACTTAATGATGATTTTGATGGGGTTCTATGTATTAATTAGTAATATGTGTAAAGTTATACAAGGAATTTTACATGTGCTGCCAACAAATTGAGCTAAAGATGGAATGCCTTCTAGCAGTAAAATTTCCGCTTATTTTTCTGGCCATTTAACATCAAGGGTTCGGACAGATCTTGCAGATGCATTCTCACGTAATCTTTTACGTGTTTTAGTAACCTCACCAATAGTTACTTCAAGTACAACATCTTGATCTGCATCCTTGGCAAAGTTTGTCTTCTACTTTTGATTGTCATTTGTTTCACAGGTATCGTCCTCAACGAGTCCCCTCCAGGCCTGGCCGCCTATATTCTCGATAAATTCATGATCTATACAAACAGTAACAACAAGTACCTCGCTGACGGCGGGATTAATCAGTATTACAATACGACCGACTTGATTGATAACATCATGGTGTATTGGGTCACCGGTAGCATTACTACTTCTATGAGGATTTATAAGGAGCTCCTTTCTGGAGTGGAGTTTACCTTGGAACAGTAAGCATGACATTTAAATATACAGACTTTTACTTTGCGGTACAATCAAAAACCATTTTTAGGGACCCAAAGGGTAAGAACCGGACCCTATTACTAAGACTACTGTCCGTCCGTCTGGCTGTCTGTCTGCCTGTGTTTCACCAAGCACAGGAACCTTGATAGCTAGACGATTGAAATTTTCACAGATGTATTTCTGTTGCCGCTATAACAATAAATACTAAAAACAGAATATTTTTATGCCTCTCTTTCTATGTACTTAACCGATATGAAATGACCTCACACTGCTTACATTTAGCTAAGGAGGCAAGGCTCTGCTAACACTGGATTCTATATTCGGTGCACGAGTCTGACTTGCATCTGGCCGGTTTTATAATTTCAAAGCAAAGAAAGAATTTATGGATGAAATTGTGATTCTGTGCGCGTCATTCAATAAGTCCTCTGATTCGCCATTGTTTTTCCCCAGGATCCCCACACCAGTGCCAACGTGGTTTCTGAACCTCAAGAACGAGATTTTCTACTATCCTGAGATCTTCCTACGTTGGAAGTATCCCAACCTGAAGGGAATGACGTCACTCGATTTTGGAGGACACTTTGCAGCGTTGGAAAGGCCTAAGGAGTTAGCTGATGACATATTTTTGGCTGTGAAGACTTTTAATAAATAAATCTTGCAATGTTTGATTAATTTCATAGTTCTTTCCTCAGTTCTATAGTGAACTGCTATGGCGGTATTCTCTTGCTCTTATGCCTTCCTTTGTCGTCTAAAAAAAAATTTAAATAGATACCGAGTTAAGCCTCAGCATTTTCCATGCTGGTCTAGGAGTAAAGAAAAAACATCAAATGTACCAGTCGCTTCTCTTCCCGCGCTGATGGTAAAAGCCCATTGAGGGAATGGGCGAGAATCTAAGGAATCATGTTATAGGCGATGCGACTAGCAACCCATCACTATTTTGATTCCCCTATCCACCTATACGTCCACAATCATGCTAAACGTGGCCTTTTAGGTCTTGTTGCCTTATGCTCGGTCTACCCCTTATAAAACAGCGAAGAAAAAACCCATTTCAACTTTTCCAAGCTGATAATGACAATAACAACTTTATCGCATTTATCAAGACCAAATTGCAAAGAAATTACGTTAATCTGTCGCGGCGCTGAATAATCAGTTTGTCTCTAATAAAGAAGAAATAAAAGTGGTGCTGGCGCTCCTAATTCGATCGCCGCTGACTCGGTTGGTCCGATTACGAACGTTAGAGCCGGCGCACACTCGACGACTGTACACGTTTGGCTCAAGATAAATCTTTCTTCAAATGTGCTTTTAAAAGGCTAACCGCCAATGACCTTGAACAGCGCCACTCTTCACACATACAGTCCGCGTGGCTGTTAGTAAAAGAGAAGAAACTATTCCGGCAGCGTGGCGCTCGCCTGAATTTTTAGAATTAAAACACAAATAATAAGATACAAGAAAAACGTGGATTATTATTTCGGTGTAATTTGAATATGTTGAAACTGTGACATAATAATGATGATTTTAAGACCAATCTTTGCAATTATTTTCTATCAAGCCGATTCCGCCCCATCATAGTATCGAGTACGTCCACGGTCTCTGAAATATGACAAATATTACCATTATATTTTTGTGATTGTACTATAACAACATGTTTTTATTTAGGAGTACCGACACAGGTCAAGAATTTACGGGTCATTTTCCACCGTCTGCGGGTGGGATTTAGTGTAAGTTTCGTCCGGATCGCTACCATTTTACCGCCTAGCAGCGCTTGCACTGCTGTGTTCTGACATGGAGAGTAAGATACTGAAATTACTGGCACCGAGATGTTCCATTTTCGCCGTCTAGGCTAGGAGCGCATCGTTTGCAATTCTTTGGCAATGAAAGCGACTAACAATTGCGACTGGTTTATGCGATTATTACGTAAATAGCAATGTCTGCGGTGGGCTTTACGAAAGGCGTCTCGGCAAGCAACACAGCTACAGTAGTCGACTTGTTTACTGCTTGCTTTCAATTTAGCCAGGGCTATTAACTTGAGGTACCTACTTGTTGAATTTTGTAGGATACGTTATTTCGTGTCACAAAGTATTCGTTTAAATACAATTTGTCTCAGAATTATACCTAAACATTTCAGCAGATGATTCCGTACTACCATGCTGGCCTGGGTGCAAGGAAACAACATAGAATGTTCCATTTCTAAATGTCAGTGAAAATTAGAACACATAGAAAAATCCGAAAAGTAAAGCTATGGCCGGGAATCGAACCCGGGTCCTCGTCATTCCGTGACGCGTGCTATACCTCTACACCACCCATAGCCATGGCCATGAAAAAACATCAAATGTACCAGTTGCTTCTCTTCCCGCGCAACTGGTAAAAGCCCGTGAAATGAAGAATGTCTCAGATCGCAGGAACTTGTCGCACGAGCCAAAGGCAAGGGTGATAAACATGCCAACTTTTTTATCACCGCCCGAGGTGTGTACACAGTTTTACGTCTTCGCCTGGCCAGCAAGTGGAACTTATGGCCCGGGGTGACGTAAATTACGATCCACAGGCCTACTCTTAGAATGAGAGGGCTTGGGTTATAGTTGCACGTGCCGAAGCGGATTGGGAACTTCATACACAAATGCGTGGTGGATTTGCTTCGAAATGTGTTTCCGTCACCGAAAAGCTAACGATAAATTTTAATGAAGCTTCGCACATAATTCCGAAAATTCAGAGGTGCGAGCCCGGGATTAGAACCCACGGCCCTCTGCTTGGAAGGCCATAGGTCAAACCACTAGGCACTACTTTTTTACCTATTTGCATTATTAATACTGTATATTTTCATCTGGGTATGGTAAAAGAAGCATGAAAGTAGAATAAATACAGTAGAAATGAGAGCGTTAAGAAGTATGGAAGGTGTATCACTGAAAGATAGAATAAGGAATAGTGTGATAAGGGAACGTGCTGGTGTGAAAGAGGATATAGTGACTAGGATAGAAAAAAGTATGCTTAGCTGGTTTGGTCACGTAGAGCGGATGGATGAAAGTAGACTAACTAAACAGATCTATAGGGGAGTAGGAATGGTTGCGTTGGAAGGGGAAGGCCTAGACGGCGTTCCTAGACCAAATAGGAGACGTTTTGGAAAAAGGTCACGTCAGGAGTCGAAACCGACGAGGATGTATGAAGAGATTGATGAATGTGGATGAAGTGAAAGTTAAGGATCGTAGCAAGTGGAACTAACTAGTCTCTGCCTACCCCTGTGGGAAAGAAGCGTGACTGTATGTATATTTTTTCATCAAAAAAGTTTTGTGAACATAAACATGACTGTGTAAGACAATAATGGTATCCAAAAATACTTATTACAAAAGAACCTGGTATCAAAGTCGCTCGACAAGTATTTGCGAGTCAAATGAGGTGTACAGCTTCGGATTCAGGCGCTTTGCATTGCAAAACAGATGTTTTTGCGAAGCTCTAGGCATCAGGGAGGAGGCGTACGAGTATTTTATGATTGAAGTATTTTCGGTCTCAAAGTAACGGTTTTTGAGATGACATCAATCGAAATTGTTTCCATGCTGGACTGGGAGCAATGAAAAAACATAGAATGTGCCAGACTCTTCTCTTCCCGCGCAGATGGTAAAAGCCCATCGAGGGAATGGGCGAAAATCATAAGAATCATGCTATAGGGGAAGCGGCTAGCAACCCATCACTATTTTGATTTTGATTCCACTTTCCAACTATGCGTCCAGTCTTGCTAAACGTGGTCTGTAGGTATTGTTACCTTAGGCTCTGTATACCCCGGAAGGGATAAAGACGTGATTTGTGTGTGTGTGTGTGTGTGTGTATCAATCGAAATTACTTTCGAATTATTTTTGCGAAATAGATTAATTAAGTATGTCAGGATTGTAGCAAGTGGAACGAAATAGTTTCTGCCTACCGCTATGGAAAAGAGGCGTGGCGGTACGGATTTAAGTAATTTTTTGGCTAGTAGACAAGACTAATAATTAATGTTGTATTTTCTTGTACTCTACTAGTGTTTTAAATTCAGCGTTTGCTGAGTAATTTCGAGTGATAGTTATTGGGCTAAAGCAGACTTTTAATCTGTGTCTAGTTAATCTTTTAATAATGTTGAAATACTATTTTATATTTATAAAAAAAAAAAAAAATTGGACCCTTATGTAAGGTCCCCATCACTCAGGCAGCATTCCCGCGTTGTATCGCAATTGCGAGTTTTTGTGCTGCCGGCGCGAGGGTCGTCCGTTGCCTCCCTCAGGCGTTTGTTTATAGCTCTGTAGAGCCCACGTGTGCCCTTGCCCCACGGACCGAGTGCCTCGACGCCGAATGCGACGAAATCTGGGCGCCGAAATACTAGTATTTTGTCGTATTTACCCGCTCTCGGGTGTCCGCTGATTACATATAAATATAATTTATTCAGGCACAACTTAAACATGACATACAGATGACAACCAAAACAATCATAGACAATCTCAGCTAAACTACCATACAAAGAGGTGCTACGTCACTACATTCTAACAAATAAATCTACTTCAGAATACTTCTGCGCCACGGTTCCGTTATTCGGCCAATGCTGATTTCTACGTTATCCTAATTTTTGAGAGTAAACCATCCGGTGAATTACTTTTACTGACACGATATGAGGTATTCTATCTTATTACTTTAGACTGGCATCACAGCGATCGTCTGGTGTTGCGGGTGTCTTTCGTAGAAAACAAGCAAGCCCAACGCCGTCACTGATACTACCAAGTATTTTCTAAAACACAAAGTACTTGTTCCAAGTATTTTTACCAGCAAAATTCACATTGTAATGACAGCTGTAATGAGTCGGATGTATATTCCCGTTTCTGATATTACATTCTTAACGAATCTTCGCTATCCCGGGATTCCAGTAATGAAGCATTATCATAAAATGTTTACGATCACTGTCATCCTTGCTTATAGAGCTGTGAATTATTCAGAGGTATTAAATATTGGTATTACATCCGCCAATATTCCCTCTGATTTTTTCGGCGATAATATTTCGTGCGATGACATGTTCGGAGATAGCGTGCGTCTCATCCAAAACTCTACTCTTTATTTTTGAACCAGGGACGTTCAGTGCATAACATAGCTTTTAAGGTCCATTTAGACACAACATGCAAGAATGTATAGAAAACGTACAGTATCACTACATAGTATAAAACAAAGTCGCTTTTTCTGTCCCCATGTCCCTATGCCCCTATGTTCCTTTGTATGCTTATATATCTTCAAAACTACACAACGGATTTTGATGCGGTTTTTTTTAATAGATAGAGTAATTCAAGAGGAAGGTTTTTATGTATGATTCTACGCAGACGAAGTCGCGGGCAGAAGCTAGTAGTAGATATAAAGGGATAAAGACGTTATCTGTGTATACAAGAATGGCAGTGCACGACAGTGGCGCCATCTCGCAAACACAAGTTTAGGGGCGTTTGTCAAATAGTGAATGACAAGTGCTTTGCTTATTATCTATACTAATCTATACTAATATTATAAAGAGGAAAGATTTGTTTGTTTGTTTGTTTGAATTGAATAGGCTCCGAAACTACTGGGCCGATTTCAAAAATTATTTTGCCGTTAGAAAGCTACATCATCGCTGAGTGACATAGGCTACTTTTTACCGCGGGAAAATACCTTTTCCTACGGGAAAATTAATTTATCGCGGGCGAAGCTGCGGACGGAAGGCTAGTTTTATATAAAACAAAGTAAAATGTAATATTTATAGAAAGATAATTACCTAATAGTGTTTTTAGCGGCATTTGTTACAAAAAGTAATAGGAAAAATGGATAGTACATACATACATACATACATTGTATCACGTCTTTATCCCTTACGGGGTAGACAGAGCCTAAAGGAACGAAACCTTACGGCCACGCTTAGCATGATTAAGGGCATATAGGTGGAAAGGGAAATCAAAATAGTGAAGGGTTGCTAGCCGCATCGCCTATAACATGTTTCCTAGGACTTTCGCCCGATGGATAGTAGGTATTATAAAAACTGGTTTTGAGACTGTAAAACAATAATTATTTTCACACCTCTCCTTCAGAAAAGTAAGCTTTGCTCCCTGTTGGGAGAAATCAAAGTGCAACTTTTCTGTTCAAGGCTTTTTAAGTGTTTTTTGCAAACGCAATTCTTGAAGTTGATAATTGTAAAACCCTTTAAAAAGCTAAGCTAAAAGCCTTTTACATCTGCGCGGGGAGAAAAGACACTGGTACACTCCATGTTTTATCTTTGCTCCCAGACCAGCATAGAAGTAACACTTCTCTTATAAGTTACTGTTACTTATTAACATAGGAAACATCAAAGTCCCGAGAGAATGCGACAAAGTTCCTTTATTGTATTCACGTCGCCGTGAGTTCCAACTTGGTGATAGTGGCTGTGAACTGCAGGCAACAAACCACAGGCTTAGGTATTACCGCGTTACCAAGTACTTATGTACGGGTATGTCCAAGTTTTGACTATCTAAGGAAACTTTGCAAAGTGAGTTTTTGTGAGACGCGAGATCTTCCTGATGCGTTTGTGTACCGACTCTCTGGTTACGAACACTGTCTAATCAAAACTGTTTTTTTGTTTGGGAAAACGTGCATGCAAGCCTAATGGAAAGCAATCACCGCCACCAGACCATAACAAAGGGCGTTAAATATCACTACATAGTATAAAACAAAGTCGCTTTCTCGGTCCCTATGTCCCTATGACCCTATGTCCCTATGTATGCTTATATCTTCAAAACTACACAACGGATTTTGATGCGGTTTTTTTTCAATAAATAGAATGATTCAAGAGGAAGGTTTTTATGTATAATTCTACGCAGACGAAGTCGCGGGCAGAAGCTAGTAATAAATAAATATCTTGTGACAAATTACACCAATTGACCCAGCCCCAAACTAAGCAAAGCTTGTACTATGGGTACCAGGCAACGGATAAACACATACTTATATAATGTAGATAAATACATACTTATATACATACAACATCCAGGACTCGGGCACAAACATTCGTATTCATCATACAATTGTCTGCCCCTACTGGGATTCGAGCCCAGGACCTCTAGCTTCATAGTCAGGGCCACTAACCACTAGGTAGGCATGTTGTTTTAAAGATCACAATAAATAGTTTGAAAGAAAGTTGAAGAACCGTTGAAGAGTTCCCTCTTGCGGAGACGATCCTGGCTGGGTCACCAGAACTCCACTACCAGATTATTGTATTGTCATCCGACTTACTCAAGTATGCAAAAGTTCAGCTGAATTGAAAATACATACATACATATATCACGTCTTTATCCTTTACGGGGTTGACAGAGCCTAAGGTAACAAAACCCTAAAGCCACGTTTAGCATGATTAAGGGCGTGTAGGAAAGGGAAATCAAAATAGTGATGGGTTGCTAGCCGCATCGCCTATAACATGATTCCTAAGACTTTCGCGCATTCCCTCGATGGGCTTTTACCATATGCGCGGGAAGAGAAACAACTGGTAAATTCTGTTTTTTCTTTATGCCCAAACCAGCATGGAACAAAATATCTGGTTCAAAATTGAGTCGCAAGATTCCACCCGGACTAACATACTGTTAGTTCGGGTGTTACGGTAACTGAAAGGGCTGAAATGAGTGGACACGGGAAGTCACAAGAAGAGCTATATTCAGACTCACTTTGACAGTTGCCGCGGACGCAGCCGCGGTAGGTTGACAATTTATCACTACCCACTTACATTACTAATATCCCTCCACCAATAGTTACAAGTATCCTGTAAAAGGTACTGATTACCATGTATATAAATTTAAGCAAGTAAAACTATAAAGCACGAATAGAAGAGAAGTTATTTTTTTTTACATCTTATATGAAACCGGCTTGCGAGGTCGCTTGAGGCGCCTAGAGCTTGTAGCCGACGCTTCCTCAGTCTGGGCTTCGGCCGCCGCCGCAGGGGCGCTCGCCGTTTCGGCCGCTGGGCCGGCCGGCTCGGCCGAGCCGCGCGCGTTGTAGGCCGGCGGGCCACCCGCCTCTTCCACTGACTGCTCTGACCCAGCCGCCGCTTCGACCAGGGAGCCTTGATCTTGGATCTGTACTATGGGCGGAAGAACTTCCTCCTGATCCTGATCTATTATTATTGATCGTCCACCCGGCTGATTTGTATTTTTGCTTAACATTGCGGGCGCAGTTATCTCCACCTCCCCTTTAAATTCATAAAGCTGATTTTTGTGTCTCTTTAGGACTCGTAAATCATCCACTAGCTTAACTAGATAAGCTGTTCTCCCGAGTTTCTTTACTATCACGCCTTTCGTCCATGTGCTGTTTTCCTTATAATTAACTTTTATTAAAACTACCTCATTCACGTCAAAGTCTATATTTCTCTTTCCACGATAATATTTAATCTGTGAACACTGATTTTGTTTTACTTTTTCTAATAGTGCTAAATCAGAGTCTAGAGGCGACTTAGGGCTTACTAAATCCAGTCTAGACCTCAAATTGTTGCCAAATAAAATCTGTGCAGGAGAACGATTTGTCGTGGAATGTACAGAGTTTCGGTAGTTAAACAAGAATTCCTGTAATTTAACGTTAACATCCCTACTACTAGTGCCGTCTAACAAAATAGATTTTATAGCTTTTTTTATAATTTTCACAAAACTCTCGGCTTGACCATTACTAGCCGCATTATACGTAGGGGATGTCACGTGACGTATGTTGTTTTTTGTACAAAAGCTTTCGAATTCGCTAGAAACAAAAGATGTGCCATTATCTGTACAAATGGTATGCACCAAGCCGAACCTAGCCATTAGTTCGCATAACTTTTCAATAACTACCCGCGAGCCATACCCGGTGCTGACGTCATAGACTTCGACCCATTTCGAGTATGCGTCCACAGCTACTAAATAAACTTTATTGTTGAATGGGCCTAAGAAATCTAAGTGAACCCGATACCAGGGCTCGGGCGGATACGGCCACGGCGTGAGCGGCGCGCGCGGCGGCGCTGGCCGCAGTTGCGCACACACGGCGCACGCCGCCGCCCGCGGCGCGCTCCACGTCGGCCGCCATTCCGGGCCACCAAAACCGCGCGCGCGCGTTTGCTTTCATTTTAGCCGCTCCTAGATGACCTCTATGTAACTCCTCAACAATGTAACTTCTAAGGGCTTCAGGAATTATTAATTTAGTCCCTCTTGTTAAACAACCGCTCTCTACGGCCAATTCGCATCTACATTCGTAATAAGATTTAATATTTGTACATTTACTTTTATCTGGCCAGCCTTCCCGCACATAACGCGTTACTTGAGAAAGAACCTTATCGGACTCGGTCGCGCGCTTGACGTCACCAGCATTAACGGGCAGCGAGTCGGCCTGCCAAACGAAGTGGACGTACGTAGCTACGTCCGTACTGTGCAGTGGCAAACAAGCCGGTTCGTTCACCACGGATCGGCTAAGATAATCTGCAGTATTGTGCGCACTAGGAACGAATTCAATCTTATAATTATACGCTGACAAAAATAAGGCATACCTCTGTAATCTATTTGCAGATACCTCTGGCACCCCCTTACCGGGACGGAAAATAGCCAAAAGAGGTTTATGATCTGTTCTTAAAATAAACGGTTCCGCTCGTCCATACAAGTACTGATGGAATTTACGAACTCCGAAAATTATCGCGGTTGCCTCTTTCTGAATTTGGCTGTAAAAAATCGGGGTTGACCCCGGTTTTAATGTTAGTTTCACTTTAGGTCCATTATAACAACCTAATTCTTCTGAAAATAAATCCGGAAAAGTGCTCAATGGGTCTCTTAAGGTCGATGAAACGTCACAATGGTTAATCGTACAAAGTTCGAGTTGAAATTTAGATATAAAATCACGGCCCAGCAAGGGAGGGCCGCCGCCTTTTACAATAAATACCTCCATTTTTTTTTCTTTGCCTTTGTAAACAAAAGGCAACGTTAATGTACCCAAGGTTTGCAACGTAGTACCATTGTAGCTTTGTAAAATTTTCTTGGTACTCCGCAGAGGATAACATGTAAAATATTTGTGGTACAACTTATCCGACATAGCGGTGACGGCGGAACCCGTGTCTACCTCAAAACTCAAACATACATTTTCAACCAAAACCGACTCCTGCATAGGCTCGCCTTGATATGACCGAATATTAAATACAAGTCGCTTACCATCGTCGCTAGGCTCTGAATTGCACTGCAAAAAGTGGTTAAATTCACTTCCGTTTTTACACATCCGTTTTAAGTGCCCCTTCGCGGCGCACTTCCTACATGTATAATTTCTAAATTTACACGCTTTGCCATTGTGCCCTACATAACCACACACATTGCACTTCTCCGCCAACTCTTTATCTGTTGCCGAACCGGGTGTAGTTGCTGGTCCACGCCATCTCCGCTGCGTCTGCCCAGGACCAGTGCGAGCCGCCACCTGGTGCAACTCTAGCGACAGGGCCGTCGCTGGCGCCGCCGTTCCTTGGCGCGCCCCCTCGCGCGCGCAACGGACGCTTTCTGCCAACTGTAGGGCCTTCTCCAGTGTCAGCCCGTCCATGGTTTCACCAAACAGCTTGTCCCGTTCTGGACCGCCTGCCATGCCCAGCACAAACCGATCGCGCAATTCCTCGTTCAAGCTAGCGGCCGGAAACGAACAATGCATAGCTAAACCGCGAACACGCGCCGCCCACTGTGCTAACGACTCGCCTCCTTCTTGTATTGCGCTGTGAAACCTATGCCGCTCCGCGAACCCACATTTCTTTGGCTTGAAATGACCGTCCAATAAATCGGTTACTTGCCCGTACGACAATGTACCCACTTCCTTAGGCAGCGCTAAGTCCCTTATCAATCTGTAGGTACTCTCCGATAAGCTGCTGAGTAGAATCGCTCGACGTTTTGCGCCACTTTTATCCACGTCATCCGTCATTTCATTTGCCTGGAACCATTGTTCTAACCGTCCCCGGTATAATACCCATTCTTGCGTTTCGTGGTTGAACACACTTAGCAACCCGACGGAAACTTTTGCCATAATTACGCGTGCTAAGATCGATCTCGTCGCCAATTGTTAGTTCGGGTGTTACGGTAACTGAAAGGGCTGAAATGAGTGGACACGGGAAGTCACAAGAAGAGCTATATTCAGACTCACTTTGACAGTTGCCGCGGACGCAGCCGCGGTAGGTTGACAATTTATCACTACCCACTTACATTACTAATACATACCTACTTTCATACATACATTGCAAGTTAAATAAAGGCTTCTACAATTTGATAAACAGTGTGATAAGGGAACGTGCTGGTGTGAAAGAGGATATTATAGTGACTAGGATAGAAAAAAGTATGCTTAGTTGGTTTGGGCATGTAGAGCGGATGGATGAAAGTAGACTAACTAAACAGATCTATATGGGGAGTGTGAATGGTTACGTTGGGAGGGGAAGGCCTAGACGGACGTTCCGAGACCAAATAGGAGACGTTTTGGAAAAAGGTCAGGTCAGGAGTACCCGAAACCGACGAGCATGTATGAAGAGATTGATGACTGTGGATGAAGCGAAAGAAATATGTCAGGATCGTAGCAAGTGGAATAAAGTAGTTTCTGCCTACCCCTGTGGGAAAGAGGCGTGACGATATGTATGTATGTATGTATGTATGTATGTTCTAAAATTTTTTTTCTGTGTTCAATTCTACGCGTTTTTCGGTGTCACTGTGATACAAATTCCAATAAAGTTATTCACCAACGTTTGCAAATCAAAGCAAAAAGAGAAACTATAACAAACTTGAAAACCAATTTGCCGTAGTTTAAAAGTAAATTCCAGGTGCACTTCGTATAATTTTATTTGCCTCGGGACAAGTTCCCGACCGCTGTTCGGAAGTTAGTGTCGGGGACAGCGACAAGCAAGGAAGGCCAAAGTTTTCGTACAACGGGATCTTAATGTTCTTTGTGTGAACAAGAGTGAGTATCAGTGTGTACCTACTACAGTAAATACTGTGTGCACTTAACCCTATACAGTGAGCAAGACGGTGGTGGTCAGCGTGAAGAAACATACACACTCACACACATCCTCAAATCCTCACTCACGACCTATCGAATTTATAATTTACTAGCTGTTGCCCGCAACTTCGTCTGCATAGAATTCGTTTATCGCTACCCCGCAGGAATTTCGCAATTTTCCGGGATAAAAAGTAGCCTATGTGTTATTCCAGACTATAATCTATGTATGTTCCAAATTTCATCCAGCCATTCTGGCGTGAAAGAGTAACAAATATCCAAACATCCATACTCACGAACTTTCACATTTATAATGTTAGTAGGATATCACCATCTCCTTAAATATTGTATGTGTGTACTCATATTGTATGTAGTGTGTATGTATGCATGTGTTTAATGATATTTAGTAGTTTATTTATGAATTGTTTGTTTTATTTTGAGATGTACGCTCTATTGTGGCTTTTACTGTATGGATATTTTAAACTCACTCTTTGTCGGTCCCTCGCTTAATGCTCCTCTCATTTACTCAAAGGTTGGTAGAGATCCCTTATAGGGATAAGTTCGCCTTTGTGCATAATATTTAAGGTCTTTTTTCGTGATTTGTCTGTGTTTCTTTATATTTGTACAATAAAGTATTTACTTACTTACTTACTTAATATTAGTAGAATTATTATTTCATGCTAAAACGTTTGAACAAACCATTAATGAAACTTGGTCTGCAGATAAATCACACACACACACACATACACACACACACACACACACACACACACACACACACACAAATCATGTCTATATCCCTTACGGGGTAGACAGAGCCTGAGGTAATAAGACATAAAGGCCACGTTTAGCATGATTGTAGGCGTATAGGTGGAAAGGGGAATCAAAATAGTGATAAATAAATATCTGGGATAATAACACAACAGCTAATTCTTATCGCGATATTCCGATGGGATTGGAATTTACATACAGAATCGACAACTACTCCAGACATATATCTCTTTCACCTATGTCCAGATTTAATGTAGTTCTAGTAGCGTTTGCGTTAATTATTTAAATTAGTAAACGACACTGAAGATTAGGACACAGAAAAATCCGAAAAGTAAAGCCTAGCGCCCTTATTCATAAACGCTCTATAGGCTTCTGCTAACTTAGCAATCGTTTGTCCTTATCTGTGAAAGGTAAATGTCAAAGTGACAGATAAGGACAAACTATTGCTAAGTTAGCAGAAGCCTACAGAGCGTTTATGAATAAGGGGGTAGTTCTTTACCCTTTACGGGGTAGACAGAGCCTAACGCATTAAGACCTAAACCTAAAGGCCGGGAATCGAAAATGGATCCTCGTCATTCCGTGACACGTGCTGTACCCCTACACCCATAGCAGGTGGGTAAGCCTTCGATTTTTTCTATCTGTTACTAGCTGTCACGTAACCTTGTTACTATGCGAATATCCTATCCTACTAATATTATAAATGTGAAAGTTTGTGAGTATGTTTGGATGTTTGTTGCTCTTTCACGCCAGAACGGCCGGATAGATCTGAATGAAATTTGGAACATAGATAATAGTCTGGAATAACACATAGGCTACTTTCATCCCGGAAAATTGCGTAATTCCTGCGGGATAGCGATAAACGAATTCTATGCAGACGAAGTTGCGGTCAACAGCTAGTATTATTATATTGCGAATAATGTGTTAATTTTTTTTTAGTGGAGGAGGAATTAAATTTCTAAATGTCAGTGAAAATTAGAACACAGAAAAATCCGAAAAGTTATGGCCGGGAATCGAAGAAATATTGAATGGAAATATAGAAATATTGAATTATTGTTGAATGGGAAGGAATATTGAACGCACCCGCCGCTATTTTGTATGACTTGACGTTACTATTTCGCGGAGTAACACAGTAAGTATATCCGTATAGTTCATCATAGTTTGCGGGTGGTAGGGCCTTGTGTAAGGTCCGTCCGGATTGCTACCACCATCTTACTCGCTAATCCTGCCGCTAAGTAACAGTGCTTGCACTGCTGTGTTCCGGTGTGGAGAGTAAGACAGCCGGGGAAATTACGGGCACAAGAGGCATTTCATCTTAGTCCTCTAGGTTGGCAACGCATCTGCAATCCCTCCGGGGTTGCGGGTGTCTATGGGCAGTGGTCACTTACCATCAGGTGACCCACTTGCTCGTTTGCCTTCCTATTCATATAAAAAAAAAAAAAATAGACTTCCGCAAAGTAACGCTTGAATACAGTGTCCGTATTATATTTATTTTTTAACCAAATTTTTAAGTATCCAAGTTTGCATTTATCAAAAACTTCAAAACGAACTGTGAATGAAATTGTGAAGAACGTCTTTGAATGGGCATAACTTTTGAACAGCTTTTACAAGGTCTGACCTCGCTTAAGGGTCCTTACAGGCAGAGGGCAGCCAAATGTGCTGAATGGCTACCTAATTCTTTCGTAAAATTAGCGAGGTTGTAAAAGTACGTCTTAATACGATTCAATTCCGACTCAGTTCAGGTTTTAGCTGTCATTTTTAGTATGGAACTGACAGCGAGCGAACCTAAACTTCAGTATGTTACAAATCAATTTCCACCTATACGCCCACAATATTGCTAAATGTGGCCTGTAGGTACCTGTTACCTTAGGCTCTGTCTACCTCGTAAGAGATGAAGATGTGATTTGTTTGTGTGTGTGTGTGTGTGTAATTTAAGTCCTACATTGTTATTACCTATACATGTATGCATCTTCAACTCCAAAGTTATTACAGCTGAGATACTAATGGATAATTACGCTAAACGTGGCCTTTAGGTATTGTTACTTGTATTCTGTCAACTCGGGATTTACATATTATGTGTGATTTGAATTTATTTCGGGTTATTATTACATAAATTGATACAAATTAAACTATTAAATTAAAAACGAATTAAAAACTAAACTAAAACTAATCTTAAAGTAAAATAATTAAAAAAGGAGGGGCCCCCGTGGCATAGTTCCACAGACGCTGGCAGCATTCCCCCTTTGGACAGCGATACTAATACGCTGTCCAAGGAAGCTGCCAGCTCTGCGGTCACCCGTAGCGTCTATTAGCCTCTTCGAAATATCTTTGATTTGAATACAAATAAGATATAAGACATAATAAGGCAGCCTTCCTACAAATAAGATGTTTTCCATAACAGCTGTCACTCGCCAGGGCGGTTGCTTTTAAAAACCCCAGCCGTACCAAAACTTGTGGCATATGGCTGAGAATCCCCAACTTCCATTACATCAAAGAAGATGAACGCGGGCTGTAATTTAAATAAACTCTGCCCAAAAATAATGCCGTAATCCGTCTCTCGGATTTCTTCTTCATAATTCCCTCGCAGATTCTAGGGCTGGCAGTGGCGTAAACAAAGTTTTATACTTAATTTTTTCGCTTGCAGAATTACTGGCGCCGAAATCTTCTTGGCAGCGATGGTCTTTCCGAAAGCGCTGGCAGTTTAAAAAATTATAGTAATAGTTAGATCTCTTAGCGACTTATTTGCAAAATAAACTATTTCTATTTTAGACTAGCTTTTGCCCGCGGCTTCGGTCGCGTTAAGAAGTATAGTATGCATGCAAAGTCTCAGCCCGATCGGTTTAAAATTGACAAAGTTTCATGCAAACTTTCATCCCCTATTTTATCCCCTTGGGGGTAGAATTGATCAAAATCCTTTCTTAGCGGATGCCTACGTCATAACATCTACTTGCGTGCCAAATTTCAGCCCGATCAGTCCAGTGGTTTGGGGCTGTGCGTTGATAGATCACTATATCAGACCTTTAAGTTTTATATATATTTAGATTAGATAGAGCAGTGGGACACAATTACAGAAGATTTGTGAATTGGCTTCCATAATAAACGTGTGTCCACTGCTATTTCTTCTGAAGAAATATTATTTGACATTCTTTTTATCTTTCATCTCTGCCTAATCTCTACCTAATACTTGGTAATTGTCGAACAAATCATCCGCTTATAGTTAAATTCCGTCCCCGAATAATATTGTGCCGTCTCTAAAAATAATTACGTCATTTAAATTAATGTTGGCAATCCGACTCAATTCTGTGGCAACCCTAGCATTAAGGCTATGAAAAATGAACAGGAATTAATTCAGGAAAATTAAAATTCCTTAACCGCTTATTCTTTTCTTGGTAATTCTTCGGAATTTGGGCAGACATCTTGGATCCATTTGAGACGTGACGTTTGGCTAATCAGCAATTACATGGTCCGAGAAATTTTGTGAAAAAAGCTTTGCTCTATTATCTATACACCTTCTATCTATTCAATATAATAAAGGTAAAGAGGATCGGAAGTCTGTACATGAAAGATATTTAAAAAAAAATGTCTGGGGATACTCAGAATCGATAACAGAACACGTTCAAATAGTTTTTAGAATTTTTGGCTGTTTATCTGTTTGTCTGTATATTTGCGAGCGCATCACGTGAAAACGGCTCATCGGATTTTGATGGAAACTTTACTAATCTGTTGAAAAAATCCCCAGCCAGGTTATGGGCTACTTTTTATCTCGGAAAATAGCATAGTTCCCGCGGGTTCGCGATAAACATGTCAAAGGTCGTAGCTGCCAAATGTAAGTATGATTATACCTGGACGAAGTCGCGGGCAGAAGCTAGTAAAATAATAAAGGAACAGCAATCTTTGTAGCGCGTTCCAAAACTTGCTGAACCACATCAGAAACTTTATTAAAGTGAATTCCGTTGGCACAGAGCGGTGCAAAGACTTGCAGAATCTTCCAAATGCTTTTGTTCAAATCCATGTTTCCTTGCGCCACTTGTAGTGTTACTCCACTCCTTTCCTTGCCCATTGGAAGTATAATCATAAGTATACATACATACACATACACAAATCACGTCTTTATCCCTTACGGGGTAGACAGAGCCTAAGGTAACAAGACCTACAGGCCACGTTTAGCAAGACACTGAGGGCGTAAGGGTGGAAAGTGGAATCAAAATAGTGATGGGTTGCTAGCCGCATAGCAAGTTGTAGTCGTTATCATAAGTATAACTATGTATTTTATAGTTGCCACTACATTAAAGAAATGGGCTAAGTAAAATACAGTATTTACCGCCGGGGGATTTAATAATAACGATTGGTCGTTGAAGTGGCATGGGCAAGCCACATCGCTCGTAGAACAGACAAACGTTGGGGGAGAAAAAATCTCGAGTGGGGACCACGAACTAGAAGACGCAGCGTTGGCAGGCCTCCCACTAAGTGGAACGACGACATCATGAAAGGATGCAGGTGGCGAGTTGTCGTTCATTATGGCGTGCTAAGGAGTAGACCTTTGTTTAACAGTAGACGTCTTCCGGCTGATGATGATGATGTCGGTTACATTGGGACACGTATATTTGTGAACTGCGGCATCTGCCTTGCAAAGGAAGTCATGGTATGAGTTGCATCTGTGTCTACTACAGCTAGATCTGCGTCTGCATAACTCTGACTTACATCTAGTGCCTCTAATATGATTGAACGTGAGTCATAAGACCCACGCTAATCATTTAACCTAATCTAAGATTTACTTATAGCATGTTAGAACGTGCTGTCGCTAAACGGCACAAACTAACTTATTGAAGCGGCCAGATACATTCATTACCCCCCTGGACCTGCGTCGGTTAAACGTGCTGGCAGGCTAGTGTCGGAACATCTGCCAACCGGCGCGTGGAACTGCGCGGCCGTTCAAAATGCCGAAGACCTCATTCGCCTTCGAACCAGCGTCGCAGACGTCTCTCGAACTAGCCCTTGCAGCTGCAGTCGATCCCCGATATAGCTCCCTAACTTAATTGCCTTTACAGTTTCTTACATTGATTTATTATTCTATTCCTTTTGCTATATCTTTATTATACGTTGGTGTGCCCTATCCTGTGTTGTCATTCTACGGAGCCTCAGGAGGCTACATTATCATCTGGTTTCCGCTATCCAGTAAACAGTCCACAAAGCTTTCATCAAGGTATACCCACAAAAACGGATCTTTTAAATCCCGTTTGTTCTCTGGTGTAAGCACTCTTTCCACTTGATCCTTAACATACATTATCACTAAATACTGCTAAACGTGCTATTTTCAGCAAACATTCATCATAATAAATAATATCGAAGAGATCCGCGAATGCATCCCAAGCAGAGATAATGGGATTGTAAACGCGGTGCTTCTTTCATTTCTCAAGCTCGTAGCTCCTAACCCGGGTTTGGCGAAAACATTTTACATTTAGAAGCCTCACACGTCTAATTTTGCTTAGGTATAGACTACAAGCCCATGGACAAAAAAACATGTGAAATGCGTGAATGAAGCTTAGAAGGCTGTTACTATATCATAAAATAACTCTGAGCGCTATGCCGTCATTTCTGAGCGGTACATTTATGGAATTTCTCAGGTACAATACTTCTCTTCCCGCGCAGATGGTAAAAGCCCATCGGGGCATTGGGCGAAAGTCTTACGAATTATGTTTTACGCGATGCAGCTAGCAACCCATCACTATTTTGATTTGCCTTTCCACCTATACGCCCTTAATCATGCTAAACGTGGCCTTAAGGTTTTGGTACCTTAGGCTCTGTCCAGCCTGTGGATAAAGACGTGATATATGTATGTATGTGGAATAATATAGATCCGCGATGGCAATAACTATTGAAACAGATAAAGTGATAATTGTCAGGTATTCAGCAGTGGCCACCAACTGGTGAACTCGCAATACGGTAGACCTTATTCTCCGACCACGTGCCTTCGTATTTAATGAAGAATTCACGAAACAAGTATTTCGAGTTCCAAGAGTAGTATTCCACACTCCCAGGCAATATCCGCCCGACAGATGTCCAGGCTTATCTCGAGACAAATTTAAATGGCAAATGAACGGAAAGAATATAGATACGAGAACGATTCCGAGTAAGGCGACGTGATGAATGAATTATCGGGTCTCTAGATGTTTACATTGTGGCTTGTCTCAAGTTATTGAGGCGTATTTAAAAGCTTCTGCGGATCTGAAGATTGCGAGGTTCGATTTATAGAACTGTAAAGATTTAGAAAGGTCGATAATGGGGCAAGTGATGGCGCTTTTGTTTCAATAATTGAAAGGCACTCTTTTACCTTCCATGCTGGTCTGGGAGCAAAGAAAAAATGTGCCAGTGGTTTTTCTTCCCGCGTAGATGGTGAAAGCCCATCGAGGGAATGGACGACATTCATAGGAATCATGTTATAGGTGATGCAGCTAGTAACCCATCACTGTTTTGATGCCACTTTCCAACTATACGAAAACAGTCTTGCTAAACGTGGCCTATAAAAACTTGATGTGTGTGTATAAGACTTAGAAGTGTGGTTCTTCTTCTTTTTCTTCTTCTTATTTGTGGCGTATCAAGTCGTTATAGCGACGACAACTTCGCCAATTTCAAAGTAACAAAAATATAATTAAAAAATCTCGTTACAAAATGTCGGACGCGTTGTACGGTAATGGTCCAAGACCCCGTCCCCCCCTGTCGGGCTCTTAGCCAACGGTCAATGATATCCCTCAGAAACTGCCAGAAAATCATTAGCCGATGCCCAGGGTGCACCGGATCAATCATTGCTATTCCCCCAGGACGGATCCTAAAACGAAGCGCAGCTCTTGACCACACGTGGAGGTAACCCGACTCGCACCCCGAACTGTGGTTATTTTTGTTCAGTACAAATACACAAATTATGTCTTTATTCCTTACGGGCGTTTAGCGTGATTGGGGGCGTATAGGTGAAAAGAATAATCATAATAGTGATGGGTTGCTAGCCGTATCGCCTACTACGTGATACCTAAAATTTTCGCTCATTCTCTCGATGGGGTTGTACTATCTGCGCGGGAAGAAAAGCAGCCGGTATATTATTACACAGTACAGCAAGAAAGTTGAATTGTTCTTTCGAATCTACTGTACGCGTAATCATCTATCTATAGATAGATATAGTATCTACGCTATAAACAGAGCTGCTGTCAGAGGCAGTCTCAGAAAGGGCGTGAAAACGTGCGAAGACTGAACTCGAGATTTGTTTCGCATACTTAGTACAGGTGGGTGGTTGTGAATTTAAATCGTTTGTTGATATTGTGAAGCGGTTTTTAAATTAATGGTTCTTCAAACTTTGTGCAAGGAATAATTTTGAGCAAAATTGTAACTTTTTGTTTGTCTATGCATTAGTCGGGCTAATTGTCTGGGTACGCTGATTGTGTAATTTTAGGAATTTTATTTTTTGGTTACTACCATGCTGGTCTGGGAGCAAAGAAAAAACATAGAACGTACCAGTTGCTTCTCTTCCCGCGCAGATGGTAAAATCCCATCGAGGTAATAGGCGAAAATCTTAGGAATCATGCTATAGGCGATGCGGCTTGCATCCCATCACTGTTTTGATTCCCCCTTTCCATCTAAACGCCCACAGCTATACTGGGCGTGGCCTTTCGGTCTTGTTACCTTCGGCTCTGTCTACCCCGTTAGGGATAAAGACGTGATTTGCGTGTGTGTTATTTTTTGGTCACATAACTTGAGACCAAAACAGTATTACCCGGATCCCGAGCTTCATAATCAAAACGGCCGTATTTAGGATCGTCATCCCTTTTTACTAATCAAAACTAATATTACTCCAGACAATTTTATAGCAAGTTAATAATTGGGTCAACGTAGTCGCCTTCAGAATCGAATATCGCGAAATATTTCCCAGCTCTAAAATAAGCACCCCAAGGAATTGTTCAAGATGAATTTCGACCGAGTTTAATTTATCGCGTCAGATAGCTCGGGCTCGACTCAATATTCGATGATAATTTATCGATGGCATTGTAAATAATGTTTATAACCCGATGGGGATGGTGCAAGTGGGAATGAAGGTTAATCGAAGTCCTGCTAATATTATATTAATGCATCTTTCTTAATTTCTCTCGTTTAACTTCGTGTTTTGCAAAAGAGACTGCGTTAGAAGAACTCGGCCATACATTTTTTCGACCACTGTATTTATGTGGAATGGAACGTAAGAGGATGTGAAGGTGACGGACGATATTATGAGTGAGACGACGAATATTCGATTTGAAGAATGAGATGACGTATGAAAGATGTTTAGGATTTAATTAGAATCAGTCGATGTAACGTGATCTAAAAAACGAAATATATGCTTAAACGGTGACTTAATTGGTATTTTTACATTAATTTAGTCCCACATTTAGGTAGGTACCACTCGGATTCAAATACATACATAAATATGCATACCTACATTAATCACGTCTTTATCTCTTACGGAGTAGACAGAGCCTAAGGTAACAAGACTTTAAAGCCACTTTTAGCATGATTATGGGCGTATAGGTGGAAAGGAGAAACAATATAGTGATGGGTTCCTAGCAGCATCGCCTATAATTTATGATGCCTAAGATTTTTTTCCATTCCTTCGATGGGCTTTAACTATCTGCGCAATTCTTTAGCGAAGTTGCGGGTAACAGCTAGTAGGTAACATATAAAAACCATCATCATCATCATAAAAAGAAAAGTAACTGACCGACTTAACGATTAACATTTTATCAACCCTAGTTAATATTTCGCGGGCGCCACTTGTCAACTGTCATAGTGACACTCGTTCGCTCGGACGATTGAGTATTGACAGTAATTGTACAGTATCACAAGAATCAATATCGCAAAACTAACTAAAAGTTCCCTTGAAACCTTCAATTCCAGTTTTGAACCAATACAAAGTTTTTATTTACAGAGAAAATTGTTGGGAAATTCTTCTGTAAACATTTGATTCAGTTTCCTTTGCTGACCACGACTTAATCAAAAGAAGAAGGTACACTTTATTCATTGTTTTTCTTTATGTTTGCCATACCAACAATAGTAGAGAGGTAAAATTGACAACATGAAACTACCGTGAGACTTAATCATCATTTCACATAAACGGATAACTCACATATAAAAAGTCGAGTGATGGTCGACATGTTTCGGACTATTTCGTAGTCCTTTTTCCAAGAGCGCTCGCTCCGGCGGCAGCGACACGAACACTGCGCGCCAGCGCTCTGCTCGCGCGGCTGTTCGACGCAACTGACAGCGGCGCACAACTACCCTCGATTTCATCGTCATTTTTATTATTGTCAAATGTCGGGCAGCACACAACTCTGATCACGTCACTCCGTAAAGGTTCGCTCACACTCACCGTTTGGTCAATATTTAAAACAGTTTTCCAACTCGGGGGCACCGACCATCCACTATCCCGGTTGAAATTGACTTTTTATACGTGACTTATCCGTTTATGTGTAATGAGGTAAAATAAAATTGTGTTTATGAAACTACAGAACCGATTTCAAAATATCTTTGAATGCTGCACATTGTCCTTGATTGATGGAACGATAGTGATATTTGACGGTGGAGGCGTTTTTATTTGTGTTTTTTCTTTCTTATCACACATTTTGTTTCGCTTTGACCAGTAGAGACTAACCATCTCTACTATAGACTATTATAATTTACGGCTTGGGGACTTTATACATCCCTTTAAGAAGGTATACTTAACTTGGCGATCTCGTTAAGTAGAATTTAAGTACTGTTGTAAATTTATTGATTCTGAAAAAACGACTTTCTGCCAAGTTTCTTGTGGCGCATTTTACTTGGCAGTTTCAAAGACATGTAAAAGAGCCCTTAACAAAACAAACTTTTTGAATTTGATTTCTGATAGTGATAAAATAATTGCAAACGACAATAGTGGCCCTGACTGCCGCCAGTCTTTGCGTGTACATATATACATACATACTTACAACAGTTCTTTATCCCTTACGGGGTAGACAGAGCCTAAGGCATAACTAAAGACTACGTTTACCATTATTGTGGGTGCATGGATGGAAGGGGAATCAAAATAGTGATGGATTGTAGCCACATCGCTTATAACATGATTCCTAAGATTTTCAGCCATTCCCTCGATGCGCGGGAAGAGAATCAATTGGTACATTCTGTTTTTTCTTTGCTCCCAAACCAGCATGGAAGTACTTTGCGTTTAGTCTAGTTTAATTACATACATACATAAACAAATCACGTCTTTATCCCTTACGGGGTAGACAGAGCCTAAAGTAACAAGAGCTACAGGCCACGTTTAGCAAGACACTGTGGGCGCATAGGTGGAAAGCGGAATCAAAATAGTGATGGATTTTCGCCCATTCCCTCGATGGGCTTTTACCATCTGCGCGGGAGAAGCAACTGGTACATTCTGTTTTTTCTTTGCTCCCAGACCAGCATGGAAGTCTAGTTTAATTAACTCGTGAAAAGGACATTCTGGAATTATTTTCAGACACCGAGTCCGCTTTTTAATTTGGCTTGAGCCCTATAGTCGACAGCGTAATTGAAGAGGCTGTATAGCTAAGCTACACCCCCACGTTGTGTCAATAAGATGAATTCTGACATCTTATTCCCCAGCGATATCGGGAATATTCAGGCTTCCCTCTATTAATGTTGACTGTTTTATATACAGACGTATTTATGTATTGCCTGTGAATATAGACTTCGCTTTCTGATTTAAAATTGTGCGTGGAAAAGTGGATTTACAGCTAAAAGCGGTGCCGAGGAATAAGGACATTTATTACCCATTTTATACTCCACTAGCTGTTGCTTGCAACTAAACTTCGTGTGCATAGAATTCGTTTATCGCCATAACGTAAGAATTACGCAATTTTCCGGGATAAAAAGTAGCTTGTGTGTTATTTCAGACTATAATCTATTTATGTTCCAAATTTCATTCAGATCTGTCCGGCCGTTCTGGCGTGAAAGACTAACAAACATCCATCTATCCATACTTACAAACTTTCGCGATTATAATATTAGTAGGATTAAGCAGGATATCCGCCCACTTCTCGGCACAGGTCTCAAGAGAGAACTGAAGGTGTAGGTCCCACAAAGACTTAATGCGGACTGGAGATTTTAATGGGTGCAAAACTTTACTATGTGACAATGATCAAGAATGTGAAGAAACTGGATCGGATTAAGACGTCAAGATAAGGGCCCTGTTCCTAGTATTTACTGTCATACCCTATATTTAGTAGTGTATCATACAATACAATCATCATCATCATTATCATTTCAGCCATTACAAGTCCACTGCTGGACATAGGCCTCTCCTTTAGACCTCCAATAAGACCGGTTGGAAGCGGCTTGCATCCAGCGCGATCCTCCGATCTTAATGAGGTCATCGGTCCACCTTGTGGGTGGACGTCCCACGCTGCGCTTGCCGGGACGTGGTCTCCACTCGAGGACCTTTCGACCCCATCGGTCATCCGTCCTCCGTGCTATGTGCCCTGCCCACTGCCATTTCAACTTGCTAATACGCTGGGCTATGTCGGTAACCTTGGTTCTTCTACGGATCTCCTCATTTCTGATTCGATCTCGCAGAGAGACTCCCAGCATAGCCCTCTCCATAGCTCGTTGGGCTACTTTGAGCTTGATCATAAGGCCCATAGTGAGGGACCACGTTTCAGCATACAATACAATACAATACAAATACTCTTTATTGAACACCAAATCAATATACTAATAATAATCTATAATACAACACAACAACACACAACAATATATATTAAAGCTCTTGGCTGCGAGGACGGAGCAGGGATTCTGTAAAGAAAGGCTGGGCAGCTACGGGAAACGTTGAAGAGTACATGCTATATTATAACATTAACACTTTGGTGCGGTCACCGCCCTTCTTCATCGGCATGTTGTTCGGGTACATCTTGCATGTCTTCAGAGGAGAGAAGATTAAGTTGTCACAGGGGTTCGCTCAACTGGTACTTTCGCTATGGCTGTGGAAGTTCCTGGCGCGCATATTTTTTTTGTTGCTATTATTCTTGTTCCTATTCTTGTATGTATTTTATATTATTCATAATATATAATATCAATTTTATCGGAACAAATACGATGCTCGGCTGAAAAGCCTACATAAGTTTTAGTAACAATGCAACGATCCCCTGTCATACGTAAAAAACTTTCAAAACAACCACTCAAACCTCTTCCCACTAACCAACTCCATTCAACCGGCATAATCAACCACATCGCTCTCTGTCTCGCCCAAGTAAATTACGCAGGATAGAGCGAGATAAATAGCAGTAATCTGTCAACAAGATCCGCTAATTGCACTCGCAGCGGGCTCCGCGAACGCTCTGCGTTAATTAGACGGTTTATTTGACGTTCAAGTAGTGTTTACGAGGTTTGCTACACGAAGATTTGAAATGTGTTTTTACGTTTTTTTTTTTAGACAGGCTGTTTTATTTTTATTTTAGAAGGTTGCTAGGCCAGCACGTTTCACAGCTAGTTGTCCATTTGCGTACAATGTTCATGCTAATAGGTTTTGATTAAATATGTGAGAAATCACTAACGAGTAGACACCCGGCAGCGTGTCAGCCAAGTTCTTTCATACGGTATGGAACTATACTACACAAATAATCACTGTAAAGAGACACACATTCAAGCCGGGAAAGCCGTAGATATCTACACGTTACATAGATATCTCCATACCACAATGTAACGTGTGACTACGGCTTTTCCAGCTTGAGTTTGTGTCTCTACACATTTATTATTGTGTAGGTGCTAAGTGTCATATCGTATGACATTATTGTCAACTTGTTTCGTTTCTTTTACAGCGTTGTTTTTTCTCGTAGTTAAGTTTTTTCAATATAAATAATTATTAAAATCAGTACACATACGACGAACATTTTGACAATTGTTAAAGAAAAAAAAATTAAAAACAGAAAAATCCGAAAAGTGAAGCTATGGCCGAGAATCGGACCCGGGTCCTCGTCATTCCGCGACGCGTGCTCCCCTACACCACTCATAACAGGTAAACCCTCACAGCCTCAGAGTAGATCCCTAGGGTTCGATTCCCGGCCATAGCTTTGCTTTTCGGGTTTTTCTGTGTTCTAATTTTCAGTGTCGGTAAGAAATTTAATTTCTAACGGTAAAATCGTAAAAGTAAACAAAAAAATTAAGAATTAAAAATTCCTTATTCATACATACACATACACATACACAAATCACGTCTTTATCCCTTACGGGGTAGACAGAGCCTAAGGTAACAAGACCTACAGGCCACATTTAGCAAAATTGTGGGCGTATAGGTGGAAAATGGAATCAAAATAGTGATGGGTTGCTAGCCTCATCGCCTATAACGAGATTCCTATGATTTTCGCCCATTCCCTCGATGGACTTTTACCATCTGCGCGGGTAGAGAAGCAACTGGTACATCCTATGTTTTTTCTTTACTCCCAGACCAGCATGGAAGAAACTTATTCATTTGATAGTAATTATTAAAGAAACTAGCTTTGAAAGTCTCCGCATTTTTTAGGGGATGAAAATGCATTACAAGTATTACAACCTGCTTTCATCGTGCATTTCCTACAGTAACGGGAGAGTGCAGCTGCAGTTAATTCCCGCCTAACTGCTCCTAGTTTCATAACCTAGTTGCGACAGTGTTAGCCTCCCGCTCGGACTTAGCGCAAGTTTGTTAGTTAAAGGGGCGGCATGTTTATCTATCTGGAATTTTATCTTCACTCTTTGTTTCCTCGTTTAATGCTCCCCTCATCTACTCAAAGGTTAACTGGTAGAGATCCCTTATAGGGATAAGTTCGCCTTTGTGCATATATTTTTTTTTTTTCATATGAATGGGAAGGCAAACGAGCAAGTGGGTCACCTGATGGTAAGTGATCACCACGGCCCATAGACACCCGCAACCCCGGAGGGATTGCAGATGCGTTGCCAACCTAGAGGACTAAGATGCAATGCCTCTTGTGCCCGTAATTTCCCCGGCTGTCTTACTCTCCACACCGGAACACAGCAGTGCAAGCACTGCTACTTAGCGGTAGGATTAGCGAGTAAGATGGTGGTAGCGATCCGGACGGACCTTGCACAAGGCCCTACCACCTACTATATTTAATAGGTACTAGGCATATATTTAATATATTTATTTTTTAAACAAACAAACAGGCATATATTTAATAGGTACTATCAAATGAATCACAAGCACAAAGGGTAAGCATTGTCATACAACGCGGCAATGCTGCCAGCCTTCTGGGCACCATGCCACCGGGCAGTGATTTAGGGCAACTTTTTTATTTATAGTTTTATGACAATTTGTTTTAGAATTAGTAGTAGTTTTAGTATCTGCATGTATTATATACTGTAATGTCAACAAAGTTTGATGTATTTTTTAGCGAATTAAAAATGAATCAAGAATTTTTACGTCTTTATTTTTTTATGTTTACTTTTACGATTATCACGTTACGTTTTTTTGTTTTATGGTTCGATTCCCGGCCGTAGCTTTACTATTGGGATTTTTCTATGTGTTCTGTTCTTTTTGTGATTTGTGTCTGTTTCTTTATATTTGTACAACAAAGCATTTACTTAGTTACTTATTTATCTTTATTTTAGTCAGTTTATTAGAAAAAACATTATTTGTATACATATTTATGAATATACATGTACAAGGGCTCTCAGAATATTTCAACAGATGGTTCAGTTAGTTCCACTAAACACCCCTACAAAGAGTTTGTTAGTGCATGAGAAGCCTTAACCTTAAGTTGTATAGTGAATGTGCGCCCATCATTTACTCTATTTTTTGATTATGGTTTATTGTCTTTGCCCTATTAGATTATAATGCCTGCCTGTTCGCTTGCTCTTTCTCTTTACCTGTGTGCTTGCTCGGTGCCGGATAATAAACGAAACGTTTAAGTCTCAAGTTGTTTCTTTCACCGACCACTCCGTTCTATCTTCAAACTCCAATAGTTTTTTTTTTATTTTTGATTCGAAATTCAGTTCCGCCCTTGACGCAGTTCATCTATGAACCGATTTGGCTGAAAATTGGTGGGGAGGTAGCTTAGAACCAGGAGACGGATATAGGATACTCTTTATCCCGATTTTCCCGCAGGATTGGAAAATCCCGAAATTTTGTACCAATAAAGCTACATTACATTTGGCATACCTACATATTATTCCTTCATCATTAATATAAAGGTGTACTACAAAGGAATTTATCATTTTTCCCACGGGATAAAAACACGAGGTAAATAATTAAGACTATAATTAGTAGATAATATTCCTAGAGGATCACGTAGGTGCTCTAAGAAGGGATTTTTCGAATTTCCCACGGGATAGGAAATAAAAACCTTATACTTGGAGACATCAGTGGATGTATGGGGCATGTCGTCACTCTGGCGTTATCTGCGCGGACGAAGTCGCGGGCAAAAGCTAGTTTTAAATATATATTTGTCCACTGCAAAGCGGCCTATCTCTGTAACTATAATTACGAATACATTTTTCAAATTATCCATGGGATAAATTGACGATGGGTGATAATTTTTTTATGAAACAGTGAATGAAGCTGCGGACAAAATAAAGCTAGTAGGTATATTTTAAAAGGGAATTGTAGACGGATCACTGGCCCTTAACATTCTAGTTTGTAATTAGGTGTCTGGAGACCCTGAAGTCTGAACCAATCGAAACTTACCCAGCGAGTTACAACTTGTTGATAAGTTTATTGCTTCAATATTGCCAATATCCAATAACCAACGTTGATTCTAGAACACATTATTACGGTTGTTGCATCTCAATATATTTGTGGAAATAAAGACAAAATACTTTTATTAATTGAACTAGCTGTTGCTCGCGGCTTCGCTCCCTTTTTTTTTTCTTTTAAATTTAAATATTTTCTCACCGTTTAAACCTTCCCTGGGCTTCCACGAATATTTTAAGACTAAAATTAGACAAATCGGTTCAGCCGTTCTCGAGTTTTAGCGAGACTAACGAACAGCAATTAATTTTTATTTATATAGATAGATAGATAATAGATAATAATAATATATAATAGATATGGTGATCCGAAAAAGAGAATAGATGATTTTTGGCGTAGAAAAATTTAGTAAGATTATCATAATAATCGTTTTACAAAATCACATAAATAGCGTATTGTTCAGCTTGTATAGTAGTTCTTCCATGCTGGGAGTAAAGAAAAAACATAGAATGTACCAGTTGCTTCTCTTCCCGCGCACATGGTAAAAGCCCATGGAGAGAATGGGCGAAAGTCTTAGGAATCATGTCATAGGCGTTGCGGCTAGCACCCATCACTATTTTGATTTCCCTTTCCACCTATACGCCCTTTACTTTATTTGCTAATGTCATCAGAAGAAGAAATAGATCAAGTATATCTCAAGACCTAACTTGTATTACTTATTACTTTTATTTCCTATCAAGGTTAAAAAATACGAACTCTACGAAATCTCGAATTTATTCATAATAGATAGTTAATTTATGCCGAAGCCAATTTCATTTTCTGAAGAACTTACCGATGGCAATTCCTATTATAACTTCACTCTCAGCATATCTAGTTACTGAATTCCCGTTGAATAGTGCTTCTTTCGAAAGGTTCTCATAGATTTGACAAGGAGTAAGAAAAAACGGGGATAATAAACAGCAGACTTGTTTATTGGCTGCTGTCGTGTTAAACTAAATGTCCGGCCACTTCAGGGCGTAAAAGACGTTGACGGTGCGCAACAAAATGTACGAAGAAACGGTGAGAGAACGTGACGCATGCGGCACGTCACTGCGTATACGCAGCGGTGTGGTTGCACCTTAATTTTGTGAATGTAAACGTTAAACTGATTATTGATGTCCCTTAAGAGATGTCTATGAAATCAACTAGATGTCGCTACATGTTCCATTACAAAGCTACTCCATTGTTTGAACGAACTTTCCCCACTACCCACCTCCTATGGGTGGTGTAGGGGTATAGCACGCGTCACGGAATGACGAGGATCCGGGTTCGATTCCCGGCCAAAGCTTTACTTTTCGGTTTTTTCCATGTGTTCTATTTTTCACTGACATTTAGAAATTGAACAAACTTTTTCGTGAGATTGACGTTATTTTCAAATTTGCAATGGAGATGGACATTATGTTTCGTCTCAGTTTTCGTGATTCAAATTAATAACTAACGGAAATAAAAAACATAGAGCAAAGAAGAAACAGAATGTAACAGGTGCTTCTTTTCCCGCGGCGATGGTAAAGGCTTATCGATATGGGCGGTGAACTTAGGAATCGTGCTATAGGCGATGCGGCCAGCAACCGATAGATACTATATTGTTTTCTCTTTCCACCTTCCCACAATCACGCTAAACGTGGCCTTCATGTGTTATCTTTGTCTCTCTTTGGCCTTCATGTGTTATCTTTGGCTTTGTCTCTCCGTTAGGGATAAAGACTTGAATAATGTGTCCATATGTAAATTTGAGCGATGGGTCAAAAAATAGCCCGTCTTTTGTCGGATAACATTGAAGTGAATTCATGAGCCTGAATGTGTGAATGCCCTATTTACGCACGACCCAGTTCTAGAATACCTTCTCCGTTGTCAACTGGATCGCAGCTTACAAACTCAAACCCCGTACTGGCAACAAATCGAATAAGCGTGCGCTTGCCGAATACTGATCCAACGAATTCAATCTCGATTCAAAAGCTGCCTTCTTAAGAAATGACGAAATTTTAGAGGACGGTTTTAAGTAGTTTTGAGTCGCGTAAAGTTTTGGATTGCATCCCGGTTTTGGAATTTGCGGTGTGTTTGGTGTCTGAATGCAGATGAGAAAGATCATGTTGGTATAAAATGCAGTTAGAGAGAGAGAGAGAGAGAGAAAGAGAAACATTTATTTACACACATTCGATACACGTAGATATATAATAGTAAGAAGAAATACAATATACTTAGCAATAGTACCGATATGGTGTAAAATGGGCCCCACTTAGCATAATATTGCGGCAAGCCGCAACGCTGTTTTTCAGTAGGACCCAGATAAAATTAAAACTAAACATATAAAAGACACAAACACTGTGGCGACACGAACGCCAGTGGAAAGCACTATACAAACAAGCTGACAAATATAAGGAAGTATGTATAGTTACAGTTAGACTGCAGAGCTTACAATATAATAAGTATGGTATCATGGCTATCTAGACTATGTAGGTATGTATAATTATGTAAATTCTTTATTGTGCAAAATTAACATAAAACAAATACATGAAAAACACTGAGATACATACATAAAGGCGAACTTATTCCTTAAGGGATCTCTTCCAGACAACCTTGAATAAACGAAGGAGACATTTTAAATATTATAAATTTATACTGAAAGCCACAATACATAGGTTAACCGGATATAATACATAAACTCATAAAACCTACCAGGCAATAAACTACTGTATACTATCTACAACATGTATCATTAAAATATATAATACATGAAATAAATAAAGAGCACAATAAACAAAGGCATTTTTATTTATACTTAACTTAAAAAGATGGTGCGAGGCATATCTATCGACTATAATAATGTGATTTTTTTTTATGGTGTGGAAAATGCGCCTTATGCATCCGCCCGGTACGGGGTTACCGGGGGTATGTGGGGCTCTTCCGCGACGGCAGGCATACCCACTAAAAACCACACGGATTCCCTATTCAGTCGTATGTGAGGCGTTACGGGAGCACAAGGTTAACCTCTGGAATTACTAAACAAATTCGATTTTAATGTGGTTTTCATATCAAAGAACCAAAAGAAAGATATTAATTAACGTATTGTTCGTTATTTTTTGAAATATGACGCTAATTGCTCGAGATGACGGAAAAAACCAAGCCCATGAGAGCTTTCATCAAAACAAAAGTCTTCCGCAACGTCTGTCGCTTCGTCCGTCCCCATAAACTCAATAACCACTGAACTAATTTTTATTCGGTTTTCACCATAGCTAGAGTAATTCATGAGGAAAGTTAAGATATCTAATTTGTTAAGGTACACACACATACACAAATCACGTCTTTATCCCTTACGGGGTAGACATCGCCTTGGCTAACAAAACCTACAGCCACGTGTAAGACGACTGTGGGCGTATAGGTGAAAACAGGAATCAAAACAGTGATGGGTTGCTAGCCGCATCGCCTATAACATGCTCTATGATTTTTACCCATTCCCTCCACGGGCTTTTACCATCTGCGGGAAGAGAAGCAACTGGTACATTCTGTGCTTTTCTTTGCTCCCAGACCAGTATCAGCAGCATTTGTTTACATTTTTCGTAAATTCGTTAAAATATGACAACAGTTTTGTTATAGGTGATGCGCCATCACTATTTTGATTTCCCTTTCCACTTACACGCCCTTAATCATGCTAAACGTGGCCTTTAGCTTTTGTTACCGTAGGCTCTGTCTACCGCGTGAGGGATAAGGACGTGATATATGCAGGGCCGGACCGTGAGTTTAGGTGGCCCTGGGCTAATACTACTTAGGGGCCCACCTAATTACTCAAAGTATAAGAAAAAAATAAGAATAAAAAAAATAAATTAAATGAATTGAATAGGTTTGATTAATCGCAGGATTCGCAGGGCTGCAAACTTTACGATATGTTTAATTTAATAAAATATGGATTTTTCGCATTATCGTCTATTTTTGACTTTGACTTGACTTAGCTGGGGGCCCCTTGAATCCACGGGGCCCTGGGCTGAAGCCCAAAAAGCCATATGGTAGATCCGGCCCTGGATATATGTTATGTATGTAGTTTTGGCAGCGTTGCGTTGTCTACACAGCACCCTTGCTACGCCGGGCGAGTAGTTACAAATAATGGTACTTAGAACACTTTACAGTGCATAATACGGTACCTTCTTTTCTGTTTGTAGCAGTTCTTGCAGCTTAACATACTGCGTACCAGCCCCGCTAGCACGAGAGCGCACGAAAGTCGCGTCGCGCGCGAGTTGGACTACCCGTCTCTTTCATGATGGTACAGTAAGAAAAGGACGGGCAATCTATCTCGCGCCCGACGCGACTCTTGTACGCTTTCGTGCTAGACGTGCAGAGTCGTGTGCAACATCTAACACCGTATAAGTACCGCGAGTAGCTCCAACACCAACAATTTAGTTTACGTTGAGCATAAATTACACAGATATAAACTTCTGACGCGTGTCTAACAGAATCTGGGCTGCACGGCACTTACTGGTGCTCTAGTTTGAGTTCATTATCAAAATTATTAAGTTACTAGCTGTTGCCCGCAACTTCGTCTGCATAGAATTCGTTTATCGCTATCCCGCAGAAATTACGCAATCCGTTCTTAGAGGATGCCTACGTCATAGTAGCTTTATGCATGGAAAGTCTCAGCCCGATCGGTTTAAAATTGACAAAGTTTCATACAAATTTTCATCCCCTATTTCATCCCCTTGGGGGTAGAATTGATCAAAATCCTTTCTTAGCGGATGCCTACGTCATAACTTCTACCTGCATGCCAAATTGCAGCCCGATCCGTCCAGTGGTTTGGGCTGTGCGTTGAAGATCACTATGTCAGTCAGTCAGTCACCTTTGTGTTATATATATTTAGACTAGCTTCTTCCTGCGTGTTTATCCTCGTAGAATTAGTATTTCACTTAAGATTTCTCCAAAACGCCGTGGTAGCCTAGTGCTTTAACCTGTGGCCTCTCAAGGGTCGTGAGTTCAAGCCCGGGCTCGTGCTTTTGAGTTTTTCGAAATTTATGTACGATATTACATTTGAAATTTACCATGAGCTTTTTGGTGAAGGAAAACATATGTAAAATTTAATGGTGTGTGTGAAGTTTCCAGTACGCATTGGGCCCGCGTGGGAGCTATAGCCCAAGCCCTCTCATTCTGAGAGGAGGCCTGTGCCCAGCAGTGGGACCAGGCTGGAGATGAAAGATTTCTCCAAAATAAAATGTCTCTGCAAATTCAAGGTATAACTTACAGCCTCTGAGCTTGCGACATTCGGATGTCGGGAACGATCGGCCGATTGAAGTAATTAACCCATATGAGTGAGTGAGATAGCAAAACAAATTCGAATGTTGTTGTGAAGAAGTAACAATCGTACTTAAATCACGTTATGGTACACATCCAGAAGCATATTCCACAGCAATAGGGAATATTCATTCATTCCATGGCTTTCAATAGAAGCTCATTTATATAATAAACTAGTTTTCAAATAACTATAAAAATAACCGAGATACAAGTTATCAAAGACTTCTCTCTATCTCTTTCTAGAAAAACTGAATTTTAATATGGAGTTTACATGGGCGTTGTGACAAATGACGTCACAGTCATATCCGATCTCTCTAATAGCTGACTAATTAGTAATTTAAAACTCTTATATTTTCCGTATTTCTTGATTTTACTTTTGATTTCACTTTTTTTACGATATTTTCATATTTTATTAAGAATCGTCATTTTTAAAAAAAAATTTCGTTTTTTCTGTGACACTGACTGTGTACGCGCTAGATTTCTTAAAGATTTGTTGAGTCGTCAAGGCATGGATAGGGACAAATTCAAACAAATATTCACACTTACAAAATTCAAAATTTATTTTTGAAAATTGGCCGCCAAGGGCTCTCTTACATGTCTTTTTGAAACTACCAACGCATTCGGAAAGCCCAGCATTGCCAAGAAAAATGCGCTGCAAGAAACTTGGCAGAAACTTACCTCTATAATAATATTAGTTAAGATAATATGGGGCAGAAGATGTTGAAAGTTATAGGAGAAGATAACTCAGTGGGGATTGCATACTCAATACAACCTTGCCAAAGTAAGTAAGTAAGTAAGTAAGTAAGTAAGTAAATGCTTTATTGTACAAATATAAAGAAGCAGAGACAAATCACAAAAAAGACCTTAAATATATGCTCAAAGGCGAACTTATCCCTATAAGGGATCTCTGCCAGCATGCTTGACGTTTAGATGAAGTTACTTCTGATAACTTGACACTGTTGGCTCAAGGAACCATTATTTAGTGAGCCATTTAGGAATAAAGGGGTTAAATAGTTTGTGTTGCAAGGAAGCACAAATGATGAATTTAGAGTGAGGGCGCTTCATTGAATCCAGAGGGCATTTCCAACAAAACGTGTACCCTTTTTCCAACAAGATTACCTTAATTTCCCATACAACTTTTTCGTGTCAGTTTTGTGACGCCCCATATAAATCGTATGAAAATAGTGTCACAAAACTGACAAAAAACCAATGGACACTTTTTTTCTTTACAAAAATAAATAGTGCTAATAATTCTGATTCAGAAAAACCCAAAATGTCACCATTTTGGAAAAAAGTCAAGGGTACATGTTTTTTTGAAAATGCCCCAGAAGGTACCTCTCTCGGCCACCGAGGTCGTCCCCGTGCCCCGCAACCGCGCGGGCGAGGAATCATTAAAGCAGTCAGTTGGTAGTAAAATAATTTACTAGATGACAAAAGTTATTAATAAATCAACATTGCTTACGCCGTATTAAAGTACCAGCAGGGTATCTACCGTGACTAAAATATTGAAACGTCTCCAAAAAACACCTATTTCTATTTCGTACCTGTATTGAAATTCGGAAGTCATGCCTTTCCTGAACATTCTCAGGACGTTTTTACTTAGTCCTATATCTTTACAGACGATAAGGGTAGTCGTGCACGAGAAAAATGGAATTCGATGCACGTACGGCAAGAGGAGACACATTATGGGCTAGTATTTAACTGCGTTGTAAGGGGATACTGGGTAGTGTAAAAAGTAGCTTGTTCTTTGAAATCCTGTCCTTAAAATCCTGATCAGAAAACTGTGCATTCTAGTATTCGGCAACGTTAAAGCAGACAAGCTAGCAAAGGAAGGCTCAAACAACGAGTACATCGGACCCAAACCTTTTATGGGATCACAGGGTACATAAACATACATACATACATACGTACCGTCACGCCACTTTCCCACAGGGGTAGACAGAGACTACTTTATTCCACTTGCTATGATCCTGACATATTTCTTTCGCTTCATCCACAGTCATCAATCTCTTCATACATGCTCGTCGGTTTCGGGTACTCCTGACCTGACCTTTTTCCAAAACGTCTCCTATTTGGTCTCGGAACGTCCGTCTAGGCCTTCCCCTCCTAACGTAACCATTCACACTCCCCATATAGATCTATTTAGTTAGCCTACTTTCATCCATCCGCTCTACATGCCCAAACCAACTAAGCATACTTTTTTCTATCCTAGTCACTACATCCTCTTTCACGCCAGCACGTTCCCTTATCACACTGTTCCTGATTCTATCTTTCAGTGATACTCCTTCCATACTCCTTAACGCTCTCATTTCTACTGCATTTATTCTACTTTTATGCTTCTTTTGCCTTTGGGTACACAAAAACGGCGATAAATGACCAAACCAAAGTCAAACACCATTAAGAGTGGCATTGGCAAGTCTAAAGCACTCAAAGCGTTTCCTAGGAAACGTCAACCCAAGCTGGTCCAAAAAACTGTGGATACTCAGCAGAAGATAGCTTCAACACATAATGGGGGCGTTTACAGGTCACTTTAGAACGATATAATGAGGTAAAAGCGATGGAATAGTGCGAAGGAGGGGTAATTACACAAAAGGTCCACAGGATATGAGACATCATAAGATAGGTCTTCAATATTGAATATGGGGTTTTAGGACCTTGTTGAATGAGCGACACATTGCCGCGAATACGCAGTGACGTGTCGTAGGCATAATGTTTTCTAACCGTTTCTTCATACAATTTTGATGCGTAGGCGCACGATAAACTCAAAAACTTACTGTAGATTTCATGTGGATTTCATCAATAGATAAAGTGATTCGGGAGAAAGAAATTCGTCAACGTTTTGTGTATATTGGTTGAAGTGTCAAAGAAAGTTAAGTTGGCTGGCATACTTTTAATTTTGCGTGAACGAAGTCGCGGGCAACAGAAAGTCAAAAATAAAGCATGATTCTTCCTATCCTATTTCATTGCTACGTACATACCTACATAAATCACGTCTTTGTCCCTTACGGGGTAGACAGAGCCCAGGGTAACGAACTAAAGGCTACATTTAGCATGTAAGGGTGGAAAAGGGATTCAAAATATTAATGGGTAGCTTGTCGCATCGCCTACAACACAATTCCTAAGATTTTCGCCCATTCCATTTGTCATTTCAAAATGTCTCGATATTTTACTGATTGTATTTCCTTCTCCAAAAATATTGTTACTTGTTCGAAGCCCCTTCCCTATCTTTTCCAGTCACGTCCAGTCGCCGTCTCCGTGACTGTACGAACGAATGCCCTGATTGGCGAGACTCAATCGAGATCTCTCGACAATCGAGTTACCTCACGGCTAGCATAAGTTAATAATCATAGAGAAACAATCTTGTCTTTCTGAACGCGTTCGATAATTCAAAATAAACTTATACTGTCGCGAATGAGCTGTGGTAGTGCAGTGGTTAGATTTGTGGTCTTTCAAGCAGAGGGTCATGGGTTCAAGCCCGGGCTTTAAACCTCCGAGTTCTTCGGAATTTACTTTCATTTGAAGTTTACAATTAGCTTTTCAGTGAAGTTTATTTGTAGAATTTAGAATAAAATAAAAACGAGAGTGGTTTTTCTTGTAATCCTCATGAATTTTGTATGGTTAGGTTTTACTTGTTCTGTTACTTGTTCTTGTTCTGTTTCTTCCATGCTGGTCTGGGAGCAAAGAAAAAATATAGCATGTACCAGTTGCTTCTCTATCGGCGCAGATGGTAAAAGCCCATCGAGGGAATGGGCAAAAATCATAGGAATCATGTTATAGGCGATGAGGCTAGCAATCCATCACTATTTTGATGCCATTTTCCACCTATACGCCCACAATCTTGCCACAGTGTCTGTGTTGTTTATTAAACTGTGATTTACACCATAATGTAGTATTCGATTAGCCATCATTAGACGGCACGAGTGATCAGTTAACAACAGACAATAGCATTGTCTCCCGCACTGATATCAGTTAATGCATCTCGCGGTATCGGTTCAGATGATAATGGTGCGACTATTTCATTTCCGGGGCCTATGGCTTCTTAATGCGATTCAATTCCGACTAAATTTTACGTTTAGCTGTCATTTTTGACACTTCTAATACGGATCTGACGGCGAGCGATACAACTTTTAACTATTTCTACATTTTATTATCCCTGCGTTTATCCTGTCTATTTGTTTCCGCCGCCTACTTAAATTGTCTCCAACTTATTTCTCTGTCGCATTGGTTGTCTGGTAGAGATCGCTATTAAGCGATAAGACCGTCTATTGTCTACTTTGCTCTTTGATTCTGTATTGTTTTGTACTGATTTGTGGTGTTCAATAAAGTGTATTTGTATTGTATTGTATTGTAAAAGGGCCCAAGGGCCACCCCCACCGCACTTAAACCTAAATTAATCCAAATTAATCATCCTACATTGGTTTTACCAGCGCCGGTTATGTAACTTGGTTATGTACGGGGGACAAGCTACTTTGAAGTGTATCTAACTTGATTGTACAGCGACGGAGTGTTTTGTTTTTCATTGTTCCTATCGGCCACTAGATGTCGTTATAACGTACCCAATCTTAAATCGCGCTTTTAAGATTTTTCCAAGCGGGTATACACGGTGACTCTAGATTAGTGTACAGACACCAATCTATCTTACTCTCTAGTAATTAATTAACGAATTCCTGCATTATTTTATAATTAAAAAAGTGACAAAACTACATGCACTAATTGTATGGTCATCCTACTTTTCGTGAAGCGCATACGTCAGTTAAGACGAAGATCGCATACTTGCCGAAGGTTACAGTAATTTTGGTTTTAAATTAAATGTTTTTTATTGCACTCGTACGCAGCGAACGCAGTAACCTAGCCTCCGAGTAAGGGTTTGAATGAATGAGCGACTACTAAGAGCTATATTGTGTAAAGGGAGCCCGGGCCAACCATTGTCCCGGGTTCCGTAGCTTTGTCTGTACAAGGATTTTATTGTTTATCGCCTGTATTATTGTAATGGAGCCCCTAGTGTTTGTTTAAGACCTAGACGAGGGTTTCTGCTCTTTGTGGTTCGTAGTTCGGGCTGTTAATATTTTTATGAATGCTGCATGCTTGTAGGCTTTGTGATATCAAAGGAAGCTGATTATTAAGTAAATGGTGAGATTGAGTGGTCGTGTCGAGCCTTATTATGCAGGGTATCTTAAAATTTGAGCAGGTTGGGTTTGACTAAATAGCCCTAAATAGTCAATGTTTATTCTCAAACATTCTAGAACATTCTATCTTTCCATTAGAAAATAAGAACAGAAGAAGGAAGTGGCTCATTTTTGCTTAAGAGTAGTACACGAAATGGACTAAAATCTATTATTTCTCACTTCGTTAACTTTTTAAAATTTAAAACAATTGCATGTAAAATTGAGAGGACGATATAATTGTTCCATACAGCCAGGCCAACCGCTCGGTTTCCATCGCAGTGCGTGTGTAAGTTTCAAAAAGTATTTTTAAAATTTTCTGTTTATAATGTCTATGATTGATTGATAGAATCTATTTGTTTTCATTGTTTTATTTTTTATTATTTTCTCATATTGTTTGAGAAAATCATTATAAATTCCTTGACGGAAACATGAACTGCCTGACTCGTCGCCTCACAAGCCTAGCGTTGCTCGGCTTGCAAACCACCTCATCAGGCAATTCCCAACTTTCCAGACCCCGGCAGTAATATATTATTCCAGGATTTGAATAATAGCTGAGAAATGTTTTCAAACGTTGATCGATGGTCAAAGAGCCACGTCTATGGTGGGACTAAATTTAGAATTAAAATTTAAATGTAAATCTTTGTAATGGTGTTCAGTCGAACTAAAACTACCTCCTGCTAAAATAATCCGGAAAAGTTCTAAGCGAACTTGTTTGAACATGTTCCTCTTCTCGAAAACGTACAATGCAACTGTTGTGCATGTGTGCAGATTTCATTCTTAAGTTTTCCTTTACCACACATTTGCACACTTAAAAATTCTTAAAGCATCAAGGTGCCATTCTGGGATCAAATGGGCATTCCGGGAAAACCTTAGTGAAGTTATAAAAAAGACTACATCTTTCCTTTGTTTTTAATAATTATCCCGCTTTTCCCTATTATCCTTTCCACGAATATTGCCAACGAAACAATGCAATATTGCATAAACGTTACGTCGTTCCAGTTTTTATTAAAAAAAACAATGGCAGCTAATAATGTACTTTCTCCATCTTCCATTTACACTAAGCAGCTCCCCAGGCACTCTGGAAAAAAGTCTCCGATGAAATCCACACTATCTTTACAAAGCCGCTAATGCCCCGCAGACTTTTTAATGCACCGTACCTTCCCACCGTTTAATATGCCAAAGCGATTGAAACAATATCCCTGAGGTGATATCACCAACTTCCCCAAACCGCTTCAACTCTCAAATTCACCCTTAAACTATTAGCATAAGCGCCAAATCGAACGCTTGCAAAATTTGTGCCTCGCCCACAAAGATATCCAAGTTGTTTATCTGAGGAAATTGACGCTTACCACTTTCGAGTTACAGAAGCTTTGAGTGTTCTATCGCTTCCTACAACGCTCCCAAGTGGTTGAATGCTAAAAACTGGGCTCAGACAAACGTCGCAAACCTTTTATCTAAATTGAGTCCCACTTTGCACTAAGTGAGGGAACTTTAGGCATTATGGGAACGATCATTTCCTTTTATTTTTCTTGTAGTTGAAAAGAACTCTTGGGTAACGACGCAGGTTTGAATTGAATAGAACAGAGAGCGCTTACAGTTCTGGCGCGTTTGGAGAATTGTAATATTTCCTTTAGGGGTTTTGTTATGCGTCGGAAAGTAATCAAAGGCGTTTTTGTGTTTCACTCGGCGTAAGAGACAAGAAAAAGATAGAAAAGACGGTCACTGGTACAGCCAAGATCTATGGCTAAATGTAACCGGCAAAATGGTTATATAACTTTGCAAATGTTTGGCAATGTTTTCTCTCAGAACAGTGCCCACTGATAAAAAAGTGCCTACAGGTCACTTTATGTTAAATTGCATAAAATTTGCTAGATACTAGTAGTTATCCTACTAATATTATAAATGTGTTTGGCTAGCAACCCATCACTATTTTGTTTCATTTTTCCACCTATCCCACAATCTTGCTAAACGTGGCCAGTAGGTCTTTTTACCTTAGGCTCTGTCTACCCCGTAAGGGATTAAGACGTGATTTGTGTATGTGTATGTATGTGTATGTGAAAGTTTGTGAGGATGGATGGATGTGACGATGTGTGTATGTTTGTTCCTTCTTCACGCTGTTACGACATAACATTTCGAATGGAAATAGCTGGAACTCTAGATCAAAACATAGGCTACTTTTTATCCCGAAAAATTGCATGGTTCTCACGGAATAGCGATAAACATGTCAAAGGTCGTAGCTGCCTAGAGTCGCGACGTTAATATTGCAGAATATCAGTTCTTAAGTCTAATTCTTTGCGAACGACGTTGCGGGCTAAAGCTAGTGTAAAATAAGGGTTTTTTATTACTTTTGCGTAAGTTGGTAGTATTTATGATTCTGAGCACAGATGCGGTAAAAAAATTGCGAACCTGAAAAAAAATGTTTTTGTTTATTCCGTAAAAAATATTAAATTAACCTAACAATACGAAACACAGTCATCGCAGGTGGTATTGAAAACCCGGTTACAATAAACACAAACTTCAGAATCCTGACAAATATTAGAACAAATTGTAGCACGCAATAAACACGAAACTTTTTGTAAACGGTCTTGTTTCTGCACTTTGTTTGGTATTTCTTTTATGTGCCAAATGAAAAAAAATAACAATGCTCCAATTCGGATTACAAAGGGTTTTAGTCAAAACTTTTCAGTTACATTAATGCATTTTCGAAGTTTTAATTTATTCATTACTTGGTCTATTCTCGACATGTAAAATTTTACCATACACCCTAACTTACAATGCTATTTTCTTTGAACCAAAGGAGACAGTCATACTGACAGATCAAAATTACAAATCATAAAAAAAATGTCCCACCTACTAATTTTATTTTAATTCAACATATTATTACCATACAAACCAAATATTCAGAGCATAATGTTAACTTAAATCTTGTAACAGAATACACCGTGTTTTATGCGATGAAATAATAAGTTGCAAAAATTCTACTCCAAAAATGTCTAATCCGCATGCTAGCTCATTTATGCAGAATAAGTCCTCAAAGCGAAATCCTCTTCACCTGAGCTAAATGAGTAAAAAACACAGCTTTAAACCGTTAACCGGCCGTCATGCCGTAAGCCAGCCGTCCCATCTTATCGGCTCTGGAAACTGTCAAACTCCAGCCCGGAGGCTCTAGAGTTGAGCTTATCGCCAGTGTGGGAAACAGTGCATTGTATTTTCACAAGTAGAACGGCTATTTAGTGCGGTTGATTGGCAGCCGCCGTAGCCTAGTGTTTGAGGTGTGGTTTTTCAAGCAGAGGTTTGGTGGTTCAAGCCCTGGCTTGGCGCTTAGGATTTTTCGGATGTTTTGTGTTGATTTTGATATGGTTTACGGTGTTCACAGGTTTTACAGGTATTCTTAGCTTCGGTATTGGTCTAATAGAGCCGTATATATCATTAATGTATGTGCTAATCATTCTAGGTATGTACAAAAAAGATGTAATGATAGAATTTATGTATTGAAGGGATTCAATCCAGTTAAACTTCCAGCAATTGACAGCTTAACAGAAACAGGAGTAGACATTTGTAGAATCTAATGCCTATTCAATGTATATACTGATAGTGTTTGAAATGTTAGCCAACCTACCCCTCTATGTACCTACTCGTATGTATAATACAGACATGCATCCTGTTTATAAGATGCTACTAAAAACTATCTTTCTCAATATCTCCAGACACCCACTTAAGAAACAATCACGACCCTACTAACCCAACTAACATCAAAATACACTTCGCCTCTATTCGAAGCGACCAATTTAATAATTTCCTTCAAATTAAGCTCACACAACATTGAACCTTAGGGATGACTGCTCTGGTATAATGTAATGTCATAATAGTATAACGTGGTGTCAGCCTTTGTCAATCCCCTGTCAAGGCAGACAGCACAGGTGTCAACCTGGGACGTGGGATTGCGGCAATAGCGATAAGTGGAACTAAATGAATTGATGTTTGATTAAGCGTATGACATTAGTCCAGTTAAGTACACAAGGCCTCTTAGAAATCTTACTGAACCCCCCTACATAGATACACCAACCCAGGTTATTCAGATTGCCCACAGAACCATTTCCAGTGCAAATAACCTTCACTGCAAAGATCGGTACATCAGCCATCTACGGGCAAAACATGAAAGTTCCTAAATTTTTGGAAAAAAAAGTCAAGTCGCTGTTAGCCGAAAATGGCTAGGCCGGGATATCATCACTTCATCATCACTACATAGTATAAAACAAAGTCGCTTACCGCTGTCTGTCCGTCCCTATGTATGCTTCGATCTTTAAAACTACTCAACGGATTTTGATGCGGTTCTTTTTAATACACAGAGTGATTCAAGAGGAAGGTTTATGTGTATAATTCTAAGCAGACGAAGTCGCGGGCAGAAGCTAGTATTATATACTTCTAGTGGTTGAACTTCAAACTTATTTCGTTTATCTTGTTCGATACAGCTAAAACATTTCACTGGAAACTGTCTTGAATTAATTAAAACTTTAAAAATAAGAGAAATCAAATTCGTTGATCACCCAAGTCGCGTCTGTGGGCCAGCAGGCGTCGGTCGTTCTTAATTAAATTTATCAAGTTTTCTATCCAATCTGCTGATAAGTTTCTGTGGTCATGGAATTTGAAACTATATTGGTAAAAGAAACTAAGCGTCACTTCAGTTTGATAGCCAATTTTTAAAAAGAATGCATTTTTGTCTAAATGTAATGCATTTAAATGTAAAAAAATATTATGGATAGGTATTGTTGTATTATAATATTATAATTAAATTCTACTCTAACCAAGATACTCTACATGGGGGCAGTGTACATTAAATAATTAGTGTTTGTCTATATTTTTAATATTTACTTACCACAAGAAAAAATAGTACTTATGGCCCTTCAAATCACTTTTTTTCATATAATAGCGGCAAACGAGCATTCGGGTTACCCGATTGAAAGCAAAGGACGTTAAGAGTGCCTTTAAGAAAAGAATAGGCTCGTTTTTGAAGACCCCTAAGTTGTTCAAATGTTTAGTCTTCTTCATCAAAACGTTTTTCCGTCTCATTCAAAGACATTCAATCAGTTTGATACTTTACACAATTGCCATTAGCGTTATGATTATTAAATCCGGCGCAAGATTTCGCTCAAGCTCAGCGAGCGGTGTCTATGCCGCTCGTCCGTCTGATCCCGACGTGAGTGAAATGCAGACAATGCCAGGTAGTGTTGTAAGGTGTTATATAATTATTTCCTTACGAATATTCATAAATCACGTCTTTATCCCTTATTGGTGGACAGAGCCTAAAGGTCGCGTTCAGCAGTATTGTGGGACGTAAAGGTGGAATGGGGAATCAAAAACCGCTTAACCTGTAACATATATTTGAGCTAATTTTCTCGATGAGGTGGTACCATCTGCCCGGGAAGAAAAGCGACTGGTACGTTCCATGTTTTTTCTTTGCTCCCAGACGAGCATAGATAGTGGATTACCTTTTAGACAACTTTGTAGCACAGGTAACTGGTCACTTTTTATACAACTTTGTAGCACAAATAACTGGTCACTTTTAATACAATTTTGTAGCACATAAATAACTGGTCACTTTTAATACAATTTTGTAAGGGAAGTGTTTTATACTAGTTAGTATTTAGTATTGTTGCATTGTACTAGTTAGTGTGAATGAATTAAGAATTACAATTTGGAATAATTCGTAATTCATATTCTTCCATTCCAGTCTGGGAGCAATAAAAACAGAATGTACCAGCTGATTCTCTCCCCGCGCAGATCATAAAAGCCCATGAAGGGAATGGGGAAAAAATTTAGGAATCATGTTGTAGACGATGCGGCTAGCAACCCATCACTATTTTGATTCCCCTTACCACTTATTCGCCCACAATCACGTTAAACGTGGCCTAGGACTTGTTACTCTAGGCTTTATCGAAAGCGTGGATGGTATAAGCCCATCGAGGGAATGGGCGAAATTCTTAGGAATCTTGTTATAGGCGCATGCGGCTAGCAACCCATACCTTCTTTGATTCCTTTTTCCACCTATATGCCTACAATCATGCTAAACGTGGCTTAGGACTTGTTTTGCTTGTGTTGCTTTATCGAAAGCGTGGATTTGGAGTAATTTGAACCCGATGCAAACTCACTACATCGTAATGAGAATTATTTTTGCTAATACGAATACCGAACAACCAACAAATTCGTAAATAAAAAAAATAGCTACAACACTAGCGGCTATCGCTGAATTGTATAAAATCGAACGCCATTAATTTCCAATTCGCACTTCAACAAACACGACGTGGATATAGAACTTTGCTTTGATTCTTAGATCTTTTTGAAACACTTTAACCGACGACAAAAACGGAGGAGGTTCTCAATTCGACTAGTTAAACTAGTTTGTAAACCAACAAGGAATCTTCACAGCAGTTATCTACGTTGGTTTCCATTATTTGTACAAGTGGAACAGAAAACATAGGTACGTCATCAAAATAGTGATGGGCCATTCATTCTTTCGATTTTCGCCCATTCCCTGAGCTCTTACCACGAGGTGGTACAGCACTGGGGTGGACAGAGCCTAAAGGCCACGTTCAGCAGTATTGTGGACGTAAAGGTGGAATGGGGAATCAAAAACCGCATAACCTGTAACATGCTTCTTATTTGAGCTAATTTTCTCGATGGGGTGGTACCATCTGCTTGGAAAGAGAGAGAGAGAAGAAATACAATATATTTAGGAGTAGTACCGATATGGTGTAAAATGGGCCCCACTCAGCATAATGTTGCGGCAGGCCGCAACGCTGTTTTTCAGTAGGACCCAGATAAAATTAAAAAACTAAACATATAAAATACACATACACTGTGGCGACACGAACGCCAGTGGAAAACACTATACAAACAAGCTGACAAATATACGGAAGTATGTATGGCAACACTCGATCAGTTCAAATCGCATTAAACCAATTAAACCGAAATAAGTCAATCCAAACGTTGATTTGGCTATTGCAGTGAGTTAATTATCAATTTCAATAGTTATGATTTCAAAAGAAGCAACTGGTACATTCTATGTTTATTCTTTGCTCCCAGACCAGCATTAGGTCACATACCATAATTTAATTTTAACTGGTTCTAATACCATTAGTAAATGGTCATATTATTATTTACAATAGAGATGAGGAGGGATTGAGGGGGAGAAGGGATAGAACTAATATTCTGTGGTACATTCTATGTTTTTTCTTTGCTCCCAGACCAGCATTGAAGTAATTAGGTGTGAATAGATATCAATAAACAAACAGTAAGTGTAGCGCGGTCAGTAAATTGTAGCCTCATCCATATCTATAAGCCCCGGACGTGCAAAATAACAGTAATCTCCATAATTCGGCCGACAAATGGAAATTTCTGTAAATAGGTCGCGTTTGGCGTCCGAAATGTCCTCATTCAAAGCTGTATTATTACAATTATTGATTATTCCGATTGAGAGATGATGAATAATATTGTAACTTGGCCTGGTTTTACCTGTCTTGTGCTTAGCTATTATTTTCAATGTTTGTTTTGAGTGAAACATAGTAGGGGAGACCGAGGCGAGTTGAGACAGAGGTGAGTTGATAGAAAGCCTTTTTCTCTGCACCTATGACAGTTAGCGAGGTCACAACTTCACACAAACTGTGGTGTGTAGAAAGAGCAACGAATTAGCGAAGTTACCAGCCCGATAAACTGTCACATACATACATACACATACACAAATCACGTCTTTATCCCTTACGGGGTAGACAGAGCCTAAGGTAACAAGACCTACAGGCCACATTTAGCAAAATTGTGGGCGTATAGGTGGAAAATGGAATCAAAATAGTGATGGGTTGCTAGCCTCATCGCCTATAACAAGATTCCTATGATTTTCGCCCATTCCCTCGATGGGCTTTTACCATCTGCGCGGGTAGAGAAGCAACTGGTACATTCTATGTTTTTTCTTTACTCCCAAACCAGCATGTAAGAATAAGCTGTCACAGTTCACAGAAATCGGCTTTGTATCAACTCACCTCTGTCTCAACTCGCCTCGGTCTCCCCTGTGTACCAGTTGCTTCTCTTCCCGCGTATATTACAAGCCCATCGATGGTATGGCCGTAAAATTTAAGAATCATGTTGTAGACTATGCACTATTTTGATTCCCCTTTCTCATACGTCCACAATCATGCTAAACGTGACCTTTATTAGTTCATGTTACCTTAGGGTCTGTCTACCTCGCAAGGGATATAATATATTAGAATACAATTCACACAAACTGCGACCTAGTCCCAAAGCAAGCGCTAGTAAGCCTTGTGTTGTACTAGACAGCGATATACATACTTATAAAGAGGAATACATACTTAAGTAGATAGAAACATCCATTACTCAGAAACAAATATTCATCTCATCACGCAAATATATACCTGGATTCGTCGGGACTTCAAGCTTACGTATAGTATTCAAGTCATCTAACCACTAGGCCATAAGGTTGATAAAACAATCGATGATTGAAAAGCTTTTCTTCCAAACTGGTCTAGCTGTAAAGAAAAAACATAGAATGTACCAGTTGCTTCTCTTCCTTCGCAGATAGTAAAAGCCCGTCGAGGGAACGGGCGACAATTTTAGGAATTATGTTATAGGCGATGCCGCTAGCGACCCATCAGTACTTTGATTCCCCTTTCCACCTATACGCTTACAATCATGCTAAACGTGGCCTTTAGATCTTGATACCTTAGGCTCTGTCTACCCCGCATGTATGTATGTTGACTAGGAATTCCACTTGAGTGAGTTCATCTAATTTCTCAGCGTCTTTATACCTACTTATATTTCAAAAAGCAATATCGAAACCAAATCGCCCTGGATACAAAACTCGGTAATCCTTTCCGATCGCTCTTCGGATACCTACTCCCTTCTGCAATATTTACCATCGCAAGATGGCCAAATCCCCATCAAATACACCGAAGCTATTTTTGTCTTAATAAATATCGGGTATTCAAATGTTTTACAGTATCTAGGATAGCTCAGATTTAAATGATGGCGTCACGATTGTTAAAGAGGTCACTTAGAACTTATTACACGTAATGTTGTTTCTCTTTTAGAAGTTAACTTAGTAAAACAAAACTTATGTTAAAAATTAAAATAAATTTGGACCCTTAGATAGGGTCCCCATCACGCAGGCAGCATTCCCGCGTTGTATCGCAAAGTGCATTGCTTTTTAGAAGTTTGTCTAGCAAATATAAACAACCAAGATACTGAGGATCTCCTTACAGGCACTTACAAATGGTAAAATGTAGCCACACACACACGCACACACGCACGCACACACTCGCACACACTATTTCTAATTATTCTTCTGTTTTGAGTACTTCACTTGGCACTCGCGATACAGACCCGGAGTGTAGTGCGAAGGTCGCTGTTTCACTTCACTATCATCATCACTATCACTACATAGTATAAAATAAAGTCGCTTTCTCTGTCCCTATGTCCCTATGTCCCTATGTATGCTTATATCTTCAAAACTACACAACGGATTTTGATGCGGTTTTTTTTAATAGATAGAGTGATTCAAGAGGAAGGTTTTAAGATATAATTCTACGCAGACGAAGTCGCGGGCAGAAGCTAGTACCGCATAAAATGTCATCTACCTATCTCCATGTAACAATGCGTCCTTGTTATGGCACTTTGTAACTTCTGTGGTGAAATAAAGTTTTTCTTATTCTATACATACATACACATACACAACTCACGTCTTTATCCCTTACGGGGTAGACAGAGCCTAAGGCAACAGGTACCTACAGGCCACATTTAACAAGATTGTGGACGTATATTCTATTCTTATTCTTTTACACAAAAGATCCACGAATGGGTCGAAGTGTATCCGTAGGGACCCCTAAACTAAGATAATGTTGTTTCTCACTGGAATGCTATATAAAACTAAATATAGAATTTCAAAAACCAAAAGCATTAATCGAGTAACTAAACCGTTAAAAAAATGGGGCGCTCCAAGAGGAAGGAGTACGAACTAGTCACTGGACGCTGTGAACGGTCAATCAAAGGGAACCCCGGGTTACCTTATCACAATAAGTGATCGGCTTGTTATTTGTATCTGTCATTGTCAATACTTCGACGTTGATTGTGAAAAGGTTCTACAGCGTTGGGTACAGCAAACGCCAAACACCTAAGAAACTCCATGGCAAATCCTTGAAAATTTTAGCGACAGCAAAAGGGAAATATATTATTTGGCTCCGATCAAACGCGGTAATCTTTTCTTTGTGGATGTGGAGTAAGGCCGGAGCCCTCTTACCTGCTTATCGAGAAATACATATAAATATATCAGTTAGGGCGAGTACCCATTGGGGAAATATAGGGAGACAATTTTTGAGAGCGTTATTGAAAACCAGTGAAATACGCCATATTCTTCCATGCTGGTCTGGGAGTAAAGAAAAAATATAGAATTTACCAGTTGCTTCTCTTCCCGCGCAGATGGTAAGAGCCCATCGCGGGAAAGCGAAAGCCTTAGGAATCATGTCATAGGTGATGCGGCTAGCCCATCATTATGTTGATTCCCCTTTCCACATATACACCCTTAATCATGCTAAACGTGGCCTTAAGGTTTTATTACCTTAGGCTCTGTCTACCCCGTAAGGGATAAAGACGTGATTTCGTATGTATGTAAGTGAAATACGCGGGTGGTGGGACCTCGAGCACGGTTCGTCCAAATCGCTACCATTATTTTATTCGCGAATTCTTCCTATTCTTTTTTTAATATGGCCCCATCGATAGATGCGATGATTTCGCCAATGTCAAAGTAATAAATACAGTATTCAAAAATCTTGCGACAAAAATGTCGGCAACGTTGTACGGTAGAACACGGTCAAAAGACCCCCTCCCCTGTCGGACTCTTAGCCAAAGGTCAATGATACCCCTCGGAGACCGCCAGGATATCATTAGCCGATGCCCAGGGTGCACCGGAACAAGCACTGCTCTTCTCCCCGGACGGATCCAAAAACGAACCGCAGCTCATGGTCACACGCGGAGGTGACCCCTACGCCAAACGCTAATTCTTAAATTTTATGTGACATTGACGGTACTTCAGTAGTAGGTATTCAAAGTGGTCTATTATAAAAAGGGTGTAGTCTTACGCCTAATTTATTATTTTTCATTGTCGGTTACAAAATTTCATTGTATTATAATTATAAAGTATAAACGTTGTACCTATAAATTATTGCGTTAATATTATATTTGAAAGTTTTTATTTTCTGGGAGCTGATTCACTCGCCGCCATCATCGCTTCTTCTCTTTTCGGGCTAGACTGATCTGACTGTGATCACTAAGTTTCCACAGTTTTTTGATACTATATTATATTTTCTGATAGAGTGATTCAGATCGCACGCGACTAAAGTTATTCATTTGAATAAAATGATACATTAATCTGGTGGTATTTTCTTATTCTGCCATCAAACAGCAGTGCTTGCTGCTATGTTCCAATGTGGAATACATGTAGCGGTACCGCTGTATTATTAGCTTCTCTTGAATTCGTCAGGTAGATTAAAAAGTATTGGACACGTTTTTTTCTTTCGTCAATCCAACTAAAATGACAAAGATAAAGCTCGTCAAAGATCGGAAGTTGGGGCTCGTGCGTCACTTCTGAGTAATTGTAAGAAGACGTGACGTCATACTACATTTCGACTCAATATCTCTGTAATATCTGTAACTTATCTCTCTCTCAGCAACCCATCACTATTTTGATTCCTTTTTCCACATAACGCCTACAATCATGCTAAACGTGGCCTTTAGGTTTTGTTACCTCAGGCTCTGTCTACCCCGTAAGGGATATAGACGTGATTATGTATGTATGTATGTATGTATGTATTTCTCTGTCTTATTGGTTGTCTGGTAGAGCTATTAAGCGATAACACCGCCTATTATAAAATAAATAAATAAAATAAATAAATATCTTGGGACCAATTACACCAATTGACCTAGCCCCAAACTAAGCAAAGCTTGTACTATGGGTACCAGGCAACGGATAAACATACTTATATAATGTAGATAAATATATAATTAAATACATACAACATCCATGACCCGGGCACAAACATTCGTATTCATCATACAACTGTCTGCCCCTACCGGGATTCGAACCCGGGACCTCTAGCTTCGTAGTCAGGGTCACTAACCACTAGGCTATCCGGTCGTCTAAATTATTGTCTACTTTGTTCTTTGTTTCTGTATTGTTTTGTACTGATTTGTAGTGTTCAATAAAGAGTATTTGTATTGTATGGTTGATGATTGTAATATTTTGATTATGTGAAAAACACTAAAACACGTACCCCACTTTTAATGCTCCTCTCATATACTCAAAGGTTAACTGGTAGAGATCTCTTATAGGGATAAATTCACCTTTGTCTATTTCTTTATATTTGTATATTAAAGCATTTACCTACTTACTTACTTACCTACTTTTAAACAATCTACCTGATAGCAGATATTGGCGCACTTGTAATATAAATTATTATAACATCCACATTCTGTAACCCATATCTAGCAAATAAACCATTTCATTTCATTTCATTTCATAGACAAAAAAGTCATTATCCCTGTTCGGTGTGTGACCATCCTTACTTTTTATACTTTCTTGGTAATCTTTGGAACTCTGTCTGATTCCAAGAGGGCATCGACTAAGATTATCTCAAGATGTCCCTTGAAAATGGCCATATTTATAAGTTTGTATGTATACAAAAGGACATGAAATGAGTAGTCGTTATAATACTCTAAGCTCTTAGCGTGAGCTTATTGCCAAAAAAACTTAATATCTCATCCGTTTTAACAGAGATTTCAATTCAATTCAATTTCTAGGATAACCCCCCATCGATTTATGCGATGATTTCACCAATGTCAAAGTATTACAAATATTCAAAAACCTTATTACACATAAACGGGTAATTCACGTATAAAAAGTCGAGTGATGCTCGACATGTTTCGGACTATTTCGTAGTCTTTTTTCCAAGAGCGCTCGCCCCGGCGGCAGCGACACGAACACTGCGCGCCAGCGCTCTGCTCGCGCGGCTGTTCGACGCAACTGACAGCGGCGCACAACTACCCTCGATTTCATCGTCATTTTTATTATTGTCAAATGTCGGGCAGCACACAACACTGATCACGTCACTCCGTAAAGGTTCGCTCACACTCACCGTTTGGTCAATATTTAAAACAGTTTTCCAACTCGGGGGCACCGACCATCCACTATCCCGGTTGAAATTGGGATACCGGCTTATTTCATTGGCTTAAACATGTCGAGCATCACTCGACTTTTTATACGTGAGTTATCCGTTTATGTGTAATAATGATTAAGTCTCACGGTAGTTTCATGTTGAAATTCAAAAACCTTGTGACAAAATGACGGCAACGTTGTACGGTACAACACGGTCAAGAGACCCCCCTCCCCCTAGTCGGGCTCTTAGCCAACGGTCAGTGATATCCCTCGGTTACCAGGAAATCATTAACCGATGCCCAGGGTGCGCCGAACGAAGCACTGCTTTTCCCCCCGGATGGATGCAAAAACGAACCGCAGTTCTTGACCACACGCGGAGAAAACCCGACTCGCACCCCTTGAGATTTCAAATAGGTACTACATTTTCCGGGTGATAGGACCTTGCGCTAAGTCCGTTCGAATCGCTACCAGTATTTCCGTCACTTCTCTTGCCGCCAAGCAGCAGCGCTTGCGTTACTCTGTTCCTTTGTGGAAAAAAGATACTTTCTGGCACATGATACTTGTTTATCCCTCTGGACTGCTGATATTCCCGAATAAGTCTTACATACATACATAAATCACGTCTTTATCCCTTACAGGGTAGAGACTAGACAGAGCCTAAGGTAACAAGACCTAAAGACCACGTTTAGCATGATTGTGGGCGTTTCGATGGAAAGGGGAATCAAAATAGTGATGGGTTACTCACATTGCTTATAACATGATTCCTAACATTTTCGCCAATTCCCTCGATGGGCTTTTACCATCTGCGTGGGAAGAGAAGCAATTGAAACATTCTACGTTTTTTCTTTATTCTTTATGTATATAATACTAGCTGTTGCCCGCAAATTCGTCTGCATAGAATTCGTTTATCGCTATCCCGCAGGAATTACGCAATTTTCCGAGATAAAAAGTAGCCTGTGTGTTATTCCATACTTTAATCTATCTATGTTCCGAATTTCATTTAGATCTGTTTAGCCGTTCGGGCGTGAAAGAGTAACAAACATCCATCCATGCTTACAAACTTTCACGTTTATAATATTAGTAGGATTTCTTAGACACCCCGTTTATATACAATAATATACATTATTGTACATGTGTATGTATCTACTTCTAATGTATATTAGATTGCTCGCGTCTGTCGTCATGGTTTGTGCTAAATCGGGCGTTAATTAACGTGATATTATGTAGATTACGCGGGGTAATTAATAATATATGTAAGACTTCGAATGATTATGTTACGGATATAATATTGGAGGAATGGAGTCGTAATGGTACAAGAATAAACCTTTACTTACATGGCTGTGCAGCGGATAGTCAAATAACTCTTTGATCTTTCATTTTGTGCCAAAAATGCCTTACATTTTGGAAAAGAGCTGATACTCTTTAAACTACTGGACCGATTTTTACCAAACATGGCTAAGAAACGCCGCAAGGACATTTTTTTTTTATTTAAGAGGGGGCAAACGAGCAGACGGGTCACCTGATAGAAAGCAATCACCGTCGCCCAGGGACACCTGCAAGACCTGGGGAATCACAAGTGCGTTGCCGGCCCTTTGAGGAACAGGAAGGCTCGCTTTTTAAATATTCCTAAATTGTACCTTGTACATTGTACCTGTAAGGTTGTACATTGGCTTTCGAATGAAAAAAATTGCAATGAAATCGGTGCATTAGCTTGAGAGTTATGCCATAGACAGACAGACACACGAGCTTGTAACACCCCTTTTATTGCGTTGGGAGTTCAAAACCTAACCTTATGCAAAGTCAGCCTTTTCAAGTAAAAGTATCACAGTTTTCAAGATATTTCGGTTTTTAATTTCAACTTTTCCTCTTCTCACTTTGTTCAAACTTTGGCCATGCAAGACTAAAATTTGGTGACACTTTTACTATCTATCTATCTATCAATCTACAGCCATTGTCCGTCCACTGCTGGACGTAGGCCTCCTTCATATTGCGCCAAATTTTGCGATCCTGGGCTTCCCTCATCCAGCCACTGCCAGCTGTCCTCCTAAGGTCATCCGTCCAACGCGTCGCAGGGCGTCCCACGCTACGCTTTCCCAAACGCTACACTTACGCTACACTTTTACTAACTAATACTTTATTTTGTAAATGATTGATTAAAGCATAAACTAAGGCTATCTTAAAAATAACAATAAAAATAAAATCCTGGCTAAAAATTTCAAATTAAAATAAATTTGGACCCTTAGGTAGGGTCCCCATCTCGCAGACAGTTTTCCCGCGTTGTATCGCAATTGCGAGTCTTTGTGCGAGAAAGCTGCCGGTGCGAGGGTCGTCTTTTACTAATGTCAATTTTCTATATTTGGTAGATGCCACACTGCCCAAAAGGAGGCGGTCATATAGCCCTATGCTCTGTCTACCCCGTAACTACATAAGGGATAAAGATGTCATTTATATATTTATGTATTTCTTCGTGGATGACATCTACAATCACGAGCAAAAATAAACAGGTCGCTTTTCATAGAACTTAGTCGATAGGGATCTCGTCTGATTTTGAATTCAAATTTGAATTTTATTATAACTGTAATAAATTTTACAAAATTATGCCGCTATTTTTCTTCTCTGTTTTCTTAGTCCAGTGTTCAAAGGATCTCAGGGGATTTACATAAAACCAATTAAATTATAGTCGCAGCAAACAACTTTGGATAATCTTGATTTATTTGTTGCAATTATCTTTGCCTGGTCTAGAAGAAAGGTGGGGGATTTGAGTGTTTGCGAGAAAGAGAGGAAATAATTATCAGTAAGGTGAGTTGAGAAAAAAAATGAACATGTATGTTGATGAGAAGGCATAATATGCCCATATTATGGGATGATGATGTTGTTGTGGGGGCGCCTAGCTGGGTCAGGCGGGCTGTGGATCCGCTGTGGCGATCATTCAGCCCAGCTCCCCTTGGCTGGAGCCGGTTACTGTCCCAGCAGCGCTTCCACACAGCAACTCTCCTCAAATCTTCGTGTCTTCCTGCCGAACATAAGGACATCTTTTAGTTTGATGTCTCTAAGCATATGGGATAGATAATTTGTAGGATGGTGATGTACAATTCCAACCTGAATTTCTACGACCTTAGGCAGATTATGCATTTTTCCAGGAATTTCTTATTTTTGATAATGATGATTTAAAACGGTTTATGACACAGGGGACTTTTTTACAGATAAAGAATTTTCAAAACTCCGTTTTATTCACTTTCTTAACCTCTTCAGCCTCTGCGTAGATTTTTTTGTACTTATTCCACATTCCAATTTCAAACTTATCTGAATTATAGAAAGTTACTATTTCAACCCGAAACTGACGAGCATGTACTATGAAAAGATTGATGAATGTGTATGAAGTGAAAGAGGCGTGTCAGGAACAAAGTAGTGTCTGCCTACCCCTGTGAGAATGAGCCGTGATGTGTGTACTAATTCAAAAGTAAAACGTAATAGTCTGGGTTTTAAGAGGTAATTATTATATACTTTATATAGGGGATACTTTAGGCAGGTACTTTATACAGATACTTTACTGAATACTCTTATTATTGTTTATTAACATAATATATATCGATACCTCCGACGCAAAAGGTCGTAACCCGTTTTTTATGCATAATGAGATTTTTCAGTCGTTATAAAGCCATGAATTCAAGCTATAAGTTTCTAAAACTCAAGTTTAAGTATTTTTGATAATTATGGATATAAAAGGATATACCTTCTCACTAAAGCAACGCATATAGTCGTAAGTGCGAGTTACGACCCATGATTGTAAAAAAACTGTACCTAACTACGACTATTGTTTACGCATAAAGTCGTAACTTAGAAGTTAAGGCTATTTGCGTGGGGTGTAATGAACACTGATGGAGTGGCGCAAATCGTCGAATGTTGTGATGCGACGATTTGCGTGGAAAAGTTCAAATGATACGACTATTAGCAATCACAATACTCCATAATTATCAAAAATATTTAAACTTGAGTTTTAGGAACTTATAGCTTGGATTAATGGCTTTATAACGACTGAAAAATCTCATTATGCATAAAAAACGGGTTACGACCTTTTGCGTCGGAGGTATCGATATATCGTCATGTAACGAATGTTTGTGCGCGAGTCATTGATGTTGTATGTATTTAAATATGTATTTATCTACATTATAGAAGTGTTTATCCGTTGCCTAGTATCCATAGCACAAGCTTTGCTTAGTTTGGGGCTGGGTCAATAGGTGTAATTTGTCCCAAGATATTTATTATTATTATTTTTTTTTTTTGATTCAAAATTTAGTCGACTTTTTCATACACTGAACATCGTCAAATGGATGGAAACATATTATCAATCACAATAAAAAAATACCCAAAAGCATTTATACAATTGGGGATTAACCAATTAGCTCAACTACTTACTAAAAATGTTCTAGATGTGTTTAAGACTTTACGACCGTAAACTTTGTATAATTATAGCAGTCGTAAAAGCCAGAAACCGCACAAAATGCCGTTTTAAAATCTCGTCCAGTAAAAAACGCCTTTAAAACGTTCTTGTTTTCCACAACAGCCCGCTGCGGACGCCAACTTTGATTTGTAATTCATGAATATATTATTAAGTTCGCCGCCTGTTCAAATCGAGTTTTCGTGTCTGCTTATTACGAGCTGTCGTGGGGGTTACGGGAGAAATAAACAGCAGGGGGGATACCATGACGTCTTAATGCGATTCAATTCAGATTCAGTTTACGTTCGCTCGCTGCCAGATCAAAAAAAAAAAACAAAAATTATTTCTGCAAATTGCCCGCCACATGTCTTTTTTGAAACTACCAGCGTATTCTTGCGCCGCAAGAAACTTGGCAGACAGTAATATTTCAATACAAAATACATTAAGCTAACTAACATACTAAAGACAGCTAAAACCTGAACTGAGTCGGAATTGAATCGCATTAAGACGTCATAGTAAGGCCCCAGAGCTGAGTTGCTACAAAGCTAATGAACGGATATTTCTAATTTTACACTACTTTTTTAAACTACGTGCGATGAGCGATGATTTCTGCGCTCGACAGTTGTTTTATTTTTGCTACATAATTTTTTAGTTGTGCCACTTATTTCTAGCAGCATTGCCACTTACTTTTAGTTGTGCCGCTTAAATCTTGTAGTCGTGTCTCTTATTTTAGCAGATGTGCTGCTTAAATCTTGTAGTTGTGCCTTTTCATTTTTGCTGTTTGTATCAGTTAAGCGGGTTAGGTTCGTAAGGACTAGATTACATAACGACTCTATAAGCAAAACGTCTTAGTTACATAAGGTCTTGGTAGCTAAATGTCTAATTGTACAAACGTCTTAATAGTAGAATGCCCGGGTTTAAGATTGGACTTAGTTCTATTAAGTCTTGTTTGTATAACGCCCTAATATCAAAATGCTGTAATAGCAAAACGACTAGGTAGGCATATCGTCAAACATTAATAATGTCTAAATGGCATAACGACTAGATGGTTGAATGACAAGAAAAATTCAAACGTAGTTTGTGAAGGAACTCTTTGATAAAGAAACTTTATGCCGGTATGCAATCATGACGTTTTGCTACCAAGACCATAATGCTATCCAGACACTTTTCCTTATGCGTCGTTTTACAATCAAGACTTATTAATAACTTGGACGTAAACTCTATTAGTCATTTTGCAACTTCGGGCGTTATGCTATAGTTGTCGATCGAACAACTAAGACATTCTACTCACTAGGGCATTCTGCAAAAAAGACATTGTGCTTAGCAAGACCTTATGCAACTAAGACGTTTTGCTTATAGAGTCGTTATGCAATCTAGTCCTTACGAACCTAACCCAGTTAAGCAGTTGTACCACTTAATTCTAGCGCTTGAACCACTGTATTCATACAGGTGTGCCTCTTAATTCTTGTAGTTTTACCACTCACTGTGAGAGTAGGCCTGTGTCCAGGCAGTAGGACGTATACAGGCTGGAGATGATGATGATGATGTACCTTAGTTCTGGTAGGTAATACTTAATTCTAGCAAATGTGCCACTTTATTCCTGTAGAGTCGTGCCGCTTGTTTTTTTTATTCGTGCCTCTTATTTTTGCAGTTGTGTCACTTTTAAGTTGAAACTCTTGATAGGGTGGTTGTAGTTTATGAGGATATGAATCATTAAAAGGACATTTTTGAACGAATACGTGATAATTTAAGTCCTTGATAATTAATACAACGCAAATGCGTTCGAGAACGTTCTTGCGACAAAAATTATGCAAATAGCTCAGAAATAGACTGTTTCATCCTACCTGGCTCCTATTTTATCAACTTGACATTTGTTGTTGACAGGCGACAATTCGAATTGCGATGCGTGGTCAATATGAAGGTAATTAGCGGGTGGTAGGGCCTTGTGCAAGGTCCGTCCGGATCGCTACCACCATCTTACTCGCTAATCCTGCCGCTAAGTAGCAGTGCTTGCACTGCTGTGTTCCGGTGTGGACAGTAAGACAGCCGGGGAAATTACGGGCACAAGAGGCATTGCATCTTAGTCCTCTAGGTTGGCAACGCATCTGCAATCCCTCCGGGGTTGCGTGTGTCTATGGGCCGTGGTGATCACTTACCATCAGGTGACCCACTTGCTCGTTTGCCTTCCTATTCATATTAAAAAAAAAAAAAAAAAAAAAAACGGCGTGGATTCTTGTCGCTTATCACCGACTATTGTCGAGATGCTAAAATAGGGGTCTGGATGGTTACAGTCTTTGTTATATAAATTTTAATGGACAAAGAGTTGGAGCCTGTATATTGCCCGTCGCGTAAGGCGGTATCTTCTGTCCCTGTCTCCGCTGTACCGGGGAGGAAGGAAGTCTGCGGTTGCCGGCTATCACTGTTCCGCTCGGGGCTCTTTTCTTTGTCTACTTTTTTGCAAATTTAGGAAAAGATTTTTTCTGCTTCCATAATAAATGCGCTGTCTGAGGCTGTCTATGAAATTTGTAATGAAGTTTGTCGTTATTTGGCTGAGTCTTGTGAGGACTTTTGGAGATGTTTTTAATTAATAAAATTAAATTTGCTTTGTATGTTAATTAATCTATACACGTTATAGAGATTGTGAGAGACTCTAGAACTGAAGACCGACCACGTGGAGGGAAACGGTGCACGATAAAGTGTGCGACTTTGAGGCTAGTCATCGTAACTAACTGGACGCAAAACGTGACGAACGGAAGGCTAGACCACCTGTGGCCATACATTATAATTAGGTCGGAGGGGTGCTGAAAATCGGCTACATCAGTCGCCAGAGAGCGCAACAACGACGCTATCAGAGAACCTCTCCTAAGAACCAGTTGCTGTAACCGGACACGGCCAAGAAAATGATGATAGAGATGCAAGTACGACTTCACAATACCCTGCATGTCAGTTTTATTTCGATCTTTCATTGTTAAAATTATGAATGATCTCAAAATATACCTGATAGTGATGGCTAGCAACCCATTACTATTTTGATTGCATTTTCCACCTATACGCCCACAATCTTGCTAAATATGCCCTGTATGTACGCTGTAGGCTCTGTCTACCTCGTAAGGGATAAAGGCGTGATTTGTGTATGTGTATGTATTACTAAATAAAAGTTGTCTTTGCCATTAACACCCTCAAACGGTTTATATTTAAGAGTTCTGAAACAAATGAACTGTACATATCAAAGCACAATATTTAGGTAAATTTTACCTGTGGCCCCATTTTTCAAAGCTATAACTTACAATTTTACAAGTCTAAGCTGGCAACACAGGTCAAATCCCAGCCACTGATTGGTTGATTGCGCCACTGTTGCTAGTTTGTACTTGCAAAATTGCAACTTATAACTTCGAGATCCGACTCACTGAAAATAAATAATGACTTAATATAGACCGCTAAAAGAGGTATCTTACGGGGTAGACAAAGCCGAAGGTAACAAGACAAAGGCCACGTTCAGCATAATTGTGAGCGTATAGGTGGAAAAGGGAATCAAAATAGTGACAGGTTGCTAACCGCATCGCTTATAAAACGATTCCTATGATTTTCGCCCATTCTCAGTATACAGTCCATGTTTTTTCTTTGCTCCCAGACCAGCATGGGAAAGTAAGATATCTTCCAACAATTAAATACAATAAATTTACCCATTCCGTATCCATTTACCAGAATCAACGTAAATGAATTCATTTAAGGCCAGACGGATGGAATCAAACTAAAATTTATCACGTACGCCGGCGGGAAACGCAATAATGTGTTCCATCTCGACGAAGAATTAAGGAGCTCATACATTCGACAGGGAAAGAAGAATTGAAGAACGTCTTTATACCATATGTACCTACATACTTTTAAAGGTGCGACCACACCGGTGTAAAAGATGTTGTACGGTGCTTGTTTGAAAAAACGGTGAGGAAACGTGACGTTTACGACACGTCACTGCGTATACGCAGCGGTGTAGTCGCTCCTTTATCCCGTCTACATCTCTTAGGGTGCGGCTCCACTGAGGCGGAGACGAGCGGAGCGGAGAGGAGACGTGTGGGGATCGACCAATCATATTACAGAGTGGAGATGTGCGCGAAGAGCGATGTGGATTTCATGTAATATGATTGGTCGATCCCCACACGTCTCCTCTCCGCTCCGCTCGTCTCCGCCTCAGTGGAGCCGCACCCTTACGCGGTAGAAAGAGTAAAGTAAAAAGTCCTGAAGACCACGCGCTTAGCGTGAATATGGGCATATAAGGAAGGGGAATCAAAATTGTCTGTAATTCCTAAGGTTTTCGCTTAGTGCGATGGTTGTTAAAATTCTGTGTTTTTTATTTGCTTCAGATTAGCTTGGAAGAAATATTCGGATTCTGCGGGATAGCTTGAAATCGCGGTGTTACAGAGGTCTGATTCACGTAGTTTCATTTTTTCAATTCTGGTGGTCCAGCCAGAATCATGTCCGCAGAAGGAAACTTGTCATCAGTTACAATAATTATCATAACATTTGGTGATATGTGGGATGGATTGACTGTCAAGTGCAAGTGCAGTCAGCAAAAAACTTGTATTAAACATTATTAGGTTGGATTTAATAATGCAATTATTATATTATATCTTGTCAAACACTGAGCCAGTAACAGCCCAAATTCAATAACGTAGCACACCAAATTCAAGTATTTGTATGTAAATTTAATCAGTCAACAAAAAGTAAAGTCAGGAAAAAAAGGTAGGTCATAAACTTTTTAATAAGTGTAGTGGCTCACCTCCTTAACAGTACACCACGACGTTCATAATTCGAGCCCCCGTTAAACCTCATCTTGAGCAAATCAAATATTTAGCCGAGACGGTATTGCGTATTGTTTGTGCATGACTGCCATGTGTGTATTTCTGTATGGCGAATTGGCGAGGTAAAATGGTATGGCGGCATTGGCGACAAATTACTTGTCGATTAAAATACCAATTCCTTCCAAGCTGGTCAATCAAATCAGAATGTGAATGTGAATGTGAATGTGTGTGTGTGTGTGTGTGTGTGTGTGTGTGTGTGTGTGTGTGTGCGTGTGTGTGTGTGTGTGTGTGTGTGTGGTGAGTGTGAGCGAACCTTTACGGAGTGACGTGATTAGTGTTGTGTGCTGCCCTACATTTGACAGTAATAAAAATGACGGTGAAAACGAGGGTAGTTGTGCGCCGCTGTCACAGGCCGCTGGCGCGCAGTGTTCGTTTCGCTGCCGCCGAGGCGAGCGCTCCAGGAAGAAGGACTACGAAATAGTCCGAAACATGTCGAGCATCACTCGACTTTTTATACGTGAGTTATCCGTTTATGTGTAATTATGGTTAAGTCTCACGGTAGTTTCATGTTGAACTTAATAGTCATTTTAATTGTGTACATTGGATGAGTAATGAGTAAATTCTATTAATTTTTCTATGTATGTACCTACGTAATGGTATTATGGCCAAAATTACTGGCGCATGAGGTATTTTTACCTTAGCCTAGGTTGGCAAAGCATCTGCAATCCGCTAGTGTTGCGGGTGATCTACTTGCTCTTTTGCGTTCTTTGTCGTATGAAAAAAAGACGACGAGACGATTTCAACTTTCGAAGCGTTAACGTAAGCGAGTGGAAAGTGGCCTTTGTCCAGAAGACACCAAAATAGACTGCCTACACAAAGATAATAGAGTCTGGCTATTCTCACGGCTCACGGAGGCTTGTCTAAATTTATTGCGGGAAAAATAACAAAGACTTTAATTTGTATGTTATGCAAATATATACGATTAAAAAGGTTTATTTACTCTATTTTTAACGCTGGCCGCAAATAAATTTCGACGGCTCGATGAGCGGAAAGAAAACAAATGAAAATCGCCTGTCATATCATAGCCCTTGTCGGCGCTGTGGTTCGATTTTATTTTATAACATAAAATGTTTTATTTAAAAGTGAGGCCGAGTAAAACTACGTTTTCCCTCATACTCGTTTACGTAGTTCGACCTATTTGCTTGGCAGAGTTTGAATCCTTTATTTTCATAACCACTCACTTGCTTTCGGTAACTAGAGCAACCTTGACAGAACCTTGAAGAACTTTGACAACCTCCAAACTGCTTCTGGTAACCAGAGCTACCAGACGACCTTTACAAACTTCCATGTGGTCAGAATTTCAAAAAGTCGCTCTTTCTCATCGTCACCCTTTCAAATTGACAGAGTTAAGATCAAGAGGTCAAGTGTAAAGATCTGTATACAAGTATTATATTTTTAACCCGATGAATTTCAGAACACCGTTTAACTTTTAATTTAGCCCAAGCCCACGTAATAAAGAGAAAAATAAGTTAAAATTAACTCTGAGTACATTATTGTGAAAGGAATCCATTAATTAAAGTAACATCTTAATTAGTAGAACATTTAGCAAACCGAACAATGCGAGACTTAATAATAATCAATGTTTCTACACAAAGGATCCTAATCAGCACATATTGAGATCAAAATTAATACGCGATCAGCTTCCAGATAATTAAGAGTAATTGCTCCATGTACGTAATAAATAAATACCAGCGAGCGAGAGCGCGCGAGAGCTGTGTCGCGCGCGAGTTATTGTTCGTCTCTATCTAGAACGAACAGTAAGAAAAAGACGGACAGTCTCAGAAGAAAAAGACGAGTAGGCCCAGCCATGCTGGAGACGCACGGAGCTCGGCGTCGTTCGAGGTGGTTCAGCTATTTGGCGAGAGATGGCGCCAACAGAAATTAAAATTAAAATACCTTCCTAAGATACCCTGTTTTCTACTTTGTTCTTTGCTTCTGTATTGTTTTGTACTGGTTTCTGGTGTTCAATAAAGAGTATTTGTATTGTATTTTTTTTTACATAATAATAATTTAATTGCAATAGATACAATAAATTAGGATTGTATTGTATTGTAAGATTTCTTTAGAAATCGAGGGAATGGAGAAAATCTTAGGACTCATGGTTATAAGGGAAGCGGCTTGAAACCCATCATTCTTCTAACCCCCGACGCAAAAAAGGGGAGTTATAAGTTTCACTGTGTGTGTGTGTGTGATGTGTGTGTGTGTGTGGGTGTTTGTGTGTGTATCTGTCTGCAGCATCGTAGCTCTCAAAGGAATGGACCGATTTGGTTTCGGTTTCTATTCGAAAGCTAGTTTCCTCGTTGCGGTTCTTAGTCATGTTTGGTAAAAATTGATCCAGTAGTTTGAAGAGTATCAGCTCTTTTCTAAAACGACGAAAGACATTTTTTACATAAGATTTAATTATTTTTATATAAATGCGTGGGGGTTTTTTAAATGTTTAATTTATTGTTATTAATTCCCTTTCCACTGTACGCCTACAATCACGTTAAAACTGGCCTTTAGGTCTTTTTACCCTAGGTTCTGTCTACTCCGTAAAGGATAAATACGTGAATAATATGTATGTAACGGACGGTATTTAAGCGCTGGGATGACGCAGCCCTGCCCCACAATGCACGGCGGGGCCTATCTTGATGGCCGAGTTAACTTACTATTAGTAATTAATAGCTTACGCTATGACAGCAGGCCAATATGGCTTTTGATAGTCATCAGATTGTACTAGGTAACAATAAGGCATAGTAACAATAAGGTCACGTGACAGGTTAGTAACAGGTAGAAAAATTCGGAGACTACCCACCTGCTATAGGTGGTGTAGGGGTATAGCACGCGTCACGGAATGACGAGGACCCGGGTTCGATTCCCGGCCATAGCTTTACTTTTCGGATTTTTCTATGTGTTATAATTTTCACTGACATTTAGAAATGTACTAGGTAAGGTTAGGTTGCAGCGCCTACTCTCGCCCCTGATGAGCAGTAGATGTTCCACGGTAGTTTGTAATTGTGTCATACAGACACATCATTCAAACAGATGACGCTTAGCGACAAAAATTCGCATAGTAACAATGTCAAGTGACAGCTAGTAACAGGTAGAAAATTTTGAAGACTAACCACCTGCTATGGGTGGTGTAGGGGTATAGCACGCGTCACGGAATGACGAGGATCCGGGTTCGATTCCCGGCCATAGCTTTACTTTTCGGATTTTTCTATGTGTTCTAATTCTCAGTGACATTTACAAATTTAAGGTTAGGTTAGTTAAATTTGACTTATAAAATAAATAAACTAGATTATAATAAAAAAATAAATAAACTAGATTATAAGCAAGTTATTCAAAACCGTATATCCCTCCGTCACAATATTTCCAGATGTCAGTCAATCATTCTATGCCCTAAGGCAAAGTGTCTTACGTCAAATTTTACAAATTCGTCCAAAGAATATTTGTCAATGCCATTGAATGTTACACAAATAACCAGCTTACACTTGCAGCCGGCCAAATCTATAATTAGCAGAAAATACACTTTATTTCAACAGTGCTAAGAGCCCGTTTGGGGTTTGGAAAGGTTTTTCGAAGGAAAATAGCACTTGGTTTTTTGTACAAGGGAAGTCAATTTAAGTTTGAAGCAAAGTTCTTAATGTTTTCATGAATTAGGAATCAAAAGTTGTGTCGTTCGCTGTGCGAGGATTATTGTGGTAAAGTAAATTGCCTAAACTAATCTGAAGGTTGAACCTCGGTGATGTTAGAGAGGCAAGGTTCCATTTTCATGTTTTGTTTAAAGACAGTAAAACTAAATTAATTACTTACGTTACTTAAGCATGGGTTTTTTGTTTTTTTTACCGACGACAAAACGAAGAAGGCGATTTTTTTTTATCTTGGGTCATTTTTTACATAATTTTTGTTTGACACTCTATATTTATTTTTGACATCACACCTAATGTTATTTTAGAGTAAATTGCGAAGCTTCAAATTGTCATTCAATTTGTAATTTTAATTTTTGATCTTTTTTTTAATTATTTTGTTTTTATTCTATTCATAAATCGACGATCCTTAAAACTGACAATAATGTAACGTTACTATAAATAATGTTTTTTCATAGTTTTGTTGAAATCAAAATTACATTTGCATTGTACTACGGGCAAGCGTAGCGCTACGAAGTAGCTACGCCGTAGCAAGAAGCGTAGCAAGTATGAAACGACTTTAGTATGACACATAATGATTGTATAATTATGACAAGGTACTAAAGTGCTCAACATTTTCATAGGCTGTAGTGTTTTCCTAACTAACTAACTAACTTCTTTCATCTCCAGCCTATATACGTCCCACTGCTGGGCACAGGCCTCCTCTCAGAATGAGAGGGCTTGAACTTAGCAGATACCATTGACATGCTTCATAGATTTGTCTAGGTTTCCTCACGATGTTTTCCTTCCGAAAAGCTCATGGTAAATTTTAATAAACTTAGTGGTGCCAGCCCAGGATTCGAACCCACGACCCTCTGCTTGAGATGCTACATGTAAATCTAGGCTGCCAGTGCATTTTTTTTAGCTTTTGTTAACCAACCATTTATAACAGGGGCAGATTTAGGGGGGGGGGGGGGTACGTGGCCCGTGTCCCTCCAGACGTTATTTTTGTACAGTACATACTCCAAGTTTATTTCTAACAGTTATTCTTTTCTTTACCGTTCGCCCCTTGCGCCGCCCACACCAAAACAATCCTGGATATTTCCTTGATTTATATACCTCTTTAATGTTTAAAAGTAGGACGGTACGACCTTACTAATTGAAAGTATCATTAAGTATACTTATCGCCCGTTACCTGCTCTAATTAATGAATACTTCTGAGTCCAATATTAGTCTAGTTTGAAGCAAAGATTCCATAACTGGCAATATTTATCTCGAAATTTCTAGCTCATTTCAAACTCCTCTGGGTTTAAACTCAATTAAAACTTGGTACTGTTAAATGTGAAGGTAATTTCGATTTTAGCATTTAATCAACGTTCGAAGATTTTTCATTATCATTCAATGGAATGCTTTCATCTTATTCAAATAAAAAAAAATGTATTGAAACCAAAACACATGAAGACTATTTCTTTTTAATATTCTATGAGCGTTTCAGGAGTCGCTATCGCTAAGTTAAAAAGTCGTATTTTTAACTTAGCTTCTGATTGGGTACTAACACAAACATGTATTTTTCTCCACAAAACCGCGGATAATATAACTGCCACAAAACATCTATCACGTTATCAATATCGCCAAACACGACAATTTACTTTGACAAACGGCGGTATCTACGCAAAACGCCCGCTTCCCCGACCGTAAGAAAGCGGTATCGAAAATCAGATCTACCCAAATTTATTATTCTGTGGCGCGAGCCAACGTTACGCGGTTGCTTTCAAAATTCGAATATCTGTTCGTTTCGTGCTGGCCAGTGACGCGCTAGAAACGGTTGAGAGCGGTCGCGTTTCGAATTTCGAACCGTTGGCGGGAAAATCTTTCGTGACAGTTTTGTTTTGCTTTTAATTTTTCGTGGCATTGGATTTTGGTACGGATACTGCGGTTTTAAGCCGAGGTGAGTAAAAACGTAGTTAAGTTCTTTTGGCAAAATGAGTATATTGCATCAAAGTGGCAATTTAGGGCTTCTGTAACACGAACGAAAATGCTTTTGTCAGTACGGTTCAAGAATTTGCCAAGATATGATTGTCTTTGTTTTTACCCCAAAAATATACATAAAACTTTGAAAGTACTAGGAAGGCATGTCAATGTTTGGCCACATTCTTTAATTTAGGATCCGTTTTGGAATAAAATCCTGTAATTTTTAAGATTTTTCACACATAGCGACAATTTTTCATACCTTAAGTGGGTCTTAAATTATAAAACGTGACTCTACCAAACACGATGCAGACTTAACTAACAAAAATATCATAATTAAAAAGAAAATAATTATTCACAGTTACTGTACGGTCGAAGAAACTGAATCACGTTCTTCTGTGCAACCTTTTTTCATAAAATTTCGCAATAATTTCGTTGGCAGGAGACATGACATTAGTAGTGAAGTAGAAATGACACTATAGGTTCCACAGTGGTACGGGATTGAATACAACAAAAACTACACTGATCAACAAAATTACCGGGTCAGTTCCCATATAAATTGTATAAAAAGTGGCCCGCTATTTTTGCTCTTCAGTATATAATTCGGATGTAACGCGTCATACAACAATACAATGCAAATGTTATTATTCTTTAGTAAACACCACAAATCAGTATAATAACGTTACAAAACTAAAAAGACAAGGTAACAGGCGGTCATATCGCTTAAAAGCCGTCTCTACCAGATGACCATTAAGTTAAAAGATCGAGAATCAAAATGTTTAGTACTAAGATAAATGACGATTTCATAGTTTTTCGTTTATGTTGTATGTACTTAGTTCTAAAATAAAAATCAGAAGAGATTTTCAACATGAAACTACCGTGAGACCCAATCATAATTTCACAAGAATTGATAACTCACGTATAAAAGTCAAGTGATGCTCGACATGTTTCGGCCTAGTTCGTAGCTCTTCCTCTCGGAGCGCGTTCTCAATTCGGTTGTATTTTTTAAATACAGATGTAGTTTTCAATTTATCTACCTTCCTTCATTCATTTCATTCTTCATTCATTTTGATTGCGGCTTGTGAGAATTAGTTTTCTTTATACATTCGTTCAATACTAGCTGTTGCCCGCAACTTCATCTGCGCAGAATTCGCTTACGCTATCCAACGGGAATTATGCTATTTTCTGGGATAAAAATTATCCTATGTCCTTTCCCAGGGCTCATACTACATGTATACCAAATTTCAACTAAATCGGTCCAGCAGTTTAAGCGTGAAAAGATAATAGACTGATAGACAGACACACTTAGTCTTGTACATACATAGAAAATGGGGATCAAACTTTGGACCTCAAACATTGTACAGTCCGTGAACTATTAAAATGACATTCGGGTTTATCTGTCTGTCTCACTCATTCTTATGGGTTTGATATTTGAATCGGCCAAGTGAAGGAGACAGCAAGGTAATCCCGAAGGGCAATCTAAGTGCTCATGGACTTATGCTAAGTTTTCTTATCATTTGGCTATCTGGAGACTTACTATGACGTCTTAATTCGATTTAATTCCGATTCAGTTTGGGTTCGCTCGCGTGTAGTCAAGAGCTGCGGTTCGTTTTTGGATCCGTCCGAGGGGAAGAGCAGTGCTTGGTCCGGTGCACCCTGGGCATCGGTTAATGATTTCCTGGCAGTTTCTGAGGGCTATCATTGACCGTTGGTTAAGAGCCCGACAGGGAGGAGGGGGGTCTTTGACCATATGTCACAGTACAACGCTGCCGACATTTTGTGTTTTTTCGCCGCACACTTGACATTTAAAATGACATTGGCCCAAGTCTTACGACCGCCATTAAGGGATAAGAGAAAAAAATTGAAATGTCATGCTTTCCCAATAAAGTTTTTTTATTTATCTACCAGCTTTTGCCCGCGGTTTCGCCCACGTTCCAGTTCTTTTCTTTTTCAAATCTTTTTATATATAAAATTCTCGTGTCACAATGTTCGTTCCCGTACTCCTCCGAAACGGCTTTACCGATTCTTACCAAATTTTATATGCGTATTCAGTAGGTCTGAGAATCGGCTACTATCTATTTTTCATACTGAAATTTAGAAGAAAAAAAAAAACGGGAGCGAAGCCGCGGGCAACAGCTAGTAATATATAATATTTTTACTTTGACATTGGCGAAGTCATCACATTGATTGGGGCCATATAAAAAAAGAAGAAGGTTCGCTCGCTGTCAGATCCATACTCAAAATGACAGCTAAAATCTGAACTGAGTTGGAATTGAATCGCATTAAGACGTCATGGTAAGGACCCAGATCGTCACAAAAATACAAACCCGCTTCTCTGAAAATCAGCGATTTAGTCGGCAATATATCCCGAGAACGATTCCTTCCATGTCATTTAATAACAAACAGTTTATTCTCTTTCACAATACCTCATCTTATAAGCTCTTTATAAGTATTTTTGGAGCACAACACAATAAAGGTTCCGTGAGTTTATTGGGTATCAAAGGGCTTTAAATACGGAAAATGGAAAGAATAAACGTTAAGGACGATCTTATCATGTCTTAAAACACACTGACGCGCCGTAAACGCTGTATTTTTTCTTTTATTTTATGTTATAATGAGCGATGATTATGATGGTAATGATGATACCGTAAAATGGGGTGAGTAGGGACCAAATTGAAGTTCAGTCCTACATAAAAAAAAAAAAAGTATTTTCATACGTGGCCAGTTGGTTTTTGTAGACAAAAACGTTCCGGTGGCATGAATTTTAGTTTAATAATGATTACCTGTGCTTAAGTTTCATAGTTTAAACATTAAACACTAAAATGAAGGCAAATCCCAGCTCACCCCGCAGTGGGGTCAGAAGGGATAGGAAAAATCTATAAAAATGTATGTATGTATGTAAACTCTTTATTGCACATAAAAAATCAACTTGCCTCCTGTAAAAATATTTTTTATCGAGGTTTGAACTTCAATTTTGTCCCTACCTCTTTTTACGATAATGCATTGACCCATTTTGTTGAAATATGTGGAATCAAATTTGCGGTTTCCATCATATAACTTTATTTATTAGTTGATATAAGAGGGGAATTACAAAAAAAATAAACTATGATAAAATCTATAAGTTAACTAAATATAGTAATAGACTTTTAGTTTTTATAATATAATTGTGTATGGAAATCGCAATTTTTTTAAACTATTTTCAACAAATTTGTATATTGTCCAGCTCTAACTGAGCATGAAACACTAATTTTTGTTCAAGGTTTAAGTTGCACCTTGTATTATTAAAAATCCCGGAACTTACAATACACAAATCAAAAACCACGTCTTTATCCCTTACGGGGTAGACAGGGCCTAAGGAAACGAGACCTACAGGCTACGTTTAGCAAGGTTGTGGGCGTATAGATGGAAAATGGAATCAAAACAGTGACGGGTTGCTAGCCGCATCGGATATAACATGGTTCCTATGATTTTCGCTATTCCCTCGATGGGCTTTTACCATTCGCGCGGGAAGAGAAGCAACTGGTACATTCTATGTTTTTTCTTTTCCAGACCAGCGTGGAAGTATTCCGAAACTTATCAATATCAATTATTTTTTTAATAAAAAAAAAAGTTTTTTTCGCATTCTTAGAGAACTCTAAACAGATATTATATCTTGAAAACAATATGGACTTACGAGTTATTATCCGGCCTGTCTGCGTGACGCGGGTCAGCGACAGTCCAAATATTTTGATATTCTTTCCAATTATTATGTTTTCCTTCGGCCATCAAAGTTTGGAGTCTTTGACAGCCATTTTAGGCTGATAAAGGTTTGCTACAAGACAGAATCATACTGGAACCGTCTTCGTTCCGTCGTGTGCAAAAAATATTAATTTCATTGATTATACGCCAACCATCATGCTAACCGTGGCCTTTAGGTCTTGTTACCTTAAGTTCTGTCTACTCTGTAAGAGATAAAAACGTGATTTATGTATGTACTGATTACATACATCGAGGGAATGGGTGAAAATCTTAGGAATAATGTTATGGGCGATACGGCTAGGAACCCATCACTATTTTGATTCCCCTTTCCCTATGTGGATTTCGCTCAGTCGCAGTTGTTTTACATGAGGGGGCGTGGAGTGGCAAGAAAACTAGTTTAGTTTTAGTTTTTTATCTTGAAAGATATACCGTAAAACGGGGTGAGTAGGGTCAAAATTGAAGTTCAAACCTCGATAAAAAAAAATTTATGTATGGCAAGTTGATTTTCATAAAAAAATTGTGGTACGAATTTTAGTTTAATAATGATTATCTGTCGTTTAGTTTCATAGTTTAAACAATAAACGCTTAAATATAGGCAAATCCCAGCTCACCCCGTAGTGGGGTCAAAAGGGATAGGAACAAATAAAAAAATGACGATAAAATTACCAGAAAATAGAAGATATTAAATTATGTGTAATGATATAATTAAACTACTTTTAGAGCAAACTGAGACAAAAAATTTAAGTTCCTAGCAAGTGAAAATACATAATATTAGCTCTATCCCTTTCCCCCCGCAATCCCTGCTCACCCCGTTTTACGGTATTTAAAATCTTATTCGGGAAATCTGTAAGTATTTACTTAGGCTATTTAGCAACTAGCTTTTACGGCTAACTCTTTTAGTGAACCAAGTATTCTCAAATTTTTACTGCAAAAACTGAACAACAAGTAACACTTTTAGCACCATTATCTTGAAGAATCCGTGGCCGTTGCCAAAATAGTTGTGTGAAGATACATTTTGATATTATTTTTAAAATTAATGGATAAACTTACTTTGCTCTTCCGCGAAGGTATTGCAGCCAAGTATTTGTTGACTGTGGTTTGCATTTTCTTGTCTATTTTTATTATTACATAGGGAGGAAAACGAGCAAGTGGGTTACCTGATGGTGAGCGATTATTACCACCACCCATGGACACATGCAACAATAAAGCATTTTACAAGCTTTTTACTAACTTGCAACGTATGTTTGCCCTAGTGGAATTTTTTCGACTTAATTCTGAAGCAACCTTCAACCGATTGAGCTGAATTTTTGCATACTTGTGTAAATCGGATGACAATAAAATAATCTGCTAGTTCTGGTAACTTTGGCAGGATCGTCTCCGCAGGAGGGAACTCTTCGACGGTTGGTCCGATAGACTTGAAATATTGGTACACATATGTAGGGCGGATGACAATGTTAGTACAGTCAGAAAAAAGGCTTGTAAGTAAGTAAGTAAATGCTTTATTGTACAAATATAAAGAAACAGATACAATTTACAAAAAAATAAAAATAACATTAATACATGCACAAAGGCGAACTTATCCCTATAAGGGATCTCTACGAGTTAACCTTTGAGTAGATGAGAGGAGCATTAAACGAGGGACCGACAAAATGAGAGTTTAAAATTCCAGATAGTGAAAGCCACAATAGAGCGTACATATCTAAGTACAATAAACACAACATAAAATACTACTAAATATCATTACACACATGCATACATACAAAATACAATAAGAGTACACACACAATATCTAAGGAGATGGTGTGAGCCACATCTTCCTCAAGCCTTCCTTGAACGACGCCACGGAGGCAGACTGCCTAATGGAGGTCGGTAACCGATTCCACAGCCTAGCAGAGTATTATAAAATGTAATTTTTGACAGAAACTTCTAAATACATTGCCAGCCTTAAAGAGGGCTCATAGTTAATGAACCAGCAATTTCACCGGCTGTCTTGCTCCCTTGTCTTTTCTTCCATACTAGTCTGGGAGTAAAGAAAACGCATAGAATTTACCAGTTGCTTCTCTTCCCGCGCAAATGGTAAAAGCCCATTGAGGGAATGTGCGAAAATCTTAGGAATCATGTTATAGGCAATGCGGCTAGCAATCCATCACTATTTTGATTTCCCTTTCCACCTATACTACACTAATAGCTTGTTTGCTCTGTGAGGTGACCCAACTGTCTGTTGTATATAAAAAATAGAACGTTTCGATTTTTAAACGTAATCGACCAACTATGAATATATCACTATCACTACATAGTATAAAACAAATTCGCTTTCTTTGTCCCTATGTCCCTATAATAATAATAATAATAATAATAATATATTTATTTACTTAGGCATTAATCCCATTACAATTACAATTATCAAAATTTATTAACTAAAAAAAAAAAAAAATAAAAATAACAATAATTAAATGACATAAAATTATATAAAACAAAAAATCACATATTAAAAGACGTCATGGCAAGGTGACATGCATCGCAGACGTTCCTGACCAGTACATTACTGGATCTGTGCACTCTTTCCATAAAAGACCACTGGCGTTTCCTCATAACAGCAAAAAAGTCATCCACTCTGTTCGAGGCAAACATGCCAGACGCACTGCAACGCCAGGGTAGCTTCAGCATGGCACGAAATGCGTTGTTGTATTGCACTCGTAACGAGTTAAGCGACCGTTTAGTGTAATTGTACCATAACTGACTCGTATAAAACGCCTGACAGTACGACCCGAAAAGAGTGATCTTAGCTTGATCTGAGCATTTGGCAAACCTTCGCGCCAGCATATTGCTCTTCACAGATAAGGCACGACGTTGTCTCTCTAGGTCCTGATCATCCGTCAATCGATCCGTTAAGATATGCCCTAGGTATTTGAAAGAGGAAACTACTTTTAATTCTGATCCGAGCAAATATACTGGCGCGACGATGTCTGGCCCCTTATCATAATCCCTATCCTATATCCCTATGTCCCTATATATGCTTATATCTTCAAAACTACACAACGGATTTTGATGCGGTTTTTTTTAATAGATAGAGTGATTCAAGAGGAAGGTTTTTATGTATAATTCTACGCAGACGAAGTCGCGGGCAGAAGCTAGTTGTATATAAAATATTCGATTTCTAAACGTTCTAACCCTTTCGATTTTTAAACGTAATCGACCAACTATGAAGATATAAATCATAAAACAGCGTTAAGAGAAGACAAAAGGGTATCATTGTGTTAACAGAATTTCACGGGGTATCCCTCGGGAAATTATTGGCCTCGCTAAATATATGTGCAGTATGATTTATAGCAGGAAATGCTAGACAATGTACGGGGATATAACGATGTCCAGGGGACTATGAAATTATGTTGTCATGTAACTTAACTCAATGTGTATTGTTAGCTTAGCATAAATTATTGGGATATCACTACATAGTATAAAACAAAGTCGTTTTCCGCAGTTTTTCTCTATGTACGCTTAGATCTTTAAAACAACGGAACAGATTTTGCGTTTTTTTAAATAGATAGAGTGATTCAAGAAGAAGGTTTATATGTTTAATTCTACGCAGCCGAAGTCGCGGGCATAAACTAGTTCTTAATAAACAAAAGGTTATGGTAACTGCCCGTTGTGTGTACGGAAAAATCGTTAGTAATAATTAATCTCCAGTCCCACTGTTGGATACAGGCGTTTCTTGAGAGGGCTATATTTCCCACGCGGGTCCAGAGCGGATCGAAAACTTCACGAACATCATGCCCGAGTTTGAACCCACGACCCTGTGCTAGAGACTGAAAGACAACAGGTCAATCACTAGGTCATCGGTCGTGGTCCACTTGCCTAATTCACCTGGGTGGACCACGGGCAAATGCCTATGGGTCATGGTCCACCTCAAATTAATTCCATGCGAATGCTACCATTATTTCCAGGGCTGACAACGAACTGGCATCGCGTAAAGCGCTGCGGGTGTCTATGGACAGTGGTGATCATTTAACATCAGGTGACCCATTAGTTCGTTTGTCTGGCCTCTCTAACATAAAAAAAAAAAAAGAAAAAAAATAGGTTCCAAGGTACCCAGAAAAAGGGCCTCCGCCGAAAATCAAGTGGACAAACTGTAGAAGGACCACCGGCAAGAAAAAGTACCCGTGGTGCACCTAGGTGTACCATCAGTAGGTCCACGACCATGTCGCGGTTCACGAAAGTTCTCCCGCGGCCCCCTGCAACAGTGCCAAATGTGGGAATCCGTGTGTTTTTTACTGGGTATGCCTGACGCCTCGGGAGAGCCCCAGATACCCTCGGTAACCCCGTACCGGGCCGGATGCATAAGGCGCATTTTCCACACCATAAAAAAAAAAAAAAAAAAGGTCCACGACCATGGACAGTGGACATGGCTTCTTCAAACAAAGTAGAGAAGATATCTATCTACTTAACTGCGTGTGTTTTTCCAATACTACACGACAGCTCTCTCTCGACGTCTTCCGTCTTAATACGACTTGAAAAATTCTTTTTAGTGTTTTGTATCTGAAAAGAAAAATAAAACCCTTACCAGATCACTAACTTCGTAGTCCGTCCTTTCTGTCTGTCTGCCTATCAATACCCTCTAGAGACGCGTACCTTTAAGTGATTTCGAAATAATATGAGATACTTAAAACACGACGAGGGAATAGGCAAAAATCTTAGGAATCATGTTATAGGCGATGCTAGCAACCCAATACCATTTTCATTCCGCTTTCCATCTATACGCCCATAATTATGCTAAACGTGACCTTGTTACCTTAGCTTCTGTCTACCCCGTAATTTAGGTATGTACTTAAAACACAGCACTCCTTTTCCATCTTACTCGACCGTAAACGATAACAACCCCATTCAACCAGAAGCACAAATAAAAGCCGTAACGAATACCCATTATGCTTCCAAAATCAGCGTCATACAAATAACGTGTTATATGAAAAAAAACGAAGCATAAAACGTCGTATCGCAAACAAGAGGTCGTGAAAATGTAATAAAACAATGTAGGATCGACGCTCATGAATATATTACGCTCGATTTCAGCGTAAATGTTACATATACTATAGTATAGTACTATCAAAAGGTCGTTTACACTTTCAGTGCGTTTTTATAACTTGGGGTTTCGATTACAAAATATGTCTCGAACGCTTTTGCGTTAAAATATCAAATAATGTGACATAATATCATTCAAACAGACGCTTAGCGACAAAAATTCGCATCGTAACAAGGTCACGTGACAGCTAGTAACAGATAGAAAAAATCGAAGGCTTACCCACCTGCTATGGGTGGTGTAGGGGTATAGCACGCGTCACGGAATGACGAGGATCCGGGTTCGATTCCCGGCCATAGCTTTACTTTTTGGATTTTTCCATGTGTTCTAGTATATGACGGCAATTTGTATGAACCTTTTCTAATAACTGTATCTTAGTTGACTTATATTTAAGTGTTTTAGCAAAACTATGAGATAAACGAACTCATTTCCTTATCGAAAATAATTTTTTTTTATCGTTACCTGGAACATGCATTATTATTAACAAAACAAATCACGATATTCCAGAGATTTAACAATAACTTGCCGTATTAATTTTATTAAAACTGTTTTTCAATACAAAGCCATGTCTAAATTATCTAGCCCATTTCTTTTGCTAAAAAAACTGGAGTAGGTTTATACCTACTATTAGTAGATAGATAGTAGGTAGATTTTATCACAGCACTAAAGAGCCGTAGACTTATTATTTGGTATTAATTTCAACTAATACGACCTCGTAAGGGATATAGACGTGATTTGTGTATGTATGTATGCTTCTGAGAATAAGGTTCTTGACAGACGGACAGATGGACAACAAAGTTATCTTATAAGGGTTTTTCCTTTTGAGGTACAATGACAAACAATAAACTGGTAGAGTAACTCGTCATTAGAGTTCGAAAGCCCCGCGTTCCAAACTTTTCGTACAATGATTCAACGCAACACAACTTTCAGTTTTAATCAAGCTGGAACACACAGTTTTAAAACAACGACCTAAATATGTCATCGAGAGTGCAACCGGTTTAATCAATCCGCGCTGAATTTGTTTTTTAGCTGTAAAACAGTGACGTACACACTCAGGTTTTACTTTTATTTAACTTTCCTGGTCTAGGCGTTGTTTGATAACCGAATTGAGAAACCGTTTTTCAGTAAGAAACTAATGGCGTGTGAAAATACTACTCGAAAGTGGTGAAAAATTGTGCTGTATTTGAAATACGAGTAGCATAGAAGACAGCCACAGCTCTCATTAATCTTGTGTAATAATCAAAACTTTGATTAGAGCTGTAGTTTTGCAGATATAAGCTGATTTATAACACTTTCGAGTGGTACTTTCGAGTGATGTGCTTTTAAAAATCGGACCCCAGAACCGAAAACAGTTTTTGTTAAAACTACTCGCTTCAAACAAAAAAGACGGAACACGTTTTCTGAATAGTAAATTTAGTCATTTATAGTTTTGATAGCCAAAAGTTCGTTAATTACGTGACATGGTGTTTCTTCTTCGTTAATTCGGAGCAAGATCCTACCGAACAAAAACCACTTGACAAAAAAGCGATAATAAAAAAAGCGTTTTTTGAACTGTTCCTTGTTAGCCAAAAATCGTTTCGTTTCGTTTCCAAATGTAGTCGGTTAAAAAACGCGTAACGACACAGCTCTATTAACTGGTTTGTACCAGATCCATTGCATGCAAGTTTCAACTAGTACCAATTACTTAGTAGCAATGTATTGCTAGTGACGTAGTTACTTCAACGGCGACATTAATCATGACGGTCGATTTTGTAGTTTTTGTATTTTTTCTGTCAAAATACGGGGTAGACAGAGCCTAAGGCAACAAAGCCTAATGATCACGATTAGCATGAATGTGGGCGTATAGGTGGAAAGTGGAATCAAAACTGATGGATTGCGAGACGCATCGCCTATAACGTAGACCTATATCCTAAGATTTTCGCTCATTCCCTCGATGAGCTTTTATCATCTGCGGGGGAAGAGAAGCAATTGGTACATTCAATGTTTTTTCTTTACTCCCAGACCAGCATGGAAAAACAAAATCGAATCTGACAATTGTACGTCAAAATTACGGTTATGGTTAAAATAATTGCCAAAGTAATTTGGCAGCAATTCTTAAATAAATAGTAAATTCTTTAATAAATAATCTGAATCTCGGAAACGGCTCCAAGGATTTTTATGAAATTTGGTAAGCAGGGGGTTTTCGGGGGCGATACATCAACCTAGTTAGGTTTCTTTTTTAGAAAACACACTTAATAAAAAATACCGAGCAAAGCTCATCCAGGTCATTCGGGTAATAATAATAATGTATGTGTCGCGGGCGGATTGTAGTGATCCGCCTTATTACATTACGTCTAGCCGTTTTGGTCGTTTTGCAATGCGGCGGTTCAACGATTAGCCGGATGGTCATTCTTCAATAAGGCTGCCTACGTTTAGCCGCATCGGACTACTATCACCAAATAAGAAATAACGATGTATTTGTTAGTGGATAGGTTAGGTTAGGTTAGAATCGCGTTAGGGCCGAAGGCCCAACTGAGCGGAAATAGGAGCGAAGTGTGAAAACTAAAAACTGTCAAAGCGGCGGCTAATGACTCGCTGTATTACATTACGGCTAGCCGTGTTACATTACGGAGGGTGTTGAAGAACGTATGGCGCCGAATACATTCCGGCGGATTTTCATTCAACCGCATTCAATCCGCCGCATTTCAAGACGACCAAAACGGCTAGACGTAATGTAATACGGCGGATCACTACAATCCGCCTGCGACATATGCATAAATCAAATGAAAATGTATTTGTTTCAGATTGTTGCTTCGTCAATATGAGAAATATCTGGCTTATAACGCTTGCTGTGATCTTCATTCATTCAAGTAAGTACTTGTGTTTATTACACATTATTTAACAGAGTACTGTTACATGCTAGAGCGCAGTTGGGAGTAACCAGAGTTGTGCATACAAATTGTAAGTAACTAAGTGCTTTATTGTGCGAAACGAATATAAAGATACATACACAATTCACAAAAAAACATTAAATATTTGCACACAGGCAAACTTATCCCTAGAATTAATAATATGAAATGGGATTTAAAAGAATTAACTTCAATGACTACGACAAAAAATGACAAAGAAACTATGCAGAAAACAACGATCATTTTCAAAACTGCACCCGCTTTGTAAAACTTAAAAAACGGGTCATGAAAATCTGCGTTCCAAACGAAATTCAGTCCTCATTACTACATTCAGAAACTGCCCATTGTGTCCGTAGTTTTAAGCGAATGAATGAACGAACAAGTGAACGAAAGAGTGAATGAATGGAGGTGACCGAGCGTGTGGGCGATTGTTCAGCGCCGTCCCGACAAGTGTGTGGAAAAATGAATGCTTTGAATGAAATGAAGTTTTGTCGGATAACTGAAATGGGTTGTTTATTAAGCTAGTGTGTTAGTGGAAAGTTGTAAAATTCTGTGGGTAAAGTAGTAAAATAAGTTGGTAACTAATTGCCATTGATAACCTTATGTAGATAAAAAACTCGAGTAAATGACCTGTTGTGTCTATAAGTAGTAGTACCTATACAGAACTGATATGGGTCATTTTTTCTTATTTGAAACGCCAATTTGTCTATTCGCACACATTACTCACACATACAACAGCTATACAGTGTTAAGTGAAATAAATAGCTATTTCTCAAAAATGTCCGTTAAAGTCGTCATTGTTAACTACATATCAGAACAGGAAGTTAATTGTTGCCGGTCAGTCCAAAATTAAAAAAAAAAAAATATTGTCGCGCTAAACTCGACAGTAGTGTTGCATACAAATTCCATTACTACTGTCTAGTTATTAACTTTTTAAAAATGCAAATCACCATTATAAAAGAAAGGCACAAGACTTAAAACATCAAATAAAAATAAAAAAAGCTAGTACGACAACGTGTTTATCTGTGTCTGAAATAGCTTTAGGTGTTCTGGGTAGAAAAATACACTCTTCAAATGCCATTGATAGAAAAAGGCGGCAAAGCAAAACAATTTTCACTATTTTATTTTCATTTATTTTTGTTGTTATTATATTTTCGATTTTTGAGAAAAGCACTAATACTTGCCTCGGCCAGAATAGCATTGCTGGCTTCGTATTATTAAACGGACTCGCAAGCTCGTCCGTTCAAACCAATACTCAGCCAGCAATTGCCTACTTCCTGGCCTAGACAGTAATGTACTATACTTCACTGTCATCACTATCACTACATAGTATAAAAAAGTCGCTTTCCGCCGTCTGTCCGTCCCTATGTATGCTTAAATCTTTAAAACTTCTCAACGGATTTTGATGCAGTTTTTTTTAATAGAAAGATTGATTCAAGAGGAAGGTTTATATGTACGATTCTACGCAGACGAAGTCGCGGGCAGAAGCTAGTATATTTTAAAGAGGTAGAGCTTGTGAGTTTGTGATGTTGTGGGGGTAGGTAATCTCTGTTCAAGTTGTTCTACTTAAAAAAAAACTCACAACACACACTCACAAAAATTCGCATAGTAACAAAGTCACGTGACAGCTAGTAACAGAAAAAATCGACGAAGGCTTAACCGCCTGCTATGGGTGGTGTAGGGGTATAGTAGGCATCACGGAATGATGAGGATCCAGGTTCGATTGCCGGCCATAGCTTTCCATTTGGGATTTTTCTAAGTGTTCTAAATTTTAGTGTCGTGTAGGAATAAAAAAAAACTGTATATTTTACTAACTATGAAGAAACTGGAACTATTAAATATGGATAAATAATACAAGTAATTAAGAAAGCAATTAATTTGCTATTCAATTAATATTTTGTTAAGCGAGTCAGGCCTGCTTTTGACAGGTCCTTGTGGATGGAATATTCAATGCTTTTAAGAACAAATAAGAAACTTTATTTAATATTTTATCAATTATTATCATCATCATCATGATCACGATCATGCTAAACGTGGGTTTAAGGTTTTGCTAGCTTAGGCTCTGTCTACCGCGTAAGGGATAAAGACGGGATATACTTATGCAATTCGAATTGTCACTTGCCTGTCCTGGGATACAAGTTTTGATTCTGCGCGGACAAAGTCGCGGGCAACAGCTAGTGATGTTGTATGTTAAAATTTAAATATTCATTGAGAAAGTCCATAAAAAATCATTCAAAATAATTGGTAAATATCATTCGTCAATATCATTTCTAACTCGCCGCCGCGCAAATATACTTCAAAACAAATCAATTTAGCGTTTTAATTAAATGCAAACAAAATCAGCAGACAATCAGGGATCGATGTAAACCGAATGAACGAATGGCCGTAAAAGAACGGAACGAATGAATGAGTAATTTGCAATCAATGGGACCGGCTCCTTGGGAGCGTTTTCCGAGTGACTCGACTTTGGAATGAGATCCTGAGGGGGGAGGTGCCTTTAATTCTATTTGCAAACGCTCTGTTGATAGGAAGAAGTCCTTAGAAAAAAAACTGATGCATTTACAGCCAAGAATTATTAACAATGTAAACATACTAACATTAACCACGTCTTTATCCCTTACGGGGTAGACAGAGCCTGAGGTGACAATACCTAAAGATCACGTTTAGCATGATTGTGGGCGTATGGATGGAAAGGGGAATCAAAACAGTGATGGGTTGCTAGCCTCATCGAGTATATAACATGATTCCTAAGATTTTCTCGATGGGCCTTTACCATCTGCGCTGGAAGAGAAGCAATTGGTACATTCTATGTTTTTTCTTTGCTCTCATACCAGCATGGAAGAAACGAAAACTAATATATAACATTAACTACGTCTTTACCCCTTACGGGGTAGACAGGGCCTAAGGTCTGAGGTCAGGCCACGTTTAGCATGATTGTGGGCGTATAGCAAAGGGAATCATAATAGTGATGGGTTGCTAGCTGCATCGCCTACATGATTCTTAAGATTGCCGCCGATTCTCCGTCTGTACCTATGTTTAACAAATAAATAAATTGTATTGTATTGTATTGTAAACGCCTGCGCGGAAAGAGACAGCCAAAGTAAGTGATCATTTTTATTCCATTGTGACAAAACAAAAGGTGATCACTTACTGCTCTTGACTGTACATTCTATGTTTTTCCTTGTTATTAAAACACATTTTATAGGTTTATGCGTGGATGGAATACAAGTAAAAATGGCGATGTATAAAAATGTCTACCTGTAAAACATAAATTTGTCTGAGTATTAGAAAGCCAATACTTCAGAACGTTTAAGTCTTATCAAGTCGGAATATAAAAATGACTACTTTCAGAGTACACAAATGTCTAAGTCTTGTCAAGTCGGAATATAAAAATGACTACTTTCAAAGTATACAAATGTCTAACTAAGTCTTATCAATTCGGAATATAAAAATGACTACTTTCTTTACATAGGGCCAGGATTATAATAATACATATTTTCGTTTAGTCTATTGTCGCAACATATTTATATTTGGTCTAAATATACATGTGTACATTTTTATACTTTGGCAAAATTATATACGCATGAACTTATGCAAGTGGACATTTTTATACATCGCCATTTTAACTTGTAGTCAAATCTCGCATAAACCATTTTATATGTACGTACGAGTATACTATAGATAGATAGGAGAAGACGTTTGCAGTATATTCAACATGGATGTAATTAGCAAGTTCGTGAACTTCATTAGACAGTGTTTGTTCTGTGGGCTTCTGAGTTCCTGGTACATTGTTTCGCTTAGCGTTAAATATCATTCCTTACATAACTGCGAAAGTTTCTGAGGATGTTTAGATGTATGGATATTTTTTTCATTTCATGCAAAACAAATGCTACAAAGTTAGGTGAAGTGATTTTAATTGTAAAACAACGTTTGTGTTATCACTACATAGTCCTACCAATATTATAAACGCGAAAGTTTGTAAGTAAGGATGGATGGATGTTGGTACTATTACACAATAATCACTGTAAAGACATTACTCAAACTTGGAAAGCCGTCACACATTACGTAGATAACTTAACACAATGTTAAGATTAAAAGTGTTAGTGTTAAAAAACCCTGGACAACATTTACAGTGGCGATAAGTCAAAGTAACCCACACTTTTGACGAAATATACCAGAACAATTTAAAGAGACATTTTATTATTATCCACTAGCTGTTGCCTGCAACTTCGTCTGCATAGAATTCGTCTATCGCTATCCCGCAGGAATTACGCAATTTTCCTGGATAAAAAGTAGCCTATGTGTTATTCCAGACTATAATCTATCTATGTTCCAAATTTCATCCAGATCTGTCCACCCGTTCAGGCGTGAAAGAGTAACAAACATCCAAACATACTCACAAACTTTCACATTTATAATATTAGTAGGACAACGAGTAGCAAAACGAATAATTTCCCATTATACTTATTCCATGTATCGTTTAAAAACTTCTTACGTTAGCAACGACCGTTTCATGGTAAACGGAAACGTCATCAAGGAATGATTCGGAAAAACGGCCTAATGTCTTTTTTACATGACTGTTACAATCCGTCTTCAAATCAAGGGCGAATAGGTAACGCTTAGATAACGCATGTCTATTATGTATACAAACCTTTTTTACGACATCTTCCGTGTTGGTCTGGGAGCAAAGAAACACATAGAAACGAATGTGTTGCTTATTTGATAATCTGGACCATGACGTTGATATTTTCTTTGATTCGTTAGCCACCTTTAAAAGTAAAATATCCAAGAAGGCTTAAAAAATATACCTAAACATTATATATATATATATATATATATATATATATACATATATATATATATATATATATATATATATATATATACTCTCTTTTTCTTTTTCCGTAGAAAAGTAATCTGTGTGCTGAATGTTGTGTACAATTGTAATTGTGTTGTAAACACAATACTTTTTTCTCTGTATGATCTGTTTTGCTATGTTGTTGTTTACAATATGTAATTGTACCGAATAAATAAATAAATAAATAAATAAATAAATAGAATAATACCAGGTGCTTCTCTTCCCGCGCACCTCAAAGCAAAGGACAGCAGCTAGTAACACCATAAATAAGAGGCATTGCATCTTAGTCCTCTAGGTTGGCAACGCATCTGCAATCCCTCCGGGGTTGCGGGTGTCTTTGGGCAGTGGTGATCACTTACCATCAGGTGACCCACTTGCTCGTTTGCCTTCCTATTCATATAAAAAAATAAAAATAAAAATAAAGTGCGCTCAAATTTTTAAACTGGCCGTACATAATCAAACAGTCTTCATGCAAATGCTTGTAAATAAATCCTTACTCAACACGTTCGAGCACGTAACTCGCGTAACGCTCAAGTGCTCGCGGGTTAGAGCATTATACCATCCGGAGAAGCCACAACAAGTCCACCGTTATAGTACGTGTGTGTCAGAACACGCGTTAAACTTAAGTTAGTAGTTATAGATTTCTTAATGTGTCTGCAAACACACGCGCTCGAAAAATGAATCGTCAGTACTGTTTTAAGTACCTAGTGATACGCAGAGGTTACTGTCAGAGGTTATTGTCGTTATTGTCGTCAAAATACCATGCTGCTTCTATGCTGGTCTGGGAGTAAAGAAAAAACATAGAATATGCCAGTTGCTTCTCTTCCCACGCAGATGGCGATGTGAATATTTTGATTTCCCCTTTCCACCTATACTCTCACAATCATGCTAAACGTGACCTTTAGGTCTTTTTACCTCAGGCCATGTCTACCCCGCAAGGAATAAATATTATTTTTCCTATGAAAACAATTTTTTTGTTGTTTCTTTTCTATAAAATTGTGTATATGCGTGTGTATACTTGTGTGTCTTGCAAAATAAACAAATGTCTTCTTTCTTTCTTTATAATTAAACTTATTATATTCGTAGAAGCGTACACTAGAGTAGGCTGATGGTGATGATGAATGACTTAGCGATCTTTGTACTAACCATTTTATTTTAATACAGGTTTTAGTGTAGACAGCTCCAGTAGGCTTAGTACTCTAAGTTCAAGTGTTCGCGGCTCGTGTCACCGCAACGATTAACATTCCACTTAGTTAGCCCGTTTTTAGAGGGAATTAGGAACGGGCAGTTTGAACCTTGATATTCGAACAGAAAGCTTAATTTTGTTTGGATAGTCGTAAAGCAAGCATAATTTGTACCACGAGTGTTTATCTTTACAAAGGTATAGTCGTTTTCAAGTGATTTCCGAAATATGCATGTATGTATGTATGTAGGTATGTATGTGTACATTCGGGGAGAAAAGCTCTCGAGTGGTGATCACGAACCGGATTACGCAGTGTTGGTAGGCCTCCCACTAGGTGGACCGACGACATCGTGAAAGTTTTGGGAAACCGGTGGATGCAGGTATGTGTGCATGTATGTTTATTTATCAGGCTAACCGAATATTAGGGTGTCAAATATTACACATACACATAAACCAATTACGTCTTTATCCCTTACGGGGTAGACAGAACCTAAGGTAACAGGTACCTACAGGCCACATTTAGCAAGATTGTGGGCGTATAGAAAATGGAATCAAAATAGTGATGGGTTGCTAACCTCATCGCCTATAACAAGATTCCTATGATTTTCGCCCATTCCCTCGATTTGCTCTTACCATCTGCGCGGGTAGAGAAGCAACTCGTATATTCTATGTTTTTTGCTCCCAGACCAGCATGGAAAATGTTAACAAATATTAACTATTGATATATGTTTATATCGTAGTGCGCTTCTTAAAACTGTCTTAGTTACCTACATAATTTTAAAGGGATAAAGACGTGATTTGTGTATGTATGTATGTATGTATGTATAATTTTAAAATGCTCTTACATTATACCCGCAAGCCTCCAGCATATTTCCACTAACGATACCTCGCATAGACACGTCTTAAGACTAACCGTACCGCTTAAGCCCTCATTAGGGGTCCATTACCCCCACTGGGGGTAAACCCCCTTACCACCAGTGGGGGGCCGGATACACGGAGATGCATCCCGCACTTATGCCGTGCGTATGTTTTTGTTTAAAAGAAGAGTTTCTTAGAGTTCTTTTATATCAATGAAAAGCTTCAGTAGATTATGGTAACTTGATTTGTTTGGTTTACGCGATCGACTACATAAACGTGATTTTTTCTATTTGTGATTCTACACAAAATGGATTTCATACTGAAGTTTACTACATTCGTGATTCTACACAGCTATTGTTACAACGCAATCTGTATTTTTCCTATTCGTGATTCTACACTGTATTGGTTCCACAGAACTGCAGTTCACTACATTCGTGATTCTACACAGCCATTATTACAACGCAATCTGGATTCTTCCTATTCGTGATTCTACACAATATTGGTTCCACACAACTGCAGTTTACTACATTCGTGATTCTACACAGCCATTATTACAACGCAATCTGGATTCTTCCTATTCGTGATTCTACACAATATTGGTTCCACACAACTGCAGTTTACTATATTCGTGATTCTACACAGCCATTATTACAATGCAATCTGGATTCTTCCTATTCGTGATTCTACACAATATTGGTTCCACACAACTGCAGTTTACTACATTCGTGATTCTACACAGCCATTATTACAACGCAATCTGGATTCTTCCTATTCGTGATTCTACACAATATTGGTTCCACACAACTGCAGTTTACTATATTCGTGATTCTACACAGCCATTATTACAATGCAATCTGGATTCTTCCTATACGTGATTCTACACAATATTGGTTCCACACAACTGCAGTTTCCTACATTCGTGATTCTACACAGCCATTATTACAACGCAATCTGGATTCTTCCTATTCGTGATTCTACACAATATTGGTTCCACACAACTGCAGTTTACTACATTCGTGATTTTACACAGCTGTTATTATAATACAATCTTTGTTTGTATTTAAACTTAAAAATCCAACAAAACAAAAACAATAAAGTACAGTCCGTGAGTTCTTAGAATGCCATTTGGATTTGTCTTGGTGTCTCACTCACTTTTATGGGTTTGACACTTGAATCGGCCGAGTGAGGGAGACAGCTAAGTGCAACCAGAGAAGCATAAATTGTTTTTTTGTTTATTGAAATGGACGAGAGCCTGAGGCCAGTGGGCCATAATATTAGCTGGTTATAAAGATGATAATGATGAAATCAACCTCCGCAACATAACGCATGATTCAAATTTTTAAATATCAGTGAAAATTAGAACACATAGAAATCCGAAAAGTAAAGCTATGGCTGGGAATCGAACCCGGATCCTCGTCATTCCGTGACGCGTGCTATACCCCTACACCACTCATAGCAGGTGGGTAGTCTTCGAATTTTTCTACCTGTTACTAGCTGTCACGTGACCTTGGTAACCTATTCGAATTTTTGTCGCTAAGCGTCATCTCTGTTTGATTCAAAACGCAATCGAAACTTTTTTTCATAATTCTCCAGATTTCATTCATTTTTCTTAAGTTTTTTTCTTTATTCCAAAAACTTATTTAAAAACAACTTAACTACAGCTTCATTAAAAACTAATGACATCCGTATTTTCAATAGATTAAAAGGCTTGCTATCTTTTCGCGTACAACTCCCAAACTAGAGCGGTCGGCCAGTTCGTTAGCGCTTTTGTCGGCCAGATTTCAGCCGTTTTCAGCCATTTTCAGCCATTTTCAGCCCTTTCATGAACTCGAGTTTCAGAGTAAATTGTTCCATTCATGTTATGACTTATTCATAGAGGAATTAACCAGTAGACAGTGGTATACGGGCTATTATATACGAAACTAGCTGACGAGTTTTAGTTTGGCCTTAGAATCAGTTTCTGCCTTTTCATCGGAGAAGGCGGTAATCAGCTGCAGTGAAAAGGATTACCTTTATTTACAACTAGCTGTTGCCCGCGACTTCGTCTGCGCAGAATTCGCTTATCGCTATCCCGCGGGAACTATGCAATGCCGGGACAAAAACTATCCTATGTCCTTCCTCGGGACTCAAACTATCTATATACCAAATTTATACCAAATATACCAAATTTCAACCAAATGTGTCTAACGGTTTAAGCGTGAAAAGGTAACAGACAGACAGACAGAGTTACTTTCACATTTATAATCGCTCTATTTATTTATAAAATATCTTACACAATATAACGGTGTGGCACTAAGGCATTGAGTAAGAGAGACAAGAAAAGAAAGATAAAACTAAAACACATAAAAATTTACAATAATAACTAATTAATTAAATACATGACGACACACGTACATCCATCGCCTCACAGAAACGCAGACATTCAACGCACACACTTCTCCAGTCATCGGCAAACAAGTCACACTCTGGTGCTGATGCGAGGAGCGCACTGATATGGTGCAGCGCAATAATAATATAATGCAATGGTAATATTAGTAGGGATAGTAGGGATTACGTTTTGGATTACGATATCTGTAGCCTTATTGTCTAACTCGCTCGCAATCGCTATCGTGTTCATTTTGACAGTTCTTGTATGGATGTGACAGCTAGCTGATTCTGATGCCAATTATCAGCCCATACATGAACTGTCAAAATGAACACGATGGCGATTGCGAGCGAGTTAGGTAATAATCCTACTGCTTACCTAACTGTAGTGTCTTTTTTTAGCTTTTACCGGTATCCAATTCGAATGCAGCAACAGTAAACTAGTTTAACCATCCCACTCTATTGGATAACTTATCAGTGGATTTATTCTACAATGTACTGTATTGTATGAAATCTAGGATGTGTGTATGTGCCTTAAACTTTGGCTTTGCAACTATTCTATGTAAGGGGAACTTGTTATGTTAATGAGGCTGAGTATCCGTTTACTGTATTATGCCTTCCATGCTGGATGGGGAGCAAAGAAAAAACATAGAATGTACTAGTTGCTTTTCTTCCCGCGCAGATGTTAAAAACCCATCGATGGAATGGGCGAAAATCTTAGGAAGCATGTTATAGGCGATGCGGCTAGCAACCCATCACTATTTTGATTCCATTTTCCACCTATACACCCTCAAATCTTGCTAATTGTGGCCTGTAGGTACCTGTTACCTTAGGCTCTGTCTACCCCGTAAGGGATATAGACGTGATTTGTGTATATGTTTGTATTTGTATTTTAAGCAACCTTACAGAGAGTAGTAACTAAGTTTATTAAACTTTCCTTTTCGAGTAATCTTGTAAAATTAAATTGTAAGGAAACGCTACGCCGTAGCAAGTGTAGCTCGTAGCAGGTCTACGTAGCTACGAAGATGAATGTTCTCCCTCGAGTATTCTGTTAGATAGTTCCTTACAACATATTTTACTTTATTGGGGAAGACTTATATTGGAGTTTCCAGTGCATATTTCACAGAAAATTACTTCTTAAGCGAGATAGCCTTGTTTCTGAACCACTGTGAACCTGAGATTCGATCTTGGTAGGGGTTTTTTAGCTCAATTTATAGATATCAAAAATCTTTTAAAAATATTTATACATCAAAACGCATAGGTATTGCTATCCAACGAGGAAACGCAGCCAGCATTATGGGCACCTTGCCCCATGGCAACGATCTGGGCGATATTTGTAAATATAGGTATTTAGGATTAGATTAAGTTGGTTTTAGGTTTTTTTTTCTGTTACATATATCAACTTTTATATCTTGTAAATATGTTTGTTTAAATAAATCACACACAAATCACGTCTATATTACGGGGTAGACAGAGCCTAAGGTAACAAGACCTAAAGGGCATGTTTAGCATGATTGTGGGCGTATAGGTGGAAAGGGAAATCAAAATAGTGATGAATTGCTAGCCGCATCGCCTGTAACATGATTCCTAAGACTTTTGCCCATTCCCTCGATGGGCTTTTACCATCTGCGCGGGAAGAGAATCAACTGGTAAATTCCATATTTTTCTTTACTCCTAGACCAGCATGGAAGAAAAAAAATAGCCTTAAAGTAATCAAGCAAGCTATTGTTGTTTTATTTGGTTATTTATTTTATTTTTATGCTTTGAATAACTTGAATAACTTATTTGGCTCACGTGTCTTGATTCGTGAATACAAGTAGTTAGGGCTGCTTAAGGTTCATTAGGGCCTATTGTAACTAAGGTTCCTTCTAAAACGTGAGGGAAAAGGTATACAGAGGATGAATAACAATCTATTTTCTTTACATCCATGGTATTTCATGAAAAACCAAGTTAGATGAACAATTATTAGATATTGAGGTCAAATCTCAGTTCTTTTATACATAAATATTTTTATGTAGTTTAGTACGAATTGTTAGACAACAATATAAAAGTTATATTTTGTAAAATTTAGACTGAGTGACTGACTGATTTAAGTCACTTAGTCACATACTAAGAAAGGATTGCCAATCCGCACTGGGCCCGCGTTAGAACTATAGCCCAAGCCCTCTCGTTCTGAGACGAGGCCTATGCCTAGTAGTGGGACGAATATAGGCTGGAGAAGAAGTAGAAAAAAGGATTTGTAGAAATTGATTAAAACTTTTGTTTTATCCATAACACAAATTTAACAGATATTATAAACAAAAGGTACAAAAAGTGTCAATTTGCGTAGTATGTAGCAAAGTGCGTAGGTATATAAAACTAAAGTTTTCCGTGATGATATGTAAAAACTTAAACAATAATACAAATAGTAATATCGGGTCTGCTACAGAGTTATACGTTTTGTCAAAACGAAAAGTTATATTTTTTAGATTGAAAAGTCGCCCCTTGTCGAAATACCTTCGAAGACTACCCACCTGCTATGGGTGGTGTAGGGGTATAGCACGCGTCACGGAATGACGAGGATCCGGGTTCGATTCCCGGCCATAGCTTTACTTTTCGGATTTTTCTGTGTTCCTTCTAATTTTCACTAACATTTAGAAATTTCATTCACGTGTATTCACGCTTGCAGGCGTCCCGCTCAGCATCGTTCTGCTCCCATTTGTAACATCGTTACCAATACAGGAAATACAGTAAATACAGTAAAACAGATACGACAGTTGCCGAGCTCCAAAAACCTACAGCGTCACCCAAATCTCATTCTACACCGCTGATTCCTCTCTATTGCGTTATTCTGTCGATTTTTCTCGCATGTAAGATTGAAATTGTCAATTTTTTCCACCCGATAATCGTGAGTCGTAGTTTATTTACTAGCTGTTGCTCGCGACTTCGCCCGCGCACCAAATAAAGCCTATGACACATAATGTGTTTTTTTATTAGTAAAATAATTTTCTAAATCCGTTCAGTAGAGAGATTGAGCGTTTTCCAAAAAAAGGAATCGAACCTGGATCCTCGTCATTCCGTGACGCGTGCTATACTCCTACAACACCCATAGCTGGTGATGGTGAGTAAGTCATATGTTCAGCAGTGGACGTCTTTTGGCCGATAATAAAGATATAATGATTATGGAAATTTTACATACACATACACAAATCACGTCTTTATCCCCTACGGGGTAGACAGAGCCTAAGGTGGCAAGACCTACAGGCCACATTTAGCAAAATTGTGGGCGTACCTATAGGTGAAAAATGAAATGTGATGTGGTGCTAGGCTCATCGCCTATAACATGATTCCTATGATTTTCGCCCATTCCCTCGATGGGCTTTTACCATCTGCGCGGGTAGAGAAGCAACTGGTACATTCTATGTTTTTTTCTTTGCTCCCGGACTAGCATGAAAGATGGACATTTTGTGATAAAAAATTCGAGTTCGTCAAGGTAATTTCAAAACTCCTTGTGACTGTCTTACAAGATTATAATAAAGTCAACTTTGAATGGGTCTCATATAGAAAGATCGTGGCATGCTTCCCTGGCAGAATAGTTCAGCTTCACCTCCAAACTCCGTCGGCTAAGTATAAAAGTTTTCTTATCATCTACTTAGTATCTCAAAAGCTGAGCTCCATTGTTGCCTTGTGACGAGATATATTGCCTAACACACACCTGCTACTGTCATAAGAATAACCGGTTCAAGGACAACGATTATGTTACATCATCAAAAATCGGATATTCTGGCGTTTGTGTACCTAAACTCCAGTTAACGACGAGGTATTAACCTGGACAAACAAAACACTTTTTTACATACTATACATAAATCACGTCTTTATACCTTACGTGGTAGACTGAGCCTAAGGTATCAAGACCTAAAGACCACGTTTAGCATGATTGTGGGCGTATGAATGGAGAGGGAAATCAAAATATTGATGGGTTGCCTATAACATGATTACTTAGATTTTCGCCCATGCCCTCGATAGGCTTTTGCCATCTGCGCGGGAAGAAAAGCAACTGGTACATTCTATGTTTTATGACCAGCATGGAAAAACACTTTTTTATACAAAACAAAAACGCACCAACAGAAACCAACTTATATCTTTCAATGATGTTTTCTAGTCAACCCTTAATCTATATATATATTAATGAAAGCCACACGAAAATCCTTTCACTAGTTTTTGAGTTTATCGCAAACAGACAGACGGACATTGCGGAAAACTTTATTTTATAATTTGGTATTGATAAAGATAATACGACACTATTTCAAGTCCGTAATATCCTAAATTTAATAATGTAGCCAGCCACATGGTCCGTGAATTACCCACGTCTGAGCGTGGAATTCTCTCCGTACAAACATAAATTATTCCGTCGGTTAATGTGGGAATATTCGATTATTCCAGACGAGCTTGGCTTAAAACAATTCTGTGCAAACACAAAATACTACCAGATATCTATTGTGTTTACAATTAATGCGGTATACGGCAAATTAAATGAGTTTGACGCGAGAACGCGAAAGTATCCGTATCCATAACAGCGGATATCCGAGGGAAAAGAAAAATCCGTATCCGTATCCGTGTCCGTTACTTTTCACGCGGATCTTTTACGGATATTTTACAGGTGATTACGTAGAGTTAAAATAACTACAAAATTCCATTCAGAGTATTATTATTTTTTTAAATCAAATATTTGGCACCTTTATATTGCAAACATTTATCGCAGTAAGTTACCATACCAATACAACATAACTGAAAGAATGTTTATAGTGAGTTATCCGTTTATGTGTAATTATGAAAACGATTATGTTGAATAAATATGATCTGACTAATAACGAATTCGGTCAAAATAGTAAGGACCATTAACGAAACTGACCAAAACCAAATCAGTCCAAAAACCAATCTGACTGTCATCGCGAGATCCGATCTAACTAAACCACGAGGCTACCGCGACTTAATGATAATGGCGTTCAATTTTATTGGTACATTTTTCTGGTAACATTACCGGGAATATCGCTCGATCTGTAATAAGCCGACATCAGCTGCGCCCGAAGTAATTCCAGAACAAAGTGCTAATTAGGTATTGATTTCGCTTTGGGGAGGCTCGCCATGGAATGATCGAGAGTAATAAAATATTGTCGAAAAATTATGTAGCGGCTGAACATAATTTTCGAAAAATCTTTTTCAAATTCAGCATTTCTGTCGCTCATCATTTGGCGAGCCTCTATTACCGGCTAATAAATATTATTACAACTAACTTGACATAACATCTGCCTCTACACGATTAGGTTTCAGATATTTTTTACATACGGACAGAGAGATAGGACACTGTTTGTGTTATTTTTGTCTTTACAATAATTAACTACAATAAATTTAATACAATACAATAAATAACTAATCATTTTACCTTTACCAATAGAGTTCTCGGTAATTTTGTTTGTTTAAGTAATAAAAAGGTAAACCTAGGCTCAGAGAACTTAATAATTATTATTACTTCTAGTCAACTTTCTAAAAGGAAAAAATACTTAAGATCTATGCGGCTGTTTATTTTTTAAATTTAAAATATACCTCAACATTTCATGGCAACCCTTAGAATCCTTGTAACGTGAATAATACGAAATGATACTTTGTAAGGTTTTAATTAAGATTTTGATTGACTTGTATTGTAATTAAGGGAGGTAATTAACAGGCCTTTTGCTCTTTAACTACGTTGTGTAGATAGAAGTCTTAAAAATTATAGACTAGGAGCTTTGTTACCATGGATACTAAAAATAACATGATTATGTAGGTATTATTAATTAGAATTCCCCTTTCCACCTATACGCCCATAATTATTCTAAACGTGGCCTTGTTGCTGTGTCTACACTGCTAGGGATATAGTATGGTACCATACATTCATACATACATAATATATCACGTCTTTATCCCTTACGGGGTAGACAGAGCCTAAGGTAACAAAACCTTAAGGCCACGTTTAGCATGATTGGGTTGCTAGCTGCATCGCCTATAACGTGATTCCTAAGACGTTAGCCCATTCCCTCGATGGGCTTTTACCATCTGCGCGGGAAGAGAAGCAACTGGTAAATTCTATGTTTGTTAGTATGGTACCTGTGTCATTTAATTTATTGAAGGCGTTACTTTCGGAGGTTCATATTATTTGGCGGTATAAAATAACGGGAACATGTATGTAGGAAACGGAACGTATTTTGTGTGAAAGGGAAAGGAGAGAGAGGGAGAGATAGAGCGATTGAGAACATCGCGGATACAGTGAAAAAGCAAGGGCGAGATTTATTTAATAAATAATTGTTTTCTAACCAGTGTTTTACTCTGAGCAGCCACCATCCCACATGTATGTTTCAATCCAATATCCAGTCTTGTGCCTCAACTTACAAAGCATTAACATAAATCAGCATTGTTTCATACAGAAACAGCTTTCTCCAATATCACGAGAAAACAAGACACTAATCCGTTTTAAACGGAACGAATTCCGGTTACGGTTATTTAAATCTATGTTGAAGGAGCACTATCTGTCATCTTGTCCATGAATCTTGTAGCTGGTTTTATTTTTTATGGTATGTGTGTATGTGTCTATTTATATCTCCATTTATTGTAAATGTGTTTTTCATGTATAATATATTACGTATTTCAGTACTTAGTATATTAATATATATTCTAAATTGCACCACCTGCTCAGATCTGTTCTGTTCTCCAGTCCATTATGGTTGCCTGGTAGAGATCGCTCTGTAGCGATAAGGCCGCCTATTGTTACCTTGTAATATTTTGTATACCTTTTTTCTGTTTTGGTTGTTATATGTGGTGTTCAATAAAGAGTTATTGTATTGTATTGTTTTGTATTACGAGAGGTGCGATAAAGAAACTAAGGCAGCAGGCGATAAAGCAAACGATTTCACGGAGTATACCTACGATAAATCCTGTACGTTATCTGCCGCACAGACATAATTCAACTGTCCTGTACGTGTGGCCACGTACTAGAAAACTGCTTTTAATTTTAAAATTCCATAAAGATTTGTTTATTCATTTTATTTTGTGTTATATTTTGTATTAACTTTTAAGTCTTATAAGGCTTTTAAATATTTTATTGAATCAGGCGTTATTTTGCGGAGGTCCAGGGTGGTATGCTTAGCGGAGTAGCAAGGTAAATATTTTTTGTTCATTCTAATAAGGCTTAACAAAATGAGCCACGGGATGGGATAGTTGAATAATTGTTTGGTCTAATGTTACGTTTGGTCGGATAAGCGTTTGGTCTAAACTGAATTTATGCTGAAACCATTGACTTTTTAGGAAAAACAAGCTAACCTATTACAAAGCCCATGTTATATTTTTGAAATATTTTCAGTTTTATCTGGAGGAATTTTGGACCAAACAATCATTAGACCAAATAATTATTCGAACAAACAATGGCCTCACCGTGAGCCACACATTAGTTCTTACATCTATTTACACCGTTCGTTAATGCGAATAAAAATACTTACATAATACACATACATAAATTACGTATTTACTCCTCGTGAGGTAGACAGAGCCTAAAGTCCATGTTTAGCATGATTGTGGGTGTACAAGTGAAAAGGGGAATCAAAATATTGATGGGTCGCTAGCCGCATCACATAAGATTTTTGCACAAACCCACAAAAACAGAAAAAAGCGTTAAAGTAAAAAAAGTAAACTTTATTTATTTATATCAGTGGAGCGTTTTTTAAATTATTAAAATGGGAAGCAGTTTGCGCTGCACTCGAGACAGTGCCTGCTACATATTAATGAGGCTGCATGCAATTTAGATTATTTGCAACAGTTTGATGCTTTTCTAGAGTTCCGCAAAACTTTTAGAAATAAACAGCATAGAAGCTGGATACCGTCACTGGGGAATGGACACGATTCTTATCTTTAAGTGCGATTTTTACTGATTATTTCTGTGTAAGTATACTCTGTTACAATTTTGAAACTTATGGTTAACGTTTTTAATGGACTTCACATCACATTCACATTCACAAATCACATCTTTATCCCTTATGGGGTAGACAGAGCCTAAGGTAACAAGACCTACAGGCCACGTTTAGCAAGACACTGACGGCGTAGAGGTGGAAAGTGGAATCAAAATAGTGATGGGTTGCTAGCCGCATCGCCTATAACATGATTACGGTGATTTTCGCCCATTCCCTCGATGAGTTGTTACCATTTGCGCGGGAACAGAAGCAACTGGTACATTCTATGTTTTTTCCTTGCTCCCAGACCAGCATGGAAGTACTTCAATTAATGGAGTTCATTTAATAAAATATTGTAAATACGTTTTCTATTGCCTAATTTATCAAAAAACACGTCTTTTAAACAGAATTTGGAGTTACCGGCACGAGTAAAGGGGGTAACAAGAAAAAACCTCAAGGGATGTCAGCGAAGGATACGTATTAAAATTATGTAAAGTTTAAAATGCATAATGGGTGAAAATATATGACAGTTCAAAACATACTAATGCAATATTTTCCGAAAATGTTGACTTAACAGAATTGCTACAAATTACCTAAACCGTTCTATAGATTACGCTATCAAAAAGTCCGTTTAGCTAGTAAATAGTTTCGCCAAAAAGTAAATTTTACATAATCATACAATTGCATTTTTGAATCATTATGTATTATATTATAACCCGTACCTATATTGTTCGCGTATTTGGACTCAAGCACTGTCTTAAATGTGTAATTAAAATTATGTACGGAACTCTCAATATCGAGTACAACTCTCGCTTGACGGTCTTTTAAAACAACTTTCGGACTTTATCTGGTACCCGTTCGCTGCAAACGCCTGAAGATATCCCAGACAAAAGCAATGTAAAGGAGTTTGCCCATGAATATTCTATATTCTTCAGTATAAAATCACGTACATTTTCACTTACCGCACATGTTTTAGCTTTCGTTGGTCTACATTTTGAAACTTTAACACGTTTGTTCCATGTCTGCCACGTTTCCAAATGCAACTTCCTAACCTTAAAAAAAAATAACAGTTGCTACTCTTCTTGGGCAGATGGTAAAAACCCATCGAGGGAATGAATGAAAATCATAGGAGCCCATCACTATTTTGATTTAATTTTCCACCTATACTAAATTCATGCTAAACGTGGCCTTAAGTCTTACCTCAGGCTCTGTCTACCCCGTAAGGGATATAGACGTTATTTGTGTATGTATGTGTATGTGTATACTTAAGTGTATTCTTGAAATACTTAAATAGTTTATTATCTATGGTTAAAGCATACACATTCATCACTAAGAATTTCGCGCGCACCGGGATTTGAACTCGTAGTTTCGTAATGCTAAGCACTAGGTTATTTTGCCGTTAAAACATTACACAGTACGCATAGTGGCTGGACAAGGCATCTTCCCTCATTTAAAAGTCATTCAACTACTTCCAAGCATTGTATGGAGTCTTTCAACTACTTCCAAGCATTGTATGGGCCCTAAATGTTAGATAAAAAAGTCACGAGGCAGCGTATCACAAAGCGGACGCCTACAGATATTTACGCTATTACGTCGATAGCAAGGGTAGAGTCATACATTTTGTAGCGGCTGCCGGGACTAGGGTGACAAAGGGGCAAACTATAGTAGGAATACATGTTTTTGCTCGCATTTAGGGGCATTTTCAAAAAAACATGTACCCTTGACTCAGTGGCGGATTTACAAATTTTTAAGGTATAGGCTGAATTTTTGCCGCCCTTGCAAAATCTGTTGCAGACTTCTTAAGATTTTTATTATGAGGTAAAAAAAAAAGGTCGTGCCCCAAATTTGCCGCCCCCAAAATCTGCCGCCCTAGGCTCGAGCCTTCTCAGCCTTATGGTAAATCCGCCACTGCCTTGACTTTTTTTTCCAAAATGATGACATTTTGGGTTTTCTGAATCAGAATTATTAGCACTATTTATTTTTGTAAAGACTAAAAGTGTCCATTGGTTTTTTTTTGTCAGTTTTGTGACACTATTTTCATACGATTTATATGGGGCGTCACAAAACTGACACGAAAAAGTTGTATGGGAAATTATGGTAATCTTGTTGGAAAAAGGGTACACGTTTTTTTGAAAATGCCCTTAGACGCTAACATATTTCGATTTTTTTTTCGGAGAAAGAATGAAAACTGGCCAAGTACGAAAAGTTTCACGCCGCTATTTCTGAAAAAAGCTTGTTATTTTTTTATTACTATAAATTGTTGCTATGGCGGAAAAACTGTATCATCTGATGAATTTTTAATTCCTGTTCAAGTAGCCAAATTTTTTAATTATACTAGTTGATGAAAATGTAGGTATTTATGTGGTATTTCTTTCTCCATACGTGCCAAATTTGGAATAGACTGGTGGCTGAGGTATATTCCACTAATTACAACGTAGGTAACTTTAAAAGAGGAGGGTCGCGGGTTCGAGCCTGGGCTCGCACCTCTGAGTTTTTCAGAATTTATGTGCGATAAACATATGAAATTTACAATGAGCTTTTCGGTGAAGGTAAAAATCGTGAGGAAACCTGCATACATCTACGAAGCAATTCAATGGTGCGTGTGAAGTTCCCTATCCGCACTGGGCCAGCGTAGGAACTATAGCCCAAGCCCTCTCATTCTGAGGGCCCTGTGCATAGCAGCGGGACGTATATAAGCTGGAGATGACATTAAAAGTCGAATGTAGCATTTTACGACCGGATAGCCTAGTGGTTAGTGACCCTGACTATGAAGCTGGAGGTCCCGGGTTCGAATCCCGGTAGGGGCAGACAGTATGGTGAATACGAATGTTTGTGCCCGAGTTGATGTTGTATGTATTTAAGTATGTATTTATCTACATTATATAAGTATGTTTATCCGTTGCCTGGTACCCATAGCACAAGCTTTGCTTAGTTTGGGGCTGGGTCAATTGGTGTAATTTGTCCCAAGATTATTTATTTATTTTTTGAAATGAAATGAAACGAAATAATTTATTTTGCTCAACGAAAGGCTACCAATGCACTAGAATTCCCGATGGTTGGTGGCCTGCAGATGTCCACTGGCGGCAGTGATCTTAATATCAAATGAAACATCCTTCCTAATGCGAACTGCTAGAGAATGGAATTCGCCCCCCTCGTCTGTATTTCCGGACAGATACAACCTAGGGCTCTTCAAGGCTAGAGTGAATAGGCTATTACTGAACCAGTGAGTTACACCTTTGGCCTCATCTGCACCTTCCACCAAGTGAGATAGAGGTCAATCACTGGTTAGCTCGTAACAAAAAAAAACACGTGCCCCTCTGTCGCCTTGACTATTTAAAAAAAAAAGTATCAGACGTGAGTTCGGCTGACTTGATTATTTGCATGAACTAGTAACTGTGAGGTCACCCTTCTCACTATTGTACGTCTGTAGGCCTTTATCTAATGCTCGGCCGAATGTGCAGCCCTCGGCTTAGACGATATCTGCCTGTCGCTCAGCGTTTACAGAAACTTTAGGGATGTGCGCATAAATAAAAAAGGGCCAAGTCTGGCTAAAAAGTTTTACTAAACTTCGCTTTTGTGGCAGTTGCTGACAACTGATACTTTTTAGGAACACAGTGATGAGTTTCATAAAATAGGCGGTCAAGTGTCACTCAGACACTTAGGCAGCGGCCTCGGTGACAGCAATGCGACGGCCACGCAAATTATTTGTGTCCGCGTTAACATCAACAGCGAACAAGCAAAATCAAAATCAAGTTTTTGCAAATTGACCGCCAAGGGCTCTTTTACATGTATTTTTTTAGTTTATCAGCGCATTCGGAAATACCATCTTTTCCAAGAAGAATGCGCCGCAAGAAACTTGGCAGAAATTCATTTTTTCAAAATAAAATACAGTAAGAATAGGTACTTAAATTTAATACATTTATAAAAGGGATGTATAAGGTGCCCGAGCCTTAAATGATATTAGTGTTTAGTAGAGATGTATGAAGCGAATTGGCAATATATCGCAAACATGCAATGCGGACACGTTAGTACATTACAATATACAAACATTCTTTATTGAACGCTACAAATAAGTACAATAACATTTTTGAAATATAAAACAATGTAAACCATACATAGACAGACAGACAGACACACGTACTAACTATCTTGTAATTGTTTCTTTCTTCTTTTGAGGTACAGTCATCTTAAATTTTATTTTATTTATTTATATAGCCTTTTTATTCCGAGTTCGCTACAATTTCATTTTTGTTTATGTTGTTGTTGTTTCTTTTTTATTATTAAATTGTCGCGTAATTCGGCGTGCCTCATGGCATAGGCCTCCTCCGTGTATTGGAGGGTTTGGGCTATAGTTCCCACGCGCGCCCAGTGCGGATTGGGAACTTAACACACACCATTGAATTTCTTCGCAGATGTGTGCAAGGTTTCCTCACGATGTTTTCCTTCGTCGAAAAGCTCATGGCAAATTTCAAATGTAATTTTCACACATAAATTCCGAAAAACTCAGCGGTGTGCGCCCGGGATTTGAACCCACGACACTCTGCTTGAGAGGCCACAGGTCAAACCACTAGGTTACCACGGCTTTTCATCTTAAATTACTGAAGTTTTATTGTGTGCAAAACACATTAGTTCCCGAACTTGGTTGAACACTGCCCTGTCTACAGCCTAGCTGTCGTGTCGCTTTGCGTTAACGAAAATTTAGGGAAATATCGTATTCACCACAATGTCACCAAGTGTTATTGAAGGGAAACCAAGCAAGTAGCGACTCCTTATAAGTTTAGATAAAAATACTTTCATATCCACAGCTGTCCTGCTGTTTATCCTCCTCTACATGTGGCATTTTTTTAACTGACTCTCCTAAAATTTTGTGAGCAAGATCAAAAGTGTTCGAAAACCATTTCAAAATGGCGGAGACTTTTTGTTACTCCTAAAAACTAAGAATTGGTGACGAATTATGGTATTCTAGGTATCTCAGCTTCTTCATTACATAGTATAAAACAAAGTTTCCATTGTCCGTCTGTCTGTCCCTATGTATGCTTAGATCTATAAAACTACGCAACGGATTTTGATGCAATTTTTTAATAGATAGAGTGATTCTTCCACGCTGGTCTGGTAGCGAAGAAAAAACATAGAATATACCAGTTGCTTCTCTACCCGCGCAGATGGTAAAAGCCCATCGAGGGAATGGGCGAAAATCATAGGAATCTTGTTATAGGCGATGAGGCTAGCAACCCATCACTATTTTGATTCCATTTTCCACCTATACGCCCACAATCTTGCTAAATGTGGCCTGTAGGTACCTGTTAACTTAGGCTCTGTCTACCCCGTAAGGGATAAAGACGTGATTGGTGTATGGATGTATGTATGTAGAGTGATTCAAGAGGAAGGTTTATCATATGTATAATTCTACGCAGACGAAGTATCGGGCAAAAGCTAGTACTTTAAAAAAACAAACACAGGCTCTTGTTCTGCAGGTAATTTAATACCGACGTTTCATACTGCAACAAATAACTGATATTGGAATATTTAGCATTCAATAAAACTTTTCTGTTTCACTCAATAAAAATGCAGTTGCAATATTGTGCAACGTCGATGCGGGTTCAGTTCCAGGAACTTAATTGTAATTAAATAAAGAAGTTACTTTTTTTATATATAAGAAGGGGCAAACGAGTAGACGGGTTACCTGATGGAAAGCAATCACCGTCGCCCAGGGACACCTGCAAGACCTGGGGAATCACAGGTGCGTTGCCGGCCCTTTGAGGAACAGGAAGGCTCGCTTTTTAAAGATCCCTAAATTGTTTTGTCACGAATTCCGCGAGGAATATGCATACATAAATCACGTCTTTATTCCTTACGGGGTAGACAGAGCCTAAGATAACAATAAAGGGCTCGTTTAGTATGATTGTGGGGCGTGGGTGGAAAGGAGAATTAAAATAGTGATGGGTTGCTAGCCGCATCGCCTATAACATGATTCCTAAGATTCTCGCCCATTCCCATTTCATTTTGCGAGGAATCGATAAAAAAATCCTTTCCTAACCAAAACCAATGTTTACGATAAAGGAGGACTAATTTCGGATTTTGAAAGACTAGGTCAAATTTTGTATATCCTATCCTACTAATATTATAAACGCGAAGGTTTGTAAGTATGGATGGATGTTTATTACTATTTCACGCCAGAACGGCTGGATAGATCTGGATGAAATCTGCAACATAGATTTATAATCTGGAATAACACATTGGCTACTTACTACGACCAGCGTAGGTATCCTCATATTTATATTTAAAATGGGACAATCGTGCAAGTCGTCGGATATCGTCTGTGGTTTCTTTGTTAACCTTTCTTCAAATCTGTTAAGTCTAGGATGTTTATTAAATTTAATGTTTATTGTGCATAGTGGCTTGAACTAACTTCAAATTAAACTAAATTTTCACTTAATGTACTTAGTTATACATAATTCCAAAACCCACCTACTTTATAAAATGTTAATACCTAACTCACTGTTAAGATATTCCTGTTAAGATATTTCTTCTCAATCTTTACTCTGTTTGAACCGTAACTTAATCTTTGCACTAAGTATTATTTAAGTCTACACTAAGATAAGATATTTAAGATACTTACTACTAGGAAGAGCGGTGTCTCTCAACACAGGTTTCTACTTAACTTAAAGAGAGGCGCCATCCTTTGTTACATACACTTATGTGATAACGAAATAAATATTTTTCATTTTCATTTTCATTTTCATTTTCATTTTCATTTTCACTTTATTATCCCGGAAAATTGAGTGATTCATGCGCGATAGCGATAAACGAATTCTATGCAGACGAAGTTGTGGGCAACAGCTATTTCTTTTATAGTGCCTCAGGGTTTGATTATCAACCAAATAAACGTTTTCAGTTTGCGTTTGATGATGACAGTCTCTGCATTGCTAGGTGCTCAGCGTTTTGTTTCGGTCCGCTCGTTGGTTGCAGACTCCCACAATTTTCTAGCTACTGAGCAGAAACTTATGGACTAGTGGATTTAATAACCCCTAGCAAATGGGGGAGGGTTTTGCTTAATAAAACGTTGCGGTATTTGCTTGCACGCCGCTTTTATTTACTCACATCTGGCTCTTTTTCTAACTGCGGTGGCCATTTTTCGTATGATCGAAGGCTAAAGGGAATATGTATTAAAAATGAAAATAACATGACGAAAAGTGGAATTAAAACTAATATTCGTCAGTAAATACGGAAAATTTAAGAGTTTTATCACAACGTGTGAGGTCATTTTGTTACAACGTACATACATACATACACATACACAAATCACGTCCTTATCCCTTACGGGGTAGACAGAGCCTAAGGTAACAGCTTAGGTAGGTACCTACAGGCCACATTTAGCAAGATTGTGGGCGTATAGGTGGAAAATGGAATCAAAATAGTGATGGGTTGCTAGCCTCATCGCCTATAACATGATTCCTATGATTTACGCCCATTCCCTCGATGGGCTTTTACCATCTGCGCGGGTAGAGAAGCAATTGGTACATTCTATGTTTTTTCTTTGCTCCCAGACCAGCATGGAAGACGTATGAACTCCATATTCAAATTCCGTTTTTCTAGTAAGAGATGGAGACAAATCTTTGATAGCTTATGTCTTGGTTGGTTTTATAATTATTCAAAAATTATACACACACACAAGTCACGTCTTTATCCCTTACTTACGGGGTAAACAGAGCCTGAGGTGACAAGACCACGTCACAAGGTGACAAGGTCACGTTTAGCAAGATTGTGCGCGTATAGATGAAAAATGGAATCAAAATAGTGATGGATTGCTAGCCGCATTGCCTATAACATGAGTCCTTTGATTTTCGCCCGTTCCCTCGACAAAAAAAAAACATATTTTTATTAGGTACACAAACGACCCAAAAAAAAGCCATGTTTTTTTCCCTATTGTGTTTGTGCTGCTGAGTTCCAGCGTGAAGAGTAAGAAAGGCTAAATTATTGACTTATGACATTATAACACGATTTAAATATTTCTATCGTAACCCCCCAGACTGGCAACTCATCTGCAACCCTCTAGTGTCGCAACCCACTTGCTTGTTTTCCTTCCTCGTCGAATAAAACAGTTCGAGACTCTCCGGCTCCCACACCGTCTTGTACTTGGCCTTTTAATTTTAAAATCAGTTTCCCCGCATAATTATTTGCACGTATTTCGTATAAAAAATCCAATCCGCTTTCGCCCCGGGCCACTGAAAACGGCAATGCACATTACGCCATAAAACAATTGCCGGTCTGGTGCATTGTTGCATAAATAATGTTTTGTTCGCGTCGAGTAATTAAAATTTTTGGGAACGAAAACTGAGGCTGGCGCGGTAATGCATAATTGAGCCCGGTGAGCGATAATTTGGAATGGATGAGGCAATACTTTGCAGACACAAAGGGTAGTGAGACTCAGAGATATTAATGGGTCATTAAGTTATTATCTCGTGATTTCCAACGTTATGTATGTATGTATAACTCTTCATTGGTACATAAAACACAAGAAAAAGATGAATACAGGACAACACAAATTTTGGCAGAACGAGGGTAGTTTTACAGTAAGCTTATCTTTAATCCTTGATTCAAGGATCACTATTTAATTTCAAAGAACTTTTATTCAGCAAAAAAACTGTACACATACATAGACAAATCACTTCTATATTCCTTACGGGGTTAACAGAACCTAAGGTAACAAGATCCAAAGGCCACGTTTAGCATGATTGTGGGCGTATAGTTGGAAAGGGGAATCAAAGAAGTAATGGGCTGCTAGCCACATCGCCTATAACAAATGATTCCTAATACTCGCCCATTCCCTCAACTTCATAGGACTGTAACCATCGTTTTTCGCAAAACTGTCAGCCATCAGTGGCCATTTTAATCGCCTCGAGTTCTCTGACACTGGTGACGTCATTACGCTATCAGTGAGGAAGCAACGGCCATTACGACCACTTTTATCTTTGCCCTGCCCTTCCAGTGTTAGCAAAGCAGAGCTCTGCTCCCATTTCATTCTGACACCAAGCGGTCAGACTATATAATAGTCTAGCTAAGGACCTGAAGGTTATAAATAACGTAAATATTTTCAAACGCAAACTTAGACCTCTTGTTAAAGAAATGCTACTTTATGTCGATGACTTCATCTGTACTTAAATTGCCTAATACAGTTGTTGCCTATTCTATTCTCTTGATGTTTTATGTCATTATGTTTTAAGTAGTTGTTCGATTTCTTAATTTAAATATTCAATTCAATTTTTAAAGATCTAGCTCCATCGATACTGTCGATGATTCTGCCAACGTCGAGGTTGAAAAAGACACTTCTTGTTTTTAATCAGCCGTTGTTCGGTATTTCTTAAGTATTGTAGCATTTTAAATTTTTATTGTTGTTATTTTTTTGATTTCTTTATTTAATTTTGAAGTTTAATTTTTAATTAGCTTATTATTATATTATTTCCAACACAATGAAATTGACAATATTGTTCAGGAATTAATTACTAATGACTACAAACTCACAAATACAGGGAACGCGCACTCAACCAAACGGTTCCCACTGTTCAATGCCTATTATTATTTTGAGTCATCTTCCATCCACCGCTTACCGCCGGGGAAGAAATAATAGTAAATGATCTGTGGTTATAGCAACTATATTGGCACCTGGCTTGCAAGGGAACTCATGCTAAGATAAAATAAGACAAATAAGATAACATTTATTGCCATTGAAATTAAATAATAAAAGAAATACAGAGTTAGGAATTACTATTAAATTATTTGTTTAAAAAAATAACTTGTACACAATTACAAAAGGAGCAGACTCAGCACGTATATGCTGCACTTACGCAGAAGCTGCCAGCGCTGGTTTTCTGCCCTTGTGGCTCATGCTGGAGTGCCGAGGTACGGGTTAATTGGTGTGCAAGAAAAAAAAACAGATTAGTAATGACTTGTAGGTATATACATAATGCAACACTATGACTTGATTTATTCTTAAATATAAGACTATACGTGAGCCTTATGCCCCCCGTCAAGCATTTAAACTAATCTCTATTTATTTTACAATCATGCTAAACGTGGACTTAAGGTTTCGTTACCTTAGGCTCTGTCTACCCCGTAAGGGATAAAGACGTGATACATGTATGTATGTGTCTATTTATCTAATTTACGTAAGAATGCGCCGCCGATAGAAGATATATACAAGTTAACCATACAGCTCCATAACAATATATGTGCCCTGTGATAACAATGGATAGCCTAGCTCAACATACACACAGTAATCTCAGTAACGAGGCCATTAATCTAAATTTTACATTTATGGCTCTACCCTGAAACTACTACACAGTTGCAGATTAATAATAGACAGACTTTGAATTAGTTCAACTTACATTCAGACCTACCCGACTTCTTTCCCGAAGAGGTAGCCGGAGTTTACTTTTGTACCACTTACTACTCCTGACATACTTCTTTCGCTTCATCAACATGCATTAATCCAAAATTATGATGAGGCGTTACTTTGCGGAGGTCCATATCAAAAAATAAATGGATTTACTTTGCTACTCCGCGATATCCCTAATGTAATACTCCTTTCATCCACTCAAAGGTTGACTGGAAGAGATCCCTTAAAGGGATAAGTTCGCCTTTGTGCATGTATCTCATCTCAGTGTTTGTCAATTGTATTTGTCTTGTTTATTTAGCACAATAAAGAGTTTACATACATACATACATAATATGTATAGTGACGTCAAATCATGCAATACAGTTGCGTTCCAGTCAAGTCCTATTCATGCCGTCAATGTTTAAGGAAACAATGACCACACAAAACAAAACACAACCGAATTGTAAATCAGAACAACCACCAACACATAGAATATTCCGGACACGTGTTTCACCTCTCCCCGAGGTATCCTCAGCGGATGTTTGACGCTCCGACGAACGATCGAAGACGAACGGTTTTCTTAAACATTGACTGCATGAATAGGATTTGACGGGTACGTGGCTGTTTTGCATGATTTGACCTCACTATTTCGCGGAGTAGCAAAGTAAAGTTATCCATTTTTTATGTTTTGAACTAACACAAGCACCTTCTGAACATAATCTGAAACAATTTTAAGAAATATTTTTTTGAATCAGGCGTTACTTTGCGGAGGTCCATTTTAATGAAGAAAAAATATTAACCTTGCTACTCCGCTCCTCAACTCTTCTACTTGCTACGCGCTCTGAGTAGCGGAGTAGCAAGGTAAATTTTTGTTCATTAATTTTAAGAAACATTTGTTTAGTATCAGAACAAATCTCCACTTTTTACACCCTCAAATTCCGTTACATTAATATGTATAATACCCATCTCATACGTAAAGCCGCAGTCTCTTCACAAACCTCATTGTGGCAAAATACATCTCAAAAACATTTGCTCCGCCATATCGTCCATAAACGTCTATCCTAACCGAATATCTATAATGAAGAATGAACAAGATGAAACGTCCTGCAATATTATCTGAATTCTAAAAAATGGCATCGTTTTACTTTCTTGGCACGTCCCCTGCAGGCGGGCGAGATAAATTTGCGTCAAAAAGAGCTCGTTTTCTTCTGCCATTAGACTGCAAAAAGTATTCCTTCGATTTCGGAAAGACGCACATCTTTAAGATTTAAATGTTAAAGGGTATCATCACCAGCCCACATCCCACTGCTGGGCATAGGTCTCGTTTTAGAATGATAGGGCTGGGGCTATAGTATTTTTTTTGTATGTAACTAAACTCTATGGATTATGTCCGAAATAAATGGTTTTTATTTTTTTATTTATTATTGTTTTTTACAGTTCCCACGCGGGCACAGTGGAGATTGGGAACAGAACTTCACACACACCATTGAATTGCTTCGCAAATATTTGCGGGTTTCCTCGCGATGTTTTCCTTCACCGAAAAGCTCATGGTAAATTTCAAATTTGATTATGGATAACTTTACTTTGCTAATCCGCGATATAGTGAAGTCAAATCATGCGAAACAGTCACGTTCGCAGCAATACAATGTTTGTCAAAATACAATGTTTAAGAAAACAATGACAACACAAAACAAAAATGAACGGAAAAACAACCGAATGTATTGTATAGCTGCTTCAAGATTTAAACTCGTCGCAAAATAAAAGGCCCGTTTTGACATTTGTCTTTGCGACGTAACTAGTGATGTAACCATACGACTCGGTACTCGATACTCACGATAAATCGATTCAAGTTTGCATGAGTACTTGATCGATTTGAATATAATATTGTAAAGTGCATTGGATTAAAGTTCTATTTAGAAAATTTAACTTACACTGATGTTGTAGATTTTGAAATGATACAATGTTACAAAAGGTCAATTTTCTTTCATTTAATATTTTTGTTACAGTAATATTCACAAAAAAAATCGACAAAAAGTTTATCAAATTTCTAAATGTCAGTGAAATTCAGTAATTAATTGATTGATGAACACTAGTATTTAAAAAAATAAAACCGGCCAAGTGCGAGTCTGCCTTAAAAAAATATCTTGGTCGATTTATTTTTTTCTTTAACCGATTATTATTAGTCTGTGGACAATATGAAAAAGTCGTTATGCACAGCACTTAGCCGAGTGGGCGGTACCCATCAATGAAAAATGTAATTACCTTCAGAACATTTCGATCGGTAAAAAATAGAGAACTTCATAGGCGTGAACTGTCAAAACGGGCCTTTTATTTTGCGACGAGTTTAGTCGTAAGATCCCACTTGCATTACAATACAATACAAATACTCTTTATTGAACACCACAAATCAGTACAAAACAATACAGAAACAAAGAACAAAGTAGACAATAGGCGGTCTTATCGCTTAATAGCGATCTCATCCAGACAACCAATAAGCTAAAGAAATAAGTTGGAGACAGTTTAAGTAGGTGGCGGAAACAAATAGACAGGATAAACGCAGGGATAATAAAAACAACAATACCAACATAAATATAATACATAGCTAAATAAATAAAATAAAATAATACATACATGTACACATAACATTACTGTATAATACTTAAGATAAAATAAATGTGAGAATGTAACCATGAAAAATAAGAAGGCCATACAACAGAAAAGGATTTGATCAGAAGCAAAAAGAGAAGATTATAAGATCTTGCATTGCTAGCTAAATAAAATCTTGTAGGTATAATAAATTGAATTAGTTTTCAGCAGCATTGCAGCCATTTTGAGTTAATCTTAACGCCTGCCTTTTAAAAGAATGACACGGTTTTGTCACTGATGAACAGATTTGGTCGGCAGCCATGCCGTTTGGCAGAATAAAACGCGGTCAGAGAAGACCGAGTTACTGCCACATCCATACCAATACAATAAACGGATAAACTTTGTTTGTATATTTTTTTTCTACATCTATGCGGTCTGGGAGCAAAGAAAAAACATAGAATGTACCAGTTGCTTCTCTTCCCGCGCAAATGGTAAAAGCCTATCGACGGAATGGTCAAAAATCATAGGTCAATCATGTTATAGGCGGTGCGGCTAGCAACCCATCACTAATTTTGATTCCCCTTTCCACCTATACGCCCACAATCATGCTAAGCGCCCACAACTATGCTAAACGCGTGGCCTTTAAGTCTCGTTAACTCAGGCTCTGTCTACCTCGTAAGGGATAAAGACGTGATTTATGTATGTATGTGTTTTATTTCAATTTTAATATCGAATTCATACAATACAATACAATGCAATACAATACAATACAATACAATAACTCTTTATTGAACACCACATATAACAACCAAAACAGAAAAAAGGTATACAGAATATATTACAAGGTAACAATAGGCGGCCTTATCGCTACATAATACTTAGTAAGTGAAAGAAAAACAAATTACAAATGAATTCTAAAATCGGTTGATACAACAATAAACAGTAAATAATTTAGTCATTAATACTGAAATACAAAGGTTCAAAAGGCGTTAATGATTAAATAAATATGGTAAATACAGCAGGAGGTAGAGTTCTCTCGAGTATTATTTTCTGAATAAGTAAGCTTTATTTTGAGGAATCAAAACATCACTTGTAAAACATGAAGAGCTTTACGATTTGTGACACAGATGTTTAAAACAGACTCTGCACTTCTAATTGCAAATAGTACCAGGCATTCTTCCATGCTGGTCTGGGAGTAAAGAAAAAACATAAAATTTATCAGTTGCTTCTCTTCCCGCGCATATGGTAAAAGCCCATCGAGGGAATGGGCGAAAGTCTTAGGAATCATGTTATAGCAGAGGCGCCGACTCCGTGGGTGCTCGGGGGCTCGAGCACCCATGAGAAATAAACAGTGGGTGCCGAGCAGCCCTGAGAATAGACATCACGAAACAGATCAGTAATCGCCTTTTGGGGATAGGTGTTTTTTCATTACCTGACGTCCCGTTTTCGAGTCATCAAATAAGCATGAGCACCCACGAGGTTTTCTAAAAGTCGGCGCCCCTGTGTTATAGGCGATGCGGCTAGCAAGCCATCCATATTTTGATTTCCCTTTCCAGTTATTCGCCCTTAATCATGCTAAACTTGGCTTTAGGTGACTTTAGGCTTTGTCTACCCTGTAAGGGATAAAGACGTGATTTATGTGCGTACCCGTGGTATAAGTTTTTCTTAGGGACTAGGTCAGTAAAATTGTTTTTATTAGTACAATGACATTTTTTTTTTATCACTTCAACTGTTAACTAAGTTACTTTATGGTGATATGATAATGTTAATAAATAAATTGTAAATAAAGTGGAGCAACTGTCGACTGTATTCTGTGCTTGTTAAGGTTCGTAATCAAACTTTGTTGCTTATTATAATAACAGAGTGGGTATTAAAAACTTGAAACTCGTACAAGAATAATTCGTGGTTGTTGACAAAGCATGCGATATTACAAATTAAAATTATGTAAACTGTTATAACAAATCAAAACCAACAATAATTATATATTTTTTTAAACTCGCTGTACTGTTTATGGTGTTTAATAAAGAATATTTTGTATTGTATTGTTATATTTGCTTTTAATTTAAATCTTTTATTAATTGGTATTTTTTTAACAACTTCAATTTATAATTTTCTAAACGTCAGTGAAAATTAGAACACATAGAAAAATCCGAAAAGTAAAGCTATGGCCGGGAATCGAACCCGGGTCCTCGTCATTCCGTGACGCGTGCTATACCCCTACACCACCCATAGCAGGTGGGTAGTCTCCGAATTTTTCTACCTGTTACTAACTGTCACGTGACTTCAATTTATATTTTTTTCGTTATTAATATTTTCACTTCTACATGTTTTCAGCTTTGAACACAAATCACGTTTATATCCCTTACGGGGTAAGACCTAAAAGCTACGTTTAGCATGATTTTAGGCGTATAGGTGGAAAAAGGAATAAAATAGTGATGGGTTGCTAGCCGCATCGCCTATAACATGATTACTAAGAATTTTGCCCATTCCCTCGATGGGCTTTTACCATCTGCGCGGGACGAGAAGCAACTGGTAGGTACCTACATTCTATGTGTAAGCTTTAAACCCTGCAAAAATGTATATCTCAAAACTATAACTTCATACATTAAGGTTGGTTTTAGCGACATTCTTAAACCACAACATTACAATAGAACAGACTAACATAAATACAAGCTTAGTGTTATAAAGTAACAAATCCGCCTCTATCCCGGCACCTCCACCATTTTGTCTAACAATTTCATTGCAATCTTAAAAGCACTTACAGCTCAGCTCCCCAAGGTACATTTTGCATTACAATACGAGCTGCACGCATACAAATAAATCAAGAGGAATTAAACGCGAAGCACGGCGTTAATGACGTCACAAGTCCTGTCATACTGTGCACACTGAAAATTAACAACACACCTCGCCCATGTCTTATTATAACCCCGTAAAGTCGGAATTGGTTCGAAGCAACTGCAAATTGCGAGTTGTACGACGATTCTGGTGACACTGTCAGGCGTGTCGTTTTGCATTTAATGGCAGTGTTATTTGGGGGGGTTAGAGTTCGTTTTGGGTTGTTCCGCGGTTGTTTATTGTGGTATTTAGGTTATCATTTTGAGGGATTATGTTCTGAAAGGAACACTAACGAGCCCGCCAGCATTTTGAGGGTTGACTATTTAATTGTATAGCAGTTTGGGAGTCAAATTGGGGAGTAGATTATAGAGTGTGTTCTTAGTCTTGTAATTGTCTACTTGTACGGTTATATATAGAGTGTTGTACAGTCAACAGCAAAAGAAACTGATGAATTAGGCTCCCAAAATAATATACACGTTAAATTAAGTCAAATGTTACTGACTATTGTAGTTTATTAGAAGTAAATGAACACATAATTTGTGTCATAAGTAAGTGAACACATTTATTTCGATCCTTGAAAACTAAGTGACTTGCCACTCAAACAGTTAAAGTCCTTGTAGAATGTTTCAAATGCGGCTTTATGGAACACCTCGGAGTACAAGTCAGATAAGTGAAACTAAATGAAAAGATAACAATTTTGTGCCAAAATATGCCTTACAACGCTCGACCGATTTTTATCAAATATGGCTAAGAACCGCCGCAATTTCAAATGAAACCGCATCGAAATTGGTCCACCCCTTTGAGCTACGATTCCACAGATACACACACAGACATCCATATCAAACTTATAACACCCCGTTTTGCGTCGGGTGTTAAAAACAGAAAATAAAATCGTATAAAGAATGTCTCATAATGCCAGTTATTTCAATGTCTATCTAACTCTCCACGCCGGAACATAGCAGCGTAAAGACAGCTTCTTAGCGGCAGACTTAGATTTTGAGGGATCCGTAGCCAATGGGAAAAAACGGGACCCTGTTACTAAGACTTCGCTGTCCGCCCGTCTGTCTGTCCGTCTGTCACCACACCAGGCTGTATCTCATGCTAGACAGTTGAAACTTTCACAGTGGGAACTATAGCCCAAGACCTCTCGTTCTGAAAGGAGGCCTGTGCCCAGCAGTGAGACGTATAATATAGGTAGGTCGAAGGTGAAGGTGAGACAGAGAGAAGGTGACATTTGAGTACTTTGAAAAAAAAAAAATTTTTTTTGCATGCCAGCTGCTGGTGAAATGTGTGTATGTACTAAACATAATCAACCTTTGTACCACATTTTTTGCAAAATAAACGTGTTTGTATTTGTATTTGAAATTCTATTACTCTTTAATTGACTGCAACCCTATCCCATAAAGCATTGTTATAACAAATCCATCAATTGGCTAACATTGCTACACGTAAATTATTTATAATTCCGCTGTTTCAGCGTTCCGACATTACAAATGGCGCCCGTAACCGCACGCAACGTAATTAGTATTGGATAGTCAAATTTCAGTAATATTGCCCCGTAATTTCGCTGGTGAAATTGTTTAAATAAAATTAAGGGAACATCACGAATACGCGTAACATGAGGCGGCATACTTTTAATAACGTCGTTTTTAAAATCGCATTAAAAATCAACCACTATAATAAGACTAAAAACTATAACACAGTAAAATCCTAAATGTAAAGCTATGCGGAATCGAACCCGGATCCTCATCGTTCCGTGATTTATGCTTTTACCCCTACACCATCCATAGCAGGTGTATAGACCGACCGATTAAATGAGTCCCCGCCCCTGTACCCTCGCTGACGAGGACTTATCTAAGTGGTCGGTGTATAGCCTTCAAATTTTTCTACCTTTACCAGGTGTCACGTGACTTTTTACGAAACAATTTTTTTTAATGAAACAAATAGGAATAAGAATAATGGCAATCAAAAGAATAGTCATGTGTAAAAGAAAGATCGCGTAGAAGATGTGCGTAGGATGATGCTTTACTTATCCCGTGCGGGATAATATAACGAATTATTGTCCATTCAGCCAGTAATAAAGGTTGTAATGAAATGAAATTAATTTATTCCAGACTTGCATCCATAATGCCGGTTCATCAATGTTCATCAATGTTTTGCATTGATATAATAATATATATATTTTTTAATATGTGCTTACAGTAGCACTTGATGGTCCTATCGGAAGACCAGCGCTGGCTGCAAGGCCAGCATTATGCTGAGATGGGACCATTTCGTGATGTATGTCCTTATGTTTTTTATTTACTTCTTTTTTTGTTTTTGTATTAGCTATATGTCACGAATAAATGTTTTCTTTCTTTCTTTCTTTCTTATTCTTTAAGAACTTCCACAGCCATAACGAAAGATACCAGTTGAGCGGACCACTGTGATAACTTAGTCTTCTCTCCTCTGAAGACATGCAAGATGTACCCGAATAACATGTCGATGAAGAAGGGCAGTGGCTGCACCAAAGTGTCAATGTTATAATATAGCATGTACTCTTCAACGATCCCCGTAGCTGCCCAGCCTATTCTTTACAGAATAACCCCCTTATTCATAAACGCTCTATAGGCTTCTGCTAACTTAGCAATCGTTTGTCCTTATCTGTGAAAGGTAAATGTCAAAGTGACAGATAAGGACAAACGACTGTTAAGTTAGCAGAAGCCTACAGAGCGTTTATGAATAAGGGGGTAAGTATTCCAGACCATAAATTGTATCTCCCGTTGGTAATAAGACTTATTCTCAGCGGTAAAATATTTGGACGTCACACAGCCTTGTGCAAGGTCCGTCCGGATCGCTACCACCATCTTACTCGCTAATCCTTCCGCTAAGTAGCAGTGCGTGCACTGCTGTGTTCCGGTGCGGAGAGTAAGACAGCCGGGGAAATTACGGGCACAAGAGGCATTTCATCTTAGTCCTCTAGGTTGGCAACGCATCTGCAATCCCTCCGGGGTTGCGGGTGTCTATGGGTAGTGGTGATCACTTACCATCAGGTGACCCACTTGCTCGTTTGGCTTCCTATTCATATATAAAAAAAAAACATCGTATATTAACCGTGAGTGTTTTGAATCTGGTATTTGGCCGTGTTCTTTACCCCCGTACATTCCAACTGCAAGTCCAGGTTTAAGTGTAAGTAAGTATAAGTCATTAACGGCGCTAAGCGAAGAGTAAGTACGAGATGGTTTTATCCTGAGTGCGGATTCCAAAGTGGTGGCAATAAAAAGCACTATTAGCTGGCCGTGGCTGAGAGCGGTTTTGTTTCAGTTAAAACACGGAAATGTGCTTCTTGAAGTACTTAATGGGAGCTAGAGAATGTTCTAGAAGTTGTGAGGAAGGCAATAGTATAGTATACGCAAGATGTTATTTCATGCTGGTCCGGGAGAAAAGATGAAACATGAATGTACCAATTGCTTCTCTTCCCGCGCAGATGGTTTTTACCATAGAGGGATTGGGCAAAAATCTTAGGGATCATGTTATATAGGCGATATGGCTAGCAACCCATCCCTGTTTTGATTCCCCTTTCCATCCATATTTATGTATGTATGTATTTATAAGAGAAGGTTCCACAGAGGCACGTGATTCAGTTTTTTGACCGCATCTCACCACCGGTAATGACTTCTTAGAAGAACAAATAATCTATTTGTTTTCTATTACATTTTTATTGGAACACGATATCTTTTCAATAACAAACAAAAGCTAATTGTGTTTATTCAGCCACTAGAGAAAACGTATTCAATTTCTGAAATAATTCCATGGAATTGTAGTGAAAGCTAACTACTGCGCTTATTGAGAAAAGAAAATAAGTTGGTCAACCTAGGTTACCTACAATATAATTGATTACACTCTTCTTGTTTTGATATATGAAAATTTACCCTTCGATTTGTTTTTATTTTTACATTTTTCAGTTTAAACTTTTCAACAGAGCGACTAAACGGTTTTTCAAAATTATTACACTATTAAAGCTGTGCCTCTCTTATATTTTTTTATAAAGTAATTTTTTATCCTCTTAAGTGTTTTGGCGGTGAATAATTCAAACAATGTTGTGGGGCTGTATAAAAATGCAAAAAAAATCATGGGTTCGAATTTAACACATCCGAGTTTAACAGAATGTGTGTGCATAATTAGAATACTTTTACAGATAACATAATAGTTTAAAGTAATTAATTAAAAGAACTGATACACTTCAAATTGCTGAACAAATGTTTACCAAACATGGCTAAGAACCATCGCAAGAAAACTGGCTTTCAAATAAAAAAAAACATCGAAATCGGTCCATCCATTTGAGAGCTACGATACCACAGACACACACACATTGACGTCAAACTTCTAACATCCATCTTTTTGCGTCGGGGGTAAATTAAAACGGACTACTTTAGCAGAATTTCTCTACCAGCTCGATTCAGGCTTGGAGTTTATTTTATTACGTTGCACGATTCTTTTTTTGCCAGCGTATTTAGTAGATTCCCCGGTTTGTATCTAACGCGCAGCCGCTCGATTAACTCTTCCATGTGGCCGCGTCCTTACAAACCTTTCCCGTTCTCTACGATCTCCGTTAGGGTGCGTACACACGGTCGTAAATTTTGCAAAAAAAAAACATTGTGTTGTTCGTGAAACTTTTTAGGCATTTAACTGGAAAAAAAATCGGAAAATTATTCGATTTAGTGATTATAAATTAAGTGAAAACAAAACACAAATACCGTGAAGCACTTGCACGAATAGACAATTGCTAGACGGTCAGCTGATGTGAGCTATGGGCACCATCATATTGACTGCTCTGCCGAGCGCCTGTCACTTTATCCCTTCTCCGCGGCCGGCTATAATAAGACGCCCGATAGATGGACGCAAAAAATTGAGGCGATGGAAAAAAAACACTAATAAAAACTGATTCCTACCGTTATGTGCCGCTAGGTGGCGCTGCCAATTTGGCCATAGTAATGGGACTTTTACGCTAACATTGTTTGGGAGGTTTTGTTGCATCAATGACACTAAAGGTTCTGAACGCGTAGTATAAGTGGTCTGGCTTGAAAAATGAAATGATTAAAAATTTACAATTTACTAAGGCCAGTGGGAAGTCGCCTTCCCGATGCCTACCCTGTTGATCCCCACTACACGCCCCTGACAATGCAAGTGCATATTGATTATAATATTTTGACAAAATACATTATTGATAAGACACTATTTATTTATTTGACTACTGACAAACCAAAGACCAAATAGGAGACGTTTTAGAAAAGGTCAGTCAGGTCAGGAGTAACCAAAACCGGTGAGCTGTATGAAGAGATTGATGAGTGTGGATGAAACGAAAGAGGTATGTCAGGATCGTAGCAAGTGGAACAAAGTAGTCTGTGTGAATATAATTTCGGTTCGTGCGTCGAGTTACGGCGTCAGATAGGATGCCCGTCTTTGTCTTACTATTCGTTCTAGAAAGAGACGGGTGTCTATCACACATCTCGACACAGATCTTGCGCCAGCCGCGTTGGTCGACCTCACCGGCCCTGTGTCAGCATCTCGGTTCGTGCGTCGAGTTACGGCGTTCTTACGTTACGGCGTGAGTACTCCGTGTAATTTTATGCTCGCCTGATAATCCACGGGAAGCGTTTAATTCCGAGCTCGGGTCTGTGACCCTTTGTAGGCACATGACACGGCCAGAGGAATTATATGTAATATAACGCAGAGGTATACTTAATGCCAACCTATTTTGAGAAACTGGCAGAAATTATGCGCAATCGAAAAATCAGGGTATTGGTGTTAAGAGGAACTAACCTAAACGCCTGCTGAAGTATTCCGGGACAATTCTGAGATATCATGTCTACAAGAACAGAAAACAACTTTCCGCATGGTCGGTTAACGCGTGGTTACCGACACAGTTGCCGACCAAGTTTTTACGAGTGCTTAAACTTTGATTCACGACCTCCTTTAACTATGTCGCTAACTCGATTGTTTCCCAGCAGTAAATTTAACTTGACTTTAACTGCGTCTGGTTCGAGGTTGCTACGACTCTGTAGTCCGTGGGATTCTAGAAGGATAGTCGGGTTTGTCTTGCTTTCCTTCTCTCCTATGGGATTGATACGTGATTTGGCCAATAATACCCAAAACCTGAATGTTGCGCTAGCGCACGGACTTTCAACATAAAGTTCAACGTAAAGTTGTGTTCGTTTCGCTGCTGGGGCGAGCGCTCCAAGAAGAAGGACGAACTAGTCCGAAACATGTCGAGAATCACTCGACTTTTATACATGAGTTATCCGTTACAATTATAGCTCACTGGCTGTATGTAGTATTGATAAAAAAATATCATCATCATGAATCATCGCCATATCAGCCGGGAGACCGCCATGACAGGATATGTCCTGGCGATGTTTCATGATGATGATATTTTTTTATCAATATTACATACAGTCAGTGAGCTATAAATTTGCTCAAGAATTTTCACGACTATCGTTTTGTACTACCTACCAATGGCTTCCTATGATCTTCAACAGATAGTCCGTTACTTCTTACTGAAGGCTTACTAACATTTTTAGCCCCCGACAGAAAAAGAGAGGTGTTATAAGTTTGACGTGATGTCTGTGTGTGTGTGTGTGTGTGTGTCTGTCTGTCTGTGGCAACATAGCGCTCAAGCCGATGGACCGATTTCGATGCGGTTTTTTTCATTCGAAAGCCAGTTTTCTTGGGGTCATTTTTAGCTATGTTTGGAAGTGAGGTAAGGCATTTTTAGCAAAATATTGAATTATTTTTTCAATTTACGGTTTGATAATGCGTGAGGGGTTTTGAATTCGTTAAGAAAAAAAATCATTTACATGTTTTTAACCTAAACATTTTTTGCCAAGTACAGGCTGATTCAAAATAATAGAAGAAACTTCTGAATTCTCATTCCCCTGGCAACATCTCTAACGAGCCTGCCGCATTTATACTTTTTCTTCACTGCGCACACAATACGCTGCGATATAGAATAAATTACCAGTTATAGGGGTCAGTAATTACGGCCTGCCTCGGGTGCACGCCAATAATTATTACTAATGTACACGCGCTATCGTTAGCGGCAAATGTTACGTGAAGGAGCGGCGTACAGAGGAATGAGAAAATAGCAAAAAAATACATCCTATATTTTAGTTTTCAGCTGTAGCTGCTAATTATGGAATTTTCCGGGACACAAAGTCTAGACTATTATCATCATCGTCATCGTATCAGCCGGGAGACGTCCACTGGACATAGAGTTTCCCCAAGGATTTCTTCGAAGATCGGTTTTGTGCTATCCGAAGCCAATGGCTTCCGTGATCCTTACCAGATCCATGCAGGAAGCCTACCAACATTTGGCCTTCGTACGCGATCGCCACTATAGAACCTTACAGCTCCAGATTCCAGACTGTAATCTGAGAAAAAGTTCATCCCGATGTGTTCAACTGCTCCAACATCCTCACAAACTTTTGCATTTATATTCTAGGAGCATAGTCGACCGAGTAAATGTTGTACCATATTTATTATAGTCCCCATATTAAAAAAAAATTAGGCACTTAAGGCTGATTGTCATATATTGATTTGAAAGTAAAAAAAGCCGTGACATTTAAGACATTATACGTTAAGAAAAACCCAAAATAGTTAAATTCTGAAAAAAATGATCACGTAGACATTTTTTTTGACGCTGAAAATACTTTAATCCCAAAAAAAAATTGCCTGCACAAACTTTTGAATGTTAATTATAATACAGAAGCAATACGGAAAGGGGCGTGACTGTATGGATGTAATAACTACTTTCAGAATAAATATTAGGGAACATAATACATACATACACAAACACAAATCACGTCTATTCCCTTACGGGGTAGACAGAGCCTGAGGTAACAAAACCTAAAGGCCACGTTTAGCGTGATTGTAGGCGTATAGGTGGAAAAAGGAATCAAAATATTGAAGGGTTGCTAGCCGCATCGCCTATAACATGATTCTTAAGATAACATGCACACAAATCACGTCTTTATCCCTTGCCTAGACAGGGAACATAAATATGAAATAAATATTAAACATTAGAAAACAATTCACACCAATTGACCTAGTCCCAAAGTAGCTAAGTAAAGCTAATGGGTACCAGGCAACGATATACATAGAGATACTTACGTAGAGAAATACACACTTAAATAAATGGAAACATCCATGACTCAGAAACAATTCGTGCTCATCGCACAAATATATTTTATGCCCTTACCACGATTCGAACCCAGGACGCTTGCTTCGCAGGCAGGGTCACCAACTAGGCCAAACGCGTCTTCAAATAAGAATACTACAGGCTTCACTCCGATCTCCCAGTGCCCGCCGCCCCTAGGACCGAATGCTGTACCCCTAATGACCGCTGGAGTCCATTAGCTTCATACCCCTTGTCTTACGGTCGCCCATGCCACTAATTACAACAAGGCGAAGGCAATACACGCCTAATGACAGCTTACAACTTCATAAAAATAATTAGCCCGATATTGGATTTTCTATATTGGATGCTACTCTTCCATGTACCTAGGAGTAAAGAAAAAATACAATGTACCAGTTGTTTCTCTTCCCGCGCAATGGTAAAATCCCGTCGAGGGAATGGGCGAAAATCTTAGGAATCATGTTATAGGCAATGCTGCAACCCGTCACTATTTTGATTCCCGTTTCCACCTTTACGCCCACAATCATGCTAAACCTGGTCTTTAGGTATTGTTACTTTAGGCTCTGTCTACCCCGTAAGGGATACAGACGTGATTTATGTATGTATGTATGCTTGGTGTACCACGGATTGGACTCAAAGTTTCCGGAGGTTTTTCTGACACAGAGCGCTAATAAGAGGAATTTGTTATCACCACCAATCTACTACTTGTGAAATACTACCATCACTAATGTCCCTTATAGGGATAAGTTCGCCTTTGTGCATATATTTAAGTTATTTTTTGTGATTTGTCTCTGTTTCTTTATATTTGTACAATAAAGCATTTACTTACTTACTTATATGGCCTTGAAGCCTAAGTATTTCTTAGCTTACCCCAGAACATTTTTACCGGCACAAGCGCAAAATCAACTTTGGCAACTTAATAAAAATACAGATACAAAGTGTAGCTAAATAACAGCTTGTAATATAAGCAAAAGGTTGAGGACACCTGAAAACATGAAACCTTTTCATCACGTCGTTTTATGAAAGAAAAAATAACAAATTGGGTCCACAGAATATGTTTGCAACACCTGGAAGCAGGGTATAACTTTCCCGGGGAAATAGCTTACAAGAAAGCCTTTTTCGCGCGTTTAAAAAGTTTACCGTACGATAAAAAAGGACGTACGCATGTTTCGTAATACTCGTGTTGCGAATTTTAGTGATATTACCCATATTTCTAGCCATATTTGCTTGCTGTATACGTACTGGTATATAATATATTGACAGCGCCTTCTCTCGTCCCTGGTGAGCAATAGATGTTCCACGGGAGTTTGTAATTGTGTCGTACAGAAACATCATTCAAACAGATGACGCTTAGCGACAAAGAATCGCATAGTAACAAAGGTCACGTGACATCTAGTAACAGGTAGAAAAAATCGAAGACTACCCACCCGCTACGGGTGGTGTAGGGGTATAGCACGCGTCACGGAATGACGAGGATCCGGGTTCGATTCCCGGCCACAGCTTTACTTTTCGGATTTTTCTAAATGTTATAATTTTCACTGACATGTAGAAATTTTATATATATTGAATCAATTTATACAGACATGTAACTTCAATCTTCGATAATGGTTAAAAGTTGTCGTTAAAGTAACTCGCACCCACAATCATGCTAAACGTGGCCTGTAGGTCTTGTTACCTTAGGCTCTGTCTACCCCGTAAGGGATAAAGACGTGATTTGTGTATGTGTATGTAAAATTGCATAGTTCCCGCGGGATAGCGAAAAACTAATTTTTCGCAGACAAAGTCGCGGGCAGCAGCTAGTATCGATATAAACAATTACGCAACGTATATCCTCCCGTAAATCCATGCTATCACACTCAATCGGCAGTATATCATTCCGGCTGGCTTACGGTCTCAGGGGGCTAGTACTGAGGCCGTGTGCATGGAGCGTAGTTACTGTTATATACTATGGTCATAGTTATATATATGGTTATATGGCCCGCAACTTCGTCTGCATAGAATTTGTTTATCGCTATCCCGCGAGAACTACGCAATTTTCCGGGATAAAAGTATCCTACGTGTTATTCCAGACTATAATCTGGCTATGTTCCAAATTTCATCTAGATCTGTCCAGCCGTTCAGGCGTGAAAGAGTAACAAATATCCAAACATCCATTCTCGCAAACTTTCACATTTATAATATTAGTAGGATTTGCTACTCCGTGTACATACATACATAAATCACGTCTTTATCCCTTACGGGGTAGACAGATCCTAAGGTAACATGACCTAAAGGCCACGTTTAGCATGATAGTGGGCGTATAGGGAAAAGAGGATTCAAAATAGTGATGGGTTGCTAGCCGCATCGCCTATAACATAATTTCTAAGATTTTCGCCTATTCCCTCAATGGGCGTTTAGCATCTGCGTGATGAAAAACGTGATTTGTGTGTTTGTGTGTGTTTATAAAAATACAACGTTTCATGTGGCGAGATAATTATGTAACCGTAATTAACATACATACATACATACCGTCACGCCTCTTTCCCACAGGGGTAGGCAGACTCTACTTTATTCCACTTGCTACGATCCTGACATATTTCTTTCGCTTCATCCACAGTCATCAATCTCTTCATACATGCTCGTCGGTTTCGGGTACGCCTGACCTGATCTTTTTCCAAAACGTCTCCTATTTGGTCTCGGAATGTCCGTCTAGGCCTTCCCCTCCCAACGTAACCATTCACACTCCCCATATAGATCTGTTTAGTTAGTCTACTTTCATCCATCCGCTCTACATGCCCAAATCAACTACGCATACCGTAATTAACATAGGTTCCTATTAACCCGGGAAAGTGTAAAGATCCGATGAGACTCAGACAAAGTTGCGGGCAACAGCTAGTAGTTTATTATAAAGCCATACTACAGCCTCGATTACAATACGGCCAGTTAATAAGAGTGCTAATGACCTGTCATCGTGAAATAAGGCCCGCGTAAGTGAAATGTAAGAAGAAAACAAATGACGCCCGCCCCCGGGTTACAGAGGGTGTGGGAAGAAAGACCCTTGGATAGAGTATGCTTAAACTACACTCCCGAAGCTAGCGTGAGTGGCGTCAAAACTGCCACGATATTGACGCCACGGTGAAGCTCTGACACGCGCAATGGAATAGCGAACAGTTTTTGCAAATGTTTGTTAAAACTGTCTTCTCCCAAAGGAAGGGTGCGGTTATGCTGGGTTGAGAATTGCATGTTGCAATAAATAAAACTGATCGTATATTTTTGATTTGTTTTAACTATCGACGACTACCGGATAGCCTAGTGGTTAGTGACCCTGACTATGAAGCTAGAGGTCCTAGGTTCGAATCCCGGTAGGGGCAGACAGTTGTATGGTGAATACGAATGTTTGTGCCCGAGTCATGGATGTTGTATGTATTTAAGTATGTATTTATCTACATTATATAAGTATGTTTATCTTATCCGTTGCCTGGTACCCATAGCACAAGCTTTGCTTAGTTTGGGGCTGTGTCAATTGGTGTAATTTGTCCCAAGATATTTATTTATTTATTTATTTATACAATGACACTTACATAGAAAAGTACATTTAAAAAAAGAAAAAGTTTTTTTTAAAACCAGGAATGTATACATTGTCACGAAATTGTATACTATATAATAAATTATCCAGACCATATTCCAGAATAATTCTAAAATATATATATATATATATATATATATATTATAATTCTAAAAATATAGTATGTAGCTACAATGGAGCAACGGATTAATATAGCACATAACTAGCTGTTGCTCGCGACTTCGTATGCAAATAATTCATTTATCGGCTATCCCGCGGTAACTACACAATGTTCCGGGATAAAAAGTAGTCTTTATGTCCAGACCATAATATAATCTAATTATGTTTCTAATTTCATCCAGATCTTTTCAGCCGTTTTGGCGCGAAAGAGTAACAAACATACATACTTACAAATTTTCGCATTTATAATATTAAGTAGGAAGTAGGGTTGATAATAATAGAACGCCTTTAGAACACAGGGACGCTGACGTCCGCGTCAATGTCATGCGTAATCTGCCGCTTAGGCGTCAATGTCGCAGCAGCAGTGACACGCGCTCGGAAATCCAGTTTAAATTGACGATACCAGACGGTGTTAAGCTGAAAATCTGTATGATTAGTTTGAGTTTACATACATACATACATACACAAATCACGTCTTTATCCCTTACGGGGTAGACAGAGCCTTAGGTAACAGATACCTACAGGCCACATTTAGCAAGATTGTGGGCGTATAGGTGAAAAATGCTCATCGCCTATAACATGATTCCTATGATTTTCGCCCATTCCCTCGATGGTCTTTTACCATCTGCGCGGGTAGAGAAGCAACTGGTACATTCAATGTTTTTTCTTTGCTCCCAGACCAGCATGGAAGAAGAGTTTTCGCTCACAAAATACGTCTCGAACGCGTTTGCTTTGAAATGTCAAATACTATGAGAACAGTTTGTTGCGGTTTCGATCCGCAAGTGGCGCTGCCAATTATTCCATAGTAATTGAGACTTTTACGTGAACGCGTTCGAGACGTTTTTATATGCGAAAACTACACTAGAGGCTCTGTAACGTAGAATACAATTAAGCCAAGACAGACAGAGATGTCATCATAGATCTTAAGTGTGAGTTACACCAAGTTAGTAAATATTTGTCAAATATGTCAAAATCGTCGATTATGGTTAAAGTTATCGTTAAGTGGTTGTTTGTTGTTTAATGTTGTCTGGAATGAAGTATATGAAACGACTACGCCTCATCCAGCTAGCATTGGTTGCTGGACGTTATCTGCGGGCAAATTGCGGGCAACGCCGGGCGGCAACATTACTCACAACCTCACTGTATTTGGTTAATTCACTGGCGGGTGCGGCCTCACTTACCGCGATATACGCTTAAGCCATTTTATTTCACAATACAACACAGACATACCTACATACATAAATCACGTCTTTATCCATTATAGACAGAGCCTAAGGTAACAAAACCTAAAGGCCACGTTTAGCATGATCGTGGGCGTACAAGTGAAAAAGGGAATCAAAATAGTGATAATAATTATAAAATTCTTTATTGAGCACACCAAATGAGTACATTAAAGGTACACAATAATTAGGCAATCTTATCGCTTAAAAGCGATCTCTTCCAGACATTCAATTTGATAAATAAATAAATTGGGGACAGTAAATAAAATAAATTTTATTTAATTGAAAGTTAAGTTGTGTTTAATTTGAGTTTTAACTAGCTTTTTTGTGTGAGCGTGTGCGGGCCCAATCTTGAATTTTTTTATTCACTTTTACTAAAAAATCTGTCTTAAAACAATATAGTATGGATGATAATACTTTATTTTAATTTTCTTAGCATAAACTTATTTATTTTGAAATTTAAAACATTATTTTGTAACTCGAATAGTGAAATCAGGATCTTAGTAAGTGGTACAAAGTAGTCTCTGCCTACGCTCATGGGAGAGAGCGGACGGTAAGCTTATGTTATTGAGAAAGTAAGATGTAATGTGGAAGGATAAATACTGAAATACTGGTTAGTCGGCGTGTAATCCGCATAGGATGCGGGGCGTTGTCTAAGGGGCGTATAGCGGGCGACGGCAAAACGGCAACATTACTCACAACCTAGCTGTATTCAGTTAATTCAAGTAAAGGCGTGGCCTTACTTACAGCGATCTCTCTCTTACAGCGGTCTTCGAGTAAATATAAGGTAACATTGCGTATTAAGGGCGGTAAGTAAGGAATTACGAGCGAGGCTGTAGTAAAAGCCTGAAATCGAAGACTGAGGGCTTTCTGAGTCGAGGATCGCGATTCCCGTACCGCCCGTGGAACACTATGTTTGTATCACATTCACGAGTAAATAAATATAATACGGAACTAAATAGCTCAACAACAAGTCAACATACATATATAATTATATCACGTCTTTATCTCTTACGGGGTAGACAAAGCCTAAGGTAATAAAACCTTAGGCCACGTTTAGCATGATTTAGGGCGTATAGGTGGAAAGGGAAATCAAAATAGTGATGGGCTGCTAGCCGCATAGCCATGATTCCTAAGACTTCCACTCATTCCCTCGATGGATTTTTACCATCTGCGCGGAAAGAGAAGCAACTTGTACATTCTATGTTTTTCCTTTGCTCCCAGACCAGCATGGAAAAATAAGTTTTTCATCACATTCGCGAGTAAAGAAATATAATACGGTACTAAATAGCTCAACAACAAGTCAACGCGACACTAATAATATTATTATTTACAAAGTTCGGGACTGTTTATTTTAACGTGCAACGGTTACGGCTATGTCTCGGAGATGAGTACGAGTACCCGCCTGTAGGGTCACTGTACTCTCACAACCGCTGGTACTGGGACTCCGACTTTGTCCATTCCCCGTCGGTTTGTTAGCAAAATGAGGGTATATTTATCTTATTGCGGCTGTCAGCATTGCGTGGCGCACTGACGCCATCACAATCATAGTACAGACAAGTCAATACTTCGGTTATGATTGCTTTGACCGTAAAACATAATAATTATGAAATACTAGCGGTTGCCCACGTCTCCGTCTGTGCAGAATTCGTTTGCCGTTTTAACTAACTTATGTCCTTACCCGGGACTGAAACTGTTTCTCTACCAAATTTCATTAAAATCGGTTTAGGCGTGAAAGCGTAACAGACAGACAGAGTTACTTTCGCATTTGTAATATTAGTAGGGATACGGTGTTGCAGATGATTTGACCTTGTGCAAAGTGCGAGGTCCGTCCGGAGTGCTACCACCGTCTTACTACGGTATTTAAGATGCTTACTACTATGAAGTGAAACCTGTGTCTCTCAACACAGGTTTCTACTTAACTTAAAGAGAGGCGCCATCCTTTGTTACATACACTCATGCGATAACGAAATAAATATTTTTCATTTTCCTTTTTATTTTTTTCATTTTCACTACGGTTACAGTAGTGCTTGCGCTGTTGTGTTCCGGCGTGGAGAGAGTTTTACGGCTTAGCCTTCTAGGTAGGTAACACATCTGCAATTCTTTGGTGTTGCGGGAGACCATGGATGCTCATTTACTATTAGGTGACTGACTTGCTTGTTAAAAAAAAGAAATAAGATGAAGTGACACAAACGATACGCTAAACAACCGTACCTCACTATGCTAGAAGTTTCCAAAAAAAAAAGCGTGTATTAAAAATTGATTTATCACACATTTATTTTTGGGAAAATTGCAAATTTCCTTTGTAGTGCATTTCTTTGATCATCAAGGAATATGTCTTCTAATTACCAATAAAGTATATAAGCAAGTCAGTTACTAATTTTTTCTTATCCCACGGGAATTTCGCAAAATCCTGAAATCAGTTTTCAGATATCATAATTACCTATTTTATTACAATATAAATACAAGGCCTTAATAAAAGCCTGTTGTGGTTATGACACTAACATTTGTAATTAAAATATTTCAATGCAAATTTTGGACTCACTAGTGCATTAACTTCCAGTGAATACCCATTTCCTATTAGTAATTTCAGTTACGCTTAATTACAAAACTCCCATCTAATTAATTATCCGTTAAATAAATGCGATTACGCATAAATATTTTCAATAAAATTGCGGTATCATTATGATTATAACGCTATAATAACAATGCTATAATGATGGTCATTACGTACTCGTACCTACAGATATTAAACGTATTATAGGGGACATTTGTTATGTAGATACAGATCTGATGATCTATTAATTTGTCAGCAAAGTCAACAATTTTTGTGTTTGACTGTCATTTCACATTTTTGTTTTTGATTAGTTGTTTCTATATGTAGAGCCGAATTTCCAGCTTGCATTTATTCTCTCGAAATTAAAAGAAGTCGTTTCTCTGCGGAGCGCAATAAATTTTCAGCATTTACTAATTTCAGATGCTAACGGGTTTTTTACGTCAGCGTAATTGGGCAATTTCGTGGTAATTATTTTTAATGAAGCGACTGCAGATTGCCTAAATTGCTGTGAGAACTAAATCATTTTGTTTCCATGCTATTTTTTACACCATAACTACGTTTAACATTATCCACATTAGAGTAAAGTTGTTTTGTAGTAGCGTCACCAACGTTTTCGTGAACACGTTCAAATCGTTTTTCATAGTTTTGTATGGACAATAAATCGCATAGATTTATTGTCCATACAATACATACATACATACATGCCAATAAACAAAAAAAAATACCTTGCTACTCCGCTACTCAAGAACTTTGTTCATTGAAATGGACCTCCGCAAAGTAATGCCTGATGCAATAAAATAAAATATACATACATGCCGTCACGCCTCTTTCCAATAATGGTAGACAGAGCCTACTTTGTTCCACCTGCTACGATCCTGACATACTTCTTATTTTTTTAACTATGCTTATTTCACCAATCACGCAAAAAATTAGACCTATATTATGTAGTATGTACTTAATATCATAAGATTTTACCTTTTTATTTTTTTATAGAAACTTTTTTACTATTCCCTATTATTATTGTATTTACTTTTATTTGATTTTAGCAAAACAGAGTTAGTATTATTTTCATTACCGAACTATGATATTTATATATTCTACATAACTACCTAATAATATAGGATGCGGTCTAGATATATGTTTATAGAACTGTACAGTGCAATACGACTTTGGAGCAACCTCAAAGTTGACCAAAGTAGCGTATTGTATATACAAAATCTTGTCTAACCAGAACCATAGTATAGTAAGTGTAAGGTGTATTTATTTAGTACTAGAGAAGTGTTCATTAAAATATTAACTGGCTTGGATAATAAACGATTTCAGCGCAGTTGCCATCCTTTGTCGCGATATATATTGCAGTTCACGCCTCGGTCGCCCAAATGAGGCCTGATTCAATGTTGCCACAGTAAATTTAACGACGCAGTACGAGCTTTGTTTTTGGATAATACTTGCCAAAGATAGAAAAGGGAAGGGTTTGTACAACAATGAAATACTAGATATTGTAATGTTTTTGTATCGGTACATTACCAGCGCTTATTTTCATTACTCAACAACCCTGTCATTTAAATCGTATTAAGTCTTGTAAGAAAAGTATTGCCGTTGGTAAATTCTATTCTTCCAGTAGCTGTCAATAAGTAAGTATTGGTTGAAATATTTAAAACAAAACCAAAGCCAATTCGTAAGAGTGGTATTTAAATTTCACTTATGCCGTGCAGCTGTTTTACGCGGTCTAAGATTCTGTCTAAGAGCGACGTTCAATGATCTGATAACCCAATGAAATCTGTTTTGAGAAAACGTAAGTAAAATATCCTTTTGCAAACTATTCTTAACTGAATCGACAAAAAGCTCTAACATAACATGTGCAAGCTGAAACGGAGACACTCTGCTTGCACTTCTTAAAATATTATAATTTACTAGCTGTTGCCCGCGACTCTATCTACGCAGAATTTGCTTATCACTCTCCTCCGGAAACTATACTGTTTCCGGAATAGAAGCTATTCTATGCCCCTTCCTAGGACTAAAACTATCTTTGTACCAAACTTCAATTAAATGGACACAGCAGTTTAAGCGTTAAGGAGTAACAAATAAAAGATAGAAAGACGACATTTATTCTTTTTTGCAAGACACACAAATATTATAACAGAATATACACAATTTTATAGCAAAAAAAAAAACAAGAAAAAACACAGACATTAAAAATATATGCTCAGCGTTGTGTGTGTCTTCGCAAAAGTGAAACGGTCGCTGGCTCAGCATTACGCTGAGGCGTTAGACACCTGCAGCACTGAAATAGACACATTTTCACATTTATGGTTTTTTTTAATTCTACTGTTTTTAAACTGTATCTGCGAAACAGATTCGGTTAAATGAAGCCGCGGTCGCTCCACGCAGTTTCAATTTTCAGCCAACGGACAAGTTGCGCCGCTCTGTAACTCGGTGTAACTGTACTAGGCAAAGTTTTAGTTGGACTGCAGTTTTAGTGCGATGTTTCGTTAGTCGCGTTCGAGTTTTAAATCCGGACGGACGAGTATTCTGGAACTTTTTTTCTGACTTTTTAATACTCTTTCAACCGGACAGAAGTTTCGACATGTGTGCGTATGAGTTAGGGTTGCAACCGTACTATAATATATAGTATTGTACTATATTTCGAGTCTGCGTACTATATACTGTTGAAGAAATATGCCAAAATACTATATTTTCAACACTGAACGAAATCTGAAAAACAGATACATTTTTTATAATATATACAACCAACAAATATATAATTTGTCTATTTTTTAATTTTTCCATAAAATACAATATTTTTGGAAGTGTAGGTACTATATTTTTTTATAGCTTATTTTGAAAAATACTGTATTTTGCTGAAAAAATGTTGGCAACCCTAGTATGAGTACATGCACAGGGCGAGGCGTAGTTTCGCTGGCCTCTCTTGAACTCTGGCAGAGTTCATCTTTTCATTGACGTCATCACTCGCCTCGCGCAGCGGACAAAATCCCATCGCCTGCGGCGTCTAAATGCTGGTTCGTAAATATTTGGGAGTGATCGTTCTTGCTTTTGATGTTGCACACGGGGGGCGAGAACGACCGTTTCCGAACTTTCAGGAACAGTATTAGAAGCTGGGCTGTCCGCTACAGGTGGCGGATGAGAACAACCGCGGCTTAAGACTTGCGATACAATAGGTATCTATTTAAAAATATATTTTACATTGCCTACTCATCCACTCACAGCCTTATGCTAGTGGCTAACATCCGCATTTTTCTGTATAACATACATACATTACATACATACATACATAAGTCACGTCTTTATCTCTTACGGGGTAGACAGAGCCTAAGGTAACAGGACCTAAAGACCACGCTTAGCATGATTGTGGGCGTATGGATGGAAAGGGTAATCAAAACAGTGATGGGTTGCTAGCCACATCGCCTATATAACACGATCCCTAAGATTTTCGCTCAAATGTATGCACGCTGTATTAAAGATGTCATAATATTTGACATAGCGGAGTCGGGTTTACTCAATTCGTCGCTATCTTTTCTTAGGCACGTCCGCTACATTTTTTATCACTTTTGAAGCAACAGTCACTCATCTGCTCACAGATTTTTTACAGCTACATTAGTAAATCATAGCCTGCTAAAGCTAATGGCATCATTAGCGTAATGTAGCCACATCGACCGCTCAAACCGCCGTTAGACGTATGCTTTGAGGCATCTGTTTGTACATTCGTAAGACTATGCAAACCAAGTAAATAAATAAATATCTTGGGACAAATTACACCAATTGACCTAGCCCCAAACTAAGCAAATCTTGTACTATGGGTACCAGGCAACGGATAAACATACTTATATAATGTAGATAAGTACATAATTAAATACATACAACATCCATGACTCGGGCACAAGCATTCGTATTCATCATACATGTCTGCCCCTACCGGGATTCGAACCCGGGACCTCTAGCTTCATAGTCAGGGTCACTAACTAGGCTATCCGGTCGTCAGAAGTGCACAAGATACCTATGTATCTCACAAATGACTAATCCAGCGTACGTAGATTCGCTTAGATTCAACACTTCTGAAATTGTGGATTTAAAACTAACTCGCCCTTTGAAGCCTTACACTTTGAACATAGTCCTGTGATTGTACACTTTGTTAATCATAAAAAAATGCTGCTAGTAGTTATTTATGTGACTGGTGCATAATGAGAAGCATTAAAACACTTATTTCGATACTTTTTCTTCGCCATAATGACTTAAACAAAAATTAAACTTGTTATTTATTAAAATTAAAAATAATGTATTGAAATTTATTAATTTTATGAAATAGCGACAATAGTGCTTCCATGCTGGTCTGGGAGTAAAGAAAAAACATAGAATGTACCAGTTGCTTCTCGTCCCGCGCCGATGGTAAAAGCCCATCAAGGGAATGGGCGAAATTCTTAGGAACCATGTTATAGGCGATGCGGCTAGCTACCCATCACTATTTTGATTCCCCTTTCCACCTATACGCCCACAATCATGCTAAGCGTGGCCTTCGGGTCTTGTCACCTTAGGCTCTGTCTACCCCGTAAAGGAGAAAGACGTGATTAATGTATGTATGTAACAATAGAATTTCTGTTATACTGATAACGGATTCTGCTTCATGCCAATTTCAAAGCTTCTGCTAAAGTTGCGGTCATAGAATAAAATAATAACAGAGTAGAACGGAATCTCTTTTGACCGCGTCCAAAACGCCGCCATTTATATACCTACTTCCCCTTTCACATCGTTACACCCCTCTGTCGTCCAGGCGTGTTGCTAGGGTTGCTTACTGTTAAATATTACTTACGTCTGAAGATAATATCGCTAAAGTTTTTATTTACTTTGAAATCATTATTTTATTCTAGTTTTACAACGCTTAACGGGTACTCTAATATCGTGACCTTGAGTCCGGCCGGAGCGGGAGCTTCTGTTCTACTATGTTCTTATTTATTCTATGTTGCGGTTTCAGAGAAAGATATAGTTGGGCAAACGATCGTTGTGTTATATGAAATTCGGGCAAACGAAATAAGCTTCGGCCTACTTGTAGCTTGTAATTATGAAAGCGTAGTAAACAAATGCCTTTTGCATAAGTAAACACCGTCCACTATCAAAGGCTCTAACCAGTGAGCTTAAGCCGTCGTCCACATAAAGGGTGATTAGTATTGAATGGACCACAAAGGGCCCAGTCGGATTATCAGGCAAAAGGAATCTTTGAAAAGACGTTTCCAGGCATTTCGGGATGGATGACGGCTTTCATGTTTATAGGTTGTTGTTGTATGTCGTATGGTTGGTTTGGTAAACAGTGGGAATTATGAACAAAAATTTTACCTTGCTACTTCGCTACTCACTTGCAAGGTAGCCAAGGCTGTGCGAATTATATGAGTTTTTCATGCAATCACTACTGCCACATAAAACACATATAAATCCCACAAACTTTATTATCTCTTACACCACACAAACACTGACGCGTTTCGATCCCTCTACGGGATCATTATCAAAGTTAACACATTTCACACAGGCTTGGTTATCTTGCACGTGAGTAGCGGAGTAGCAAGGTAAATATTTTTTGTTCATTGAAATGGACCTCCGCAAAGTAACGCCTGATTCAATAAAATACTGGGAATTATGTAAAATATGTTGTCAAAATGCCATAACATTGGCTAAAAAAATACGTTATAATATAATTAATACCTATGTTAGAAACTTATAAATGTCTAAAAGCGGTCCAGATAAAGATCGTCAAAATTATAATTAAAAAAAACAATGAATTAAAATAATATTTGAGACACGATTAACTTTACTGTCAACAAAAAATACATTTTAAAATAATCTTTAAGAAAGAATTCTTTGATAATGATCCCGTTGAGAGATCGAAACGCGGCGTGTTTGTGTGGTGTAAGGGATAATTAAGTTTGTGGGATTTATGTGTTTTATTGGCAGTAGCGGAGGAAGGGATTGCATGAAAAGCATTATATTTCACACAGGCTTGGTTATCTTGCACGTGAGTAGCTGAGTAGCAAGGTAAATACTTTTTGTTCATTTTAAAAGAACACTAATATAAAATCACAGTCAAAGAAACATAAAATATAACTTTATAAAGCTACTATTACAATATTTCATACATTTCTATTGGTTCAATTTTTCTCTGCAATATATTAAACCAGTGCGCATCCTCGGAATCCAGACACAAACCGACGGAAAATGACGCTCATAATTTTCTAGTCAATACCCTATTCCCAATTTCCGTTCGGTGCAGTAATTCCGACGGAACCGTGGAATTCCAACTGCGCTCCAAAATACAAACGGACGTGAAAAGGAGTACGCGGTATTTCTGTCATGCATTCGGGTATCGAAAATCGAAGCGGGACACAGAACATGACGTTTGGCGACTTTGATTCGGAAATTTGCCGTCGCAAAGCGTGAGTTGCAGCTGTACCAAGTTACTTTAACCATAACCAGAGATTTCGACATAAAAGAAAGTCGTGTTAGTTACACTGTTTATAACTCAAGAACGGATTAACCGATTTGGCTGAAAATTGGTAGGGAGGTAGCTTAGAACCAGGAGGCGGACATAGGATACTTTTTATTCCGATTTTCCCACGGGATTGGAAAATTCCGAAATGTTGTACTAATAAAGCTACAGACATTAAATTTAGCATGCCTACACATTATTCCTTGATTAGTATAAAGATGCACTTACAAAGAAATTTTTCAAATTTCCCATGGGATAAAAAGATGAGGTTAATAATTAAGACACTAATTAGTAGATAGCATTCCTAGAGGTGCTCTAAGAAGGGATTTTCCGAATTTCCCACGGGATAGGAAATAAAAACCTTATAGGTCCTTGGAGACAATGAGTAGATGTATGGCGTATATCGCCACGTCACTTTGACGTTATCTGCACGGACGAAGTCGCGGGGAAAAGCTAGTATTTCATAGATTTTCTGTCGAATGTACGTCGAAATCATTGGTATTAGTTGTCGTTAAACTTGCTGCAACTTTCTGTACCTAATAAGGCATCTCAAGCAGAGGTTCGTAGGTTCGAACGGACTCGCGCATCAGTTTTTCGAAATTATTGTACGAAATTACAGTCGAGATTTGTCATGAAACTTGCATACTCTTGCAAAGAAATTCAATGGTGTGTGTGAAGTTCCCAATCCGCACTGCGCCCGCGTGGGAACTATAGCCCAAGCTCTCTCATTCTAAGCCCTGTGTCCAGCAGTGGCACGTATAAAGCCTATAGCCTATTATAGACTATTATAGGCTACTAGCAGCTGTTGCCAGGGGCTTCGCCATCGCTGCAATTTTTTTCAAAATTTTATTTTATACGCACCTTGTCCAAACAGTAAACACGACTAAAAAAAATTATCCAATTTAGTGCGGTCGTTTGGAAGTTATGCGCGTACATACATTTCGATGATTCATTTTTATTTATATAGATTATAGGCTATAGGCTTGAAATGATGATGATAGCTTTAAGAAGATTAAATGTGATGTGATGGTGTGTGTGTGGTATAATGTGATTAGTGTGATTATATGTGTGTGATGTGGTGCGTGTGTGTGTGTCTTAGTCCTCTAGGTTGGCAACACATCTGCAATCCCTTCGGGGTTGCGGGTGTCTATGGGCAGTGGTGAGCACTTACCATCAGGTGACCCACTTGCTCGTTTGCCTTCCTATTCATATAAAAAAAAAAAAACAAAAAACCACGCGTACCGCATAGCCTTTAAGCTAGCTTCATGTTAGGTCACGTCTTCATTAACCATCAAGCGTAAGTGTGGTAAAACCAGCCTGTTCTTTTAATTCTTAAGACATTTAGTTGATTTTCGAGTATTGACTAATTCATGTGGAAACTATCACAAGTTTTTTCTGAAGATTTATGTCAAGTCACACTTGCTGTTTTCCTCACGGAATATATGAAACAAAGTCTTGGTTTTTAGGTCTTTGCCACTGTAGGCGTTACTACAGAAAAGAAACTCTATGTTGTCCCAGTTCTTTATAAAGATGGCTCTTCCATTCAGACCTCTTTGATAACGCTCGTCGCAAGTTTAATTTAAACCAACATACTTTCACTCCGACTTAATTTTGACGTAAAGTACAAAACCATTTCCCCGTAAGACTCCGTTTTACGCTTCCAGCGTTTCCGCGCTGTAAACTTTAATTACTCTACATTATTTGGGTATTAAGCGCCGAATTTTGTTTATCTTCTGGTAATTAAACGTCGATCTCGGAGGAAAACATGACAGACTTAATTGTGAGGCTTATATCAATACCAGGGGGAACTGGAACCCGGCTACATTGATGACTGTTCGGAGAGGATTCTTCTTGGGTTCCGTCAAATTAAACCGTTATAGTTCCATTCGTGTCTGTCAAAATCATATAAACCTTATTTAGCTTTGCCGTAGTCGGGTAAAAACGAGCCTATTCTTTTCTTAAAGGGCCGGCATTACACTCTTAACGCCCTTTGTTATGGGTGTCTACTTCCATCACGTGATCCGCATCCTTGTTTGTCTATCATATAAAATATACATTATAATAAAGTACATAAAAGTTTTCAGCATAATTTTACCACCCCTGCAACACCGTACATAAAACCAAGCAACCAACCAACGTATGGATTTTTTTTCAATCATAATTAAAAATCCTGTGCAACATTTACAGGATGTTTAGAGAAACTAACACAGTCATCTGTTTAAGTATTCTGGATTACCTTTAAGTCACAGTGGATCTGGCCTGGCTCTAAATTACGCAAGTCCCGAGGGTCTACCTTCTGGCCAGCAATAGAACGCTACAATAGGCCAATATAAAAAGATATTGAACAAAAACTTATACAACGTTTTGTGTTTAAACTTACGAACTTGCATTAGCCACTTTCTCAAAAGCCTGTCTTTGTTTCAGTTGCGGCGTTAGCAGACGCTGGGAACACTACAAGTGTTAAACTGCATAACAGGTACGTTATAAATCTAGAGCGAGAAACATTACCTCTGTCCAGGATGAAGGAGTCTTTGAGCGGCTAGAAAAGTTTGCAGGGGTCGTTGGTGTGGTCTTTGGGGGAAAGAGAAAACAATTTAGATAGAGAAAATAAAATTTAGTTAAAGTTAATCATGGTTTCAATATTATTTTCCTTTTGAATTAAATTATAGAACTTTAAAAAAAAATCAATTTGAAATACTCTAGTATATAAGTCGAATACTGCTCCACATGTTTCGGGCTAAGGCCTAGTCCTTCTTTCCGGAGCGTTTTCTTCGGCAGCAGTGAAACAATTACCGGAGTATACTATGTAACGTTTATTTCATGATGTCTAAATGTTATTCCTTTCATAAAGTATACAATGCTTTAAATTGGTTTGGTATAGGCCCCATGTTAGGCGCCACTAAGGATTTAAATGACATTTAATCTTTTATTGTAATTTAATCATAAACACTTGTTTGAGACATTGTATAATTGTAAAAAAGAAGATTCCTATCAAACCCTGGATGTACCACTCACTCAGAAAGGTGAAATCGTTGACATAAAAGTTTAAATGCAATAAAAGCGTCCGTTCCTAAAACAGCTGATAAGAGCTTTTTTATTTCAGCGTCGGACGTTAAGCTTTCTTGATAGCTTTCGACGGTTATCGGGCCGTCATAAAATATACGGTTTTATCTTCATTGATAATAATCGTTATTTGAAAAAATACTTTTTTATGCTCATGGAATAGAATCGGATGGAATGGATTGCTGGCAAATTTTATACTTATGGTTATTACTAAATTCTTAAGAAATCTGTGTTTCCTGTGGTGTTTGTTTTATGTTTTGAGAGTACTTACATACATACATACATACAGTCACGCCTCTTTCCCATAGGGGTAGGCAGAGACTACTTTGTTCCACTTGCTACGATTTTGTCATATCTCTTTCGCTACATTCATCAGTCTCTTCATACATGCTCGTCGGTTTCGGGTAGGTACTTCTGAGATTACTTGGTTCTCATAAACCATTATTAATTTTGAACTAATATCCTGCCCAAAAATGACGTCTACCGATTCGAAAAGATCTGTCTCAAGCAGTAATAAAAAAATACTTTTTTAATTTTTACTGATTCTTCCTCATTTTTTAGATTTTTATTCAAAGTTTTACAAACCTTTGGAACATAAAAAAGAGCTGGAATGCCTACATTTTTGGATTTCTGGAACTGAAGACGTTTATCTAGAAACTAAATAAAAATTTTACAAAAATAAGCTACCCAAAATACTCATTCCATGCAGACAAAGTCGCGGGCAAAAGCTCTACCCATTAGGGTAGCATATTAAAACAATAGCAAAATGTTATATCAACTCACAACGCCCCTTATTCTCCCAACAAAGACATTCGCATTGTTACAAAAAAAATGCTACTTAATTAAACCCGCCATACTTTCAACTTATTCTGTAGGCTACACATTATACGGACACAATACTTCATTCTTTTAATATAAATATTATTTTTTCCAGTGTTAAAGGAAAGTCTCCAGGGGAAACGGAAAGCCGCGGGAATTACGGTAAGATAGTTCATTTACATTCATACCTTCTTTGTTTAGAAAGATAAGGAGAATTCAAAAGGGTTTATTGTATAATTTTATCGAATTATTTCAGTTTTTGGAATGGATTAAAGGTTTAAAGTTTTGTGTTTATATACTCACTAGGTGTTGACCGCGACTTCGTCCGCGTAGATTCAAAATTTATATCCCAAGCAGTTTGACTTTTGAAAACAGCGCCTTCTCTCGTCCCTGGTGAGCAGTAGATGTTCCACGGGAGTTTGTAATTGTGTCGTACAGACACATCATTCAAACAGATGACGCTTAGCGACAAAAATTCGCATAGTAACAAAAAAGTCACGTGACAGTTAGTAACAGGTAGAAAAATTCGGAGACTACCCACCTGCTATGGGTGGTGTAGAGGTATAGCACGCGTCACGGAATGACGAGGATCCGGGTTCGATTCCCGGCCATAGCCATACTTTTCGAATTTTTCTATGTGTTCTAATTTTCACTGACATTTAGAAGTTCGACTTTTACCGACATACATACATAAATCACGTCTTTATCCCTTACGGGGTAGTCAGAGCCTAAGGTAACAAGACCTAAAGGCCCAGTGATGGTTTGGCTAAGATTTTCGCCCATTTCCTCGATGAACGTTTACCATTTGCGCGGGAAGAGAAGCAACTGGTACATTCTATGTTTTTTCTTTACTCTTTGATTTCCCTTACCACCTATACGCCCACAATCATGCTAAACGTGGCCTTTAGGTCTTGTCACGGGCTCTGTCTACCGCGTAAGGGATAAAGACGTGATTTATGTATCTACATTAAAATCACCGGTTAAATTCATTTAAAGATGCACTACAAGCAAAGCAGCTGGTTGAAGTAGCAATGAGCAGGCCATATAGCACGGAGACCAGATGGTCGTTGGGGTCGTAAGATTCTCAAGACGAGACCGCGGTTCGGCAAGCGCAGCGTAGGACGTCCACCAACGAGGACGGATGACCTGGTTAAAGTCGCGGGTTCACGGTGGATGCAAGCCGCTTCCAACCGATGCAACTGGAGGTCTAAGGGAGAGGCCTATGTCCAGTGGACGTCCTACAGTTGATATGATGATGATAATGATGACAAGCAAACATTGCTTGTTTTAATATAAATAAAAAAGCTTATAAAAAAGTATCATATGTATGTATGTAAACTCTTTATTGTTCAAAATAAACTCATAACAAATACAATTGACAAACACTGACGCACATGCACAAAAGCGGACTTATCCCTTTAAGAGATCTGTTCCAGTCTTGTGCTGTATGTCGCACTCTTAATAAAACAACGACCGATTCCAAAATCGCAAAATTTCGGGAATTTACGAAAAACTATTTTTACTAGATGACAATTTTCTTTAAGCTTCTATAAAATGGGACTTATAAGTGTAGCTCAAAAGTAAAACTGAACACATCTTAAATACGTGTACTGTAATTAAAAAATAAAACAATTATGTAGTTTACGTAAAATACAAGGAACAAACATTTTGTTTAGAGTTAAGCCGATATCTTACAAAAAAGTGTGCGACGGTTACAGACCTATCTGAAAAAGTGTCTATACTCAGAAAGTGGTGGTGTACCTACTCTAATACTGACCGATATACATTGTACTGAAAAAAGGCTGTATTTCTGTAAAAGTTTTCCGGCTTCATTTTGTTTCACGTTTCACAAAACATGACCCGCCGACGCAACGTCACAGGAGTTGCAAAAACAAAATTATTTTTTCCAAACATGTCAGGGTTTTACCGAAAATTCGCATTTGAATTAAAGCTCTGAAGTTTAACATGTTCAAGGGTTTCCGAGAGCTTTAGTTTCGAGAGGTTTGAAAGCTTCGCTGAAAGCTCTCCTTATATCATGCAGGATATAAATTAAAATATAAAATTGAGGTTTTTTCAACTGTCAAACAGACACCATTAATTTTATCACGCACGCCTGTTGGGTTTTGAATTTAATTGCAGCGCGTATAAAATTTTGCTAATTATTTTTTATTAATATGACACGTTATAATATACAAAGTACATGCACAATGCATGTTTTTTTGCCATCTATACGCCCACAATCTTGCTGAACGTGGCCTGTAGGTCTTGCCACCTTAGGCTCTGTCTACCCCTTTAAGGCTTAAGGGATAAAGACGTGATTTGTGTATGTCGTTTTGACATGAAAGAGCAAGAAACATCAGAACATCCATTACAAACTTTCGCCTTTATAATTAGTACTATTAGCAGGTACCTAAGATAAGATAGGTTACTTTTCCCTCGGTAAACTAAAAGTTCCCGCATTTACCGCCTCCGAGAGGCAAACAAAGAGGCAAATATACTAAATAGTACGGATGGCTCATCAGATACAACAAAATACGGTCACTCTAAGCCGGGTTAAGTTTGAGCTATTTTTATTTGGCTGCCCTGCTGCCAACAAAAAAGGTTACACAAATTTATATAACTCAATGACACACACACACACAAACACACAGCGATCAGACTTTTATATATACATGCACAAATCACGTCTTTATTCCTTACGGGGTAGACAGAGCCTAAGATAACAAGACCTACAGGCCTGGTTTAGCAAGACTCTGTGGGCGTATAGGTGGAAAGTGGAATCAAAATAGTGATGGGATACCAGCCGCATCGCCTATGATTCCTATGATTTTCGCCCATTCCCTCGATGATTTTTTACCATCTGCGCGGGACTGGTACATTCTATGTTTTTTCTTCATTCCCAGACCAGCATGGAAGCACATATTTTTATCACCTTGAATTTTGCGTCAGGATTAGAGGATAAACACAAAAATCTAAATCTTCGAGTTTGTTAACAAGTTTAAACGTTCACAAAACACAAACCGTCATCAATTTCCATTATGTTAAAGCATAACTCAATATTAAGCAACAAACAACAAAGTTGTAACTAACTTTATCCAAGTATTTTTGCAAAAACAGGTTTGTAAGACGCTCTTAACTTAAAACGCGGGAAACTTGCTCTTTTAGGAGTACTTTGTGCCACAGATACATGGCAGCCAGTGTGGGTACAATGCGGTGCAAAATAAATGCAAATATATTTTTTTAAGCTGGTCAAGGTATGACTTGGACTCGCACATTCGAATGCTGCACTGGCAGTGGCGTAACTATAGGGTGGCAAGGGTGGCAAAATGCCACGGGCCCCTAGCTCTTCGGGGCCCCGAACTGGCCTGGTTCAGAGCACAGAAGGGAAGCTGATGCACTTCTTTATATTGAGAAAAGATCCCCATCTGACGAATTTGCCAGGCCCTAGAGGTTATAGTTGCGCCACTATGCACTGGTATAAAATTGTAATGATATTTGAATTTGATACATACACATACATATACACATACACAAATCACGTCTTTATCTCTTGCGGGGTTGACAGAGCCTAAGGTAACAGGTACCTACAGGCCACATTTAGCAAGATTGTAGGCGTATAGGTGGAAAATGGAATCAAAATAGATCACTATTTTGTTGCTAGCCGCATCGCCTATAACATGATTCCTATGATTTTCGCCCATTCCCTTGATGGGTTTTTAACATTTGCGCGGGAAGAGAAGCAACTGGTACATTCTATGTTTTTTCTTTGCTCCCAGACCAGCATGGAAGTACTGGAAATGATATTTGAATTTGATTATTTTACTTAATACAATCGACAATGTTTTTGTTGTTCATAGTAATGATAAGGTATTAGAAAAACTAAGTTACAACAGTGGGTTAAACAACAACAACAACAGTGGGTTAAATATAATTAGAAAATAGAGTTGGCTTTCCAATTTTTCCCCGTCCGTCATTTGTATTCTGAGCCCGCTTCTTGCCAAATTTGTAATTATTTGTCACCGGGAAGTAAGCACCCTACCATATTTTGTTTCCCATGGAATTTGTGTAAATATGAATCTTTATAAAAGTATCATTTGAGTGCATATCGGCATTTTTTTAACGGTTGCGAGAGATCATTGCCCTAAGTATTTTATATTAAAAAGCTGTCAACACCTATTACACCTAAATCGTTGAAATTGATGTTCGTTAAGCAGTTTTTGAAGACACATCTATTTGTTTTAGTGCAGCAAAAAATATATATTTCAAAATATATTAAAGGTCGACTGGAAGATACCAATTAAAGGGATAATTCCGCCTTTGCGCATATATCTTAGTATTTGTCAATTGTATTTGTTTTATGTTTATTTTGCACAATAAAGAGTTAACATACATACATTAAGTTTCACTCTGCGCACAAAATGTAATGATATAAAGGCAACTCCTGTCACATACAGCGCCCTCTCACTACGATACTATTCACAATCATTAGAGCTCAAAGAAATAACCATAACCTATAATTTGTCCGCCATTGCAGCAAACTCCGAATAGAAATTTTCGGAGTCGATTGTTCGGAAATCCGATTCGAAGCGGTTTGTTCAGACCTCGTTCGGGTTTTTACGTTTTTGCTTAATTAATGGCTTTGGAACAGTTTGTTTTAGTTTTAATAGTAAAATATACGCTGTATGCTTTTTCTCACAATGATAGAGAAAAACAATTAGAAGAATGCAGGCAATAAAATATTGTGATTTTTAGAAAGCCGAACTTTAAAAAAAATAGGGAATCCTTAAAAGCAAAAAAGAATATCGTTCAACCTTTAACTCTCGTAAGTTAATTAAATCCTATAGACCCCATGGTACTTCCCACTCGTAAATACATTTGAAATCTCCTGGTGCAGGAAAGGCCGAGGAGTTTCGTTCTTAGCCTGGCGAGGGCATCACATTCGCACATAATGTGTTCCATGCGTGATGGAATGCATTTATGTATGTAAAAGTTACTATAGCAAAAATCGACAATGCTGTCACATTACTAGTCTGTTTTTCTTCCAGCCTCTTTCTCCATAAAGCCAGACTGCAATAAAAAAGAAAACAATTTGTTGGTTCATTATTTTATGGAAGCTAGAAGCTAGACTAACCAACTTAATGAAATGATAGACGATATATTCACATACCCGAGACACAGTATATATATATAAGCTAAAGCAGTAAGGAAACTACGAACAAATCGGTTGAAACGAAACACGCACACAGGCGCGCGCTTTACACGGCCCCTAAGCGGACCTGAGCCTGAGCGGAGTGGACGAGGTCCGCTTAGGGGCCGTGTAAGCGCGCGCCTGTGTGCGTGTTTCGTTTCAACCGATTTGTTCGTAGTTTCCTTACTGCTTTAGCTTATATATATACTGTGCCCGAGATTGCTTTGAGTTGCGTGTGCCAAAACATTTTTATTACGAGACAGAAAGCTTATTTCATTTTCAGTAATGATGAAACCACTGAAATAGGCTTAGGTACAAAAATATGCACATGCACATGCACACATCACGTCTATATCCATTACGAGGTAGACAGAGCCTTTTTTTTTTTAACGTGTGGAAAATGCACCTTATGCATTCCCGCGCTCGGGGCAGCAACGGGAGTATGACGGGCTCTCGCCGCTGCCTTCCCTATGGAAGGAGGGGAGAGGCCTACCGTCTAAAAACACACACGTTCCCTCCTGGCCACGGACTGTGAGCGTTACGGGAGCACTAGGTGTCACCGCGACGCCCACTGGCCGCCCCGGGATGGGGCAGATGGCAACGGCACCGTTGAGTGCGGGTTCCGGATTCCCCCGCCCTCCCCCGCTGGTGACCGTTTGATTTTTTATAGAGGTTGACTCCTCGCAGCCCCCGCAGCGGCCCACGTTCCCAGCGCCTACGGGCCGGGGTTACGTGCCGAAAGGTAGACAGAGCCTGAGGTAACTTGTTATTGTTGATCTAAAGGCCACATTTAACATGATTGTAGGCGTATAGGTGGAAAGAGGAATTAAATAGTGATGGATTGCTAGCCGCATCGCCTAAAGCACCTGATTCCTAAGAATTTCGCCTATTCCCTCGATGGGCTTTTACCGTCTGCGCGGGACAAGAAGCAACTCGTACATTCTATGTTTTTCATTGGCTCCCAGACCAGCATGGAAGTAAAAAATATCAGTGTTTGTTTACAACGTGAAACTTACAAGTAACTGTGGTCACTAGAGACAAGTAACGGTAGCAAATTAAGCCATAACGTAACGTGTTAGAGATGTTTGTTGCAACGACTTAATCATCATCGTCATTTTTAGCCTGTATATATCCCACTGCTGGGCATAGGCCTCTTCTCAGAATGAGAGAGAAGAAAGACTGAACGTAATTAACAATACAGAAAACAGGTACATGGAGAAAATTTAAAGCTGTAGGGTGAAATGAGGCACCAAGAAGTACACACAGAAGGTTTATTTAGTAAACTTACAAAACAAGTTAAGTCTTACTCTAGTCGAATACCCTAGCTAAGCAAAAGCATAACCATATGAGTTTTGGAATGGACCGCAGCGGCGTTCTCACTCCACTCACTTGATCGGTTTCCACTGGAGGATGGCAGAGGCCTTCTCTCCAGCTTGACCGCTGGCTAGCGAACGATGATAGTCCGGCGGCCGCTGCGGTTTTATAGGGACCGCGCGCCGCGTTCGGAGGTGCTCGGGTCCGTGTCGGTCCGCCGAGCGCGATAGATAGCGAGTGTGCGAGCGGGAACGTATTCGAGTCCGCGCGCATTGCGTAGTTGATGTGATGTTTCGTTAACTTGTCATTTCAAAGCTAATTAAATAGGCCTTATCGCTCGATCGAAATAGACTGAAGACAAATAGAAAATTAATTGGGAAAGGAGAAAGAAGAAAGTTTTGAGAGTCATACGAATAAAGCTAAGTCGCTTAGATGAAAGACGTTGCTTCAGGACAAAACGAAACATATTTAAGATAATCTACGTTCATTGGAGACGTAAAACACTTAATACGATAAAAGAGATATACCGTAAACAATTTCTTTCACGTCAACAATCGCGTCGGGCAAATTTTCCATTTCAAGAATTTAGGCAATAAATAAAACAAATTCTCACAGAATATGCGTGTATAAAAAATGTTGCCGAAAATACTTTTAAGAGCAAGAACGTGGTTTATCTCCGACGTAAGATATGTTCCTGAATTATTCACTGTTAGAGGCTAGGCGAGTGAATTATTTGCCTCGAGCGAGGAACTTGGCGAATTTACAAGCCAAGAGTTTGCTACGGGTTCGCTTGTACGTGATACTTACGGGAATTACTAAAGTTTGAAGCCATTTTAAAGATCTGAAAATAAAAATGAAAATGAAAATTTATTTTTGCAAATAGGCCGCCAACTCTTTTACAGGTCTTTTTGAAACCAGCGCATTCGGAAAGACCATCATTGCCAAGAAGAATGCGCCGCAAGAAACTTGGCAGTGACTTTCAAAATAAAATACAGTAAGAATACTTAAATTCTACTTAAATTAAATACATTTATAAAAGGGATACTAAGGTCCCCGAGCCTTAAATTATATTAATCTATAGTAGAGATGTATAAAGTCTCTACTAGTCAAAACAACAAAAAAAAAAGAGTTCAGTGGAGGTGTAAACGATCGGAATGAAAACGTCGTGCATCGTTTGCATCTTGGGCAAGTTCCGTCCGGGTCGGTGCTCCCTACTTACTCGCTAATCAAGCAGCTTTGCTTGTCTTGCTAGCGCTGCTGTGTTCCGACGTGGAGTAGGCAGCCGATGAAATTGGCATATGGAGTATGATGCTCCTCACATCTCATCATCAGCCTGAAGACGTTGTTCACGCACCGCGGCGCCACCTAGCGGACGTCACGCGAACTGTGATACACAACCCCGAGCTTAGTTCACAAAAGCTCTAAGCGCCTCTACAAACTGCGCCGGACCGTGTAGCACTAGTGGTGCCCCCTGTCGTTTAGTTTTTAAGTTTTTATTCCTATTTATATCGAGTCATTCTCTCAGTACAAGCATTCGCTTACCATCTTTGTAAATCAACGGACACAATAAATTTCTACATAAAAATATCAAATAATAACGATTCATTCTGCCCAGCGTTGTCCTAGACCTTACTATAGGCAGGAATTCATAAAGAAAAGGAGAAAGGAGAGCAGAACCGAAGGCTGACTGCAGTGACCTACAGATCCCCAACATTTGGCCCTACGAACCGCATCACAATTGGACTCCGTCGCCGAAGAGAAGACTTCAGCAAGAAACGGTCAGACCTTCCGAATCCATCCTTATCCCATCCTAAAGTACAGTAACTAATACAGTGTTGTGATTTCTAATTCCAGCAGTTTGTGCGCTGAGTCAATCGAGCGTTGCCTACCGTCCGACCGCGCGCTTCCTGCTACTTGGCGTAAACTTTCAGTAAGTGTTCCTTATTTCTATAGACCCCAGTATGAGTGACGATGAGTTTAGGCAAGCTTCCGCGAGTGATAATTCTAAATTAGATGTGCCAAAATCTCCCAATAAACGCGAACGTAGCTCAGACCGTCTGTCTACCCTCAAACGACAAAGAGGTGCAACTAAACTACGTATAACGTTATTTCAAAAGTATTTTAGTAGACTTTCTAGTAACGTATTAAATGATACTGAATTGGCCGAGTTACGATTAAGAGTACAAGAATTAGAAGATTTGTTTAAAACCTTTAACACTATTCAGTGCGAGATTGAAGCTAAAATAGACGAAAAAGAATTATCGAGTCAGTTAGAATATCGCGAACAGTTTGAAGAACTTTATTTTAGCGTTTTAGCGACTGCTAAATGTAGATTGGTTGCTAAGAGTAGCGAAGTTAATTCCCAATGCACTGCGCATAGGTCAGTTTCAATTAGATTGCCAGATATCAAACTACCGTCCTTTAACGGCTCTTATGATCAGTGGCTAGAGTTCAAAAATTCGTATATTACCATGATACATAAACGCGATGACCTGGACGCGATCCAAAAGTTCCATTACCTAAGGTCGTCGTTAAGTGATACTGCCCTGCAGGTTATTAGCGCTTTAGAATTTACCGCAGCCAACTACATTCACGCGTGGGACTTATTAGTCCACAGATTCAATAACAACCGTCTCCTGATTCATAATCACGTTAAATCCTTGTTTACGCTGCCAACTATTCAACAGGAATCGCCTGCGCAGATTAGAAAGTTAATAGACACCGTTAATCGAAATTTACGAGCTTTAAAAACGATTGGGGAACCAACCCACTCGTGGGATACCCTCATTATTTATTTAATAGCAACTAAGTTAGATTCCTCCACTGAAAGAGAATGGGAGAATCATAAAGGGTCTATTACTTCTGATAACATGCGCAGTGATTCATCGTTGAAGTTGGATGATTTGCTTTCATTTCTAAAGAACAGAGCTGACACGTTAGAAATGATTAACTTTAGTTCTAAAAAGAATACCCAACCACATAAAGTTACTAATGTTCACGAAGGCAAATCATTCAACAACAATTGTAATAAAAATCTAAATAAATCACAACATGTCCATAGTTATGTAACCGCGCAGAATATTAAGCGAACAGAAAAACAAACGCGTATTTGTTCGATGTGTGCCGAAAAACACCCACTTTATACTTGCGTTCGTTTTTTAAATCTACCTGTCCGAGATAGAATTAAATTCGTAGAAAATAAAAAATTGTGTTCCAACTGCTTACGATCGGGTCATCCTATTTCGGACTGCACATTCGGTGCTTGCAGGCAGTGTCAACAAAGACACAATGGTTTGTTGCACTTAGATAATAGTCCAGTAATACCGTCCGCCGAACATGCGCATCATGTACTGACGGTTAGCAACAACAATCCATCCACGTCTGCCACATTCCATACTAAATGCGATTTAAATTCGACAGAAATTAAAAGCGATAATAGCTTGCAAACCAAGTTGAGAGGTTTGCAACCGGTTTTATTGTCCACCGCGGTAATAGAAATTGCTGATGCTAAAAACGAATCCCACCGCGCGCGTGCGCTTCTTGATAGTGGTAGCCAGCATTGTTTTATTACTGACAAATTATGTAAGCGATTAAATCTTCCTTTAATACAGTCCGCTATTCGAATATCTGGATTAGGGAAAACGGTTACTAATTCCAGTCAATTATGCGATTTGAATTTTCGATCAAGGTCATGCGATTACAACACTAGAGTTAGGTGTTTAATTCTGCCTTGTATCACGTCTATGTTGCCAACGGAGCACGTAGATTTAAACGCCTTATGTTTGCCGAATAACATAATGGCATCTCTTGCAGATCCTACATTTGACGTACCGTCAGACATAGACGTTTTGATAGGCGCGGATAAATTTTGGGAACTGTTAGATGGAGAAAGAATACGATTGTCATGCGGACCTTATTTACAGAGCTCTAAATTAGGGTGGTTAATATCGGGTAGCATTGGAGAAATTCAAATGAAAAATGAAGTTCAATGTAACTTCAATCAAACGTTAGATTCAGATACGTTAGATATGCGAATGAGAAAATTTTGGGAACTAGAAGAGGTACCTAAAATAACCGAAAAACCGCTCACGTCAGATGAACTCAAATGCGAAGAGATTTTTCGTACGACGACTGTACGCGATAGTGACGGTAGATTTTGTGTTCGGCTACCTCTGAGTGAAACAGCTGATTCACTCGGAGATTCGTATAAGTTAGCTGAACAGAGATTTAAAACTTTAGAACGTAAATTAGAACGTTTGCCAATGTATAAAAAATTATACAGTGATTTTTTACACGAATATATCGCTTTAGGTCACATGACTCGGGTTGAAACATTCCAGTCACCTTATTTTGTGTTCCCGCACCATGGCGTATTTCGTGAAAGTACAACAACACAGCTACGCGTTGTATTTAACGGGAGCGCGAAAACTACTTCTAATAAGTCACTTAATGATATTCAGTACACGGGACCGATACTTCAAAATGATATTTTTTCGATATTGCTTCGGTTCCGACAATACAAGTACGTAGCATGCGCAGACGTCGAGAAAATGTTCCGACAAATACTTGTACAGTCGGACCAGCGAAACCTACAACTGATTCTTTGGCGAGATCACCCTTCACATAAGTTAGATATTTATCAACTTAACACCGTAACGTACGGCACGTCGTCGGCGCCTTATCTCAGCATGCGTTGTATTAAAGAGCTTGCACGATCCTGTGATGATTTAGAGGTCTCAAAAATAATAAACCAAGATTTTTATGTTGATGATCTAATTACCGGTTCTGACGATGCTGAAGTGCTGCTAAGTACTTGCGAAAAGATCTCTCAAGTTCTGCGTTCCGGTTGTTTCCCACTCCGCAAGTGGACGTTTAATTATGACGTGACGTCGATCGAATGCAAAGAATTGTGTTTAGGTGAACATAAGCAGAACAAAACACTCGGTTTGGGTTGGTTGTGTAACAGTGATGAGTTACACTTCACAACAAAAGTCGAGAAAGCCGCTAATTTAACAAAACGGGTAATGCTGTCGGTTATATCTCAAATTTATGATCCGCTAGGTATTTTAGCACCGGCAGTTATTATTTCAAAAATAATGATACAAAAATTGTGGCTTTGTAAGATAGGTTGGGACGACCCCGTACCTGAAGACGTAGTAGGTACTTGGAATAATTTTATTCATACGTTAGACTGTTTACAGACCATACGGGTTCCGCGTTTTGTAAGAAGTGAACACACGCAACATACGGAACTTCATATATTTACGGACGCATCCCAAGTCGCGTTTGGTGCATGCGCCTATGTACGTACTTACGATATAGATTCGTTAGTATCGGTGAAATTGCTTTGTGCTAAAAGTAAAGTAGCTCCGCTGAAAGCCGTTAGCATACCTAGGCTGGAACTCTGTGGCGCATTAACTGGTGCGAGACTATATAACAAAATCGTACAATCCCTCAGATTAAAATTTGATCGTGTTTATTTCTGGACGGATTCCACAATAGTTATCGGTTGGTTACGAATGTCCCCGCATCTACTTAAACAGTTTGTCCAAAACAGGGTTACAGAAATTAATGAGCTAACCGGTGATTCAACTTGGCTACATGTAAGCGGTAAAGAAAACCCTGCGGATTTAGTGTCTAGAGGTCTGGAGTTGAACGCGCTCAACCAAAGTCATTTATGGTGGTACGGACCGTTATTTTTACAAAATAAATCAGAAAAATTGTTTTCAAATTATTCCACTTGTGAACAGCGTGAGCTACCAGAACTCAAGACACAAACGGTTGCCCTAACGAGCGCGGACAACCATACATTCGACTTCGTTAGGTATTCGAGTTTAAATAAATTAAAAAGAATTCATGCCTATTTACTTAGATTCATAACAAATGCCCGCGCGCAACGTAAACAACCCCGGCTAACCGGTTCTCTATCAGTAGACGAGCTCCGTGCATCCGAGCGGACGCTTATAATAATTGCACAAAAACAAATGTTTTCGCAGTTATATTCTACGTTAGAAAACAATATACCAGTTCCTAATAAACGAAACTGTAAAATATCGGGACTTAACGTTTTTATTGATGAGAATAAAGTGATTAGAGTCGGTGGTAGATTGTCAAACGCTAATGCATTTCCATATAGCAAAAGGCATCCAGTGTTGTTGTGCAGTAAACATCACTTTGCTTTGTTATTGTTTAGAGACGAACATAAGCGTTTACTCCATGCAGGCCCGCAGCTGCTTTTGAGTACCGTGCGTGAGTGTTGGTGGCCAATAGGCGGCAGAAATCTTGCTAGAAAGATTGTTAGACAGTGCGTTACTTGTACGCGAATGAAAGGTAACACTTTAACTCCGATTATGGGTAACTTACCTGTTGAGCGATTAAGTCCGGGTTATCCGTTTATGTACTGTGGTGTCGACTATGCAGGCCCAGTATCAATTTTAAACCGTAAAGGACGTGGCAGTGCATTAGTTAAAGGTTACATTTGTTTATTTGTTTGTTTTGTGACGCGCGCTGTGCATTTGGAATTAGTGAGCAGTCTTTCAACTAATGATTACATTTTAGCATTAAAACGATTTATGGCACGCCGTGGTAAACCGGCAGAAATTCATTCGGATAACGGTAAAAACCTAGTAGGAGCAGAAAAAGAGTTTTGTTCGGCACTTGTAAAAAATTCAAAGGAAATTATAGACTTTACAAGTAACGAAAGTATTAAATTTAAATTTATTTTACCTTATAATCCTCACTCTGGTGGTCTATGGGAATCGGGAATACGCCAAAGTAAGCATCACTTACGTAGAATCGTGGGCAACGCTAGATTGACATTTGAAGAGCTTACAACTGTATTAACTTCCATTGAAGCTGTACTTAATAGCCGTCCCATGTCACCTCTTTCCACAGATCCCGATGACCTTACTCCTCTCACTCCCGCTCATTTCCTCATAGGAAGGCCTCTGACCGCGCCCGTCTGCGATGACCTCACGGAGGCTGTCCCCCATCGCCTGCTGCGCTACGGCAGAATCGAGCAGATGCGACAACACTTCTGGAAACGATGGTCTAAAGAATACGTTTCAGAAATGCAGACACGTACCAAGTGGAAGGCAAAGACTCAAGATCTACAAGATAATATGCTTGTTTTAATCAAAGAAGACAATTTGCCGCCATTGAAATGGCGCCTCGGCAGGATCGTGCGCACTCATCCCGGAAAGGACGGCGTATCGCGTGCAGCGGATATACGAACGGCATCGGGAACCATTCAGAGGTCGTTTTCGAAGATCTGCCCGCTGCCGGTGCGGGCTCCTGATGACGTCGACGTGTCCAGCAACATGTGAGACTGTTGGAAGACGAGTCTTCCAAGGCCGGCGGCATGTTCACGCACCGCGGCGCCACCTAGCGGACGTCACGCGAACTGTGATACACAACCCCGAGCTTAGTTCACAAAAGCTCTAAGCGCCTCTACAAACTGCGCCGGACCGTGTAGCACTAGTGGTGCCCCCTGTCGTTTAGTTTTTAAGTTTTTATTCCTATTTATATCGAGTCATTCTCTCAGTACAAGCATTCGCTTACCATCTTTGTAAATCAACGGACACAATAAATTTCTACATAAAAATATCAAATAATAACGATTCATTCTGCCCAGCGTTGTCCTAGACCTTACTATAGGCAGGAATTCATAAAGAAAAGGAGAAAGGAGAGCAGAACCGAAGGCTGACTGCAGTGACCTACAGATCCCCAACAGACGTCCTCTGTTGAACAAACGCCTCCCCTTTAGCATATCATAATGAACACTCGCCTGCATCCACCGGTTTCCCGCAATTTTCTCGATGTCGGTCCACCTAGTGGGAGGTCTGCCAACACTGCGTCTTCCAGTTCGTGGTCGCCACTCAAGAACTTTTCCTCCTATACTTTTGCTCCTCTCATCTACTCATATATTAATTAGTAGAGTTATGAGAAATAAGTTCGCCTTTGTGCATTTGATGTTTTTTTTTGTGTGAATTGTGTCTGTTTTTTCATTGGTACAGTCTAGGGCATAAAATATGTGTACGTTGCCAAGACTTCAAAACATTTGTACATCTTTATGCCGTAAACAATAAAGTTTACAATAAAGTTTAGTTCGTTTGTAATAAAAAAAATTCGACAAGCAGGCGGGTACTGCTATAAAAACAAATATTAACCATAAACAATACAGTACACTACAGCTGTACAGTACAGCGTCCATGCTGGTCTGGGAGCAAAGAAAAAACACAAAATGTACCAGATGCTTCTCTTCCCGCGCAAAAAGTAAAAGTCCATCGAGGGGATGGGTGAAAATCTTAGGAAACAGGGCATGATAACGGTGATATGGCTAGCAACCCGTCACTATTTTGAATCCGCTTTCCACTTATACGCCCACAATCATGCTAAACGTGGCCTTTAGATCTTGTTACTTTCGGTCCTGTCTACCCCGTAAGGGATAAAGACGTGATTTATGTACCTATGTATGTATGTACAATACTTAGTTAATAATAACTTAAACATAACCAACACGTAGCTAGATACATTAGCGTAATATGGTACCACAACGTTGATATTTTGGTGGGCCCACAAAGAAATAAAATACTCCGTAGCTAATAAAACACATCACTATCACTACATAGTATAAAACAAAGTCGCTTTCTCTGTCCCTATATCCCTATGTATGCTTCTATCTTCAAAACTACACAAAGGATTTTGATGCGGTTTTTTTAAATAGACAGAGTGATTCAAGAGGAAGGTTTATGTATAAATTCTACGCAGACGAAGTCGCGGACAGAAGCTAGTAAAACATAAATAAATTTAAAAGAAACGTAGAAATTACAGCTTTAATTAAGCTTTTCAACTAGTCAAAATTTTAATTTTTATTGTAGTTTTTCAGCAGTAGGTACACGCCAGACAACGACGAAAATAACTAAACATAACAGCAAAAACCTCTTTACCTAATAACAAAGCTAGCGTATTTAAAATTCCATCATCATAAACGGAATAACACCGTCCTTACACTCGAAAAAAAAAGTAAAAACTTTTTTTTAATTCACCGCTATTAGAGACTCAAGCCATTCAGCCACCGCTTGAAAACTTTTTTGAAAATCTCCGCCGAGTTTGCGCGTGCAAGTTTACACAATGCCGTGCGCTCGGTCTTTAAAGTGAAGAACTTACAGTTGATATTGGTGCGTTTATGTTGTTTAGGCGGGCTGGTTTCGATATAGATTAGCAGTTCGGAAGCGAGCAACTTTGCCAACGAACCACGGGAGTTGGGAAACTTTGGAGTGCATCGTTTTAGCTGAGTTTCAGTTCGTACTCGGAATGGAACTAAACCGGTTGGAAATAAGTTAGCCTGTACTGCTTTTTGGTTTCTGTTTTTATGGCAACCTATTCGAAATATTATTTTCACGTTTCGGCATGCCCATCTAGACGCACGTCGTGACTAACTGGATTACTTTCTAGTCGGCCTAGGCAATTGGCTAGATCGAAAAGGTTGGAGGTTAGACATTCCTCACAGTCGTAATGAAAAGTAGTTTTTAACTCGGGTGAAATGTGTCACTTTCAAACCTTGGTTATCAATCTACTATTTCAGCCAGTTCCAAACCTATTTAAAATGTCAACGCATTGAACAAAAATAAAATTGTTCACATTCAATTGTTTCAGATTTCGAACTGGCCGAAAATAATATTTTGCATAGGTTGTTGCATCACTGAAAATGTAGGTTTTAAAATTTAATTCAGAATAATTTATGTTTTTTAACGGTTTAATTATTTATGCGTATTTTTCTCTTTCGCAGGTAAACCCGTTTACAGTGAAACAACACATAACTACTGTACTAGGTAAGTGTTTAATTACATATGCGAGATTAGCTTCTACTCGTATGAGCGTCTCTTAGCTATTACCATCATGCGATGGAACAGTCCTATTTTTATTGCTCATGGTCTGAGTATAAGCGAGATAAACTCACGGGTTACTATTGACTGTCCGTTCGAACTCTCCTTTGACAACGAACCAGGTATTGGTTCGGAACACGTCGGGCATACCTCGACTAGAATATGTAAGTGACCTGTGTGTTTTAAAAATATGTCGCATGGTACCTAATTTTATTACATATAGTTCTCAATGTTCTGTGAGATGGTAGTTAATCATTTTCTTTAATTTTGTGAGAATAGTCTTTTTTTTTTTTTTGCGGCGGAAAAATGCGTTACGCATACGACCGCGCCGTGGGGACGGCGCGGAAGTTATGTGGGACTCTCCTCCCCGCCCCCCCCCCCCCCCGAGCGGGGGGAAGCGGAGGAGGCCTACCCACTAAAAAACCGCCGGTATTCCCTCTCTGCCATTGGAGGGGCGCCGTGGGAGCATATTGGTGTCACCACGCACGCCCCGCCGGCCGCCCCAGCCTAAACGCCGGGGCTCCCGCGCCAAAGAGAGGGGGCCGGGAATACTTGGCCCCCCCCTAGACTCGTGAGCCTCTACGCGCTAGCAGGGGATCCCCATCCCCCGCTAGCAGGCACCACTAGGGGAGGGCAGCAGCAAACTGCCGCCGCCTCCTCCCCGATTGTGAGAATAGTCTAGATCAACGAGGAAGGCTATCTATGTTTATCCCTACCAAAACTTTACACAATTCGTCCTACACCATACACACAGCTAGATGTCTATCTATCAGCGTGTTGCCAGACGTCCCGATTTTGGTGGAACGTCCCGGTGTTTTAATTCAGAATTGAATGTCCCGCGCGGGACATGCTCAGTCCTGATTTTCATGGACAACTCGACTAAGAAGACTCACGTCTTTATCCCTTAGGGGGTAGACAGAGCATAAGGTAACAAAACCTAAAGGCTAGGTACGTTTAGCATGATTGTGAGCGTATGGATGGAAAGGGGAATCAAATCAGTGATGGGTTGCTAGCCACATCGCCTATATAACATGATCCTAAGATTTTCGCCCAATCCCTCGATGGGCTTTTACCATATACGCGAGAAGAGAAGCCACTGGTACATATGTACTGTAGAGATGCTTCCTCGTTAATTATCGTCGCTCGTAAAAAATGGCTGTCAACTTCAGATCGAATTCAAAGTTTAGTTGACAGAGCGTGTACTCGCTAAGTTACTGCAGTTCCTACAGGATTAACGACTCTAAACTGAACCGAAACTTCGTCAGCCCGTCTCGGGTTTATTAATTTTTGCCCCAAGAATCCAGGCGAGTTGTAGTGTCGAAGTTTTTAAGGCTGCTAAGTTTGGAGAGATCCTTTTGATGTTTTTTTGCGGCAGCTACTCGAGAATGTTGACGAGTTTTTACAAGAGTTTTTAAAATTAGTTTTAGAGTAAATATTTTTAAAGAAATACTTACATTTTTTAAAGTGAAATAAATGTGGTTTATTGCTTAATGAAAAATGAATTAACCGCATTTTACTCCAAAACCTTAATTACTAAAAAACACAGATAAGACTTCATCTTTGGGATGTAACGAAATGGTAGCATGTATGGGCTGACAATCGGCATCGGAATCAGCTAGCTGTCACATTCATACAAGAATTTTAATGTCAAAATGAACACGATGACGATTGCGAGCGAGTTAGGTAATAAGCCTACTGCGTGCACATGAATTCAACCTAACACTTAGTAACTAAGAAGAAGGTTACAATCGTGTTGATGTAGACATCTGTGTTGTTGACGCGTGGTGTGTTAATGAGTTGTTGCCCTTTGTCCGATACCACATAGCCTAGTTTATCTCACAGCGATCGTATTTGGCTGAGCGAGATTAGGCTGATACTATATGCAAATACCCTAGGGCATACAAACCGGCTTTAACAGTAAACGCATGAATACGTAGCGCACAAACCTAAGGCTGATTGAAGTTAAGATGTAGGGATGGATCAAATCGAACCAGGATCCTTATCAATCCGCGATGCGGGCTATACCACTACACCCCCTATAGCAAGTTTAAGGTTGGAAGACCGTCGGCTTATTGTCTTCTTCTACTTATTTGTGGCGTACCAAGTCGTTCTGCGACGACAACTTCGCCAATGTCAAAGTAACAAAAATATAATTAAAAAATCTTATGACAAAATCTCGGCAATGTTGTACGGTAATGCTCAAAGACCCCCTTCCCCCTATCGGGCTCTTAGCCAACGGTTAATGATATCCCTCAGAAACTGCCAGGAAATCATTAGCCAGTGCCCAGGGTGCACTGGACCAAGCACTGCTCTTCCCCCCGGACGGATCCAAAAACGAGCCGCAACTCTTGACCACACGTGGATAAACCCGACTTGCACCCCAAATGACGTCATCTACAAAACAACTTTGTTTGTTTAACCTATAAACCAATCACGTAGTAATTGTTATTTACCTACCTTGACATAAACGTCACTCGTCACAATCAAACAAACAAGCCCCACTGCCTCGCTTGAACTACCTTAACCAAACAAAAAACTAACGACCTAATTGTTCGTGCAAATATTTAGACGGTTAACTATGCATAAATTTAACATAGATTAATTAAATTACCGCGAAACAGAGCGGCCGTGGTTCCGCATAATGCGCTCGAAGCGGGATTTATGGCGACATGCGTATGACACATTGTCGGATAAACTGTAGTTAGGGCCTTATATTTGGTTTGTCGGAAATGGATTTGGAACGGACGCACGCTCCGGGTGTCTTCGGGTGATGTACACGATGAAGAAAATGATGATGATAAAAAGAGTTTAATTCCAAGAATTACAAATAGTTCGTTATGTTTTAAATTAGCTGCTTCCTCTTCGAGATCTGTCAACGTAGTTGTTGTTTTTAAAATTCATTCCGCAAGGGAATAGGCAAAGGTTTTGCACCATACAGCCAAGTCTTCATTATAGTAATTTCTCTTCATGGTAGTTTTTTTTAAGGCCGAGGCCAAGTCTTAGGACAGTGAAGTCTTCAAATTTGAAGTTGTAAAGGCTTTTTAGCCTCGTTCTATCAACGTAGTGTCTCTTTGACACATAGTGCTGTCCCTCGCTCGATGCCGTCCGCTAGTGTTGTGCCGGACCAGATTTGCTTAGCACATTCTAAGGGACGTTGGTTTTGCTATTATTTTGGCTGGGAAACTTTAGTACATGTTATTAAACAGACCACTATTTTACTGCCAATATAATAGAGCAGATTTTTGGCACTCATGTGAAAACACGGATTAAAAAATCAGGGAAGGTTACATTGGCTTTTAGAATGTGTGTCATTACATATTATTTTAGATTTCCCATGCTGGTCTGGGAATGTAGAAACGACATAGAATTTACCAGTTGCTTCTATTCCCGCGCAGATGGTAAAAGGCCATCGAGGGAATGGGCGAAAATCTTAGGAATCATGTTATAGGCGATTCCCTTTCCACCTATACGCCCTTAATCATGCTAAACGTGGCCTTATGGCTTTGTCACCTTTGGCTCTGTCTACTCCGTAAGGTAGACGTGATATATTATGTATGTATGTATTATTTTAAAGGAACAAGAAGAAATACAATTTTATTGACAGAAATTTCGTCACAGACACACAAAACGCATAAAAATTTATATACTAGGTAAATGAACACTAACTGCTAATAAATGTCAAATAGCAAAACAAGCCGCACAGCGCTGATTTGCAATGTGACCCTTTTGCTTAAACTAAAACTTGACTAAGTTTGTTGTCAGTGAAATTAACGTTTATTTGTTTCATTTTCAGGATAATTTCACACAGAAAAACGAGGCGGAAAGGAAACTTAATAAATGGTGAGATATTAAATTGATACTGTAGTAATTTTCTGTAAAAAAAAATCAACACGAATAAGATTATTTATTTATTACATGTAATTGTTATTCTAAAAACTGTAATTACAAGTGACGGTATGTATGTATGTATGTATGTAATTACAAACTAATTTTAAGTTTAAATTGACTCTTGTTTTGCTACTATTACAGCGCTTCGCTACAGAAGAGATTTAGTATCCAGCAATATTATTATAACCCACAATTTTAATGAGAAAATTGTCACTCCCGGGGATGACGTAAGTTAATTGAGTTTGTTAATTATATTTTGTTATTATCTAGATTTAATTTACCTTTTTTAACGAGCATGGCACTTGTTCGAAAGCGATCACTGATGCTAATTAACACTAATAACCCAACTCAACGCAATCCAATGTACCTAATAGGTAAGAAACGTTAAGCCGCTCACAGAGACTTTTGAAAAGTTAGGTATTGTTGTGAGCTACATTCTAATCCCTCCACAAAGAGCATGAACTACTTACTAGCATAAAACATGGTCTACAGAATATTATATCGCAAAAAATTATGAGACACTGTAACGGCAGCAACTACTATGCGCGACCGAGCGGCGCGGCCAGCGATTTTCTAATACATTGCGTATTCTGCCAGTTTACCGCTACGTAGTGAGCACTCCGAGCGTGCAATGAACAGAGAAATCGCTCGCCACGTTGTACCGCACAGAGACCGTACAGTCGTGGCTGAAAAGCTACTTGGTGAACCTCTATGTAGCGTACGTACTGACCGAAAAGAAAAAGAAACGAATTCTGAATATAAAGGAAAGTTACCGATCGCCTTTTGTTTTTGTTTTCAATTGCATTGAGTTGTAGTCAGACAAAAGCCGCCGTCCGATTTTTTTAGTTTTGTGTTATTAAAACTGTCTTGGTAAATTGGAAATGAAGGAGTTATTTTGTAAAAATTGCTTTTAATGTCACTTTTAGGTTAGTTTACAATGCTCGGGGACGGCGGAACGGCCTCCGCGCTTCGTATGGGACCGGGATGGTGCCGTAATTTCATCGAATACGGAGCAAAGGTATAAAATAGTTTAGTTTTAATTAGTTACGCACGCATAGACATGATGTTATAGATACATATGATTGTACTAGGTACTTAAATTTAAGTGTTACGAAGAGTATGGGCGTGCGTGAATAGATTAGAGCGCTTATTGTAAGATTTTTAACGCAATATACGTCTCGAACGCGTTTGCGTAGATGTGTCAAATATTATGAAATTTGTGAATTATTAATTGATCTATTACCACTGCCGGTAGACATTGCCAATTTTTATTTTTTTAAATTTCGCGTTGCTATCAAATTGACACCTTGACAAAGGAACACATTTTGGCCCGTGTTACCGTAAACCAGGGATACTTTCACAGTTTTAAAATAATTGCTAGGAAATAGATATTTTCCACACGCGGTACATGCGTGGCATGTAGACGCAATGACAATCGATGAAGACATCGATTGGGAGCAGAAAACGCAAATTAAAATGAATGATATCGTCATTATAACTGCTTTTTAAAGTCACAATAAATACAATACTCAATACTCTTTATTGACCACCACATATAACAACCAAAACAGAAAAAAGGTATACAGAATATTACAAGGTAACAATAGGCGGCCTTATCGCTACAGAGCGATCTCTACCAGGGGCATCCATAAGGGACTGGAGAACAGAACAGATCTGAGCAGGTGGTGCAATTTAGAATATATATTAGAATATACTAAGTACTGAAATACATGAAAACACATTTATAATAAATGGAGATATAAATAGACACATACACACATACCTAAAAAAGCCAGCTACAAGATTCATGCACAAGATGACAGATGACAGAGATTTAAATATGGGTAAAAATTTAGTGCGCCTTATGATTATAGGCAAGGAATTCCACAACCGTAAAGCCTGAACAGTATAAGAATATACATACCCCCTTATTCATAAACGCTCTATAGGCCTCTGCTAACTTAGCAATCGCTTGTCCTTATCTGTGAAAGGTAAATGTCAAGGTGACAAATAAGGACAAACGATTGCTAAGTTAGCGGAAGCCTATAGAGCGTTTATGAATAAGGGGGATAGAATTTGAAATTAGAACGAGGTACAGTAAGGAAAAAATTTTATGGACATCTTACAGAGGTAACGTAAATCGCTCTTTGAGGTAATGAGGAGTTGCAGGATTTAAAAAGAATTCCGTAGAGAAGGATGAGGATGTGAGAATTTCGGCGAAAACGGATTGGGAGCCACTTGAGCTGTGATCGAAAGTGGGAGACGTGGTCGTAGTCACCCCGGTTTACGGTACTTAATTAATTTAATTAACCTCGTAAGTCCTGACTTTTAGGTGTAATGCTGGAGATAGAAAATGACCAATGACCTACCACTTCATTGTCATTGGTAGTTAACCTTTTCGTCACCAAATCAAATATAAGAGACGTCACCAATACGCCAGACTTCTTTATTGCGCTGCCTTAAGTTTTTTTTTTTTTTTTTTTTTTTTATATGAATAGGAAGGCAAACGAGCAAGTGGGTCACCTGATGGTAAGTGATCACCACGACCCATAGACACCCGCAACCCCGGAGGGATTGCATATGCGTTGCCAACCTAGAGGACTAAGATGCAATGCCTCTTGTGCCCGTAATTTCCCCGGCTGTCTTACTCTCCACACCGGAACACAGCAGTGCAAGCACTGCTACTTAGCGGCAGGATTAGCGAGTAAGATGGTGGTAGCGATCCGGACGGACCTTGCACAAGGCCCTACCACCCGCAAGTTGAATCTAAACCCAATTGAACGAAGGTTGCTTTTGCATTAAAATAAAGGACTTCATTACACATAAACGGATAACTCACGCATAAAAAGTCGAGTGATACTCGACATGTTTCGGACTATTTCGTAGTCCTTTTTCCAAGAGCGCTCGCCCCGGCGGCAGCGACACGAACACTGCGCGCCAGCGCTCTGCTTGCGCGGCTGTTCGACGCAACTGACAGCGGCGCACAACTACCCTCGTTTTCATCGTCATTTTTATTATTGTCAAATGTCGGGCAGCACACAACACTGATCACGTCACTCCGTAAAGGCCAAGCATCACTCGACTTTTTATACGTGAGTTATCCGTTTATGTGTAATGATGATTAAGTCTCACGGTAGTTTCATGTTGAAAATAAAGGATTTATATATAGGTCATTGGCGTTGAACTTGCGGTGCTGATATTATGTGTCTTTGGCGTCAAAAAGGTTCAATATTACCTCATTACCACTTTTGCCCTCAGGTACACCATAGGCCAGATGATGTCACCGACGGGTATTGGTGTGGTCTCTCATATAAACATTTCGCGGGCGAGAGTGGAAGATGGCGGACTGTACACTTGTACAGCTATTGAGGGCGACTCTAGTGTGAGCCATTCAGCCAGGATCGATGTTTACGGTAAACAATTCAACATCATCATCATCATAAACAAAGACGACCACTGTTGAACAAAGGCCTCCCCCTTAGCACACCATAATGAACGACAACTCGTCACCTGCAGCTTTCCCACTACTTTCACGATGTCGTCGGTCCACCTAGTGGGAGGGCTGCCAACACTGCGTCTTCCGGTTCGCTTCCACTCAAGAACTTTCCTCCCCCAACGGTTGTCTGTTCTACGGGCGATGTGGCCTGCCTATTGCCACTTCAACGTACAAACTCTTCGAACAATTAACAATAACAATATTAGTAATTGTTTTGGTAAAACCATCCATTTATCTTTACGACACCTGACTATATTGATTAATTTATGCCAAGTACTTATCAAAATTAATTTAGACCCATCACGTGGCATTTCGTTTGGTTAAATATTAATGAATTCTATTGATACAATGTGATTAATTTCTCTTAACGATATCGTGAGTAGAAAGTTATTTGTTGTGAGGCAGATTTTGTAGCTCTTTTAATTCACGATAACGAGTTCACAGCAATTTTCAAGCGAGATTTCTATTTTTATGCTTACTATCCCCTTTCGTTCTCACGCACACTTGACACATGTACAGATACGTGTTTACCACTAATATAGCTCACTCGCCATCGTAAATTTCAAGAGCCATACCGTTTAATTATTTTGTGGTCATTTAATTACCGTTTAATTACTATTGTAGTCATTTAGTTACCATTTAATTACTGTTGTGGCCGTTTAATTACTTTTTTATTATTTTTTTTTTACTAGCAAAGACCTGGCATCCAGCCTAAAGAAAAACAACAAAATTGTAGTACATTAAATTTAACATCACATTTTAACGATCACATTTTCGTTTCAGGCCCACCGTATATCAGATCTTTACCGCCTATAAAAGTACAGAGCGGAGAACCTCTGAAGCTTCGCTGTCCCTACTACGGCTACCCTATCAGGTACTATAAATTAAAAGACAACAACTCCTCGTATTTTAACGTGGCATCCTATGTTTGAAATTAATTAATGAAACAAGTCTTGTTTGTGCAAGTGTATGTTCTCGATATGATTTCGCTGGAGGGTAGCTTGTGTTAAATAATCATGTAGTAATGTTGAATATTTACGTATATTTTTATATAATTTTGTTAAAATGTAAAGGAATATTTATTGTGACTGATTTATATTAGATTAAATATAAATTTAATATTGTGGGTTTTTGATTGAATTAGGTACATGTTTTTGTGGTGGGTTATAAAATTTTGTTTGATTAATTTGGATTATAGCAAATTGGATTGGGAACACAAAGGCAAGAAAATCTTAACTACGATAATAACTCAACATGCAAGATATAAAAGATCAAATACGAAGAGAAGAAAACGAAATTTCAATTTGAAAAACTATGAATACGAAATTGACGCAGAACCCGAAAAATTAAATGGTGTTAAAGAAGAAAGAAGTAGAGATACTTTTAGGAGTAAAGTTAGTTTTCGAGTTAAACGACAGCTATTTGAACCTAATGAAGATGGAGTACTGAGTATACCTAGAGTGGTGAAGGAAGGCAATGGTGAATCATACACTTGCATAGTTCATAGCCCTTCAGGAGAAATGGCTAGAAGGTAAGAGTATTTTAAAAGATTACCTGTGTTACTTATTAATGCATTATTAATTTTGGATTTTCAAAGACATTAAACTAGATAACATAAACGTACAACAACTCCATTTTTTTAAATTGGAAACTAAAAAGTAATTATTACAAAAATTGCCATGTAATCATTGTTAATCCATTTATTTATACAATATTTAAAAAAAAAGTAACTTCTGAAACTGTCTAACAGACATACATACCGTCACGCCTCTTTCTCACAGAGGTAGGCAGAGACTACTTTGTTCCACTTGCTACGATCCTGACATACTTCTTTCGCTTCATCCACATTCATCAATCTCTTCATACATGCTCGTCGGTTTGGGGTACTCCTGACCTGACTTTTTTCCAAAACGTCTCTTAACTATTTGGTCACGGAACGTCCGGCCTTCCCCTCCCAACGCAACCATTCACACTCCCCATATAGATCTGTTTAGTTCGTCTACTTTTATCCATCCGCTCTACGTAATTAAATTTAAAACCAGTCTGAGTTAATTAGTAAAGGAAATTTAAAAAATATCTTATTCCAATTATAATTAATGCTTTGTTATCTAAAATACCTTGTTCTCGAAGTCAATAACCCCTTCTTTAGTTAGGAATAGTTATGTATTTCTATTTAACTTAGCAGAGAACCAGCTGTCAGAAGCACAAATCGAACTTTGTTAGGAATTCCGAACATTATTTTCAGCAAATATCGATATTGGAAACGTACGATGCTTCTCATTCCGATACAAACTGCTAAGCGGAATGTGAAGTAAAAATAGTTGAAATTTATTTCATTGGGTTATGAACGGGTTCCCGTTGAAATAACAAACCTGCAAACTTTAATCTATAATCTCTTATTAGACTGAGTGATCATCACACAGCTAAATGATTAACAACGTAAAATTTGGCATACATATTCAAGTCCAAATACATTAGAATAATTTATCTTGAAATGAAGTTCTGGTGGCTCGTCTTGGATCGCCTAAGTAGTAGGCAACTCTTCAACGGTTGGTCCTACAGACTTGAAATTTTGTATACATTACATAGATGACGGTGTACATACAGTCAAAAAAGTACGGTCAGTAAAAGCAAAACGAATTTTTTTTGTAAAAGTTTTGTTCATTTTGTAATTTGGTATGTCATTGTCGTCTTCATAGCTTCGATAACAGAGCAGATAAGACCGACACTTTCGCCAGAGTTGTGAAAAGGGAGGTTGCTGAGCAGTATGCGAAAAAATATCCACCAATAGGATTGCTTAATTATCCAACTCTCACTCAGCATAGCTTTATTATTGGTCCAATTTTACCTCACAGAGCTCTAGCAAGAGCAGCCTTAACCTTTTGACGCGAACGACACATAAATATTAGTACCGCAAGCTCAACGCCAACGACCTATTTTATACGTCCATAACTACAGTTGGGTTTAGGTTCAATTTAAGACATTGCAATTATGAAGTCTGGCGTATTGGTGACGTCTCTTGTATTTTACGTGGTGGCGAAAAGGTTAAAGCTCCTAAACCAAAAATAAAAATGATTCTCCAAGTGAGAGACAACTTCGACGACCACTGGGTAGTCTAGCTATTGATTAGTGACTCGTAGTATATTTATCTGTTGTCTAATAGCTTTGCTTAGTTTGGGACTTTGTCGATTGGTGTAAAATTACATACATACATACACACATACACAAATCACGTTTTTATCCCTTACGGGGTAGACAGAGCCTAAGGTAACAAGACCTACAGGCCACGTTTAGCAAGACACTGAGGGCGTAGAGGTGGAAAGTGGAATCAAAATAGTGATGGGTTGCTAGCCACATCGCCTATAACATGATTCCTATGATTTTCGCCCATTCCCTCGATGGGTTTTTACCATTTGCGCGGGAAGAGAAGCAACTGGTACATTCTATGTTTTTTCTTTGCCCCCAGACCAGCATGGAAGTAAAATTAATATTATTATTAATATTAATAGTGGTTGGTGTAAAATTATTGTACCAAAATATGTATTGTTTGTATTTAATTTGAACATTTCAGATCCTTTGAAATTCAAGTAGTAGAAGCGCCTGAGTTGGACGAGCTGCGCGTGGGCACAGGCCTCAAGGAAGGACAGATTGTGCAGATCACGTGCAACATCATCAGCGGTGATCCCCCCATATACTTCTCGTGGCTGAAAGATGGGAAGAAGATGCCAGCTAGCCTCAAGGTTGGTAGAAACTTTGTGGAATAACTAATATGTGGAATGACAATGGATACGACGCCTTAGATAGTACGGCTTGATGTAAAAAACCAAAATAGTGATGGCGCTTCATACTCCGCTATCGATAGTGTTTCGATAGATTGTCGATAGTTTGAGTAAAGACAATAGTACTACCGACAGTTATCGATAGTTTCAATACAATTGCTTTTCAATGACAAGGTTAAGGTAAAGTTATTTATAGTGTGGTTTTGCTTTTATTTTAAATCTACGTTACTGTACTTAGTTTTATTAATGTGCAATTTTCCGGGATATAAAGTAGCCTGACCGGTGATTCTGTCAACAGATTAGTAATGTTTGCATCAAAATCCGTTCAGTTGTTTTCACGTGATGCGCTCGCAAATATACAGACAAACAGATAAACAGACAACAATTCTAAAAACTGTTGTAACGTGTTCTGTTATCGATTCTAAGTATCTCCAGACAATGTTTTTAATGTCTTCCATATATAGACTTTCGACCCTCTTGAGCTTTATTATAATTTATGTATAGATTTTAAATTGCTCTTGAAGGATTTTAATCTAAAACAAACCTAAATAAATGTTTTAAGTTTGAATTTTAGTTTTGTGTTGTTGGGGTGTTGTTCAACTATTAAATCAAACTCAACTCTGCTTTTCAGTCCTTGGCATGAAAACAATTGTGCTATCCCTTCTTAAATATAGAAAGAGAGAGAAATGGGTATATACCAACATTCGATGCATATGTAGAGAAAAAAAGGAAACAGTACATTTGGAAAAAAAGAAAACAAGAAAAAATACGAATTAGTAATTAATACCTGTGCCACAGGCACAACCTTTTTGTATTACTTTATGTTTTTATACTTTTTTATAATTTTTGAATGTTTTTAATTTTAGAATGCTTCTTGTTTTTGTATTAAAATGTCAGTCGGAATATAATGTGCAACAAAGATAGTTGTTTTCTTTTAATAGCATTTTAGACTCAGTAAAGCCCTCAGCTTTATTTCTGGTCCTTCTACCGTAGTAAATAGTGATTCAGTGAGTGATAAAGTCCGGACGAAGAAACAGGGAGTACCTAGGAGTTTCACTTGTATCTATTAGTACGTGAAAATGGTCGTAGAAACGCGCGCTAGCGCTAAGAAGCTCGCAGCAGCCCCGGAAGGCCCGTCGGGTGCGGAGAGGGAGGGTGAACCGTCCGCGCCTAGCGGCCCTCTCGCCGTTTTGGCGACCGCACCCCCGACGACCTCCCGGCCCGCGAGCACGACTGCGTCCATTCTGGTACAACCGTCAGCACCAAGCGGGTCTGTCGCCGTGTCGGCGGCCTCCCGGTCCCGGCCCGCCAGCCCGACTACATCCCGCTCTTCTGCCACGGTGGTGGCCAGGCGGTTGGCCGCGGAGGCGCATCACGCGCGCCGCATTGCTGACTTGGAAGCGCAACAAGCGCAGCGTCAGGCCGCTCTAGAGCGCGAGGCGGCGGAGGCCGAGCTACGAGCCGAACTCGCTGCCATAGATGCAGATGCGAGCCGACGCGGCTCAGCATTCTCTAGTCGTAACTCGGTCCAAGATTGGGTCGATAATTCATTTACCAGACAGGCAGACCCTGAGACCGAGCAAGATGAGCCCCTGTTTGTGCCTTACAGGGACCTGCCGTACGAGCAGGCCGCCGCCGCTGCGGTTTATTATAAGTTTTCAGCGGGCGCGCCGCCGCCCCGCCAGTCTTCAGCGGGCGCGCCGCCGCCCTGCCAGTTTTCAGCGGGCGCGCCACCGCCCTGCCAGTTTCCAGCGGGCGCACCGCCCTTCATGCTTAGAGAGGGCGCGCTGCCGCCCCGCCAGTTTCCAGCGGGCGCGCTGCCGCCCCGCCAGTTTCCAGAGGGCGCGCCGCCGCCCTGCCAGTTTCCAGTGGGCGCGCCGCCGCCCCACACAGAAAACGTGACATCGGATGTTCTGCAGCCCGCAAATGTTTCACAACCTGCGTCCGATGTACCGCTGCTTATTAAATCGTTAGAAACTTTGATTTCCAATGTTAATAAAGATGTACGACCGAATAAAGTTTATCTAACGTTGCCTCATTTTGATGGCAAATCACATTTAGATTGGCTTACATTTAAGCGAATCTACGAGACGACCGAGAGTTCGTTTAGCCCAGTCGAAAATCTAGCGCGCCTAGGCGCCGCGCTGCAAGGCTCTGCGCGCGAGGCCGTGGCCGCGCTGCTGGTGTCGGCGCGCGAGCCCGGCGCCGTGCTGCGCGCGCTGGCCACGCGCTTCGGCCGGCCCGAGCTGGTGGTGCTGCGCGAGGTGGCCGCGGTGCGCGCGTTGCCAAAGGTCAGCGGTGAAGGTAAAGACTTTGCGATATTTGCCTGCCGCGTCCGTAACTGCGTGGAAGTCGTGCGTTTGCTTGATCAGACTGATTATTTACGATCGCCTGAGCTCTTTCAGGCGCTAGTCAATAAAATAACGCCACTGTTACGGACACGGTGGATCGAATACGCTGCCTTTCATGATGCGAACGGTGCTACTAAGCTAGAACTTTTCGCAGACTTTTTGGAATATCAAGTAGATTTACAGTCTAGATACGGTGTTATTTTTGAGCCGTCTTTGGCGCCGACCGTGTCGCATGCTGTTGACAATAGGCGGCCCAAAGATAGAGTCCATGCTGTTGTTGAAGGCCAACGCGCTAAGTCCGCGACTTTAACAAAAAATCAGCGTTCAACGGCAGCATTGAACAATGTTTCTAATTGTATTTTATGCAATCATTTTCATAGTTTGATTGACTGTCATCAATTTAAACTTATGTCAGTGGATGACAGATGGCAGTGTGTCAAAAAGAATAGAGTCTGTCATCGGTGTTTGAAATTAGGTTGGCATAAACTTAATTTTTGCAAAGCGAAAAGTCAATGTGGCATTGACGGCTGCACTTTTCGACATCACGCTTTGCTGCACAATCCGAATTTTGAACGAGCCGCGGCGGCACATATAGAGGTAGAGGACGACGACGAACCGTCAACTTCGGCGGCCACGCGCCGTGCCGAGCCCGCTGCCACGCCTTGTAGTGCCGAGTCCGCCGCCATGCCTTGCGACGTTGAGTCTGAGTTTAAAGAAGTACTTACACATGCTTCGACTTCGTCGGCTTCCAGCAACCTTTATTCTCGTTCGCATCAATTGTCTTCTCGGCCGTTGTTGAAAGTGGTTGCAGTTACTGTGTCAGGCCCGTCCGGTAGCGTAGACACCTACGCTCTGTTAGACGACGGTTCGACAGCCACTTTCATTGACGCTGAAGTTGCAGTCAAATTAGGTCTCAACGGTCCCGAAAAGACTATTCATCTAGACTGCGTAGGTGGTTTGAGAAAGGAGACGACGGTGCAGTACGTGGACTTTGCCATTAAAGGTCGCAGCTCTAACGAAACTCATTTTATTCACAGAGCTAGGTCAATTGTCGGCTTAGGTGCCGCTGGCCAGTTTGTTCGGAAGCAAAGTGTTGATGCTTACCCATACCTTGCCGATATCGCTGGTGAGTTTTGCTACGGTGACGTGAAGCCTACTATTATTATCGGCATTGATAACTGGCAACTCACTATGACGAAAGCTTTACGAAACGGTACCAAGACTCAGCCGGTTGCTATCCGCACGGCTTTAGGCTGGGTTTTATTTGGTTTTGGTTGTAGTACAACTGCACCGATTGACTTTGTCAATCATACTACCTTTTGCGAAACCAAGGCCGGGCAATCGTGCGATCGTTCGGGACTAGAGTGTTTAATTCGAGAACAATATAGGCTCGACTCTATTGGTATCACAAAGCGCGAGGCTCGCAGCGCCGACGACGAGCGCGCCGTTGATATAGTTGAGCGCACAGCGTGTCGTTTGCCCGACGGTCGGTTTGAAGTAGGATTGCTCTGGAAGTCGGACAATTTAATTGTACCTGACAGCTATAAATTAGCTTTGTCAAGATTTTTAAGTCTCGAGAGCAAAATGACTAAAGACCCCGCCTACGCGCAAAAGTATCGTCAGAACATTCACGACATGCTTCGGAAGGATTACGCTGAACTGTGTACGAATGTTTGTAACGCGAAGTCAATAGTTTGGTTTTTGCCTCACTTCGGTGTAATCAATCCGAACAAACCAGGTAAGTTGCGTGTCGTGCATGACGCTGCGGCAAAGTCACAGGGCTCTTCACTAAATTCCTTTTTATTAACGGGCCCAGACCTGCTTCAGCCCCTTCTGGGAATTTTGATGCGCTTTCGCGAGGGCAAAGTCGCATTAACCGCTGACATTCGTGAGATGTTTCCACAGATCAAAATTAAACAAGATGATCGCGATGCTCAGCGTTTCTTGTGGCGTGACAATCCGACCGGGCCGATTAAAGTGTATCGGATGTCTTCAATGATTTTCGGTGCCGCATCCAGTCCTTTTACAGCTTTGTATATTAAAAATAAGAATGCCATCGAATTTCAGGACAGCTATCCTGATGCAGCCAAAGCCATCGTTTGCGATCACTATATGGACGATTACATTGGTAGTCTAGATACTGTGGAGCAGGCGGCTTGTTTGGCTGCTGATATTTTGACGGTTCATGCAAACGGTGGTTTTGAGATGCGCGGTTGGGTGTCAAACTACCCTGAAGCATTATCATTGTTGCCGAAGGAGAGTTTACTAGAAGCACCCGTAGCAAACAGTAGTTTGGGAGTAGACTTAGGTAGTCTAGCTGCTCCTGTTCGCACTCTAGGCCTTATTTGGAGGCCTGCCACCGACTCCATTGGCTTCAATACCGGAGTGACCGAACAGGTGCTGCCCAAAAAGCTCACAAAGCGTGAAGTGCTAGCGCATGTCATGCGGGTTTACGACCCCCTCGGCATCCTTGCGCCTATAGTTGTAAGAGGCCGTATTATGTTCCAAAATTCATGGCGTAAGGGTCTCGACTGGGACGAGGAACTCTCTCAGACCGATACTGCTGCGTGGGGCCTCTGGTTTGAGGATTTGTTTGCCGTCTCACACTTGCAGATTCCACGCTGGTACTCGTCAAGCGAGCTCCTAGTACATGAGTGCGAGCTTCATGTATTTTCGGACTCTAGCGAGTCAGCTTATGCCGCTGTCGCATATTGGCGATTCATTTTCTCCAACGGCTACGTGAAACTGGCGCTCATCTGTAGCAAAGTCCGTGTTACGCCATTAAAACCGGTTTCCATTCCGCGTTTAGAGCTTCAGGGCGCTCTTATTGCAGCACGCCTAGCATCATCGATCTGCGAAGCGCACCGAATGAAGGCGTCACGGAGAGTCTTTTGGTGTGACTCTATGACCGTTCTGGGTTGGCTTCGTAGCGATGCGCGCTCTTTTAAGCCTTTTGTAGCACATAGAGTGGGCGAGATTCTTGAGTGTACCGGCGTTGACGAGTGGCGCTGGGTGCCCAGCCATTTAAACGTAGCGGACGATGCCACTCGATTGAAACGTACTGCGCTAACTCAGGAATCTCGTTGGATCACAGGTCCCGAGTTTCTGCTCTCTTCAGATTGGCCCAGCGAACCGTGTGACACGCAAAACTTGGGCCAAGATGAACTGAAGCCAGCTTTTTTAGTTAATTTTATTAGTGATGTGAACATTGCAGCACCAATTTCAGCCAATCCACTGCGTTTTAGCTCGTGGCTTAAGTTGGTACGTGCCACAGCTATAGCACATCGCTATATAACGTTACTGCGTAGGCGTAGTCTCTATCGGCGGGGCTTAGACACAGCTTATTTAGTTCGTTGTGAGGGGGGTTTGTGTACCTTTATGTTTCAGCCCACGAGCGCCTCCTCACCGACGCCCCCACTGGTGTTGCCTGGGGAGTTGACTGCGGGCGACATTCGTCTGGCGGAGGCACACGTTCTTCGCCAGTCTCAGCTGGACACATTCCCGGACGAAGTAGCTCGCCTGCGAAGTCACAATGGCCAACCCCTGCCACGAGCCAGCCGCCTAGCCAAAAGAGCTCCTGTGATGAGCGATGATGGTTTACTCCGGTTGTCCAGTCGCATCACGGCAGCTTCTGAAATATCAGAGGATGTAAAACACCCTATAGTCCTCGACGGTAAACACCCATCCGTTCGCCATCTTGTGGAGTACCACCACCGTCGCGCCGCTCACGCCAACACAGAGACTGTCGTTAACGAGCTTCGGCAGGAATACCACCTGGTTAGTCTACGAGAAACGGTCCGCTCGGTTGCTTTTAGATGCCAACTTTGTCGCGTACGTCGTGCCGTTCCCTATCGACCACTACTTGGGAACTTGCCAGAAGCCCGGTTAGCCCATCACCGTCGCCCGTTCTCCTTCGTTGGGCTTGATTACTTTGGCCCAATACAGGTGACAGTTGGCCGCAGGCGAGAGAAAAGATATATTGCTCTGTTTACCTGCCTAGTCATCCGCGCCATACATCTCGAAGTTGTTTGCAGTCTGTCTGCAGATGCAGCGATTATGGCCCTACGTCGTTTTGTTGCCAGAAGAGGTACGCCTACGGAGATGTGGTCAGATAACGGAACCGCCTTTGTGGGTGCCAACAGGGAGTTACGGGCACTCTACGCTAGCGCCACTTCTAACTACGCTGCTAACGAGAAGATTAACTGGCGGTTCATCCCTCCATCAGCTCCTTTTATGGGTGGCGCCTGGGAGCGGCTAGTGCGGAGCGTTAAGGTTGCCCTGCGAGCTACTCTCACCGAACGCCAACCATCAGACGAGGTGCTGCGCGCACTGCTGGCCGAAGCGGAGGCGCTGGTAAACGCGCGGCCACTCACTCATGTGCCGTCCGATCCAGATAGCGAAGAGGCCCTCACTCCTTCTCATTTCCTGCTTGGCACTTCATCAGGTCGACCGATTCCAGCGACGATGACGGAAGCTGACCTACTGAGCATGAGCACATGGCGCAGAGCAATACGTCTAACCGACCATTTTTGGCGACGCTGGGTCAGAGAATACCTGCCTACTCTGGTACCGAGATCAGGCGTTGGAGAAGCCCCGGCTCTGCTGGTGGGTGACCTGGTCCTCATTGCCGATGGCAACTTGCCTCGGGGTTCATGGCCCAGAGGGCGGGTGACAGCATTATTTCCTGGCCGAGACGGAATTGTCAGAGTGGCGGATGTGGTCACTTCTGCCGGTGTGCTTCGTCGGCCTCTAAAGAAGTTAGTACGGATGCTGGTGTGACCAAAAGGGGGAGAAATGTGCCACAGGCACAACCTTTTTGTATTACTTTATGTTTTTATACTTTTTTATAATTTTTGAATGTTTTTAATTTTAGAATGCTTCTTGTTTTTGTATTAAAATGTCAGTCGGAATATAATGTGCAACAAAGATAGTTGTTTTCTTTTAATAGCATTTTAGACTCAGTAAAGCCCTCAGCTTTAATACCCTCATATTGATTTTAATTCTAAATTTATATCATACCTTCTAGATAATTATCTAATTTTATATTGAGTTGTTTTTAGAACATCATAATACCTTAGGCTTACCACCTTAGGCTCTGTCTACCCCGTAAGGGATAAAGACGTGATTTATGTATATATGTATACCTAATATTATATCTACGAAGTTGTTTTTAATGAGTCCCTAAACAACATTAGCCCCAAGTTATGTGTCGGTGAAAAGTTTTCAAAGTTTCTTGATTCTCAATGTGAGAAATTTTGGAAAAGTTCTTGGAATTTTTACAGTCCCAAAGTAAAATCAAGAAATTGAGATAGTACCGAATGTAACGAGAACCGAATAACGACTGGACTTTAAGGTTCCTAAATTATAATTAGTAGGCAACAATATTTTTCTCAAACATACATACATATATCACGTCTTTATCCCCTACGGGGCAGACAGAGCCTAAAGTAACAAAACCTTAAGGCCACATTTAGCATGATTAAGGGCGTATAGGTGGAAAGCGTGGTTGCTAGCCGCATCCCCTATAACATGATTCCTAAGACTTTTTCCCATTCGCTCGATGGCCTTTTACCATCTGCGCGGGAATAGAATCAACTGGTGAATTCAATGTTTTTTCTTTACTCCCGAACAAAAACCAAAAGTCTACGAAAACTTAGCCGTTAAACTCAGCCGTCATTCAGGCTACGTCATACGCCCAGTCGACGCTTTTAATCCTTCAATCTCTGAGTGTGGCAATAAAGGTTTAAACTGGTTTGTATCAAACCACGTCCGGAACCAGTTATTATGCGTATCAGTGATCCCGTTCGACGTAAACCCAGTTAAAACGGGATGGGATGAAAACAAGATTAAAGGAGTGACCTACATTGTCGCCTGCTCTATGGCATTCAGAGCTTATTAACGATAGAGCGTTCACTTTGATTGTTAACTATTATAATCATTCTATAGTGGTACAAGAGGGCACATCACACACACACACACAAACTTACGGGGTAGACAGGGCGGGTAACAAGACCCAAAGGCCACGTTTAGCATGATTGTGGGCGTATAGGTGGAAAGGGAAATCAAAATAGTGATGGGTGCTAGCCGCATCGCCTTCGGCATGATACCTATGCCCATTCCCTTGATGGGATTTACCATCTGCGCGGGAAGAGAAGCAACTGGTACATTCTATGTTTTTTCTTTACTTCCAGGCCAGCATCGAAGCACATCACGTGAAAGTATACTAGGTCCATGAAAAAATTTAGCATGTATAGAACCTTGTCATTTTATATTGAAACATTGACGTCGTTTTAGGCCAATTGCACTTCTCGAAAGAGATGATTGATGAATTTAAGTGGAATAAAAACGTGTGTATAGGGAAAAAAGAAAGAGTGGTGTTCGGTACGAAGGCTTTTAACGTATGAATATTGACAGTGACAATGGTGTCATAAACATATTATAAAATAGTTCGCTTAGGTCTAAAGAGGTTGCGTTCACACTCCAACATCCTCCCTTGAACGCAAACCCTTAACTTCGAGGAATCACAGGGTCACTTCTTAAAGCCCTTCTTTAGCTGGTGAACTTCGACTTCGCTTCGACGCGTTCATCGCAACGCGCACGCTAAATAGCCATCCAACTTCATCACTGTTCTGCAGATATCAAATATCAAATCCAGTGATATCTGTTCAGCACAATGTATAATTTCTATAAACATGTAAACTTCGATAAAACTGTCATCAGTATTTTATCGGATTCTTTTCAGAATTTTCGTTCTCATAACAGTAGGCACTAGTTTTGTAGTAATTCCCATAAAAACATGTTCATCCTGTCCTGGCACCACGGAGCGACTTTCTTCCTTAGCATCGGATACGTTTGACGGAACGTATTATAAAATAGTTCGCTTAGGTCTAAAGAGGTTGCGTTCACACTCCAACAATGATGAATTGTTAATTGCTGGATTTAATAAACGAACAGAGACGGTGTAAATTAGATAGAACAGGTTTTTGTGAGTGAGGCGTGATTGTTTTGTAGATTCTCCCTACAAATCCTTGCTAATATTGTAAATGGGATAGTAACTCGGTCTGCTACGCTTTCACGCCCAAACCGCTGAACTGATTTCAATGAAATTTGGTACAGATATAGTTTTCATCGCGACGGAGTCGCGCTACAGCTAGTTTCCTATAACAACTAATGACGTCTTGTAGCTTAAGATATATTATAGCTTACTCTTGTATGGTACTACGGTACATAGAGGTACAGTCCGTGAGCTAAATGCCATTCGGGTATGTCTGGCTCTCTCCCTCACTCGGCCGATTCAAGTATCATACCCATAAGTGTGACTGAGACAGCAAAACATACCCAAATGCCGTTCTAATGTGAGTCCGTATCGCACTTGGTCAGTTGTTTGAACTACTGACGATCTAAGGCCCATAACCTGTTAACAGATAACGGAGCGGAGCTCGGAGCTGTTCAGCGTTCTGATCATCAAGAGGGTATCGTTGGAGCATTGTGGGAAATACACGTGCATAGCAACCAACCACGTCGGGAAAGTGAATCAGACCGCCGACCTTTACATTAATGGTAAGCTTTATTATAACCAGAGATCGGACAAATTTGCGTCATTGCTCGCAATAATGTGGACATGACTCCAAAATTAATCAAATATGTAGGTAATTAATTAATTTCTTACTTGACTTAAATTTTAATTCCTAGTCAATAAATACAAAAGTTTGTTAAAGTATAGATTTATTAATTTATTTTATTTAATTTATTTATTTATTTTCCACTCTTACAACTATTTTTACAGGAACTAAGCCTAAGACAATAGTGTACTTAACAATTTTCACATCATATAAAGTGACTTACACATCATTCCATTAAAGAAAATAATCAGTATTTTTTCCAAATTTTCTGCAGTCAGTCAATTTTTTTTTACATCAAAAATATACTTCAGTGTTGAAAAACTCCGCTCGCACTCCACTGATTTTAATGGGGCAAACTTAACAACTGCCACTTTAATGAACATTTTGCTAATAATTTTATGCATGTGTAAATTTTTATCAAATTTTATCAAGTTCAAATTTTATTTCGAGAAATTAATTATATGATTAATTATTTTGATTAATTTTTGAGTCATGTACACTTTATTGCGAGCACTGACGCAAATTTGTCCGATCTCTGATTATAACAGAAGCCAGGCTTGCACCTCTAAAGTTTTTCGTAATTTAAAGAAAAGCCAAGGATACAAGATAAAGAATGTTAACACACGTTCAGTTGTTCAAAACATTTTTATTTGAATAAATTATATACAAATGTTAATAAGTCTAAATTCTAATCGTAGCCATCTGTATTAGATAAAGATGATTTGTCGGAAGAGTCCGTATCAGTCGTAATTATGACAAAACTATCTATCGTATTTATCAATATTGATATTTATAATAAATACACGAAAGAACCCTAACTTGTTCACAAAATGGCGACCCAAACTTAGTTCACAAAATGGCGGACCAAACTTTTTCAACTATGATCCAAAAATCCTGAAAAACTTCAGCTTTTGAGTTTAAAGAATAATTATTATTTTTTTACTTAAAAAGTTAAAAAACAGCGATCATCGTTAAATATTTCCCCCATACCTTGAAACTACGATTTTCCGTTACAGTGGCCCCGAAATGGATGGACGAGCCGACGAACACCTCCCTGTTGCTTGGACAAAGAGGCGTTGTATACTGCAACGCTAACGGGTATCCAACACCGCAGATACATTGGATGAAAAGAGATGGTAAGTGCTGAACTATACTACGTCCAAGATAACGTTCTCTCTGTTGCACTTTTGTATGTAAATGAAAAAGACAAAGGAAGATCGGTGGGCGTAAACAATTGCACTTCAATGATGGGCAGGCTTATAGCACGATGTAACTAACAATTCCTTTGTGGTTTATGATGGTCCTTCGAATAAGGAAGAGCATCTACTTCATCGCGATATATATACCAACTGTTTTGTGGATTCAGCCAATTTTCATTACCCTTGGTTCCACGAAGAATATCTGTCTACCTTCCAGCTACACTGGGGATCTGGCGGCCAGTCCTGGACCTAGCTGGGGGTGGAATCATGAGCTACCCGAACGGCACGCTGGTCATAGAAGTCGTGTCATTAGCTGATGAGGGGGTGTATTCTTGCAACGTGGAAAATGGGGTGGGAGAGAGCCTCAACAAGAACTTGTGGATCAGTGTTAATAGTAAGTATTATGGTAGGATTTTGCCTGATGGGATGAGTCTGTTTATTTAAGTTTTGTTGTATTGTTTCGTGTTATTTTGTGGGCGATAGGACCTTGAGCAAGGTCCGTTTTGATTGCTACCACGTTAAACCTGCCGGCAAGCAAAAGTTTTTTTTTTAATATATATATATGAGAGGGGGCAAACGAGCAGACGGGTCACCTGATGGAAAGCAATCACCATCGCCCAGGGACACCTGCAAGACCTGAGGAATCACAAGTGCGTTGCCGGCCCTTTGAGGAACAGGAAGACTCGCTTTTTAAAGATCCCTAAATTGGACCGCTCAGGGAATGCTGCAGCAGGAAGTTGGTTCCAGATCTTGCTTGCAGAAAAGTGCTTGCGCTGCTCTGTTTCGGCACGGAGAGTAAGAGAACTGGTGAAATTACCGACAAACAAGGTATGGTAGCTAACCCTCCAGGCTGGCAAAGCCTATGTGTTGTGGATATCCTTGGATTGGCGATTGCTTGCGAAAAAAAAAGTATACAGAGCAGAATAATTTTACCTTGTATACTTACCTACATACTACCAAATGAATCAAGAATTTTTACTTGTTGATTTTTTATGTTTACTTTTATGGTTTTACCGTTAGAGATAGAATTTCTAAAAGACACTGAAAATTAGAGCACAGAAAAATCCGAAAAGTAAAGCTATGGCCGGGAATCGAACCCGGATCCTCGTCCTTCCGTAACCCGTGCCATACCCCTACACCGCCCATAGCAGGTAAAACTAAGCAGGTTAAAGTAAGGACCTGCTGTAGGGGTATAGCACGCATCACGGAATGACGAGTATCTGGGTTCGATTCCCGGCCATACCTTTACTTTTCGGATTTTTCTATGTGTTCTAATTTTCAGTGTCGTTTAGAAACTTACCTTCATTTCTAAATGTCAGTGAAAATTAGAACACAGAAAAATCCGAAAAGTAAAGCTATGGCCGGAAATCGAACCCGGATCCTCGTCATTCCGTGACGCGTGCTATACCCCTACACCACCCATAGCAGGTGGGTAGTCTCCGAATTTTTCGACCTGTTACTAACTGTTGTTTAACCTCTTTTTGCAATATGAACGACTGTACGTAGTTTATGGATTTAAAACTAAAATAAACACACATCAAATGAAAACGGTGCTGTCATTTCTCGCTCCACTAATAATTAATACAAAATTAAGCCAAACATGGTCCATCGACCGGGATATTGTTAAACTAGTGTAATTTATCAACAAATGTGGTCTAGCAATCAAAGTGGTGTAAAATTGTTGCGGTGAAATTCTATAAAATTACATATCGAAATTCTGAAGAAAAATTGTGACAGTTGACATTTAACATTCGGTGAAATTTGAAAATTGCGTTCTTTGAACAACACGAAAGTCATAATATTTGGTAGATTTGGTAATTAAGTTAAAATGACATCTATTCAAAATTGTACGAAAATTCAAGTTGATTTACTGCAGAAGATTGAAAAAGCACACATAAATTTCAAGAAGTCGCCGAAGGAAAGGATTTCGGTTGGCTATTGTCAAGGCAGGTTGGAAGCATTGGAGACTTATTGGACTGAATTTAAAAGTAATCATGAAAAAATAATCGTATGTGTCACAGAGGACGAAGAAAAGTCGTTGTACTTTACCGAGGAGGTTTTTGATTCGTTTGAAGAAAGATACTACATATACAAAGGAGATCTCAAGAACGTACTTGGAATATTAAATGCGAAAAATACCGACCAGACGCAAACACACTCGAACAAGTCATCATGTAACGAGCTCAAATTACCGCAGATTCAAATACCATCGTTCTGCGGTAACTACACCGAATGGCAAGAGTTTCATGATTTGTTTACGGCGCTCATAGACACAAACCCGTCTCTTCAAAACGTACAGAAGCTGCATTATCTGAAAGCAAGTTTGAAGGGAGACGCAGAGGTTTTGTTACGGCAATTTTCGGTCACCGAGGATAACTATGAGGAAGCTTGGTCGGTACTGAAGAGAAGGTACGATAACAAAAGGTACATAGCAAACACAATATTTAAGAAGTTCTTTGGCCAGAAGGCGTTAGTGCAAGAATCAGCCGCTGGGTTAAAACAACTCCTAGATACATCTGTTGAATGCATGAATGCTCTGAAGCTTCTGGGATTACCAATAACACATTGGGATGTAATTGTCAATTATGTTATCGTATCAAAATTAGACACTGGCAGTCACAAGTATTGGGAAGAACAGATCAGTGGCGATGAATCACAACACTTTCCAAGTTTTGAACGATTGAAGTCGTTCCTAGAGATAAGATTCCAAACTCTGGAAATGGTGCAACCAGTCTGTAAAGGTTACAGACCAATAAGCCCCAAGACATTTCACGTCACTGCCAACAACATCAGAGGAGATCTACAATGCGCATTTTGTGAAGAAAGTCACTATATCTTCAATTGCAAACAATTCATCAAGCTATCCGTAGAAGAGAGATACGACTTCGTGAAGAAAAACAACCTCTGTTTCAATTGTCTCATTCCAAGTCACAAGATATTTCACTGCAAACAAAAAACCTCATGTCAAGTATGTGGAAGGCGTCATCATTCTCTATTACATAGAGACATGAAACAAAGCGAGGACAAGTCAGGAAACAAGGCAGCACAATCAACAAACAATGAAGTAACAAAGGTAGTAGCACACGTCAGGTCAAGTGGAGAAGAGGAAGAAAGCCACAATATTTTGTTGGCCACAGCACTGGTGGACATCAAGTCAAGATCAGGAGAGATTCAGGTCTGCCGTGCCTTACTTGACCAAGGATCCGAGGCCTCATTCGTCACAGCGCAGTTGGCCGAGTTGTTAAACTTGGACAAAACGGCCATCAGCGGGACGGTCTCCGGATTAGGTGATGGTAACAGCGTGTGTATCAATCAAATGGTGGGTATACAAATCATGTCGAGGTATGAGACTGATTTTTCTGTAAAGGTAAATGCTTATGTATTGGAGTCGTTAACAAGTAGATTGCCTTCTCGGGAAATCAAGGGCTATGTCTGGCCTCAACTTGATAATATGATGTTAGCGGACCCCACCTTTAACAAACCGGGAAAGATTGACATCCTTCTCGGAGCTGATGTTTTCGGCAAAATCATAGACTCAGGTTTCATGAGAGGGCCGGGTAACGTAGTTGCTCAGCATACACACTTGGGTTGGATTTTGTCGGGAAATACTAACACAACTTTTAGTTCACAGCAAAATATCACGAGTTTTCATGTTACCAGAAAGATGAAAGAAGATAACAATCTCAAAAGGAGATTCTGGGAGATAGAAGAGTTTTGCACAAACAAGAAAACTTGGTATGATGAAGAACAAGTATGTAAAGAAGTTAACAAGAATGCAGCAAAAGTAGAAGAAACAGAAATTAATGAAACTGTACACTTACCTTTAAAACTATGCATTGATGGTAAGTGGGAGATGAATAAAGATACAAAACAACAGGCGATCGCAATGTTTAAGGACTCTGAAGGAAGATTTGATAGAAGAGAGGAATGGAAGAATAAGTATACAAGGAACAAAGTTGAAAATGTAAGGCCATGTGAAACAGTTCAACTTCTGAGTCACGATGTAATACAAAATACTGTTATGAAAGGAGTTCTGGTTTGTTTTGAAGCGTTAATTAAAGGCAACGAGGGTATTTTAATGAACAACGCAGTGACGACAACACTCGTACAGACAGGATTCAGTAAACTCATGATGCACTGCAGAGCACCTGAAATCTGTGTCATTGACGACGTAGTTAAGAGGAACCGTCAAATGAGAAAGACAAACAAACACGCAGATTTACAGGGTATAGAGTGGAAAAACAAACCTTACGCAAAAATGGAATGTTATAGATTCGTTACATCTAGAACAAGTTCTACACCTTACCTGGACGTCCAAACGTGTCATCAACAGGCCGAAGATGAAACTGAGATACATACTCACATAGCGCCTATTGTGATGGATTGCTCTGACATGGACGATGTGACGGCTAAACAAGGAGATGAGACTGAAATCAAAACATTCTGTCATGAGATTAACAGTTTGTTAAAGGCGGGGGGGTTTGATATGAAGAAATGGTCGCGCGGCTCATATGCGTTGATAGAGCTGTTATGTAGAGACAGTAAAACACTCCAGAAACCTGAAAAGAAAAGAAAAGTTAAATTAGACAAGATGAAAAATATTTTACATATAAAAAGGAATAAAGAAGATAGAGTTAAAATAAAGTTCAACTTACCAAAGTCCAAGACACCAGCATTGAAAGGGTTAGTTATATCAAACCAAGCGAGACTACAAGTTGCTTCGCATTGGTTCACGCCTGTCATCGTTACTGATCTAGGGATGACACAAAGACTGTTGCTTGACAGCCTTTCATGGAATGATGAGCTCACAACACGATGCGCCGAAGAATGGTTGACTTACCGAAGAGGTCTTCTTGAGTTGCAGACAGCTAAAAGCAAATATAGAGGAGACGACGACAGATGGCGACATGCTCAATCAACTGACAACTCTGCAGATATCGATTTAAAAGATACGAAGACGAATAAAAGAGTTAATTCTATATGGAAAACTGGAAAAGAATGGCTACGTAAATACAGAGTTTGCAAGAAAGATAAATATCACTGGCATAGATTTAAATTTAGAGAAAGTTACATAAGAATTAGTAACAGATTCAGTGATTTGGTGGTGATATTCACTATGTAAGGAGAGTAGCGATTTCGTATAGAAATACAAGTGCAGAGTAATGAGCACTGTGAAGATTTAAGATATTATAGTATGTTGAAGTTGTTTCTATTTTATCAAGGCATAGAAAGAAGTGATAAAATCTGTATTACAAGATTTGGATAGATTTTAGTTCACTAGACATTATGAAGTCAAAGAAACTGAAGATATGAAAATCAAAGTATGTCAATTCAAATGTTGCAAAGATCCGCGGTTTGTTTACGGTGGGCGGTTTATTTCATATTGTTCAGTAGTTCATGACATTTCGGTTACTTATATGCAAGGTAGCGAACTACACAAAATATTTACATGAGCATTTACTTGGATAGTTTAATGTTAAGATGTTCATTTATGCATAACGTTATTGTTGTATTGGCGATTCAGTCATTGTAGGTAAGAAGGATTCACAGGCTGATTATTTATGTTTATGGTAGACATTAACTTGCTTTATGTTTGTTACATTTTGATAGGTACATTAATTTCTTTGAAATTAAGCTTTAAGATACAGTCCACTTGGATCGAAACACAAGTTTTTAACATAAAGCAAATTGATATATAGGGTGATGTTACTTTAAAGGTGTTATACAAATTTTATGATTAAAGTTTATGATGTTATGTTATGTTTATGTCATGATAAGTTAAGAGTAAAGCAAGAGTTACGTGTAAGAGGGTTAATGTACAATTAAGTAAAGTAGATATACTTTGGTGGGCGGTATGTTTAACCTCTTTTTGCAATATGAACGACTGTACGTAGTTTATGGATTTAAAACTAAAATAAACACACATCAAATGAAAACGGTGCTGTCATTTCTCGCTCCACTAATAATTAATACAAAATTAAGCCAAACAACTGTCACGTGACCTTTTTGTTACTATGCGAATTTTTGTCGCTAAGCGTCATCTGTTTGAATGATGTGTCTGTACGACACAATTACAAACTCCCGTGGAACATCTACTGCTCACCAGGGACGAGAGAAGGCGCTGTTTTGAAGGTGGTGTTTGTGTGCATTTGATAGTAGCTATCATTTGATTCTAACGGTAAAACCGAAAAAGTAAAACATAAAAATCAAGAAATAAAATTTCTTGATTCATTTGATAGTACTTACCTTCATATTTAGGAATGTTAGAACAAAATGTTTGTGGCTTTACAAAACATTGTATTTTCTTTTCACCGTGTGTTGTTTCTAGAGCCGGTGCATTTCGAGTCAGTGGGTGCCAACCTGACCACGAAAATGGGACTCCCCGTCATCCTCCCCTGCCGACCATTAGGGGACAACCCTATAAGGGTCAAATGGAGCCTTAACGGTAACCCCGTGGATTTCACTACTTCCAGGTAACTGAACAAAACTTTGTAACATTGCTTTAAACTGTATTCTACAGAATGCATAGTTTGCCGATAAGAAGTGCCACTTATTTATTTATTTTATTATGATTCGTGCATTGCAGAAATGCGGAAAATTTCATAAATTTTCAGCTTTTGTTTGTTTGTTGAGCGACCACTAACGCCATCTGTTTTATTATTCCTGAACCCTTTTCTGAACAGCTTCCAAATTCAAATTGCTAGCGAGGGAACCACCCTCTTAGACACAAACGCTTTCGGACTAGTTTAGCGAATGTTTCATAGATGGCGTTTAAAGTAACTAACTCGATTGCCTTTCTGTTTGTTTTGGCTCAATTCTATTCTCGTATTGTCCGTAAAATTTTACAGTCATTTATGTCAAAGGTATCAGGGTAAGGATCATCAAGTTATGTCACTGTTAAAGGTCATTGACCATACAAAACTTTCATAGGTACTAATTTTAATCGGTTGCGTTAAGGTAGTAAATTTTATAGACTTCTCCCATCAAAGATAAATGAAAAATATCGAAATTAATTAAATTTATTCACAGCACACTTATCTACTAACTAGCTTCTGCCTGCGACTTCGACCGCGTAGAATTAGACTCACATTAGGCAGCTACGACTTTTGACATGTTTATAGCTATCCCGCGGGATCTATGCAATTTTCCGGGATAAAAAGTAACTTATGTGTTAATGTAGAGTACCAGCTATCTCTGTTCCAAATTTTATCCAAATCTGTCCAATCGTTGCAGCGTGAAGAAGGAACATAATACACACTCACATCGTCACATCCATCCATACCAACAAACTTTCGCATTTATAATATTAGTAGCTTTTCAGTGCAAATTGTTGACTATTCCAGGGTGTCTGTGTCAGAAACCAAAACCCACAATGGCGTCAAAAACGTCATAACGATTAATTTCGTGGAAACCAGAGACGGTGGCCTTTATGAGTGCAGAGCGAGTAACCCGTACGGGGTGGCCGCTTACAACGTGCATCTTAGGATATTGGGTAAGCAAAAGCATCATCAAAACTTAACTATACTGGGGAGCAAAGAAGCCGGGACAATTTTCATACAACTTTCTGTGGGAAGTGACCCGGTTTCGTTGCTCCCGAGTATGTTTCTTGTTGTTATTCTGCCCCGTAGCGGAGGGGACATAAGTCCGTGAACTCTTAGAATGCCATTCGAGTTTGTCTTGCTGTCTTATTCACTCTTATGGGTATGTTACATGAACCGGCGGTCGATGGTAGGTACCCGAAACCTCGCGCTCAAGTACGCTCACCCTACAAAGTGACGATCGCGACACCCACTGAACTTAGCCTAGCTTAAAGATACCCAGGTGTTTTCATCTATTCATTCTTAAGCAAATGGTCGCAGGTTTGAAACCGGGCTTGCACCTCTGACTTTCAGAGAATTAAAGAGGGAAATTTCATTCGAACATTGCGAGGAAAACTGTACACACTTGCGAAGCAATTCAGTGGTGTGTGTCATTCATGAACCGCTTTGGGCTCGCTTGGGAAATATTTAGCCACGCTGTGCACTCGAGGACTTACAATTTTAAGCTATTATGGAACGTTGTCGTATTGTCATTATAAATAAGTTGTAAAGGGTTGGTAGACACTAAAAAGCGATTGTTTTACTCCAACAGCATTCCATGTGTCTTCCACAATTAAAGCCCTCGAGTGTGTATTAGATTGGAGATGATAATGGGTTTACTGTATTTCTTACCAGTATTATCAATCTGTGACGTACATTTTCAGAGCCACCGACTCCACCGTTAGACCTCCAAGTGGACTCAGTGACTGGCGACTCAGCAAAGTTGTCCTGGCGCGACACCATCAGTTCCCACGTTCAATACTACAGCGTCCAATACGCCACCAGCGACTTTATGCTATGGGACACTGCCAAAAGCATCAATATTACCAGGTTAGTTATCATTACCACGTAATTTAAAATCTTCTCTATTAGTGCTATTTAATTTAGGATAGAAAACATTTAAAAAAAACTTAGAATGTACCAGCTGCTACTCTTCCCGCGCAGATCTTAAAAGCCCATAGAAGAAATAGACGAAATGCGATGCGGCTAGTTACCCATCACTAGTTTGATTCCCCTTTCAACCTATTTGCCAACACTGCTAAACTTGGCCGTTAGATCTTGTTACCCTGAGCTCTGTCTACGCGCGCTTAAATTATAGTTTGCTTGCAGTTTCTTGTTCACTTGTTTTTACTTACGCGATTTCTAGTCAACAGTTTTGTGAATAAAACCTATTAAACTATCTATTTGCGCTGGCGCGTAGACAATCAATACGAAACGAGGTCTCAAAATATTTAAAGATTATAAAGTTGTAGGCAATTATGTAACTAGAGTATAAGTCAAAAATGGCGCTGCTTCTCGAAAACTGACATATTGTGTCAGCACATTTTCCAACAGTCTATTTCTGTCTTTTATCGTAAACTTACGATCGACAGACAAGATAGCGACATCCGCCAGAGCATCGAGCTCCGCGACTTGCTGCCGGCTGCGGAGTACCGAGCTCGCGTCGCTGCCGGCAACCAAGCAGACCTTAGTCCTTACACGCCGCCTGCGCACTTCACTACGCACCAGAAATGTAAGTTACGTAAACTTTATCGTCAGATGAGATAGCGACAGATTTAGGGATTGCGGAGACTGGAGATTGCTATTGGCGACCAAGCGGATGGTGGATAGATGCCGAACCAGATTTGTAAGTTGTTATGTAAAGCTAGCGAAATCCATCAGATTTTGACGCGATGCCAGATCATGTAAGTACAGTGTAGTTATGAGAATTCTCTCGTTACCAGATTTTAGACTGTGACATAATTTTTGTTTTCACGCCACTGCTCGGAAATGTGGCAAAAGATGGTCAGTAATGGGGCCCCAAAACAAAGCATAGTTGTAGGTTGAATGAACAGGCCAACTATGAATTCAAACAGGCCAACAATAACATTGTTGGATAGTTTCAAAGACCAAAGTCGTCCAATCACATCGGCATGCTGATCCCTGATTCCACCAATCAGAACACAATTTGTGATGCTATTACACAAAATCGACCAATCAGAACACGTCGTGTGCTGCATATTAAATTTTTTCAAGGTTTATCCCATCAGGGAGAGGCAAAGGAAACTAGGTCCATACAGCCACGTCTGACGTAAATTGTTTTGTCTTTAATGTTTAAGTCCTGTCTTAAAGTCAGAGTCGTCAGTCCGTCATTGTCACGTCATATTAAAACTATAAGCGATTATGGGTGTGTTTAATAAGCACTTCGAAGCGCTTTGCTTAATAAAATAACATAACAAAAAAAGCCTTTGCGTGACTGGCCACTAGAGCGCTCTCGTTTTTTTTTTTAAGTAAAATATGGCGGGAGGGTGAAACTTTACTGTTGAATTTACGCTCATGTTTTTTATTTCCTCGCAGTAGTCGTGAAAAGCACTATGTAATGTCTCGGCCAAAAGTGCAATCGATGGACTCGTCTCTCTTCGAGGGCCTCACCTGCGGCTCGGCCCTCGAACTCACTCGTCCATCTATTGCTCACTTTCCAGCCTCTACAACAATGTACTATTCTCCCTTTATTTTTGAGCTTATCTTACCACGAAGGCTTCCATTACCCTTTCTAAATCTATCACTATTAATATTTATATGATCCTTAGAGGATTTCTAAAACCTTTTCATACCATGGTGATGATGCTCAAAATCTTATTTCTCCCAATTTTCCTCTCCGGACTCCTGTGGTGCATTATCTGTCAGCCAGTCAGAGGGTTGTAGGCGTACATTATATTTCTATTGATTTCCTCAGCTCCATCATCTACGCCCCTGGGAGTACAAGTGCAGGCAACAGACAACCCTGGAGAGCTCACAGTGTCCTGGTTGCCGCCGCCCCGGGACAGTCACAATGGACACTTGCAGGGGTACCACGTCAAAGCTGTGCCACGGATTGGTGGGGACATTGGTAAGAAAGTGGGGGGGGGGGGTGCGGGTGATAAGGTTCGAAGGGATGATAAAGGTTTACGAATTGATGAGGTTGTGAAATAATACAACTGTGAAACGCGATGAACTGATTAAGAATTTACTCATATTTTACAGGAGTCGATGACACGCAAACAAAAGTTCTAAAAGTAATATCAAGAAAAGGAAAACAGGAAACCACGTTGAGTGGACTATTGAAAAATACAAGGTAAGTCTACGTTGCTAAAGCCAGATATTCACAAGCAACCTATAATTTTAACTAAAAAAATACAGTAACAGGTTACTGTTTTATTTTCCAGATATGCTGTTTCCGTAAGTGCCTTCAATTCTGCCGGGAATGGGCCATTTTCATTGCCAGTATACCAGACAACTAGAGAAGGAGGTACTTTTACAATTGATACCTTTTTACTTAAAAGTTTTCATATTTATTTTTAGGTTTAAAAGCTCCCTGTACTAGTTGTCACTGTTCCATATAATGTAGTATATACTGTTCAAATTCTTTGAGAGCTTCAGTAGTTTTTCCTTAAAATTTATGACGTATACACTTTATTTGTCAGCTCCAGAACATCCACCTTCAAGCTTAGAGTGTCGAGGAGCGTCCTCCACTTCCCTTCGTGTTTCGTGGCAACCCATCGCTGCACATGGGACCTCTTTGCTTGGATACTCCATTTACTATAGCACTGAAGGTACTTTATTGACTTTATCTACTTTTTTATCATTGCTCTAAGAAAGATCACTGTCTAAAATCTCGAGTCAAAGTAAATTTGGTTTCAACCTTAACCTACAAGTTCTACAACTGATTCGCTTTACCCAAAACGGGCCAAAGTATCCTCAAATTTTAACTGATCGAAAAGTTACAAATGACGTTGCAGAGTTACTTAAAAAAATGTACGAATTAACACTATCTATTGCCTAAAATTAAGTTACAGATGGTCCATGGCAGAACATCACTACGCCTCACACAGAGATGTATCTCCAAACTTTAATGAAATACACCAACTACACGATCAAAGTGGCGGGGTTCTCCAACTACGGCCCTGGACCGTTTTCGTATCCCGTTGTTTGCACCACACTACAAGACGGTGAGTTTGACCACTTCTTGCCAATCTTAGACGTAGAAGTAGAAAAAGAAAGATGCAGAAGACGGTGGTTGTATTGATCCTGTTGCCAACTAGTTATTGACCATTTAGTAGGTATACGCTTTTATTTAACTTGCAATCTTATGTTTGGGTGGAATCTTGCAACTCAATTTTGAAGCAGGTAATAACTTCTAGGAACTCAACACTTCCAGCAGTAGGTATGAATTTGAGTATAAACCTTACTTTTCTTCGAGCAAAATACTTCTCTTCATCAGTACAAAATTATGATCTGACCCCTATTTCCCCTACTCTACAAAGGTGACCTGTGATCATTTCTGTCATTTCAGTACCCGGCCCTCCATCGGCGATCAAAGTATTGATGTCATCACCAACTTCCCTTCTCATCAGTTGGAAGAAACCAACGCAACCCAACGGGGAAATAACTCATTATACTGTTCACGTCAAACCAGTTTCTAGGTGAGACTTCAAAGTTTACTTGATAGAAGAGGCTAGTACAGAATCACCATCTGTTTCTCAGTGGTATAGTTTCCACTATCTCGAGGGCGAGCGGCATTCTCCTTGATAAAGACTCTCCGATAGGGCCAAAACTGTTAGACACAATTATTTAATAACCAGTAAGTCAGGAGTAAAGACTTCTTCTATTTTTCTATCTTTTTAGGTTTGTCCCCAAATTAGGGTCTCTAAACGTACCTGTATACCGATTCATATATATTTTCTTTTTAATTTATTTTGGTCATGTTGTTTTAGAGATGGTATTTTACCAAGTTTGCAGTAGTTTTTCTTGGGAATGTTAGTTTTTCCAAAAGAACTGGTAGATTAAAAAATACATTTAATTTTTTTTTCACTTTTGCGAGCTTAAACTTTGTTTACCTTGATATTTGAGTAATTTGGTGTTCTCGAAGTAGTTTTCTGCAACACTGACGAACCCATAGAGTACCATTCGCCATTAATTTTGAAACGCTCATGTTTTTCTTTTTGCTATCGTAACTAACACAGAAACTTTCTATTCCAGCACGAGTTCTCCGCAAAGCTACAGAGTAGAAGCCACGCCAGAGTCCAACCTGTCACGACACCTCACGTTTCCATTATCAGGCCTCGTGACCGGCAGACAGTACGAGGTGTTCGTTAATGCCCAAACAGTTGCTGGAGAAGGGGCGGCTAGCAACAGGGTGCATGCTGAGTTGTCTTCTAGAGGTGCGTTGGTCGAATAAGAAAACATTTTAATTTATGATAGGACCCATTATACAAAAAACTCTTTGGATTGTCGTACAACCTTCTTCCAGGGGAATTCTTCTGCACACCTTAGAATCTATTACTGCCAAAATCCCTTATTTGTGTATAAGTTTTAGCCATTTCCTTTGTGGTTTTAAAGTTCCTATTTATTCTTGAAGAATTCAGCGCTTCATTAAATCATTTTGTATTCCTCAAACATGTATTGTATCAACTGAAGGTAAAGACCAAGATTCAAACGTCTAGCTTCACATTCAAGTTCACTTATCACAAGCCTACCTGATCATCGGTAAATACGACAGACATCAGGTTATCTACCACCTCATTCTTAATATTTCCAGTGGTCGCTGGTGTAGCTTCCCTCGGCGGTCCCATATCCGTGGGCGTGGGCAGCTCGCTGCTGCTGGTGTGCGTGTGCGTGGGCGCGCCGCCGCCGCGCACCGTGTGGTACCACAAGCACAACATCATCACGCACCACCCGCGCTTCACGCGCAACCATGACGACAGTCTGCTCATCAACAGTGAGATCTTGTGCTTCTTTCACTTCTTTATATTTAAGATAGAAGGTTCTATGGTCGTCAGTTTGTGTAAATTACCTCACGACTAACGTGTTGCCGAGCAAGTCAGTCAACAAAAGCTAGCGCAATACGGCTCGAGGAAGAAAATAATTATATGAAGATAAAAATTGAAAAATTGCTTGGAAAGGCGTATGAGCAAAAGCGATTTATTAATATGAGACGGAATGATGATTTCATTAAAAACACCAATTACTAAAGAGAGTCAAGCGAGCGTAACAAACGGTATAGACAATGATATCAAGCAATCTGCTACATTACAGAACTATCTCAATCTCTTCCAGACATAGACCAATCCCTGAGCGGCAACTACACCTGCCTTGCCAAGAACCTGTACGGTTCTGACTCTGTATCCTACGAGGTGTCTGTCCTGCCGACACCGGAGCCTCCCAGCGTGAGGGTGTCACCACATAAGCATGCGTTGCGGCTACAATGGGATGCGCCAAGAACTGGCGGCAGGGGGAATAAGATAAGTAAGTCGTAGTAAACATCTTAGACCTCCAGAGGTCGACCCTCTAGAGCCTGTGGGTTCCTAACCTGGGGTATTACCCCCTCGGAGTAAAATTGATTTTGCAGTCATAAGCTGGTTGGCTGGATGATTTCCTTGCCTTTTGAACGAATAAGCTCGCCCGCGAGGGGCAAAATCTGTGACCCTAGTTAGGTCATAAGGGTAACGGAATTGAAAAGGTTAGGAACGACTGCTTTAGAGGCTACCTTAGGGCAGCGATTCTGTTTTCGTAAGCGGCCATGGGCAGTGAACTTCATTTTACTGTCTGGTCAACAAACTTTAAGCGATCGATGGCAATGAAATTCAGAGAGCATACTAAGGCATTTTAAGTTTCATCATTAACATCAAAAAGTTTCTTTTCAGCGTACAATCTCTCCTGGAAAGAAGCAAACGGTGCGTGGCAGGACGCCTGGACCAATAAAGGTACAACGATCCAGGGTGCACAAGAGTACACCTTACAGGGGCTGAAGTGTGGCACCAAGTATTCATTGAAGATGACTGCTTCGAACAGCGTGGGAGCGAGCCAGCCAACTTACGTGGATGCCACTACTCTGGGAGGCAGTATGTCTTGTTCGATTTACCTACTATACGTTTTAAAATACACAGGTCACTCAGAAATGTCGATTGCACTTTGACTGCTGCGTGTTACCGACAATATCTTATAGTCTGTATCTCGACTCAAGTCAATGTTCAGCGTTTTATTGGCATTTTTTTTCGTAATTAGCTTCTCAGTGTGTGTAGCGAAAGACAGTGCCGATATTGAGTCTAGTTTGATCAAAGTTGTTGCAATTTATAATGCGCTGCGGTAAAAATCGCGAAAACAAAATTTCATTTTACTTAAGCGCTCGAATATTGGTTTAGAGGGTTCTTTTACAGTAGTTTTACATGTAAATCAAAGGTGTATAGTAAAACGGTACGGTCGATTAAGAGACATTTTTGGTCTGATTCTCCAAATCGACTTAAAATGTTAACTTGTGATGTCTAACTGTTCCTTGCTTGCTTGCTTGCTTGTTTTTGCGGGTGGTAGGCGTCTTACTCGCTAATTCTGTCGCAAATCAGCAGTGCTTGCACTGCTGTGCTTCTGCGTGGAGAGTAAGACAGCCGGTGAAATTACTGGCTTAAGAGGTATTTTATCCTAGCCCTCTTCTAGGCCGGCAACGTGACTCACTTACTAGCCTTCCTTGTCATATAAAAACATGTACTCTTGCTTCTTGCTTTGTTACTATTGCTAACAGGCAACTTTACTTGGCGTTTTATTTTTGTTTAAATGCTCTTACAAGTGGCAATTAGAAAAATAAAAACCCAGTTTTGACCAGTATTAACAAAGTGGTGGTGACGCGTCATAATCTTCCTCAGTGCCGATAGCCCCTACCAGCACTGAATGGTTTTGGAGCAACTCTACGCATATCTTCATACAACTGAGCGGCTGGGACGACAACGGCTGTGAAATTACCAGATGGGATGTGGAATATAGGGAGTACCTCAGCAAGTTTTGGAAGAAGGCTGAAAACAAACTGGTGAGTTATATGTATACACTGACTTCATATGCCAGATACAGATACAGATACAGATACACAAATCACGTCTTTATCCCTTACGGGGTAGACAGAGCTCAAGGTAACAGATACCTACAGGCCACATTTAGCAAGATTGTGGGCGTATAGGTGGAAAATGGAATCAAAATAGTGATGGGTTGCTAGCCTCATCGCCTATAACATGATTCCTATTATTTTCGCCCATTCCCTCGATGGACTTTAACCATCTGCGCGGGTAGAGAAGCAACTGGTACATTCTATGTTTTTTCTTTGCTTCCAGACCAGCATGGAAGACCTATAGACTATAGACATATGCCACATGAAAATAAATTTGGGCGCAAAGAAACCGGGTCACTTTTCATAACAACTTTCTATGGGAAATGATCCGGTTTCTTTGCACCCGAGTATAGTTGGGCGATATTTGTAATACTGCTTGCAGACAATCGGAACGTTTTAAAATTAACTTACACACAACAAAAAAAATGCATGATGAGATCAAGAATTAGTGTTTACAAAATTACGGTGCTTCTAGATTCTAACGCCCTTCATAAACGCTCTGTAGGCTTCTGCTAACTTAGCAATAGTTTGTCTTTATCTGTCACTTTGACATTTACCTTTCACAGATAAGGACAAACGATTGCTAAGTTAGCAGAAGCCTATAGAGCGTTTATGAATAAGGAGGTTGATGTCTTTCTGCAATCTTCGTTTAGGTATTCATTTTCGCTGACGTCTGAACTAAAGAAACACGAAGTTTGCGGAGCGACATTAAAAAACTAAAAACAATGTGCTAGATGTTGTGAAACTATCTCGCTTTTCATCAATGTGCTATTTAGCATTTCATTTGGTTTTTAACAACGTGTATAAAAAGCGATATGTGCAACACAATATGCAAATTGATTGAAGTATACACATAATTCATTTGACATTCCTTTTTCAGCCACCACTTGATCAAGTCTGGAGTCACTACATTGCTCCCCCCATCCTTAATCAGCCCAACTCCTTCGTCATAGCGGATCTGATGCCGGCCCAGTGGTACCAGATCAAAATCACCGCGGAGAACTCAGCTGGTGACACAAAGTCGTTTTATTCTTTTGCTACTACTACTTTATTGGGAGGTAATTCTTTATCATTTGTTTTATATTTGAAATTAATGTGTGAGGAACTAAGCAAAATCTATGTCTGATCACTAAAATATAATCAATTCATAAGATAATCTCAATCTATGTACATTTGTCTTTTGTTACTTTTATGATAAACTTATTGATATTTTGTGCTATATCGTTAGTTTTTGGATGCTTGTCTATTACTACTACGTTATCAGACTCTTTTTTATTGAACTTAATAGTATTTAGTAAGTTTCAGTCTTATTGTTTTTAATTACCATTTGTTTCAGAATCAATAGGACCTCCCTCGGATCTACTTGACCTCAATATGTTGGTCATAGTCTGTAGTTCCATCTTGCTCACTATTTGTACGTTCACTTGTATTTATATACTGGTTAAAAGGCACAAGTAAGTTTACATCTGTAACATTAATCATATCTGCTGCTTCCTTTTTATTATTTTTCAGATTTCTTCAGCGTTTTTCTTTAAATAGACTAGTTTCGCGATTAAGTAGAATAAAACAAACGAAATCATTACCGCCATCATAAGGCAGTCTTGGGTTTCTCTTAAATCAATCTAGTGCTATTCCTTATTTTTATGATTTGTTAGGTTTTTTTATTAGTACGAGAGCCCACGACCAAAATTTTTGTCTCATAGCAATACGGCCAAAACCGCATCAAATCGATAGATACGATTATCCTGAACTCGAAAATACCAATATCAGACATTTTCCGCGTAGCGTTTGATCTGACCGAATTTTCAAAATTGTCAAAGAATTTTACCGAACTGCATCATAGCAATATGTCTGATTTGCAGACTGTAGTTGAATGATAGTTCTGAGATACCGGAAACATATTTTTCAGACGTTAGTGGTGTAGCGCAAACCCGTAAAATCACTTAAAAAAATTAAAAATGAGACAAAAAAAATGTCTCATAGCAATACGTCTGAAAATCTTTTTTATTAGTAAATTTTGGTTATTTGATGCGAACAAAACAATTTTCAGACGGAAATGTGAACGCATTAAATTTTGAGACCGTTTTGAAAATGTTAACAAATTTTACCGATCGGTATCATAGCAATATGTCTGAAAATTGTTGGACATGATAAAATAAGTTGTCCACATGTGCAAAAAATTTATATCAGACAAATTAAGTGTAGCACCTTCTCTATCAGACAACTTTTCGATACTCGATAAAAATCGTATTGAGGCATCTTGAATTCTCTGTTACAAACCAATGAATACGTTGCGACCCTGAATTTATTAGATGATAATTAACAAAGAATTTACCCGATTCTTGAATATCTATGAAGGCTGTCAATTTAAAAAAACATTTAACAGAGGCGTCGGCCAGGCGACTCCGAAACGTTATTTTCGTTTTTGGGAGTATATGCTACACTTAAAGTGTCTGAAAACAGGTTTTTGGTAATCCTGGCAGCAATACGAAAAGTTTAATTTTTTTTTATCCGTATTGCTATGATACAGGTCGGCTAAATTTTTTGACATTTTCAAAAATGCGCTCAGGCTATATGCTACGCGCAAAATGTCTGAAAACAAACTTTTTCGTAATACAATTATAAAATCTATGTACATTTTCACTATCAGACGTATTGCTATAATACCGACTGCCTTTTTTTTTTGACACAGCAGAAATGGCCTCCCACGCTGTTGCTACACTTTCGACCGTTACTACACACCTAGTCGGGTTCAGAATCATACAATCTAACGATTTTATAGGGTTTTTGCCGTATTGCTATGAGACATGGTTTTGGTCGTGGGCTCTAGAACTATATGAAAACTTTTGTTGTTCTTACAGCCATCATCGGTTGACAGAATATAGGAATTCCCTGACAGCGGAATGCAAGTCTGAAAGAAGTAATGTGACGGTCAATACTCCGCAAAGTGTCCCAGCCGAAGTCAACAACAGGGTGTACAGTACTCCTGTACACTTGACAGCTGACAGTAAACACGGTACGCATATTTTGACATTTATTTAGTAACTGGTTGTAGGCATACTTTACTGTATTTATTACTTTGACATTGGCGAAATCATCGCATCGATCGATGGGGCCATGTTAAATAAAGAAGAAGAACTTCATGGAGAGTCGGGATAGCAACTAATATCTTCTTTAGATACAAGATTATCTTGCTAATATTGATTATATTTTTTAATTTTGAGACGTTGTTTGGTATCAGTGGGCTCTGACGTGCAACTGCGCTGAAAGCCGTTCTCAAAGTGTCTTTTAATAATTATTTAGCCGACACACTTATGAGCTGCTGATGACATGTCTTCAGCTTGGTCCCTCTGTGTCCCATCATATTTATTGGTCATGATTATTCGAAAGTATTTTTTTTTTCGTACTACATGAAATTTGCGTATCTTAGGAATTTTGGAAATTAATTCATAAATCATCTGGTGTTAGATTATTTATATCAATTCAAAAAATACTTCCTGTTTTAGTGAAAAAAAACGCTTTTAGACTAACGAACATATATGTCAAGCTGAACATTCGGAATTTTGGAGAAAATCAAGACCTTTTATTGATGCACACTATCTTTAAACACAGCTTAACCTTACCAGCACTCAGGGGAAGAATAAAAGTGAAGTCAATGTTTGTTTTTCAGAATTGTACGAAATAAGTCCATATGCGCAGTTTGCCATTGGGTTCAGGACATTCGGCCACGTGGAAAACCAAGAAGTCCCGAGTCGAGTGCATCTACCGAGCAATAGCAAGTCTCGCTACGATAGCGGTAAGTTTACCGCTATTGTAAACAAACAAGTTCTACCAAGTAAAAAAAAAATAAAAAAAAATAAAGAATAAATCTAATGATCATAGTCTATTAAAACAGCGCTTTCTCTCGTCCCTGGTGAGCAGTAAATGTTCCACGGGAGTTTGTAATTGTGTCGTACGGACTCATTGTTCAAACAGATGACGCTTAGCGACAAAAATTCGCATAGTAACAAGGTCACGTAACAGATAGAAAAATTCTAAGGCTTACCCACCTGTTATGGGTGGTGTAGGGGTATAGCACGCGTCACGGAGTGACGAGGATCCGGGTTCGATTCCCGGCCATAGCTTTACTTTTCGGATTTTTCTGTGTTCTAATTTTCAGTGTCGATTTGATGCTGATTGCACACAATGAGTGATTGTATGGGAAATTAGATGAAATTTGTTTGTTTACAAAGGGCGTTAGGATTGGAATGGACTATACAAATTACATGGTAATGCTCAAATTGTCTACGATAAAAATGATACCGTTATCAGAATGTTCTAATTTAACTGAGTAATTTTATCCTTTTGACGCCAACGACCTATATCTGTGTCTCCAGTTGAAGTGATATTGCGTTTCTTACACAATTGGCAATGTTCATTTTTTTAAGCTGTGCTTTTAACACCTTTATTTGATAAAATGGACTATTTCAAGCAACTAATTTGAATATTATGCTTTTACGTAGCTTTGTTAATTAATAATAAGTATTTTTTCGCTGTTTGATAATTCGTGAATTTAAACAGAATCCAAATCGCCTTCGTTCGGCTGGCTAAAAAAAAACGGCTTTGTCTATGGTTTTGTAGATTTGACAGTGACACGTGACAGTTGCCGTAGCCAAACTTTTTTTTCATTTTTGTGGCAAACATTCGATGCTGGATTCTGTCTAAAAACCCGGTCATTCGGTCAAACAAAGGTTCAAAGTACTTTTACAAAAATATCTGCAATCATAAAGTATTTTTGAAATCGGACAAGATAAATCGGATAATTGATGGTTTTCCTCGAAATGGTTTTCGAATTGAAGCATACTAAAAAAAATGAACAATACCAATTCAGAATATGCAATAAAGAACTCTGGCCTATGGGTGACGTCTCTTGTATCTGACGTGGCAGCGAAAAGGTTAAAAAAACACTGCACGAACAAGACACGTATTTACTGATTTTTTGTTCTCGAATAATTACAATCAGACTTTACTATTTTACAGAAACGAGTTTTCAAATGCGGTCAGAGTCAGAAGAGAGTGACTGTGTGTCGCGAACTACTACATTAAAAAGCGCGCCGAGAAGTAAGTTTAGAGACGGCAGTTAATCAATGATTTATTATAATTATTGACTGACTGGTGTTCCATAAATAAATGGTTAGGTACTATTCACTATGCCATCCTATGATCCAGCATTAACTATCGGTATTTATCCTACTAATATTATAAATGTGAAAGTTTGTGAGTATGTTTCGATGTTTGTTACTCTTTCACGCCAGAACGGCTGGACAGATCTGGATGAAATTTGGAACATAGATAGATTATAGTCTGGAATAACACATAGGCTACTTTATATCCCGGAAAATTGCGCTGCGGGATAGCGATAAACGAATTCTATGCAGACGAAGTTGCGGGCAACAGCTAGTAAAAAAATAAAATACGTGAAAGGTATAACATTAAAAGATGACATAAGGAATAATAATTGTGATAAGAGAACGTACTGTGCTGGCGTGAAAGAGATAGCTATATTTAGCTATCGCTATCCCGCGAGAGCTTAGAGATTTTTAGGGGTGAAAACTATTTTTTTTCCTTCCCTGGGACTAAAATTATCTCAATACCAAATACCAACTAATCTGGTTCAGCGGTTTAAGTGGGAAGAGGCAACAGGCATACTTACAGAGACACTTTCGCATTTATTTTAAATTAACGACTCAAAGTTAAGTGATAAAACATGGTATCTTATTTCAGAAGGCTGCAGAGTCCAGCATCACAGGTAGCCGAAGAAATTATAAAGAAAAAAATAGCTATAAAACATTCTACTGGTTGTGTTCAAAACAGTTTTGCCAAAACACTGACAGATATTTCGAGCAAAGTTGTATGTTTTGTATTTTTTGTACTTAATATTTTTTTGTATGTTTGCTTTTTACTGTATACAACAAAGGGCGCCAATTAAAAAAAAACATTTATACAAAAAATATTATTTTCCTAAAATTAATATTTATTTTCTATAATCTTTCAAATCTTTTATATTACTTTCCATCGGAAATAGTGTAAAATAGTTCAAATAAATAGTTAGGTAAAATTTTATTATTTATAAGAAACTATCTTAACTGTAAAGAAATAATAATAATATCATAAGAATGGGTGTTCAGTTTCTTGAAATAATAGATAAAAATATAATACAGTCATAATTACATTATTACATTCAATACCAAAGATTTCCATCATTTTACTGTGTATAATTACCAAATCAGAAAATAAGTACTTACAATATAAATTAGATCTTAACTAGTTTAAATGTATATTTATTTAAGTAGTCAATGAGAATGTTATCTTCAAAAAGACTGATTATTTAACGTTTATTTTCTATGATTAAAATATAGAAATAAAATTTCGAAAATAAAAAATATTCATGTTAGAATTCATATACGTGTTTGTTTTATTTTACCCGATCTCTGAAAAGCAATAGAAAAAAAAACAGAAAAATTAGTACCTACAGGAAAGTAGGGTATTTGATTTCCCTTTCCACCTATACGCCCTTAATCATGCTAACCGTGGCCTTAAGGTTTTGTTACCTTAGGCTCTGTCTACCCCGTAAGGATAAAGACGTGATATATGTATGTACCTATGTACATGAAAGTAACGACAAACTAGTATCCATTTACTATAACATTTTATGAGGCCTGTAATGGCTGCATACAACAATTGGAGTGATGATGATGATGATGATGGTGACAACGATATTAAAATAGTACCTACTGTGATGGCTGTAAAAGTAACAGCAGTACCTACTTGACTAATAAAATATGAAAAGTAAAACGTTAAGTATAAAATATAACAAAAAGTAAAGAAGCATAAAAAAAATTAAGTTTGTAAGGTTGTAGGAGGTCATCTCTGGATGTATTTAATCGTTTTTTTTTTTTTTTGCCAATACAAAGCCATATTACTTGCGAGTGCCGGCAGGCTAATTAATTAATTATTTTGACACTTATTTTGAATCCTGGTTTTCCATATGTAATTATATTTAATAATCTTTAGAAATTAATAAAATAGCCAACGAAATTTCAAAAACATCGAAGAGCGTTTTCCGAAAAAAAAAACCCGGTCATTTTTTTCAGAATTTAACTATTTTGGGTTTTTCTTGCTCAGAATCGTTTACCCTATCGATCCTTATACAAGAAATGTGCCCCAAAATGTCCAGTTCAGTCACTGTTTTCATATAGGTATGTATGGAACGTGACGAACGGGAAAAATAAATCCATAGTAAAATCTGGGACACATTTTTTCTTCTATGAGAATCGATAGGGTAAACGATTCTGAGTAAAAAAAGCCCAAAATAATTATTCTTGAAAAAATATACACGTGAACTTTTTTTTTGAAAACGCTCGGAAACATTGAAACTATATTCAATCGCGAGAAAAAAACAGTTTCCTCTCGGAATAAATCTCTTTATTGCCAACTTTCAACTTTATTACGGCCTATAGAATCTCTGTTAGAAAGTTTCCATATAAAACAGTTTGAAACTACCAATTTGTTCGAGAAGGCAGTGATCCGGAAAATTGGGAGGAAACTTGCCCCGGTTAGAAGGGGACCCGTCTTGAAATATTGTCCATACCTGAAGCTATATTGAGATGTCTTACAAATATGGAGGTATTACAGTCTTGCATTGTCTTATGTAAATGGCAATTTATTATAATGCAGATAACTCAGGTGAAGACACAAAATTTTGCAGATATTTTAACGCTAGTAGTATTTAGCTAGCGGTAGCTACCTACTCCTACTATTATGATAGTAAGTAACCTTTTCATGCTAACTATTTGTAAAAACGTAGTAAGACTAAAAGATTTAAAAAGAAAATGTTTAACATGAGATCCACTGAAAATCTCTCCTAAAAATTAGTTATTTAAAATGTGTCGTAATTATTGCGTTTGATTTACGAATCGTGAAAAATCGGAAGAAAACTCATAAAAATTAACCCACTTGCTCTTAAATAGTTATTAGTTATTACACTTTATGTTAACGTTCGATTGCCACCAGGCATCATGATATATTTTTTTCAGAAACAGTCGATAAGTACGTACGTAATTTTGTACTGAATCAGGAAATAATATATCTGTACCGAAGTGCCGTTGCCGTGTTTCAAAATATAACAAAACTTTCCGCAGCAAAGTAATTTTAATCTTTCCCTGATTAATGTTCTATCAAGTACTCGTTTTGCATATCACCAGGGACAAAGATTTAAAAACCTTTTTGCAACGACGGCATAGGCTTTCGAGCCAATTTTCTACCCCAGCGCTTTCGGGCGACTAAAATGTAAATTATATAACGTTTTTGCATTTTTCTAGCTCAAGTATGCAATTGTGGTTGGATACTTTCATTCATACAGTTCGGCAGCGAGGTAGAAAATGTTTATAAATAGTTGCAGGGTTGGAGTTAGCCTGCAGGAGTCTGGACTGAATGCGCATTGCTTATGCGACTGTGTGAAGTTAATATTTATTTGAATCAGTCGGTAGTCGGTATACACTGACGAGCTAAAATAAAGGGTCGCCCAATACAAAGTTGTATGAAAAGTGATCCGTTATTTTGGCTAGTGAGTATTATATAGTCCATACCAATCCATTTGAACGATATTGTAAACAAACAAGTCCCCCCCCCCCCCCCAAGTTCATTTAGAATTGAAATGTATTAACGATATTCTACATTTCGGTGGATGTGATGCTAATTGTGTACAATGAGTAATTGTTTGGAAATTCATACAATTGGTTTGTTATTCGAATAGAGTATACGTACGTACGTACGTAGGTTTCTATTGAAGTTCTTAAAACATATTCAATGATGCTGTACGAATATTAGAGCTACATTACGTCTCATCAATTTGAGCCTTTTAGCTAGGATCGAGACGATAACATGGTCTTTTGTAGTTTATTTGTTGTCATTATTATCATCGTCTTCATCCCACTGCTGGGCTCAAGCTTCCCTTCAGAATAAAAGGGGTGTGCGGATTAGGAGTTGTACAAGATGACAAGACAGGACTTTGCCCAGTTAAAGTAGGTACGCTCTAATTAGCTTGTGTTTTTTTTTTATATAAGAGGGGGAAAACGAGCAGACGGGTCACCTGATGGAAAGTACACACCTTCAAGACTTGGGGAATCACAGGTGCGTTGCCGGCCCTTTCAAGAACAGGAAGGCCCGCTTTTTAAAGATCCCTAAATTGTACCGCTCAGATTATGTTGCAGCAGGAAGTTGGTTCCATAAAAAACATAACTTCTATTCATAATATGCATGCTCGCCAAATACTCTCTACATATTCCCTTGTGTAATGTTAAATATACAAGCAACTACATAAGCGTCCTGACCACCGGCTATTTGCCAAAGACTTAAGTAATTGTGACTCGAAGGGTTAAAACGGATTGCAAACACAGATAACCCGTTGAATGTCGAAGCGGTTAGAAGTTGCGAACAACTTTACTAATTAATCAATAGCGATTAGATAAGGAACTATCATCTAATTGAAATACCAACGCTATTTGGGATTCCTGAAGCGAATAACAATGTGATTATGATTATTACAAATTAAATCACGTCTTTATCCCTTACGGGGTAGACAGGGCCTGAGGTAACAAGACCTAAAGACCACGTTTAGCATGATTGTGGGCGTAAGGATGGAAAGGGGAATCAAAATAGTGATGGGTTGCTAGCCACATCGCCTATAACATGATTCCTAAGTTTTAGGCCATTTCCTCGACGGGCTTTTACCGTCTCGGCGTAAAGTGAAGCAACTGGTACATTCTATGTTTTTTCTTTGCTCCCAGACCAGCGTAGGAGAAATACGAAACTATATTTTACAAAATACGCAAATAGCCGAATTTAGTCTTCGTCTAGAGTGTAATCAATTGTCTAATGAATGTAACAATGTTGGTTGGAACGGTCGATGTCTCCAAAGCTAACAGCAGTGCAAATTCACACTGATCTAGTGACTTACAATACCTACTTATTGAGCCGACGATGTGTGTTCTAGGCTTACCTAACGCTCACACACCTCTATTCTAAAGTGTGGTTTGTAGCAATTAGAAAGATCAAGAAATACATTATTATTGTTTTCCAGGAATAGTTACATGGGAAACTAATGAAGATGTTTTAAGATTGGTTGGAAAGAGCCAGACTTTCGCCCATTCCCTCGATGGGCTTTTACCATCGCGGGAAGAGAAGCAATTGGTAAGTTCAATGTTTTTAATCTACTCCCATCCAGCATGGAAGTAATTTTCTGAAAATGTATATTCCACGAGCGTGTAATAAAGTCTTATTTTATTAGGCAGTCTCAGCAAAAAATACAAATTCTTTACCTGCATACTTTTCAACAATTACAAAATACGATACGCTCGCGGGTCTCAAGTTGTAATCAAAATAGTTTCCCAACTCGCTCGACGAGCGACAATAGTTGCCCACAAAATCTGTAGAAGCAACTTTATATTATGGTAGTTCGCAAGTTGCGGGTGTTCGGCTGAAGTGTTGGCGGCGAAACAATCGGTATGCCGCCGTTGGGACTATGCGGCGGAACTGACAGACAAAGCGAATGTAATACTGAGAAGAAATAAGTTCTGTTGAAAATGCATTTTTGATACCAGTCTTTTTTTGCTGACCGTACTTTTTGTGGACTGTATCCACTCCAAGAGGCACATCTGTATCAAATGGAACTTTCTTAATCTGTCGAGTTAGGAAATGGTAAAGCACGGATTAAGAAATTATGTGGAATAAAATTAGTTTGTCAGTTTATGTCAAAAGAACTACAATTTACACACTTGTAACTCCATTACTACGCTACGCCAAATTATAATAATTAACCAGTTCCGGCTTTATGAGACCCATTTCCACGAACTGATAAACTAGGTACTGTGCAGAGCAATTAGTTTTAGTTCATGCATCGTATTTCATAAATCACAGCCCGAAGTTTAAACTAAACATCATTCACAATTCAGAAGCATCGAGAATGCTTAGTAACGACGCGAAGCAATCCTCAGTTTGTTGGCCAAACAAATAATTAATCTTTGGTGGCAACAGTTTAATTGCTTGTTAAAGTTGGTCTTGTAGTTCCAGTCTGTCGCGGCAACCTAACGATGCCAACTAGGTGTCGAATGTTAGAATTAGCGCTTTGTGGAAGCCAATTTGGTTGGAAGTTGGTTGAGCTGGTAGTTGAGAGGTTAAAAATATTGCAGACCACTGGTCTTTGAATTTTGGCTTTTGGAGAGGCTCAAAGTCATCGAGCTTAGGGATAGCGCGGAGATTCTTTGCGCGATCGAATTTAAGCAAAGAAGTAGGTACCTAATAGTACTACATAGCTCAAAGAATTTATATAGTTAACTTATAAAACACTAAAAAGAAAGAAAATGTAGTGACTAGGATAGAAAACAATGCTTACTTGGTTTTGGTCACGTAGATGAACGGAAGAAGATTTACTAAACAGATTTATATGACGAGTAAGAAGTGGATAGGGAGAGGAAGGGCTAAAAGGACCATGACCAAATTGGGGGCGTTTTGACACAACGCCAGGTCAAGAGTACCCAAAACCGACGTTGCATGTCTGAAGATATTGATGAATGTAGATGAAGCGAAAAAGGTTGTCCAGGATAATAACAAGCGGAACAACGTAGTCTCTATTTCCCCTGTGGAAAAGAGGCGCGTTGGTATTTATATGTAAATTACCGATTCATATTATACCAACTACAAAAACTAATGTAATTTTCAAGATGGCCACGCTGACCACAAACGGACGCATTTTACAGTATCCAAATACAATTCCACATGGGTAAGTTAATTTGGTATAATTAGCTATTTTATTCAAAATATAATTTCGCAAATGCACGTTCAACTAACAACAATCAAAAGTTCGTCTATCTGTTGTTCGTCTAACAGTGCAGGCGTACCCATGAATAATGAAGCATCGCTAGCATTTAGCTCTGGAACATAATACCGCCGTGTATCTGGTCTGGAGTTACAAACTTAATTATAATCTTATCGTAGTTTGTACATAATCATGATCTGATAAACCTTTGTACAAATAAACCTTTACATTCTTGAAAAGCCGTCACCTTTCAATATGTACTTAAGAAGTAGTTTCAGAGTTACCAACTTTAAAATCATGTCGCGACACGACCTACTTCAGTCGACTTGCTAATCTAACTTGGATTGCCAGAGACGTACTTTAAACTTCAAAGCATTACTATGCATTAGTTTGGTCCGATTTAACTTTGCACGTGGAAGGTATTCGGCTTTGAAGTCTTGGGTGGGAGTATTGTGGTTTTATGACGCAGTAAGAGTACGACGCAGAGAATGGCTGAAAATCTTAGGAGTCCTGGTTGTAGGCGATGTGGCTAGCATACCATCACTATTTTAAATCCCCTTTTCACACAATCGCCTTCAATCATACTAAATTTGGCCTTTAGATCTTAATGCTTAAGGCTCTGTCTACAACTTAAAGGATAAAGACATGACTTACGTGTGTATGTACGACGCAGTCTTTACTAGTACCGGCTATGATATTACCAACTTAGAAGACGATTAATTTAAAGTATACCTGCCTCTGGTTTGTTAGAAGTGTGATTAAAAGTACAGTCAAGGAATTTAATTCCTAACCCACTATGGAACGTTTTTATAGTAATTGTTGTAACGATTTTGCTTGTTAAGTAATTCAATGTCACTATGACGTTTCATGTGAAAAGGTTCCTTGATGGGTCAGGAATTAATTTCCTTGATTAAACAGTGTGCTTAAGTTTTCAATCAAAAATACGTCTGGACCGCGTTTGCGTTAAAATGTCGAACACCAATGAAGACTGTTCGTTACCGTTTCTATCCTCAACTTGCGGTAACGGAACTAAAAAGGTTAGGAACTGCTCTAGAGGCTCTTGACTCGCCTGTAGGTGCGGGCTGCTCGGGATACCACAGTTGCTGCTGCTTGCAGAGCCGTCTGCAAGCCTCAGCGAGGAGGCGGCGCGAGCGCACGCAGTGCCGGTGCTCAGGGCGCTACAGGAGACCGAAATGGTTGAGGATACGAAGACGGCTGCGGAAAAGGGTAACGCTTCTTGAGTTTAAATCATCGGACATTGTCAGTGTATAGGTGTAATAAAGTACTGAAACAAAACGCAGATTAATCCCTACTTAATATTATAAATGCGAAAGTAACTCTGTCTGTCTGTCTGTTACCTTTTCACGCTTAAACCGCAGGGCCGATTTAGTTGAAATTTGGTATATAGATAGTTTGAGTCCCGGGAAAGGACATAGGATAGTTTTTATCCCGGAAAATCGCATAGTTCCCGCGGGATAGCACAGCCCAAACCACTGGACTTAGAGACTTGAAATTTTGCACATAGGTATCTTATACAATGTAGGCATCCACTAAGGAAGGATTTTTGGAAATTCCCACGGGATAAGGAAAAAAACGGGATTTATATATTCAGTTCTTACGGGAACAGGAAAAACGGGAAGCGGGGATGCTCATGGTTCACGCGTGCGAAGCCGCGGGCAGGAGCTAGTATTGTATAAATCTTTATTGTGAATACAGGACAAAAAAATGCACAAAGGCTAATTTAAGTGGGGGTAAACGAATGAGACACTTCAGTCTACTCAAGACGAGACTTGGCTGCGATATGACCACAAGTTTGAGGCAATTTAAACATTACTAAAGTACTAGGAATTTAGCGGTTTTTAGTGAGGTCAGATTTAAGCGATTCGTTTTATATTGAAGGTGTACAGCGGTGAAACATTTTGAGTGTTTAGTGTGCCTATCGGCCACCAGATGCCGTGGTACCGGGTCGTCGCGTTCCTATATCGCGGTAACGAAAGGTTCCTGAAGAAAGTATATAAGGGATATGCAATTGAATAAATTTATCATTCTTCCAGAAACCGTTGTATTATTCACATCGACGGTCAACAGAAGGGGCGGCCCACCTGCGTAGTTTCTTGTGCTTTCAACAGATAATAATAATTGTTATGTTTTTGCAAAAATAGCTACCTATTTGAAAAATGCTGACTATAATACTCAATAAAGTAGACCTTGAGTCTTGAACATCTTTTTTTTGGAGAAAATCTAGCCCTGAAGTCTCAAAATGGAAAATGATTGTTTTTTACCTCTATAATAGTTCTGTTAGTCAGTTTAATGTCGTATTTCAAATGTCACATTTATTTTTTGCAGCAACATTCATGCTGTCCCAATTTCCATGCGTACAAATGTCAGATTCCGATACCTACAAAACCAGTCAAACATACCAGAAGCGTAAGTGACTTGAAAACATTGTTTACCGTATTTGAAGATAAGTATACGTTCCATCCAGCCGCATCTTTTGTTAGAACAAAACGTGCTTCAAAAAATGTAAAGGTTACATTGGTCAACTTCGCAAAGTTGTCGGCAAAATCAATGTTACCGTAACTTTTCTATGGTTAGTTATGATAAAAAAAATACATTTTTTTGCACTTATTTTCATTATAAAACTACCGTGAGACTCAATCATAGTTATACAAACGGATAACTTACGTGTAGACTTTTGTTAATAATAAAAATGACGATGAAAACGAGGGTAGTTGTGCGCCGCTGTCAGTTGCGTCGAGTAGCCGCGCGAGCACAGCGCTGGCGCGCAGTGTTCGTCTTGAGCGCTCCAGGAGGAAGGACTACGTTAAGACCGAAACATGTCGAGCATTACATACTTATATAGATATTATATTATACTTGAGTTATCCCTTTGTGTAACTACCTATGATTTGTATTTATGTAAGTTTCCTTAAAAATAACCAGGGGCTGGGGTTTCTCAAAGCTACAAGTTACAATTTACAAGTGTAAATTAGCAACATTGTTCGAATCTCAAGCACTGATTGGATGATTGCGCCACTGTTGCTAGCTAAGACTAATAAAATAAATTGTAACTTGTAACTTCAAAATACTGGTCACAGATTTCAATAAAAGAAAATAAACTTGCCGCATTGAGAACTGAGACCGAGTACTGGCAACCGACTTTTAAGAGTATTTTTTGTCATTTCTTAATTTCTATCTTACAGGAATGTTCTTGCATAAATGCCCAAGGTTGTGGAGACAAGAAAACAGTTCGCCCCCCAGTTAAAAGTGTTTGTAGATTTACTGTTGATGCCTATTTTACATAAAATTTATTACAACTTTATTCAGAATAAACTTTGCTTCTTTAGAACAATTTTATTTTACGCTAGCCAATAATCTTTTAACTGTTCTGAGGTAAATTTTTCGGGATAAAAAGTAGCCTAATTTATACCTTAATATTCAAAATAACTTCGTGCCGTCATCATCAGGACAGGTAAAACAGTTTTACCGTCAAGATGTAGAAAAAAGGCGAACATAAAGAGTTTGTTTTCACATTTATAAAATGTTAGTCAGACGACAATAAAATTATAAAACGGTAATATCTATCATTTATGAATAAGTTATTTTGCAGGGTCCAAATTTATAAATAGCAGTTGCCCGCGGCTTCGCTCATTCCAGTTTTCTTTTTTCAAAATATATTTTCATGCAAAAAACATGCCCAACAAAAAACAATACAATACAATACAAATACTCTTTATTGAACACCACAAATCAGTACAAAACAATAGGTACAGAAACAAAGAACAAAGTAGACAATAGGCGGTCTTATCGCTTAATAGTGATCTCTTCCAGACAACCAAAAAGCTAAATAAGTTGGAGACAGTTTAAGTAGGTGGCGGAAACAAATAGACAGGATAAACGCAGGGATAATAAAAACAACAATACCAACATAAATATAATACATAGCTAAATAAATAAAATAAAATAATACATACATATATATACACATAACATAATACTTAAGGTGTATCACTGAAAGATAGAATAAGGAACAGTCTGATAAGGGAACGTGCTGGTGTGAAAGAGGATATAGTGACTAGGATAGAAAAAAGTATGCTTAGTTGGTTTGGGCATGTAGAGCGGATGGATGAAAGTAGACTAACTAAACAGATCTATATGGGGAGTACGAATGGTTGCGCTGGGAGGCGAAGGCCTAGACGGACGTTCCGAGACCAAATAGGAGACGTTTTGGAAAAAGGTCAGGTCAGGAGTACCCGAAACCGACGAGCATGTATGAAGGGATTGATGACTGTGGATGAAGCGAAAGAAATATGTCAGGATCGTAGCAAGTGGAATAAAGTAGTCTCTGCCTACCCCTGTGGGAAAGACGGTATGTATGTATGTATGTATTAAGATAAAATAAATAAACATTGCTCAACAACAAAAACGAATTACCCATATCGCTCCACCCGTTCTCGAGTTTAGCGCTTGGCAACACATTTAGCGATTCATTTTAGTTTAGCGCTTGGCAACACATTTAGCGATTCATTTTAGTTTAGCGCTTGGCAACACATTTAGCGATTCATTTTAGTTTAGCGCTTGGCAACACATTTAGCGATTCATTTTAATTTATAAACATAAATACATACACACATACTTCCATGCTGGTGTGAGAGCAAAGGAAAAAACATAGAATGTACCAGTTGCTTCTCGTCCCGCGCAGAAGATAAAAGCCGAAAGGGCGAAATTCTTAGGAATCATTTCATAGACGATGCGGCTAGCAAACCAACACTATTTTGATTCCCCTTTCCACCTATACCCTATACGCCTACAATCATGCTAAACGTGGCCTTAAGGTTTTTGTTACCTTAGGTTCTATCCACCCCGTAAGGGAAAAATACGTGATATATGTATGTATATATGTACGTAAATCATATCTTTATTGTTTGTTATAGTTGCATGTTACGCAATAATTGTATTCATTTGTATGATTCGTGATTCAGTTATCGATGGAGATTTTAAACTGTGTCATAAACAACGTCTTGTTTGTTATATTCGCAGTAGCACGATTCAATAAAAATCCCGAAATTTAAGCTCGAGCTTAATTAAAATTAATTAAACCCTTAATATTCTTAAATGTAATTAACACTTACAATCAAGGAGAGAAAGTAAACAGTAGGTCTGGATTAAAACATGGTGAGGGTCGGGGTCGTGGGTTCGAGGCCGGGCTCGCGCCTCTGAGTTTTTCGGAATTTATGTGCGATATTACATTCGAAATTTTCCATGAGCTTTTCGGTGAAGGAAACATCGTGAGGAAACCTGCACACATCTGCGAAGCAATTAAATGGTGAGCTCCCATCAGTAAATTGATTCCCCTTTTCCACCTGTACGCCCATCGCCCACACTCGCTAAACGTGGCCTTCAGGTCATTACCCTGGCTCTGTCCCCATAGACATGATTAATAATGTACACAATATACATACACAAATCACGTCTTTATCCCTTGCGGGGTAGACAGAGCCTAAGGTAACAGGTACCTACAGGCCACATTTAGCAAGATTGTAGGCGTATAGGTGGAAAATGGAATCAAAATAGTGATGGGTTGCTAGCCGCATCGCCTATAGCATGATTCCTAAGACTTTCGCCCATTCCCTCGATGGGCTTTTACCATCTGCGCGGGAAGAGAAGCAACTGGTACATTCTATGTTTTTTCTTTGCTCCCAGACCAGCATAGATGGAAAATAATATCAAAATAGTGATGGGTTGCTAGCCTCATCGCGTATAACATGATTCATGTGATTTTCGCCCATTCCCTCGATGGGCTTTTACAATCTGCGCAGAGAAGCAACTGGTACATTCTATGTTTTTCTTCGCTCCCAGACCAGCATGGAAAAATAATGTACCTAGGTATGTATATAAATAAATATTTATTTCCGTGTTACCCGCCCCTTCATCCAACTGTCAACTGTTTCCCCTTTGCCCAAGCAAAATAGACTTAATTGGTCTGAAGATCAAAACTCCTTGGGCCCGCTTTAGAACAAATTGCCTTGATACTCTTTGTAACGCTAATGGGATTCGAGGGAATTTAAACCCACGCCGTAGTTCGGTCTGTTAATCTTGGCGTTTGTTCAAGAGTTAGTGTTGTTTAGTTGACGATTTGCTAAGCCGGTATCGGGTATTGCGCGTTGCGGTGGCATTAGGAGGGTTATGCGAGAATCTGTATCGGTAAGATGTAATCTGATAATCTGTTATCAAATAAGATTTAAATTTTAGTAGTTGTTCTTTTTTTTTGCTGACGGTACTTTTTGCTGACTGTACTTTCATAGGTTATCCCTTCAGGTCCCATAATTTCATTTACCATAATATTGCACACCATAATTTTTGCCAGTCATAATGTTCAACATGTCTAATATTAGAAAGCATAATAACACATTCCATTATGTTAAAGCGTATTTAGTTGTCATAACGTCCAATATTAGCGGAAACGACTCGGATAGCACCATAGTCTGTGAGCTCTTAGAATGAAATTCGGTTTTGTATTGCTGTCTCCTTCACTCGGCCAATTCAAGTATCAAACCCATAAGAGTGAGTGAGTTGTTACCTTGTAATATTCTGTATACCTTTTTCTGTTTTGGTTGTTATATGTGGTGTTCAATAAAGAGTTATTGTATTGTATTGTATTGTGAGTGAGATAACAAGAGATAACAAGACTAACTCGAATGGCAGTCTAAGAGATCAAGAACCGTACATTATATTTGTATGCTTAGTGTAAGTCTTCAATCACAAAATATGTCTCGAACGCGTTTGCGTTAAAATGACAAATACTATGAGATCAGAGGCCTTACCATAACGTTTTAATGCAATTCAATTCCGACTCAGTTCAGGTTTCAGCTGTCATTTTTAGTATGGATCTGACAGCGGACAAACCTGAACTGAGTGGGAATTGAGTCGCATTAAGACGTCACGGTAACTTCCCTGTTTGTATTAGCCGTTTCGATCCGCGAGTAGCCTACATTTTCCATATAACTGAATCATTTACGTGAACGTTTTGATATTTATTTTCCCTTGTTCTTCGTACATAACCAAGTTACATTGCTAGTACATTCAAAGGTTAAATAAAGACTATTTCTAAAATAAAACAAACATGTTCGCGGGTAAGGGGTGGCCCAAGGGTCCCCGTACATAAATTAATCCAAATTAATCACCCATGCTAGTATGGGAGCAAAGGAAAAACATAGAATGTACCAGTTGCTTCTCTTCCCGCGCATGGTAAAAGCCCATTGAGGGAATGGGCGAAAATCGTAGGAATCGTGTTATAGGCAATATTTTGATTCCATATTCCATCTATACGCCCATAATCTTGCTAAACGTGGCCAGCTGTTTTTTTGTATAAAAACATATTATTATTATTATTATTATGGCATTTTTTATTCCGAATTCGCTACGATTTCATTTTTGTTGTTGTTATTGTGTTGTTTTTTTTTATTATTAATTTGTCGCGTAATTCGGCGTGCCTCATGACATAGGCCTCCTCCGGGTTTGGGCTATAGTTCCCACGAGCGCCCAGTGCGGATTGGGAACTTAACACACACCATTGAATTTCTTCGCAGATGTGTGCAAGGTTTCCTCACGATGTTTTACTTCACCGAAAAGCTCATGGCAAATTTCAAATGTAATTTTCGCACATAAATTCCGAAAAACTCAGAGGTGCGCGCCCGGGATTTGAACCCACGACGCTCTGCTTGAGAGGCCACAGGTCAAACCACTAGGCTACTACGGCTAAATAAAAACATAATATACTAACAAGTAAATTATTTACCTAACATGCTTTTGCACACATTTCCTAATTACGCTCTATTTTATTTAGAACCTAATAAATTAATACGCGAGCTCTCGCGTCGCGAGATTGCGTACTGAATTCTTAACTCGGCTCATTTAGGATTCCTGGTTCGTTAGCTCACAAACAGATTACAGTTCAGTTTATCCTCCTTGCTTTTTAGAGGGCTCCTGTGATTTGTTTACCGTTGAATCAAATGGACTAGTTAATGATATGGCTCGCTGAATACAATATTAGTAAGAATTCCACCAAGTTACTTCAACACTACACAGTATATAACAAAGTCGCTTTCCGCTGTCTGTCTCTCCCTATGTATGCTTAGATCTTTAAAACTACATAACGGATTTGGATGCGGTTTTTTTTAATAAATAGAATGATTCAAGAGGAATGTTATGTGTAATTAAATTCTACGCGGGCGAAATCGCGGGCAGAAACTAGTTAACAATAACTTGAACCATAACAATACGATACAATGACTCTTAATTGAACACAATAAACAACATAAAAACATTGCATAGAGAAAATTACTAGGTAAGCAATTACAGAGCCATCCAGGCAACCTTGAGACCAGAATGAAGTAAATAATAAATTAAAGAAGGTGGTGCATACAATAGACTTTACATTAACAAACATAGATAATGATATAAAAAAAACATGAAACGAGCAAGTGAGTTAAGTGATGGTAAGTGATCAACACCACCCATGGACACTCGCAACAATTATGAGGGTTCAGGTGGAATACTTCATGTGCCAGTAATTTCAACGGCTGTCTACTCTCCTCGCCGGAACACAGATTTTACGCTCTTTTATTAAGTTCTCATTATTTCTTTAGTATTATTTAGTACCTACTTTAGTTTAATCTTCTATGCTGGTCTGGGAGCAAAGAAAAGAAAGTTATACATACATACAAATTCTTAATAGTAATAAAGATCTTTAAACCTAACCCTATTAAAGGCTGAAACAGGCCCTTAGTACCTATCACGGCGCTCACTGTAACACGACTGTTAACGCCAATATGCAAACTTTATTATTTTATCATGTAACGCCATCTATTGGGCGCCGACAAAGTTAATGTTCCGCGCGCGACTCGCTAGTTCTTAGTATTTAGTCAAAAACACCACCGTATTTTCTTTAAATTATAAGATTGTCATGCGAGCCACTTCCGCTACCTATCCCGTTCCCGCACAGCCTCAGCGCATACGCGCGACAGAGATAGCTGTCTCCGCTATCGACAAATCGGAAGGAAGAAGATGGCCCACCGACCCCAGTTCGATACGGCTCCCGCTGCGCACGCCATCGCCGCAGGCGTCGCTCCGCTTCAGCTCGTGAAAAACCCATAAACTCTATTAAATCGAGAGCTCTCGCGATTGTGTATTTGTGTACTTAAAGTGATTGTGTAGTGGGTGAATTCGGAGTCGCCATAATTGCGCCTGGAGCGACTTAGGCCTCCGGATCCAGCAGCACGTGCCACACCCGAGGATTTCGCGGAAACCAAGCCGAGTTTTCCCATCATAAAACCCATACGCCTTCTCATCAAGGATTATAGAGGTACTGTGCATTCCCCATTTCCTTTTTCGTGATTACTCGTATGACAATCTCGCGTCTTGAAGCCCTCCCGCAAAACGTAAAATATTATCCGCCATTTTTCTTATAAACTAGAACCCGCGCCATACAGTCCACAAAAATTCATTTTCCCGCTCAGCTTTGGCAGCTCCATTATTTTGGTCCATTCGAAACGGATGCTTGTAAAGCAATCCATTTATTTGATAGGTAATTATTGTTTATAAACGCGCTTCGCGTCTCTAACATTTACCTAGTCACCCCGCCTTTAACAAAGTGTGTCTGCCATTGCACACCGCATTTCATTAAAAAAATATTACTTTTCCGCGTCTATTTATTTGTTATTGTTGAGTTGGTAATAGGGCATTACGTTCCGATTTACCTATCAAACCCGCATCTTTCAAGGACATAGTGTTCCTACTCCGCTTTCGGCGTATATATACCGATAAATTACAGGTATTTGCCAAACCCGCATCTTTCAAGGACATTGTGTTCCTACTCCGCTTTCGGCGTATATATACCGATAAATTACAGGTATTCGCCAAACCCGCATTCTTCAAGGACATTGAGTCCTACCTATCCGCTTTCGTTCTTGTGTAAAACGCCGATAGGTATTTACACTTAACCCGCACCCGCATTCTTCAAGGACATTGAGTCCTACCTATCCGCTTTCGTTCTTGTGTAAAACGCCGATAGGTACTTACACTTAACCCGCGCCCACATTCTTCAAGGACATTTCGTCCCTATTCGCTTTTTCTTGTGTACAACGCCGATAGGTAAGTACACATAACCCGCACCCGCATTCTTCAAGGACATTGCGTCCCTATTCGCTTTTCTTGTGTACAACGCCGATAGGTAAGTACACATAACCCGCACCCGCATTCTTCAAGGACATTTCGTCCCTATTCGCTTTTTCTTGTGTACAACGCTGATAGGTATGTACACATGACTCGCGCCCGCATTTTCAAGGACATTTAGTTCTTTTCGCTTCTTTTCCACTTATATGCAACGCCGATAGGTATGCACACACAACCCGCGCCCGCGTCGCTCAAGGACAAATAAGTGCCTAACTTTTCGACACTATATTTAGCTTAACAAAAGTTTCGTGTTTAATCCCGCATATAATTAATAATAGGTATATGCATATGCCGAAAACCGCATTATTTAAAGTCATTACGTGCCCACTTGCATTCTTCTGTTTACATATTTTCCACCCGCTCGCTTTATTCCCACTTCCCGTGTTAAGAAAGAACCTAAGTGCCGTTAGGTATACGTTCGCCCGCAAACCGCTCGCTCACAATCCGCTCGCTCGCTTCGCTAGGTCCCGCTTATTTCATACGGCCTACAAGTCAGGTTCAATTATAATTTTAACCATTATTGAAAATTCAATATGCCTCCTAAACTGATAACTGAACTCTCAGAAGACCAAATACAATTGCAAATAGCTTTGTCTCGTCGCAACTCCGTATATGCTAGAATACAAAGTATTTACGAATGTTCAAACCGCGCTAAAGTTGACGAACATGACAAGGAATCTTTTTTGTGTTCGTGTATAAACTTGGATAATTTACGCAGTGATTTTCATGATGCAAATGATAAATACATCGCGCTCAATTTAAAGTTGAATCCTGATGTAAAGTTAGACGATCAAGCGTATACCTCATTTGAGGACTTATTTTGCCGCATTAAATTCCAACATACAAAAATGACGTCTTCTGAAAGTTCAAGTAAATCGTCCGCTAACAATATGCCTAGGCAACAAACTAGGTTACCGCCGATCGAATTAATGTCATTCGACGGCGATATTCGCACTTGGCCGTGTTTTTATGCCAGTTTTAAGGCGACTGTCCATGATAATGACTCGCTTACTAAATCAGAAAAACTATATTATTTGATGGGCAAGTTGTCAGCGAAGGCCCAGTCCGCGTTCGCCGGCACTACGCCGTGTGAAGAGAACTACGATCTCATAATTCGCTCGCTCGTTCAAAGGTATGAGGACAAGCGCATGTTAGCCTCAACTTATTTAAATCAAATATTTGATTATCGCTCTTCGACATCCGCCTCTATTCAAAACTTCGAAACGTTCACAGACAAATTTGTCTCAGCAGTAAATGCTTTAAAAAATCTCAAAATAGATAATTTATCAGATTTCATTTTACTCCACATCGCTCTTAAAAAACTCGACTCTGAAACAGTAAGATTGTTCGAGATGGACTCGCGAAATATTCAAATCCCGCAATTAGATAGTTTGGTGAAATTTGTAAAAGGTCAATTACGAGTTACGCAGAACACTGATTCGAGTTCAAGCTCGAATTCTAGTAGTACCGCCGCGAGAAAGTTCGAACCACGGACTTCTGATAAACCGATCAAAATTCCTCAGCCTCATTCGTATGTCGCTGTTTCTGACACGCATAAGTGTTTGTGTAACAATATTTTACACGAACACCTATACAAATGTCCCGCGTTTGCCAATATGAATCCTAGTAGCCGCTATGAATGTGTAAAAACACTTAACGCTTGTGTTAACTGTTTGAGTATCAGGCACAAAACTGCAGGTTGCCAGTCAAATGTCGCCTGTAAAATTTGCTCCCTAAAGCATCACTCACTTTTACACTTTGAACCGCGTAATTCGAATTCGAACCCGCCCGCACCTGTCGCGAACCTGGTGATAGCCGCCGCCGATAGTTTCGCGCCTTTGAACTCGCCGCCGCCGCAGCCGCGGTACACTCGCGCCGCCGCGGCCGCCGCCATCGCGCCGCTCCCGCCGCCCGCGCACCTCGCCGCCCCGACGCGCGATACGCACATCGATTACGACGACGCGAGCGCTCCGCTATGTTTCACGTCCATTGCTGCGCCGGCAGCTTACTCCGATAGGAACTCGCCCGCTCAGAGCAAGCAATGTAAGTCACCGTTTACGGTTCTACTAGCTACAGCTGTGGTTATTGTTCGCGATCGTTACAATAAACAACATTTTGTGCGTTGTCTTTTGGACAGTGCTTCGCAAAGCCATTTCATTACCGCGGATTGCTGTAAGCGTTTAGGTTTAAGTAAACTCGATCTAAACAATACATACTCCAAGGTCATGGGTATTGGTGGGACGGAAAAGCCTGTTAAGGGTTCCGTCAATTTCAAGTTCTCGTCTCGTTTTAATTTAGACGTTCAATATAACGTTTCTTCGCTTATTGTCGATAATATTACTGACAATTTACCTACCGCATGTGTTGACACTTCGGCACTACCGCATCTGGAAGGCTTACCTTTAGCGGATGAGTCCTTCCACGTTCCCGGCCGCGTAGACGTGCTGATCGGCGCCTCGCTTTTTCCGCAGCTACTGCTATCGGGCTTAGTTAGTAGCAACTCTTCCGCGCCTCCCGCGATACAAACCGTGTTAGGCTATGTCATAATGGGGTCGGTCCCCACATCACCTGTACCCCAACATGGAACTCCGCTCTGCTGTTTCGTTCAGTGCAGCGATGAATCCGAATCCGTTGATTCGCCATTCTTTCGAGAAGCTATTGATGCCACACGTAAGCGATACTTCTGTCTCGGAAGGAAGTTAGACTCCGCGTCCGCCCCATGCTCCGCTTGTAATGAGGCCTTTCGCGGATGCATTCAAAATGGGTATCTATTCCCGATTCTCGATGCCGATGGTTGTACCATTCACCCGGCAGTCCGTCTGTGTCCTATATCAACTCAATGATTAGCAATACTAATTAAGTAGACACTTCACCCCACTGTAAATATCGTTATTTTCTTATCTCTTTGTTTGTTTTACTATCGCTTATTTTTTCTTAAAGGTGACCCTTTAAGGCGGGGGGAATGTTAACGCCAATATGCAAACTTTATTATTTTATCATGTAACGCCATCTATTGGGCGCCGACAAAGTTAATGTTCCGCGCGCGACTCGCTAGTTCTTAGTATTTAGTCAAAAACACCACCGTATTTTCTTTAAATTATAAGATTGTCATGCGAGCCACTTCCGCTACCTATCCCGTTCCCGCACAGCCTCAGCGCATACGCGCGACAGAGATAGCTGTCTCCGCTATCGACAAATCGGAAGGAAGAAGATGGCCCACCGACCCCAGTTCGATACGGCTCCCGCTGCGCACGCCATCGCCGCAGGCGTCGCTCCGCTTCAGCTCGTGAAAAACCCATAAACTCTATTAAATCGAGAGCTCTCGCGATTGTGTATTTGTGTACTTAAAGTGATTGTGTAGTGGGTGAATTCGGAGTCGCCATAATTGCGCCTGGAGCGACTTAGGCCTCCGGATCCAGCAGCACGTGCCACACCCGAGGATTTCGCGGAAACCAAGCCGAGTTTTCCCATCATAAAACCCATACGCCTTCTCATCAAGGATTATAGAGGTACTGTGCATTCCCCATTTCCTTTTTCGTGATTACTCGTATGACAATCTCGCGTCTTGAAGCCCTCCCGCAAAACGTAAAATATTATCCGCCATTTTTCTTATAAACTAGAACCCGCGCCATACAGTCCACAAAAATTCATTTTCCCGCTCAGCTTTGGCAGCTCCAACGACATCAAAACTGTCATCCAAATGGAAACCAATAACACGGAGGAGCGAGCTGCGATCGCGAAAGTTGCCCGTAATTGCTGCCGAGAGGCAAACACCAACTAATCTAAGTTGCTGGCACTGTTGACGCAACGACACGTGCACACTGAAGCTGGGGAACTGCTAAAGTAACTATTTAAAATGCCCTTTTGATGACCAAGCGTGAGGTCTTGTACAGTCAGCGTCATACTACGAAGCATCCAAGGTGAGTAAAAAGTTCGACACACCATACTATTTCTATGGTGTTCCAAACTATTTGGCTAACTTGGAAGCTTCAAACTATACGACGCCGACTGTACCACTTGATTGTCATTGTCAAGATCCTGAGCCCTGAGATTTCTGTGATCCAACATTCCTGGTTATTAAGGAAAGTTAACCCTTATAAGATCGTTTCGTTGTCTGTCTGTCATTAAAGACCTTTTTTCTTGGGAATGCGAAATAAAATAGGAATTTATACCCAATACTGAGCTTTGGTACTTTCATGCTGATCCGGGAGCAAAGAAAAAACATAGAATGTACCAGTTTCTTCTCTTCCCGCGCAGATGGTAAAAGCCCATCGAAGGAGTGAACGAAAATCATAGGAATCATGTTATATAGGTGGTGTGGCTAGCAACCCATCATTGTATTGATTCCCCTTTCCATCCATATGCCCCTGCTAAACGTGGTCTTACGGTCTTGTTACCTTAGTCTCTGTCCAGCCCGTAAGGGATAAAGACGTGATTTATGTATGCATGTATGTCAGTCCGATACTTATGCTACTACATACAACAGGTCCACATGGTAGCCTCTAGCTAGGTAATGGCCTCTCAAGCAAGGGGTCGTGGGTTCGAATCCAGCTCGCACCTCCTAGTTTTTTGGTGCTCATGTTTGTAATTAAATAACAAAATTTGGTACAGAGATAGTTTTAATCCTGACGAAGGACGTCATTATACATTGTGTCCCGAAAAATGACATATTTCTTATGGGATAAGCGACTTCTGGGCAGAAGTTAATCCTACTAATAAATAAATAAATATCTTGAGACAAATTACACCAATTGACCCAGCCCCAAACTAAGCAAAGCTTGTGCTATGGGTACCAGGCAACGGATAAACATACTTATATAATGTAGATAAATACATACTTAAATACATACAACATCCATGACTCGGGCACAAACATTCGTATTCACCATACAACTGTCTGCCCCTACCGGGATTCGAACCCAGGACCTCTAGCTTCATAGTCAGGGTCACTGACCACTAGGCTATCCGGTCGTAAAATAAATGCGAAAGTTTGTGACAATGTGAGTGAGTTAGTGAGTGTGTATGTTTGTTCCTTCTTCACACTGAAACGACTGAACGGATTTGGATATAATTTGGAACGAAGATAGCTTGTACCGTAGATTAAAGCATAGGCTACGTTTTATTCCGGAAAATTGCATAGTTCCCGTGGGATAGCGATAAATGTGTCAAAGATCGCAGCTGCCTAGAATATACTATCAACATCAGTTAACAACATTTTACGCGGACAAACTCGCGGGCAGAAGCTAGTATTTACCCGTGTTTTTAGCTATCCCAGTTTCGTTCCAAATCGTAATTATACTGAATTCCGAACAGGAAATTGAATATCGGACATTGATGCTTCCCGACACCAAGGGCGACGTCAAAATTTATTATTATGCAAAATCGTTACGCTCCATCGAGTAGATCATCAGTTACTTTGAACCTTTATAAATTCAGAGCGTGACTTGTTTTTTATGCGGCAAGGCAAGCAAACGATGGTAAGTGATATCCTCCACCTATGGGCACTGAAACAGTCTCAAACCAAGATTAACTAGAATCTGTCAAAGCGAATGAATTTGTTACAGAATTTATAAACAGTAAATTAGTCTCAAATACGCTTAGTTGCGGAAAGCGCCATCTATAGGATAATAGCGGCAAATCACTATTGACAGTGAGCCAAAATCTGCAAGCAAGCTAAGTTAGTAGTACAATTTTAAGAAATAGAGGGCGTTAGTGGTTATACAAAATTACAATAATGATTTAATTATATTAGAAATAGGTAGATAATTTGTAACTAACAAGTAAAGAGAATGCTAGAATGCCAACGTTAATATATAATCAAATTATTATCCACGAATAATCTATATAGGGCTCGGAAAACACGAGAGTTAGAATGATAAACATTTGTATTTATTATGAGGAAATTATCTAAAATGCAAGGAAAAGAGAATCGGAAACAATTAAAGTATAGTATTTAGTACATTCTGTAAAGGTTTCATAAATATTGGTACAGCACCAACAGCATTGGAGGATTGCAGATTTGTTGCAAGCCTAGATAAGTTACAGTAAATTGACCGGCTAGAATAAGTATTCTTACCGTCTGAGTATACTTTTTTACATGGTGTGACGAGTCAGGAACAAACATAAATCCCTAGTGTTTGAGTTTACCATGAACCGACGTCTGTCACAAAAACTGTGAGGTCTGTGACAAACAGACGCGACGACGGACTTTGTTACATTAAGTGTTTTTAGAGTTGATCAATAGCGTCTGGCTGTTCACAGAGGGGTGCTCGTTCCAACACTAATGTACGGTAGCGAAAGTTGGGTATGGCGAAAGAAGCATGAAAGTAGAATAAATGCTGTAGAAATGAGAGCGTTATGAAGTATGGAAGGTGTATCACTGAAAGATAGAATAAGGAATAGTGTGATAAGGGAACGTGCTGGTGTGAAAGAGGATATAGTGACTTGGGTAGAAAAAAGTATGCTTAGTTGGTTTGCTCACGTAAAGAGGATGGATAAGAGAAAATTAACTAAACAGATTTATATGGTGAGTGTGAATGGGTTCGTTGAGAGGGGAAGGTCTAGACGGACGTTCCGTGACCAAATTGAGGACGTTTTGGAAAAAGGTCAGGTCAAGAGGACCCGAAACCGACGAGTATGTATGAAGAGATTGATGAATGTGGATGAAGCGAAAGAGGTATGTCAGGATCGTAGCAAGTGGATTAAAGTAGTGTCTGCCTATCCCTGAGGGAAAGAGGCGTGACGGTATGTATTTATTTATGTATCAATAATATTTCTCTAAGCATAGTAAAACTAAACATGGCTGCCGTTATGAAATCGCCATTACGGCGCACCCTTACTCTGAGTTAGATTTGATAACTGTGCCCCTAATTATCTTGCCAAATGAGAAAACTATCGACGCATCAACGTAAACAAAATACACAGGATTCATCTCCCTATATTTTTCTTTGATGTAAAAGAATTTGTGTGAATTCGCGACAAAAAATCGCCTAAAATCTACAACATGGAGGAGTTCATACCGCACCAAAAAAAAGGTTTTTTTTATACGACAAGGAAGGCAAACAAAAAAGTGGGACATTAACTCCGTTATTCATAAACGCAGTTTGTCCTTATCCGTGAATGGTAAATTACGAAGTGACAGATAAGGACAAACGATTACTGAGCCAGCAGAAGCCTACAGAGCGTTTATGAATAAGGGGGTTAGTGTTAAGTGGATTCAATAGAGGATTGCAGATGGGTTGCCAGCCTAGAGAACTAAGATAATAAATAATAATAATAATAATATCTTGGGACAATTGACACCAATTGACCTAGCCCCAAACTAAGCAAAACTTGTAATATGGGCACTAGACAACGGATAAACATACTTATATAGATAAATACATGCTTAAATACATATTAAACATCCAAGACTCGAGAACAAACATTCGTATTTTTCATACAAATACCTGCCCCGACCGGGGATCGAACCCGGGACCTCAAGCTTCATAGTCAGGTTCTCTAACCACTGGGCCATCCGGTCGACAATATATAGAATAGCTCGTGAAACGTTAATTTCACGGGCTGTCTTACTCTCCAGGCTAGAACACAGTAGCGCAAGCACTGCTGCTTGGCGACAGGATTTAGCAAGCAAAACGGTGGCAGCGATGCGGACTGGTCGTGCAAGACCCCTTCAATTTTTTGCAACGTACCTATGTATGATGGATGGTCCGGGTGAAATCTTGCGACTCAATTTTGAAGCAAATATCTTTAGCCTTGATCTAAAATTTCATACTTGAGTAAGTCGGATGACTACAATAATCTGGTAGTGGAGTTGTGGTGACCCAGCCAGGATGTTTCCGCAGGAGGGAACTCCTCAACGGTTGGTCCGATTGACGTGAAATTTGGTACACATAATGTAAGACGGATGATAATGCAAGTACAGTCAGCATTAAGTGCAGTCAGCAAAATAAAGGTATTAAAAATTAAATTTTTGCAAGAAATTTTGTAACTTTATTGTATAAAAGAGAAAGAGTTTTTAGCGTATAGCGACCAAAGTAGTAGGTACAAATTTTGTAAAAATGTCAAGTGTATACAATAAAATTAGTCTATTCAAATTTAAATAATCAAAATCATTATTGCTACAAAATACCAACCCAATATAAAATGCTCTGAACCACCATAAAAAATGGGGACCAAGTAAACCTGAATCACAATATTCATAGTACCTAATTATGTAAGAGATTCGCGTACAAACACCTAAATTTGGAAGATATAATTTAGTGCTTTTCAGCCGTGAAAAATATTCAAAATACACAAAACCAGTCCCATTGAACAGTTTAAAAGACCAACATAATTTTTAAGTTTATCTTTCCTTTTACCCCAACTTTTGTGCAGATGGCGGATTCTCACGATGAAATTCTTTACAAAAACCGTTTTTGTATTTATATAAACTTTCTTAAGCGGTAAATGTGCGGTCGGTTTGATTCTTTGTTTTCTTAGATCTTTAATTTTAGAGTTTGCGATGTAAGTTTTAAAAAACGAAAACTCTTTTCGGGTGGCGAACGGGATTCGAACCCGCGCTTCTAGGGCATACGCGTCAAGGTGTCCTACCAATTGAATCAACGGAACTCAAAAAGGGAAAAGTGAGACGCACCTACTTTGTCCGTACACCTTTTTTATCTAAAGAAACTTAGCTCACAAAGCCACTATATTATTCATCCCTCAGCCCGTGGAAGATAAAATATGGGAGCGAAGGAATGGAGGAGGCATACCGACTAAAAAACCTCCGGTATTCCCTCAACTGCCAGACAGCGGGTGCTATGGGAGCATAGTGTGAACCACGGCACCCGCTGGCCGGCCCAGCCACCCAAGCTGGACCTCCCCCCCCTAGCACGGTGGGCCTTTAAGGATGCTAGGGGATCCCAAGGCCCCTAACAACAGGCAATCGTAGGTTAACCTAACCTAACGCTAGACTAGAACACATGGCGGTAATCTAACTCACACAATACTGAGACTCAAAATGCAGTTTACCATTTCGTTATCACAATAGCTGTCACAAACCGTCAAAAACTCACTCAAAACTAACGTAAGCTATTGTCCGTGGACACAAAAGCACCCTCGCTAACATTACGTGGATATAATCAACCGTAATGTGTAACGTATAGAGTACAATTTGAAAAATGGTGCATAGAACCTTGGTACAGGGAATGGAAGGCCGGTCGGGGAACTTTTTTGTCTGCACGTCATGCCACACGAGGAGATACCTCATAGAGACAAAGCTTCATGGAAAAGTAATCTATACATATAAAATTCAAAGTCCTGACTGACTGACTGACTGACTGACTGACTGACTTAACTATATATCAACGCACAGCCCAAACCACTGGACTTAGAGACTTGAAATTTTGCACATAGATACCTTATACAATGTAGGCATCCACTAAGGAAGGATTTTTGGCAATTCCCACGGGATAAGGAAAAAACGGGAATTATATATTCGACTCGAGTGACGCTATCTCAGTAACTATAATAACTAGACTCTTCAAATTTGATACAAAAGTAGGTGATTACAAAACGAAGAAACTGATTTCAGGATTTTTGGAAATTCCCACGGGATAAGGAAAAAAACGGGATTTATATATTCAGTTAAACGAAATCCTATGAACTATAATTACTAGACTGTTCAAATTTGGCATAGAAGTAGGTGATTATAATAGTAAAATAATGTCTTAATGATTTTTGGAAATTCCCACGGGATAAGGAATAAAACGGGATTTATATTTTCAGTTCTACGGATTCGATTTTTCGTTTTACTGGTCGTATAAAACTGAAATTTGCCTTCAAGTTCCCTTGGGGAGTGTAAACAATAAAAAAAGGATTCCCGAAATTCCCACGGGAACGGGAAAAACGGGACTTTTCGTTTTACTGGTTGCAGAAAGCTGAAATTCGGCATGTAGGTTGCTTCGGGAGTGCAGAGGAGCATTAAGAGAGTACTTTCCCAAATTCCCACGGGAATGGGAAAAATATTTGTTTACAAAGAAATACTGCGGTAGGCATAATATGGCTAGAAAATTGAAATTTGGCACACATATACCTTGAGTATCCTAGAGGTGCACTAAGAAGGTATTTTTCGAAATTCCCACGGGATAGGGAAAAAACGGGATTTTTTGTTTTACTGGTCGTAGAAAGCTGAAATTTGGTAAGAGCCTTCCTTGATGAGTGTATGGGAGCACTAAGAAAGGATTTCCAGAAATTCCCACGAGAACAGGAAAAACGGGGTTTTTCGTTTTACTGGTCGTAGATAGTTGAAATTTAGCATTTAGCTTCCTTAGGGAGTGTAACGGAGCATTATAACAAAGGATTTCCTAACATTTTTACGGGAACGGGAAAAACCAGGATTTTACGTTCCCAGACGAAACAGCGGAAGAAAGAGACTTAACATTTATAACGTGTGTTTCTTTAAAGGCTTTAAGTGTAATCCGAAAGCACTCCCCAAAATTTTCACGGGAACGGGAAAAAACTTATTTTTTCGTTTTACATCTTAGCGCGTACGAAGTCGCGGGCAAAAGCTATTTGGGGTAGGTATATTTTAGGACAGCCCTTTAGGTTAGGTTAGGTTTGTTTTATAAAAATCCTGCAATATTTACAGTTTCAGAAAAATTAAGGCAGCGGGGCTTTGCATGCTTGATTGCATACTTGCTTTCATGCATGCTTGCATGCTTGCTTGAGTCCTTGCTTTGCATGCTTGATTGCATACTTGCTTTCATGCATGCTTGCATGCTTGCTTGCATGCATGCATGCTTGCGTGCTTACTTGCATGCATGCTTGCTTGCACGCTTGCTTGCATGCATGCTTGCTTGCACGCTTGCTTGCATGCTTGCTTGCTTGCATGCTTGCTTGCCTGCTTGCATGCCTACTTGCATGCCTGCTTGCATGCCTGCTTGCATACCTACATGCTTGCAGGTTTGGGTGCTCGCTTGGTTGATTGCTAGCTTCTTTGAAATGCTCATGGTTCACGCGTGCGAAGCCGCGGGCAAAAGCTAGTGAGACAATAAGGACAGTGGCCATTCAGGTGGAAGTACCTACTACCTCTCAAGGTATGGCGGAAGCGGCCATCTTGGCAAATGGCGATGCATTCGGAAATGAATTTGCGAATTCGCTGCGTGTTAGTAATATGATGATTTCTCATTAAAAAATTATAGATAATATCTTAACCATACATTGCTAGATTCAGCATAAACTGCATATGCATACCTAGTAATAAATTATATTGCTTTTGCTAATGTTGACCAAATTTCAGATTCAAATTTATAACTTCTATCGTGTAACAGAACAATAAATTATTAAAGAAACTTATTTACAAGAATACACCTTTATAAGTGATCACTGGGCTTGATTGACAAATAAGCTTTACAGTCAGTGTCATGTTATCGTTACGGTCAAAGTGTCCATACATATCGGTAGACACTGTTACTCCCTTATATATATGGCGCTCATTAGGGGAGGCCTATGTCCAGCAGTGGACTAACATAGGCTGATGATGATGATGATATTTGGACACTTTGTCCGTAACGACATTAATATGACGCTGACTGTACTTATCATAAGCTCGTACAAAGCTTTGTCTCTGTGAGGATTGATTAACAAGCTTATTTTTAGCACTTCTCGTATTTCGCAACATATTGCGGTGTGAAAATTACAGCACACTAGTTGCTGACGACATTGTCGGAAACATTGGCGTAAATACGAATTTGTGGAGCGAACGGGCTTTTATGTTGCCGTGTTTGAATTAAAAATGGCTCATTTATATGAGCTGAAAGTTTCATGAATGTGTGAGTTGGAATTACAAGACGAAAATCATGTCTTTTGTCCTTGTCACACCCATACCAGTTACCATTGGAGGCGATACACTTGAAGTTGTTGACCACTACGTTTACCTTGGACAGATTGTCCAGTTAAGCATGTCTAACTTTGACAAAGAGGTGGCAGCGTTCGGGAAACTTTGCAATATCTTCTCGTCCAAAATTGCGCAGTGCCTGAAGACAAGAGTCTATAATCAGTGCGTGTTGCCAGTGATGGCTTATGGCTCTGAGACTTGGTCCTTGACTGCTAGCCTTTTGGAGAGGTTCAGTCGCGCAACGAGCTATGGAGTAAGCTATTTTTTCTTTGCGCGACAGAATCCGGAATACGGAGATTTGCATAAGAACAACGACATAGCTACGTACTTCAACAAGTGACAATGGGCAGACCACATCGCTCGTAGAACAGACAACGGGTAAGAAAAGTTCCCGAATAGCGACCACGAACCGGAAGACACACTGTTGGCCTCCCACAAGGTGGACCGACATCGTGAAAGTTACGGGAAACCGGTGGATGCAGGTGGCGAGTTGTCGTTACTGGTTGGCGTTGCTGTTGGCGTGGGTATTGTCCCTACAACAATAATAGTATTTTATACAATCGTTGCATAATGAAGGCTCTTAAAATCGAGTACCGTGTTTAGGCCACGAGGCTTGCCGAGTGGCCTAAGAAAGGTACGAGATTTTAAGGGCTAATTATGTAACTATTGTATACAATACTTTTTCTACGAGTCATCATCATCATCGTCTATCGAGGTACATACATAACCTTTTGTAAAGTACATGGGGTTAATTTTGAAAATTGTACCTTCCACTTATGAATTAATAGTAGTTATCTCCTCTGGAGTAGCGGCGAAACTAAACTTGTCACTGTCACTCATGTTTAATTCGAATTAGGGATTATTTATTTAACACCATCGATTTCGCGTCAAATAACAAACAAAACTTTTAAATTTTCGTAGCACAAAAAAGAACTAATGAGACGTCGTTATAAAGACTGTTTCTGATTGGCCAATTACTTCAATTACTAACCAATCACGTAACAGAAGAAAAAAGTTAGTGTGTTCAAAATTTCAAATGGAAGCAAATTTGCCAGATATTTCCAACTTTACATTGGGTGCGTTCCACTAAGCGCTCACGACGCTTAATCGAAGTAACTAAGTTCTAATTTTGAAATTATTATAGTCGTCTGGAGCGTTGTATAATAATCATTATAGTTGAGTTCGAAGCGCCATAGACTATCCAAGATTAAAAAGTATGTGATTTCAATTTTGTATATAAACACATAATTGACGGATTAAAATCAACGAGTAGAAAAAGAAACAAGTATTTGTTTAATATCACACATTAAGATACATCTACGTGGTAAACTTATTTTTAACACGTTAGCTACCATAAACATACATACATACAGACACAGACCACGTCTTTATCCCTTAATTATACATATAAACCTTCCTCTTGAATCACTCTATCTATTAAAAAAAACCGCATCAAAATCCGTTCTGTAGTTTTGAAGATATAAACATACATAGGGACATAGGGACAGAGAAAGCAACTTTGTTTTATACTATGTAGTGATAGTGAAGTGATGTTGACACACAACAGATGTCGCTTAGCGACAAAAAATCGCATAGTAACAAAGTCACGTGACAGCTAGTAACAGATAGAAAAATTCGAAGGGTCACCTGCCATGGGTGGTGTAGGGGTATAGCACGCGTCACGGAATGACGAGGATCCGGCTTCGATTCCCGGCCATAGCTTTACTTTTCGGATTTTTCTGTGTTCTAATTTTCAGTGTCATATTCAAATTCAAATTCAAATAATTCAAATTCAAATAATTTATTTCACATAATTTCAGGTTCAAGAAGGTCTTAAAAATAATGTTCGTATCACTAAAATCTACCCTACATGGCATGTGAAATTAAGAAATCGTCTACTTATAAGTTAAAAATTCCTGTATACTATAAAAGCATTTTTCGGCCAGCCACGTTTTTAAAGTCCGTTTAAATTTTGTAAAGGCAGGCAAATTGTTAAATATTTTTATGCACATAATATAACTATTCTTAGAAACTAATGATAAATTTTGATTTAGGAATAAACAATTTATTGCGATACTGCGAGCGTGTAGGGTTTTTATACATTACTTTGACGTGGTTAAACATATGCTCATTCCCATAAACAAATAAACTTGCATCTAAAATATACAAACTCGGTAGTGTTAAAATGTTATATTTTTTAAAAAACTTACTGTGTGTTATAGAAATTTACTGTGTGTTGATGTAAAAATATTTGATTATGTGGACAAATAAATGGTTTTTAAGTATGTATTAAAGCAGTTTGAAGCATTAGAACACCCCCGGCGTTTTAATCGTATCATTTAGTCGCGACAACGCACCGTGATTAAAATTAATACGTTGCCGTATGGAGAATGGTCCTAATTAAGGCTGTGGTGAAACAAAACTGGTCTGCGCGAGCGCTGTATAAAACTTGTAGATTAAGACCTCATTCGCACGAGCACCTTTTCAACGCCTGTTAAAAAGCGCTGGTGTAAGTGGGGTCTTAAACATGATCTGAAAGCAGGCAGCTTTAATTGAACAAAAATTAATCGTAGCTACATATTCAAATATATTAGTATTATTTTGAAAAAGTATCACTAAAATTTTCTCCCCAAGAGAAAGAGCTTGAATAAAGACAAATAGAATAGTATTTTTTTTTTTTTATATGAATAGGAAAGCAAACGAACAAGTGGGTCACCTGATGGTAAGTGTTCACCACTGCCCATAGACACCCGCAACCCCAGAGGGATTGCAGATGCGTTGCCAACCTAGAGGACTAAGATGCAATGCCTCTTGTGCCCGTAATTTCCCCGGCTGTCTTACTCTCCAAACCGGAACACAGCAGTGCAAGCACTGCTACTTAGCGGCAGGATTAGCGAGTAAGATGCTGGTAGCGATCTGGACGGACCTTGCACAATTAAAATGACAATTGAAATATCTGGAAAAAGGTGTTCACAATTTATACATATAAACCACGTCTGTATCCCTTACGGAGTAGACAGAGCCTAAGGTAACAAAACCTCAAGGCCACGTTGAGCATGATTAAGGGCGTATAGGTGGAAAGAGAAATCAAAATAGTGATGGGTTGCTAGCCGCATCGCCTATAACATGATTCCTAAGACTTTCGCCAATTCTCTCGGTGGGCTATTATCATCTGCGCGGGAAGAGAAGCAACTGGTAAATTCTATGTTTTTTCTTTACTTCCAGGCCAGCATGGAATATTTTTTTACTGAATGAATAAATAATCTAAAATCGAAGCATCATTGGTGTTTACATGTATTTGGTATTGGTGAACGTCCTGCCCACCTATCTCCTATTTAGTCGTTTTGCTTACGAGACCCTGAATACAATTTGTCGGTCACTGTAAAGACGAACCATTTGACTTCTGCTGCCTGATTCTCTGTTTAAACGAATCTTGTCTGTAAAGAGACCGCTCAAGACAATCATAGGGTGGTATTCCAAGCGTGGTGAAACAAGGAAAGTCTCAGATGGTAGGAACTTGTCGCACGAGCCAAAGGCAAGGGCGAAACATGTGACCTGGGACTTTTTTATCATCGCTCGAGCTGTGTACACAATTATACGTCTTCTCCTGGCCTGGAAGTGAAAGTTTCCGCTCGCGTAGCGGGCGGTAAATTTCTGCTTACAGCCCGGGATGACGTAATAAAATTTAAACAGTCGCTTTAGCGCAGACAAGTCTTATGAAGCACGTCATTATAATCGTTAACAACGGGTGTGTCTTTGTTATACCTCCCTGACTGTTCATAGGTGAAATTTTGGCCCATATTATTAGGAGAAAATACTTTTATTTAAAATTGGTAATAATAGCTGTAATGGAACGTGGAAACAATAGCCAGTAAATCGAACTACTGACGTTTTGGCGAAAAAGTTCCTCAAATTATTATCTGGGCGAATAATCGCTTCGCAGAAAAACTTTTTACACTTCTGTTGGGAAATATTATTTTAATAACTTCAACATCAAATTAATCGGTCAGAACAGTAACATACATTATTCTAATTCAACACCGTATGACTATTTGTTCGAAAAAATCGTCGTATCGAAAATACATTTTGTTTTTTTTTAAATCCGATGGCAAAAATACCATCAAATACCGTCAATAAAAATAGGCACGTGTTTCTTTGTTATATGTATTTCATTAATTACCTACCTTGAATTCCAAACTAATTTCCCATTCCTAAGATCACTAATTCCTCGAGATTCCCAGCGGAAGGACTGCCACAAAAGATTTTGTGACGCGAACACTATCAACGCGTCTACGTTCCAATACAAACCCTACGCCCCTCTGTCAAATTCCAGTTTCCTTCGGGCCAGTAGGCATTATAAAATCATCTTTTATGACAGCACACGCCCTGAATTCACACGAGATGAATTTTGAGGGAACTAGTTTCATAATTACTCTGCTCTGTACGTAAAAGATTTTAGAGGGTATAGATATGGAGGTTATTTGTTTTTAAGTAACCATTCACAACGTAACCATTCATTATGTTGTCCAGTACGTTGGGAGGGGAAGGCCTAGACGGACGTTCCGAGATCAAATAGGAGACGTTTTGGAAAAAGGTCAGGTCAGGAGTACCCGAAACCGACGAGCATGTATGAAGAGATTGATGAATGTGGATGAAGCGAAAGAAATATGTCAGGATCGTAGCAAGTGGAATAAAGTAGTATCTGCCTACCCCTGTGGGAAAGAGGCGTGACGGTATGTATGTATGTATTGTTTTTGAGCAAAAAGATTGGTTTAACTTACATAACCTAACAAGACCTAAAAGTCACATTTAGCATGATTGGCGGGCGTAGGTATGAAGCGGCCAGAAACATTCATTACCCTCTTGGACGCAGTCGGTTAAGTGTTCTGGTAGTCTAGTGTCGGAACATCTGCCGACCGGCGCGTGGAACTGCGCGGCCGTTCAAAATGCCGAGGACCTCATTCGCCTTCGATCCAGCGACACAGACGTCTCATGAACTAACCCCCTTGCTGCAGTCAATCCTCATATCTCACGCTCAAAATTAATATCCTTGTACCTACAGTTTCTTACGTTCATTTATTGTAAATATTCCATTCCCTTTTGATATATTTATTATACGTTGGGGTACCTATCCTGTGTATTCTACGGAGCTTCAGGAGGCACATATACAGCTAGAAAGGAGGATCAAAATAGTGATGGGTCGCTAAGCAGATCTAGGCATTTACCATCTACGCGGGAAGAGAAGCAACTGGTACATTCTACGTTTTTTTATTGCTCCCAGACCAGCATGGAAGTGCCGGACCTCAGTATTGGGTATAAGTTCCAATTTTATTTCGCATTCCTAAGAAAAAGGGTATTTAAGGACAGACAGATAGACAACGAAGTGATCTTATAAGGGGACAGAATAACAGCAAGAAATAGTTGATTCACGCAGGTACAGATTCGTGCAAAATAATCTTCCATGACATTTATGTTGAACCCCGTGCGGTTTTCAACTTAATTTGAATAAGGTTCTTATTTATAAAATAATTTAATCTGAAAGCTGCATTGTATGGACTTTAATGACATACCAGGAAAGTTGAAAACCGGATAAAATACAATGTGTCTTTAAATTGTTTCAGACTATTTCTACAGCTGTTGGATCAGTAAGATAAAACATTTTCTGTGAATATTTTACTGTAAATTTTTACCTAAATTATGTCGCCCATTAAAGAACTTACACTTTGAACTTCAACCAAGTACGAAAACGTCTGTCAGCAACAACTATGAAATCCTGAATCTAGACACGCAGGAGCGTGTCAGCCAAGTTCAAAGTAAAAGGGCCTATAGAGCTATATAAATTACAATGACGTTCAAACAATCTAACCTAGTCTGTCGAAGTTATCTAGTTTAATTTTGAGACATTGTAAACAATCGCAATAACTCCATCTGTTGGATTGATCAAAAACTAACTCACAACGCAAAAATACACCAGCTTAAATTATCGAATGGCATTTGACGTCGCGACCAACAGATGGCGCTGTTGCATACAATTAGAACTTCCTCCAACAATAACTGAACTAATTATTTCGAGCGTCAAATCACTAAAGCCGAGCGCGTCGAGAGCAATCAAGGTTGTATGTAAAGCAAACTTATGCTAATGCGTCAAACACCTGGAGACACTAGAGCGGCAACTGACAGAACAAACAATTCACCGAATGCTCACTAAATAAATTGACAGCTGGGGGGCGATTTAGAAAACACATGTGAGAACCACTCGAAAATGGTGAAAAATTGAGCTAAATTTGAAATACGAGTAGCTTAGAAGACAATTACAGCTCTGTTTAATCTTGTGAACTAGTCAAAAATTGATTAGAGCTTGTTTTGAAGATATAAACAGATTTATACCATTTTCGAGTGGTACTACCCGACATTGTCTGTTGGAGTGTCATCCCCACAAAACTATAGCATTTACCGGTAGTTTCCGTTACTTTGCGACCAGGTGCTGGAATAACATTCCCCCACCGATAAGAGGCCTAACATCTAAGAGCTCTTTTAAAAAACACCTTAGATTAATACTTTTGCAGAAGCAAGATGGTTGCTCGGTACACGACTTTGAGTGTAATTTTAAAGTGTAGATTAGGGAATGGGGTAGTTACATGCTTTTGTTTCGAACTCAAATAGTAGGGTTGTTGTAAGTTGTTGCTTTGAAGTGTCATCACCGTACCTATACAATTTGCACACACACATACACACACACACACACACACACACACACACACACACACACACACACAGCTACAGTTTCATTACACTAAACTCTAATTATTTTTGCACTGTTTGCTTTATTTTGGAATTTATAATATTTGCAGATTAATTTCATTCGTTTTCGGTCCTTGGGTTGTGGCAGAATATCAGTGTTTTGCTCCCACGAGGCATGTTGACCACTGAGCCATGGCCCTTTTGCACTGCTGCAACGCACACAACAAAATACTTATAAGTTAAGTTTAATGTGTAATTTCTTGTTTTTCTTTTTTTTTAACTTGATTGTGTGTATTGCAGTATCAAATAAACGATTTATCTATCTATCTACTATCGAGTGATGTGCTTTCAAAAATCGGGCCCCTGGAAGGTTTGGGTGGTATAGCGTGAGCTTTAAGACAAGGTCTTTGTCCGCACAGAATTATAATTTGTATCCCAGGCTGCTAGACTATTCTCAACACTTCCAACAAATATCGTTATATTTCTACTAATTTACCAAAACCTTGAAAAATTATCGCCAATCGAGGGAATAGGCGAAAATCTTAGGAATTATGTTAAAGGCGATGCGGCTAGCAACCCATCACTACTTTGATTCCCCTTTCGTGCTATACTCCCACAATGCTAAACGTGGCCTTTACGTCTTGTTACCTTACGCTTTGTCTACTCCGTAAGGGACAAAGACGTGACTTATGTATGTATGTGTATGTATGTTGAAAAATTATATACATTGATACATAAATCACGGGGTAGACAGAGCCTAAGGTAACAAGACCTAAAGGCCACGTTTAGCATTGTGGGAGTATAGGTGGAAAGGGGAATCAAAATAGTGATGGATTGCTACCCACATCGCCTGTAAAATGATTCCTAAAATTTTTGCCCATTCGATGGGCTTTTATCATCTGCGCGGGAAGAGAAGTAACTGGTACATTCTATATTTTTTCCTTCCTCGTGATGTCTATCTGATGGTGAAATCTGCATGATTTATTGACAAGTTTTGCATATTGGGGTTTTAACACTATCTCTAGTGCTTTGAGCAATGCCTACACTCGGGAACTAAGTATTCTACAATCAGAATACTGAATCCTGTTAGACGGTCTCCTCATCGCGCATTCTCTTTGAACTCTCCGAGTCTGAGAGCATATGTGCCTGCTTTTTAGTCTAAATCAATATTTAAGCGTAATTTTAAAGTTAATTTTTAATGACTGCTGGAGTTTAAGATAGGAGATAATATTAGTAACGTAAAGTATGCATACAAAGTGTCTCAAGAGCTCTTGTGGAATTATTCAGGACGTTGGTTTAGTAAGATTGAACACTTTATTCACATTTTATTGAATCAGGCGTTACTTTGCGTTTATGTCTTCACTCTGACGTTATCTGCGCGGACGAAGTCGCGGGCAGAAGCTAGTAAAATATAAAAGAAAATATTCTAAAATAATTTTAAGATAGACTTAGGTTGACCAACGTTGGCCAACGTTGGCCCAACACGTTGGGCAACAAACAGCGTCCCGGAGTCGTTTCCGTACTCCAGACAACAAATCAGCAGCCCTGTAATCTGCTCGAGTCAAAACTCGGGACGTGAATCGCAGGTAGAATAAATTACGAGCAAGACCTTGCGAAAACATGATAGCTAATATTCGGAACAATATTCGGATAGGGCATTATAATTCGGTTTCGTTTTATTTTTGTAAAGTGTGATGGCTAAAGAATGTCGGCCATGATGATAGTAAATAAACACCACCATCGCAAGACGCAACCAGAATATTTCAGACGGGAATATATTAAAAACCCATGGAGGGAATGGGCGAAAATCATAGGAATCATGTTATAGGCCATGCGGCTAGCCGCCACCTCCGTAGCCAACCCATCACTATTTTGACTCCATTTTTTGCCATTTATACGCCCACAATTAAAAATATTTTACTCAATATAAAATTATTTATATATAGTGTGTATGTATGCACGTGTTTAATGATATTTAGTAGTTTATTTTTTAATTGTTTGTTGTATTTTGAGATGTACGCTCTATTGTGGCTTTCACTATATGGATATTTTAAACTCACTCTTTGTCGGTCTCTCGCTTAATGCTCCTCTCATTTACTCAAAGGTTAACTGGTAGAGATCCCTTATAGGGATAAGTTCGCCTTTGTGCATATATTTAAGGTCTTTTTTTGTGATTTGTCTCTACTTCTCTATATTTGTACAATAAAGCATTTACTTACTTACTTACTTACTTATTTTACTTAACTTTCATCACAATATTCAACAATACTTGTCACATTTATTGTAAATTAGTTGGTAGCTCTATCCTACGCGTACCAATTTATAATCTACTTTTTCTAAGCCATTTCTCCTATGTCTTTTGTCCTCTTCTGTATTTTGGGGTCAGACCTCCGGTTTTTCAGTCACCACATTGTGCACGCTTTACCATTTCTGGATTAATCGACTGCCTTCAAATCGTTGAAAATATTTCCCTTGCAGCAGCATGTCAGCCGGGACCTTGCGGTGTCTTTTCTTACAAGACTCCCCATCCTACGTTTCTCATAAATTTTTAGACATCCTCTTGCGTCATGTAACACTATACATACAATACACATACACAAATCACGTCTTTATCCCTTACGGGGTAGACAGAGCCTAATGTAACAGGTACCTACAGGCCACAATTAGCAAGATTGAGGGCGTATAGGTGGAAAATGGAATCAAAATAGTGATGGGTTGCTAGCCTCATCGCCTATAACATGATTCCTATAAGCTTCGCCCATTCCCTCGGTGTCTTTTACCATCTGCGCGGGTAGAGAAACAACTGGTACATTCTATGTTTTTTCTTTGCTCCCAGACCAGCATGGAAGAACACTATCCCAAAAACTATTTCCAAAATGAATTTCCACAAGCACACAGTCAAATTTCTCGCTCTAAAATCGCTTCCATCGAATATTTGAAAGTTTTGAATGCCTCATCCAACGGCGCCCGGCTCGGCATATTGCGGCTTAATCTGCATGACGTTACCGCGTCTCGACTCATCCATAATTCACATAATGAGACATAACAGGGAACCAGTGGACTGGACGTAAGCTGAAGACCTGTATTTTATCTTCATCAGCTGGAAGTATACCTCAAGCGGACGATGGGAAGACTGTGCTCGCGAAGAGTTCGCTCATCGCTATTCCGTGGGAACTACGTAGTTTTCGGGATGAAAAGTAGAAAACTTTAAAACTTTTATTGGAGGAGCGGGATCTTTACCACAATTACTAGATTATGTTTACTTGGTAGGACTCACGAGGTTCCAACCGTGTCTATTTATTGTGTAACTGTAAATAATTATGTCACCCATTAAACATTTTAATTTTAATATTTCGTCCTTCCTTTCGGCTCTGGTCTGACTCGAAGACTAACAAAAAAGTAGTATAAATTTGTATTTGACATTGGTTTTTTATCCACGCCGTCATAATGGTAGAATACAATTTTAACAACATTATTATTCTCTTTAAACCTAAAGTCGGGCTAAAGTTGTGAGGGAAAAATAGGAAGAAGAAATTCTCGTTTTGGGGCTCACTATCACTTCCAAGGATGTCACTACCGTAGATGTAATAACTCTTTCAAATATATTTTGAGAAAACGCTGATGTTATTTTTGACTAAAACAATGTGTGATAAGTAAGCTCATAATAAGATTAACTTTTTTGAAGTATTAGACATAGTTATTACATCCACGTTAGTGACATCCATGGAAATGACAATGTTTTTTTTTTATATGAATAGGAAGGCAAACGAGCAAGTGGGTCACCAGATGGTAAGTGATCACCACTGCCCATAGACACCCGCAACCCCGGAGGGATTGCAGATGCGTTGCCAACCTAGAGGACTAAGATGCAATGCGTCTTGTGCCCGTAATTTCCCCGGCTGTCTTACTCTCCACACCGGAACACAGCAGTGCAAGCACTGCTACTTAGCGGCAGGATTAGCGAGTAAGATGGTGGTAGCGATCCGGACGGACCTTGCACAAGGCCCTATCACCCGCAAAACACAAAACAAACAACACAAAAAAAACCTTTTAATCTGCATTCTAAATCCGTATGCTCAAAGAAGTTCACCTAGGTACTTCCTTTGAAGTAGGTAAACTTCTTAGTTTACATATCAATTTTCGTACACTCCAGCTCTCTTTACATTCGTCACGATTGTTCCGTTCATAGTTTTGCTGTGAATATTTTCACAGTCCCTCAAAGGGAATAAAAAATGTCGCGACGCCGACTCCATTTATTTCCAATTCCCACACTGAAGGAGACAAATCAAAGGCGTTTGTATTGCGGAAAAGCTGCATACATTATTAAGGAACAGCTCTGATAAACCGACGAATTTCGTATCCGAGCAAAGTTATCTTTTACGTGCCGGATTTCATTATTAACTTTAAACCTCGCATGGGGTTTGTGATTAGAGACGACTTTCCGACGATCTACTTCCCAAAACCGCAGAGTTACATTTGCGTTGTGGAATTTGTTGGAATTGATTTTGCTTTCTGTTGAAATTTTGAGAGCTTTATGGTCGACGCGGAAGGTTGGGAATTGTGTTAGAGCTTTGTTCCTAGCTGATTTGTTTATGTTTGTAATTGTATATTTGATTCTATTTGGCCACGTAGCCTAAATTATCAACTTTGCTCAAAATGTTGACATTCCTCGAAGCGAGTAAGCGTTTGGTGCGAGCCAAATAATTTTGTAGTCTCTCGACAATTGAAGTTCCGGATGAGGTGAGATATTGTGTATCGTTTTAGTCTGTCAAAGCATATTCTAATTAATTGTGTGCTTGTGAAATTGCTCAGCGATGGAGACAATAGTGCTTGACATTGTGTCTGTTTAATTTTAACTTAGTTTATTTTAACGTCAATGATTTCAATATTCATTCGTCATCATCTAAGGTTTTTGGCTTTTGTTTTAGCTGCGTTTTAATGTTCCGTGCCTGTTCATAATTATATTCTGTCAAAATTTAGATTGTCATTTTATTTAATTACATTACGTTATAATTATTTTTTTGTACAATACTTTTCCGATTTTTAAAAAATTAAAAAGTCCTCTGCCAACAAAAATTTAAAACATCACCATGAATTGAGTGTAGCGTTATTTTCCGAAGGTGATTCATGAATTAAAATCAATACTTTGTTACAGTTCCCGGCAAACATCTTCAGCCTGACCTTGAAAGCAGGAGCTAATTGAACGTTTCTTTGGTACAAAAGTACAAGCGGGAACTTAGCCCACCACGTCATCCTAGCACAAGAAGTTTGCCGTAAGAGACAGAGAGAGAGAGAGAGAGAGAGAGAAAAATTTCATTTACACGCATTCGATACACATCATCACTACATAGTATAAAACAAAGTCGCTTTCCGCTATCTGTCGGTCCTTATGTATGCTTAGATCTTTAAAACTACGCAACGGATTTCGATGCGGTTTTTAGTAATAGATAGAAAGAAGAAAGAAAGAAAGAAAATACATTTATTTGACGCATAGGACAACAACAGCCCCAACTAAAAATCAACAAAACAAAAAAAAAAGGAAAAATAACAATTAGTGTGTCGCTGTCCAACGTTTATGTATGCATGTATGTCAGTCCGATACTTATGCTACTACATACAACAGGTCCACATGGTAGCCTCTAGCTAGGTAATGGCCTCTCAAGCAAGGGGTCGTGGGTTCGAATCCAGCTCGCACCTCCTAGTTTTTTGGTGCTCATGTTTGTAATTAAATAACAAAATTTGGTACAGAGATAGTTTTAATCCTGACGAAGGACGTCATTATACATTGTGTCCCGAAAAATGACATATTACTTATGGGATAAGCGACTTCTGGGCAGAAGTTAATCCTACTAATAAATAAATAAATATCTTGAATCAAATTACACCAATTGACCCAGCCCCAAACTAAGCAAAGCTTGTGCTATGGGTACCAGGCAACGGATAAACATACTTATATAATGTAGATAAATACATACTTAAATACATACAACATCCATGACTCGGGCACAAACATTCGTATTCACCATGCAACTGTCTGCCCCTACCGGGATTCGAACCCAGGACCTCTAGCTTCATAGTCAGGGTCACTGACCACTAGGCTATCCGGTCGTAAAATAAATGCGAAAGTTTGTGACGATGTGAGTGAGTTAGTGAGTGTGTATGTTTGTTCCTTCTTCACACTGAAACGACTGAACGGATTTGGATATAATTTGGAACGAAGATAGCTTGTACCGTAGATTAAAGCATAGGCTACTTTTTATTCCGGAAAATTGCATAGTTCCCGTGGAATAGCGATAAATGTGTTAAAGATCGCAGCTGCCTAGAATATACTATCAACATCAGTTAACAACATTTTACGCGGACAAACTCGCGGGCAGAAGCTAGTATTTACCCGTGTTTTTAGCTATCCCAGTTTCGTTCCAAATCGTAATTATACTGAATTCCGAACAGGAAATTGAATATCGGACATTGATGCTTCCCGACACCAAGGGCGACGTCAAAATTTATTATTATGCAAAATCGTTACGCTCCATCGAGTAGATCATCAGTTACTTTGAACCTTTATAAATTCAGAGCGTGACTTGTTTTTTATGCGGCAAGGCAAGCAAACGATGGTAAGTGATATCCTCCACCTATGGGCACTGAAACAGTCTCAAACCAAGATTAACTAGAATCTGTCAAAGCGAATGAATTTGTTACAGAATTTATAAACAGTAAATTAGTCTCAAATACGCTTAGTTGCGGAAAGCGCCATCTATAGGATAATAGCGGCAAATCACTATTGACAGTGAGCCAAAATCTGCAAGCAAGCTAAGTTAGTAGTACAATTTTAAGAAATAGAGGGCGTTAGTGGTTATACAAAATTACAATAATGATTTAATTATATTAGAAATAGGTAGATAATTTGTAACTAACAAGTAAAGAGAATGCTAGAATGCCAACGTTAATATATAATCAAATTATTATCCACGAATAATCTATATAGGGCTCGGAAAACACGAGAGTTAGAATGATAAACATTTGTATTTATTATGAGGAAATTATCTAAAATGCAAGGAAAAGAGAATCGGAAACAATTAAAGTATAGTATTTAGTACATTCTGTAAAGGTTTCATAAATATTGGTACAGCACCAACAGCATTGGAGGATTGCAGATTTGTTGCAAGCCTAGATAAGTTACAGTAAATTGACCGGCTAGAATAAGTATTCTTACCGTCTGAGTATACTTTTTTACATGGTGTGACGAGTCAGGAACAAACATAAATCCCTAGTGTTTGAGTTTACCATGAACCGACGTCTGTCACAAAAACTGTGAGGTCTGTGACAAACAGACGCGACGACGGACTTTGTTACATTAAGTGTTTTTAGAGTTGATCAATAGCGTCTGGCTGTTCACAGAGGGGTGCTCGTTCCAACACTAATGTACGGTAGCGAAAGTTAGGTAGGTATGGCGAAAGAAGCATGAAAGTAGAATAAATGCAGTAGAAATGAGAGCGTTATGAAGTATGGAAGGTGTATCACTGAAAGATAGAATAAGGAATAGTGTGATAAGGGAACGTGCTGGTGTGAAAGAGGATATAGTGACTTGGGTAGAAAAAAGTATGCTTAGTTGGTTTGCTCACGTAAAGAGGATGGATAAGAGAAAATTAACTAAACAGATTTATATGGGGAGTGTGAATGGGTTCGTTGAGAGGGGAAGGTCTAGACGGACGTTCCGTGACCAAATTGAGGACGTTTTGGAAAAAGGTCAGGTCAGGAGTACCCGAAACCGACGAGTATGTATGAAGAGATTGATGAATGTGGATGAAGCGAAAGAGGTATGTCAGGATCGTAGCAAGTGGAACAAAGTAGTGTCTGCCTATCCCTGAGGGAAAGAGGCGTGACGGTATATATTTATTTATGTATCAATAATATTTCTCTAAGCATAGTAAAACTAAACATGGCTGCCGTTATGAAATCGCCATTACGGCGCACCCTTACTCTGAGTTAGATTTGATAACTGTGCCCCTAATTATCTTGCCAAATGAGAAAACTATCGACGCATCAACGTAAACAAAATACACGGGATTCCTCTCCCTATCGTTTACTTTGTTGTCAAAGAATCTGTGTGAATTCGCGACAAAAAGTCGCCTACAATCTACAACATGGAGGAGTTCATACCGCACCAAAAAAAGTTTTTTTTATACGACAAGGAAGGCAAACAAAAAAGTGGGACATTAACTCCGTTATTCATAAACGCAGTTTGTCCTTATCTGTAAAAGGTAAATGTCGAAGTGACAGATAAGGACAATGAATTGCTGAGTCAGCAGAAGCCTACAGAGCGTTTATGAATAAGGGGGTTAGTGTTAAGTGGATTCAATAGATGATTGCAGGTGGGTTGCCAGCCTAGAGAACTGAGATAGAATAGCTCGTGAGACGTTCATTTCACGGGCTGTCTTACTCTCCAGGCTAGAACACAGTAGCGCAAGCACTGCTGCTTGGCGACAGGATTTAGAAAGCAAAACGGTGGCAGCGATGCGGACTGGTCGTGCAAGACCCCTTCAATTTTTTGCAACGTGTGTATGATGGTCCGGGTGAAATCTTGCGACTCAATTTTGAAGCAAATATCTTTAGCCTTGATCTAAAATTTCATACTTGAGTAAGTCGGACAATACAATAATCTGGTAGTGGAGTTGTGGTGACCCAGCCAGGATGTTTCCGCAGGAGGGAACTCCTCAACGGTTGGTCCGATTGAGTTGAAATTTGGTACACATAATGTAGGACGGATGACAATGCAAGTACAGTCAGCATTAAGTACAGTCAGCAAAAAAAGGTATTAAAAATTAAATGTTTGCAAGAAATTTATTAACTTTATTGTGTAAAAGAGAAATAGTTTTTAGCGTATAGCGACCAAAGTAGTAGGTGCAAATTTTGTAAAAATTTCAAGTATGTATACAATAAAATTAGTCCATTCAAATTTAAATAATCAAAATTATTATTGCTAAAAAATACCAACACAATATAAAATGCTCTGAACCACCATAAAAAATGGGGACCAAGTAAACCTGAATCACATTATTCATAGTACCTAATTATGTAAGAGATTCGCGTACAAACACCTCAATTTGGAAGATATCATTTGGTGCTTTTCAGCCGTGAAAAATATTCAAAATGCACAAAACCAGTCCCATTGAACTGTTTAAAAGACCAACATAATTTTTAAGTTTATCTTTCCTTTTACCCCCAACTTTTGTGCAGATGGCGGATTCTCACGATGAAATTCTTTACAAAAACCGTTTTTGTATTTATATAAACTTTCTTAAGCGGTAAATGTGCGGTCGGTTTGATTCTTTGTTTTCTTAGATCTTTAATTTTAGAGTTTGCGATGTAAGTTTAAAAAAAACGAAAAATATTTTCAAGTGGCGAACGGGATTCGAACCCGCGCTTCCAGGGCAAACGCGTCAAAGTGCCCTATCAATTGAATCAACGGAACTCAAAAAGGGAAAAGTGAGACGCACCTACTTTGTCCGTACAACTTTTTTATCTAAAGAAACTTAGCTCACAAAGCCACTATATTATTCATCCCTCAGCCCGTGGAAGATAAAATATGGGAGCGAAGGAATGGAGGAGGCATACCGACTAAAAAACCTCCGGTATTCCCTCAACTGCCAGACAGCGGGTGCTATGGGAGTGTAGAGTGTATAGTATAGTGTGAACCACGGCACCCGCTGGCCGGCCCAGCCACCCAAGCTGGACCTCCCCTCCCTAGCACTGTGGGCCTTTAAGGATGCTAGGGGATCCCAAGGCCCCTAACAACAGGCAATCGTACGCTAACCTAACCTAACGCTAGACTAGAACACATGGCGGTAATCTAACTCACACAATACTGAGACTCAAAATGCAGTTTACCATTTCGTTATCACAATAGCTGTCACAAACCGTCAAAAACTCACTCAAAACTAACGTAAGCTATTGTCCGTGGACACAAAAGCACCCTCGCTAACATTACGTGGATATAATCAACCGTAATGTGTAACGTATAGAGTACAATTTGAAAAATGGTGCATAGAACCTTGGTACAGGGAATGGAAGGCCGGTCGGGGAACTTTTTTGTCTGCACGTCATGCCACACGAGGAGATACCTCATAGAGACAAAGCTTCATGGAAAAGTAATGAGACAATAAGGACAGTGGCCATTCAGGTGGAAGTACCTACTACCTCTCAAGGTATGGCGGAAGCGGCCATCTTGGCAAATGGCGATGCATTCGGAAATGAATTTGCGAATTCGCTGCGTGTTAGTAATATGATGATTTCTCATTAAAAAATTATAGATAATATCTTAACCATACATTGCTAGATTCAGCATAAACTGCATATGCATACCTAGTAATAAATTATATTGCTTTTGCTAATGTTGACCAAATTTCAGATTCAAATTTATAACTTCTATCGTGTAACAGAACAATAAATTATAAAAGAAACTTATTTACAAGAATACACCTTTATAAGTGATCACTGGGCTTGATTGACAAATAAGCTTTACAGTCAGTGTCATGTTATCGTTACGGTCAAAGTGTCCATACATATCGGTAGACACTATTACTCCCTTATATATATGGCGCTCATTAGGGGAGGCCTATGTCCAGCAGTGGACTAACATAGGCTGATGATGATGATGATGATGATATTTGGCCACTTTGACCGTAACGACATTATATGATGCTGACTGTACTTATCATAAGCTTGTACAAAGTTTTGTCTCTGTGAGGATTGATTAACTAGCTTATTTTTAGCACTTCTCGTATTTCGCAACATATTGCGGTGTGAAAATTACAGCACACTAGTTGCTGACGACATTGTCGGAAACATTGGCGTAAATACGAATTTGTGGAGCGAACGGGCTTTTATGTTGCCGTTTTTGAATTAAAAATGGCTCATTTATATGAGCTGAAAGTTTCATGAATGTGTGAGTTGGAATTACAAGACGAAAATCATGTCTTTTGTCCTTGTCACACCCATAACGGTTACCATTGGAGGCGATACACTGGAAATTGTTGACCACTACGTTTACCTTGGAAACATTGTCCAGTTTAGCATGTCTAACTTTGATAAAGGTGACAGCGTTCGGGAAACTTTGCGATATCTTCTCGTCCAAAATTGCACAGTGCCTGAAGACAAGAGTCTATAATCAGTGCGTGTTGCCAGTGATGGCTTATGGCTCTGAGACTTGGTGCTTGACTGCTAGCCTTTTGGAGAGGTTTAGTCGCGCAACGAGCTATGGAGAATTTTTTTTTTCTTTGCGCGACAGAATCCGGAATACGGAGATTTGCAGAAGAACTAGAGTCAACGACATAGCTGCTCTACGTACTTCAACAAGTGACAATGGGCAGACCACATAGCTCGTAGAACAGACAATGGGTAAGAAAAGTTCTCGAAGGGCGACCATGAACTGGAAGACGCAGTGTTGGCAGGCCTCCCACTAGGTGGACCGACATCGTGAAAGTTGCGGGAAACCGGTGGATGCAGGTGGCGAGTTGTCGTTGCTGTTGGCGTGCTAAGGGTATTTGTTCAACAGTGTACTTCTACAAGTTGATGATGATGATAAGTTGTAATTACATTAAATATGGCCCCATCGATCAATGCGATGATTTCGCCAATGTCAAAATAATAAACACAGACCACGTCTTTATCCCTTACGGGGTTGACAGAGCCTGAGGTAACAAAACCTAAAAGCCACGTAGACAGACACACTGGCAGCGACTTTGTTTTATACTATATGTTACAGATGTCGCTAAGCGACAAAAAATCGCATAGTAACAAAGTCACGTGACAGCTAGTAACAGATAGAAAAATTCGAAGGTTCACCTGCTATGGATGGTGTAGGGGTATAGCACGCGTCACGGAATGACGAGGATCCGGGTTCGATTCCCGGCCATAGCTTTACTTTTCGGATTTTTCTGTGTTCTAATTTTCAGTGTCATTTAGAAATTTACTGTGTGTTGATGTAAAAATATTTGATTACTAGCTTATACCCGCGACTTCGTCCGCGTAGATAAATCCCATTTTTTTCCTTATCCCGTCGGAATTTCCAAAAATCCTGAAATTAGTTTCTTAGTCTTGTAATCACCTACTTTTGTATCAAATTTGAAAAGTCTAGTTATTATAGTTACTGAGATAGCGTCACTCGGAATCGAATATATAATTCCCGTTTTTTCCTTATCCCCTGGGAATTTCCAAAAATCCTTCCTTAGTGGATGCCTACATTGTATAAGGTATCTATGTGCAAAATTTCAAGTCTCTAAGTCCAGTGGTTTAGGCTGTGCTATCCCGCGGGAACTATGAAATTTTCCGGGATAAAAATTATCCTATGTCCTTTCCCGGGACTCAAACTATCTGTATACCAAATTTCAACTAAATCGGCCCAGCAGTTTAAGCGTGAAAAGGTAACAGACAGACAGAGTTACTTTTGCATTTATAATATTAGTAAGGATTAGTAAGGATAGTAAGGATAAGGATGTGAACAAATAAATGGTTTTTAAGTATCTATTAAAGCAGTTTGAAGCATTAGAACACCCCCGGCGTTTTAATCGTATCATTTAGTCGCGACAACGCACCGTGATTAAAATTAATACGTTGCCGTATGGAGAATGGTCCTAATTAAGGCTGTGGTGAAACAAAACTGGTCTGCGCAAACTCGGTATAAATTTTGTAGATTAAGACCTCATTCGCACGAGCATCTTTTCAACGCCTGTTAAAATTACTATTACCTAATTACTTAACTGCACTATATCGCGGAGATAGCAAAGTAAAGCTACTCATATTACTTCGTTATTTACCTATAAGCAGTGACAAACCTAATTGTTTTGGTATTATTGTTTTTGATTTTGTCATTTTTGTAATATTCAATTGTTTGTGCTCCCATACTGGTCTGGGAGCAAAGAAAAAACATAGAATGTACCAGTTGCTTCTCTTCCCGCGCAGATGGTAAAAGCACATTGAGAGAATGGGCGACAGTCACAAGTATAATGTTACAGGCGATGCGGCTAGCAACCCATCACTATTTTGATCCAAAATAATTGTATTGTTTATGAATAAATATAAATAAATAAAATATAAATAAATGTGATTTGTATGTGTATGCATAAATGTCAATTGTTTTTTTATTATTTCATTTAATGTTATTTACTCCTGACAATTTCAATCTATATTCTCCTAACTTGACAATGTACAATTTATAATGTAATTTTTATTGAATGAATAAATAATCTAAAATCAAATCTAATCATCATTGGTGTTTACATGTATTTGGTATTGGTGGTCGACCTGCCCACCTATCTCCCATTTAGTGTATTGGTTACGGGACCCTGAATAAGTTTTGTCGGTCACTGTAAAGACGAACCATTTGACTTCTACAGCGTGATTCTCTGTTTAAACGCATCTTGTCTGTAAAGAGATCGTTCGAGACAATCATATAGGGTGGTATTCCGAGCGTAGTGAAATAAGGAAAGTCTCAGATGGTAGGAACTTATCGCACGAGCCAAAGGCAAGGGCGAAACATGCGACCTGAGGCTTTTTTATCACCGCTCGAGCTGTGTACACAATTATACGTCTTCCCCTGGCCAGGAAGTGAAAGTTTCCGCTCGCGTAGCGGGCGGTAAATTTCTGCTTACAGCCCGGGATGACGTAATACAATTTTAAACAGTCGCTTTAGCGCAGACAAGTCTTATTAAGCACGTCATTATAATCGTTAACAATGGTTGTGTCTTTGTTTTACCTCCCTGACTGTTCATAGGTGAAATTTTGGCCCATATTATTAGGAGAAAATACTTTTATTTAAAATTGGTAATAATAGCTGTAATGGAACGTGGAAACAATAGCCAGTAAATCGAACTACTGACGTTTTGGCGAAAAAGTTCCTCAAATTATTATCTGGGCGAATAATCGCTTCGCAGAAAAACTTTGTACACTTGTTCTGTTGGGAAATATTATTTTAATAACTTCAACATCAAATTAATCGGTCAGAACAGTAACATACATTATTCTAATTCAACACTGTAAGTATGACTATTTGTTCGTAAATTAGCAAAAAAAAAAACGTCGTATCGAAAATACATTTTGTTTTTTTTTTAATCCGATGGCAAAAATACCATCAAATACCGTCAATAAAAATAGGCATGTGTTTCTTTGTTACATGTATTTCATTAACTACCTACCTTGAATTCCAAACTAATTTCCCATTCCTAAGATCACTAATTCCTCGGGATTCCCAGCGGAAGGACTGCCACAAAAGATTTTGTGACGCGAACACTATCAACGCGTCTACGTTCCAATACAAACCCTACGCCCCTCTGTCAAATTCCAGTTTCCTTCGGGCCAGTAGGCATTATAAAATCATCTTTTATGACAGCACACGCCCTGAATTCACACGAGATGAATTTTGAGGGAACTAGTTTCATAATTACTCTGCTCTGTACGTAAAAGATTTTAGAGGGTATAGATATGGAGGTTATTTGTTTTTAAGTAACCATTCACAACGTAACCATTCATTATGTTGTCCAGTACGTTGGGAGGGGAAGGCCTAGACGGACGTTCCGAGATCAAATAGGAGACGTTTTGGAAAAAGGTCAGGTCAGGAGTACCCGAAACCGACGAGCATGTATGAAGAGATTGATGAATGTGGATGAAGCGAAAGAAATATGTCAGGATCGTAGCAAGTGGAATAAAGTAGTATCTGCCTACCCCTGTGGGAAAGAGGCGTGACGGTATGTATGTATGTATTGTTTTTGAGCAAAAAGATTGGTTTAACTTACATAACCTAACAAGACCTAAAAGTCACATTTAGCATGATTGGCGGGCGTAGGTATGAAGCGGCCAGAAACATTCATTACCCTCTTGGACGCAGTCGGTTAAGTGTTCTGGTAGTCTAGTGTCGGAACATCTGCCGACCGGCGCGTGGAACTGCGCGGCCGTTCAAAATGCCGAGGACCTCATTCGCCTTCGATCCAGCGACACAGACGTCTCATGAACTAACCCCCTTGCTGCAGTCAATCCTCATATCTCACGCTCAAAATTAATATCCTTGTACCTACAGTTTCTTACGTTCATTTATTGTAAATATTCCATTCCCTTTTGATATATTTATTATACGTTGGGGTACCTATCCTGTGTATTCTACGGAGCTTCAGGAGGCACATATACAGCTAGAAAGGAGGATCAAAATAGTGATGGGTCGCTAAGCAGATCTAGGCATTTACCATCTACGCGGGAAGAGAAGCAACTGGTACATTCTACGTTTTTTTATTGCTCCCAGACCAGCATGGAAGTGCCGGACCTCAGTATTGGGTATAAGTTCCAATTTTATTTCGCATTCCTAAGAAAAAGGGTATTTAAGGACAGACAGATAGACAACGAAGTGATCTTATAAGGGGACAGAATAACAGCAAGAAATAGTTGATTCACGCAGGTACAGATTCGTGCAAAATAATCTTCCATGACATTTATGTTGAACCCCGTGCGGTTTTCAACTTAATTTGAATAAGGTTCTTATTTATAAAATAATTTAATCTGAAAGCTGCATTGTATGGACTTTAATGACATACCAGGAAAGTTGAAAACCGGATAAAATACAATGTGTCTTTAAATTGTTTCAGACTATTTCTACAGCTGTTGGATCAGTAAGATAAAACATTTTCTGTGAATATTTTACTGTAAATTTTTACCTAAATTATGTCGCCCATTAAAGAACTTACACTTTGAACTTCAACCAAGTACGAAAACGTCTGTCAGCAACAACTATGAAATCCTGAATCTAGACACGCAGGAGCGTGTCAGCCAAGTTCAAAGTAAAAGGGCCTATAGAGCTATATAAATTACAATGACGTTCAAACAATCTAACCTAGTCTGTCGAAGTTATCTAGTTTAATTTTGAGACATTGTAAACAATCGCAATAACTCCATCTGTTGGATTGATCAAAAACTAACTCACAACGCAAAAATACACCAGCTTAAATTATCGAATGGCATTTGACGTCGCGACCAACAGATGGCGCTGTTGCATACAATTAGAACTTCCTCCAACAATAACTGAACTAATTATTTCGAGCGTCAAATCACTAAAGCCGAGCGCGTCGAGAGCAATCAAGGTTGTATGTAAAGCAAACTTATGCTAATGCGTCAAACACCTGGAGACACTAGAGCGGCAACTGACAGAACAAACAATTCACCGAATGCTCACTAAATAAATTGACAGCTGGGGGGCGATTTAGAAAACACATGTGAGAACCACTCGAAAATGGTGAAAAATTGAGCTAAATTTGAAATACGAGTAGCTTAGAAGACAATTACAGCTCTGTTTAATCTTGTGAACTAGTCAAAAATTGATTAGAGCTTGTTTTGAAGATATAAACAGATTTATACCATTTTCGAGTGGTACTACCCGACATTGTCTGTTGGAGTGTCATCCCCACAAAACTATAGCATTTACCGGTAGTTTCCGTTACTTTGCGACCAGGTGCTGGAATAACATTCCCCCACCGATAAGAGGCCTAACATCTAAGAGCTCTTTTAAAAAACACCTTAGATTAATACTTTTGCAGAAGCAAGATGGTTGCTCGGTACACGACTTTGAGTGTAATTTTAAAGTGTAGATTAGGGAATGGGGTAGTTACATGCTTTTGTTTCGAACTCAAATAGTAGGGTTGTTGTAAGTTGTTGCTTTGAAGTGTCATCACCGTACCTATACAATTTGCACACACACATACACACACACACACACACACACACACACACACACACAGCTACAGTTTCATTACACTAAACTCTAATTATTTTTGCACTGTTTGCTTTATTTTGGAATTTATAATATTTGCAGATTAATTTCATTCGTTTTCGGTCCTTGGGTTGTGGCAGAATATCAGTGTTTTGCTCCCACGAGGCATGTTGACCACTGAGCCATGGCCCTTTTGCACTGCTGCAACGCACACAACAAAATACTTATAAGTTAAGTTTAATGTGTAATTTCTTGTTTTTCTTTTTTTTTAACTTGATTGTGTGTATTGCAGTATCAAATAAACGATTTATCTATCTATCTACTATCGAGTGATGTGCTTTCAAAAATCGGGCCCCTGGAAGGTTTGGGTGGTATAGCGTGAGCTTTAAGACAAGGTCTTTGTCCGCACAGAATTATAATTTGTATCCCAGGCTGCTAGACTATTCTCAACACTTCCAACAAATATCGTTATATTTCTACTAATTTACCAAAACCTTGAAAAATTATCGCCAATCGAGGGAATAGGCGAAAATCTTAGGAATTATGTTAAAGGCGATGCGGCTAGCAACCCATCACTACTTTGATTCCCCTTTCGTGCTATACTCCCACAATGCTAAACGTGGCCTTTACGTCTTGTTACCTTACGCTTTGTCTACTCCGTAAGGGACAAAGACGTGACTTATGTATGTATGTGTATGTATGTTGAAAAATTATATACATTGATACATAAATCACGGGGTAGACAGAGCCTAAGGTAACAAGACCTAAAGGCCACGTTTAGCATTGTGGGAGTATAGGTGGAAAGGGGAATCAAAATAGTGATGGATTGCTACCCACATCGCCTGTAAAATGATTCCTAAAATTTTTGCCCATTCGATGGGCTTTTATCATCTGCGCGGGAAGAGAAGTAACTGGTACATTCTATATTTTTTCCTTCCTCGTGATGTCTATCTGATGGTGAAATCTGCATGATTTATTGACAAGTTTTGCATATTGGGGTTTTAACACTATCTCTAGTGCTTTGAGCAATGCCTACACTCGGGAACTAAGTATTCTACAATCAGAATACTGAATCCTGTTAGACGGTCTCCTCATCGCGCATTCTCTTTGAACTCTCCGAGTCTGAGAGCATATGTGCCTGCTTTTTAGTCTAAATCAATATTTAAGCGTAATTTTAAAGTTAATTTTTAATGACTGCTGGAGTTTAAGATAGGAGATAATATTAGTAACGTAAAGTATGCATACAAAGTGTCTCAAGAGCTCTTGTGGAATTATTCAGGACGTTGGTTTAGTAAGATTGAACACTTTATTCACATTTTATTGAATCAGGCGTTACTTTGCGTTTATGTCTTCACTCTGACGTTATCTGCGCGGACGAAGTCGCGGGCAGAAGCTAGTAAAATATAAAAGAAAATATTCTAAAATAATTTTAAGATAGACTTAGGTTGACCAACGTTGGCCAACGTTGGCCCAACACGTTGGGCAACAAACAGCGTCCCGGAGTCGTTTCCGTACTCCAGACAACAAATCAGCAGCCCTGTAATCTGCTCGAGTCAAAACTCGGGACGTGAATCGCAGGTAGAATAAATTACGAGCAAGACCTTGCGAAAACATGATAGCTAATATTCGGAACAATATTCGGATAGGGCATTATAATTCGGTTTCGTTTTATTTTTGTAAAGTGTGATGGCTAAAGAATGTCGGCCATGATGATAGTAAATAAACACCACCATCGCAAGACGCAACCAGAATATTTCAGACGGGAATATATTAAAAACCCATGGAGGGAATGGGCGAAAATCATAGGAATCATGTTATAGGCCATGCGGCTAGCCGCCACCTCCGTAGCCAACCCATCACTATTTTGACTCCATTTTTTGCCATTTATACGCCCACAATTAAAAATATTTTACTCAATATAAAATTATTTATATATAGTGTGTATGTATGCACGTGTTTAATGATATTTAGTAGTTTATTTTTTAATTGTTTGTTGTATTTTGAGATGTACGCTCTATTGTGGCTTTCACTATATGGATATTTTAAACTCACTCTTTGTCGGTCTCTCGCTTAATGCTCCTCTCATTTACTCAAAGGTTAACTGGTAGAGATCCCTTATAGGGATAAGTTCGCCTTTGTGCATATATTTAAGGTCTTTTTTTGTGATTTGTCTCTACTTCTCTATATTTGTACAATAAAGCATTTACTTACTTACTTACTTACTTATTTTACTTAACTTTCATCACAATATTCAACAATACTTGTCACATTTATTGTAAATTAGTTGGTAGCTCTATCCTACGCGTACCAATTTATAATCTACTTTTTCTGAGCCATTTCTCCTATGTCTTTTGTCCTCTTCTGTATTTTAGGGGCAGACCTCCGGTTTTTCAGTCACCACTTTGTGCACGCTTTACCATTTCTGGATTAATCGACTGCCTTCAAATCGTTGAAATTGTTTCCCGTGGATGTCAGCCCGGCGCTTGCGGTGTCTTTTCTTACAAGAATCCCCATCCTACGTTTCTCATAAATTTTTAAACATCCTACTGCGTCATGTAACACTATCCCAAAAACTATTTCCAAACTGAATTTCCACAATCGCACGGTCAAATTTCTCGCTCTAAAATCGCTTCCATCGAATATTTGAAAGTTTTGAATGCCTCATCCAACGGCGCCCGGCTCGGCATATTGCGGCTTAATCTGCATGTCGTTACCGCGTCTCGACTCATCCATAATTCACATAATGAGACATAACAGGGAACCAGTGGACTGGACGTAAGCTGAAGACCTGTATTTTATCTTCATCAGCTGGAAGTATACCTCAAGCGGACGATGGGAAGACTGTGCTCGCGAAGAGTTCGCTCATCGCTATTCCGTGGGAACTACGTAGTTTTCGGGATGAAAAGTAGTAAACTTTAAAACTTTTATTGGAGGAGCGGGATCTTTACCACAATTACTAGATTATGTTTACTTGGTAGGACTCACGAGGTTCCAACCGTGTCTATTTATTGTGTAACTGTAAATAATTATGTCACCCATTAAACATTTTAATTTTAATATTTCGTCCTTCCTTTCGGCTCTGGTCTGACTCGAAGACTAACAAAAAAGTAGTATAAATTTGTATTTGACATTGGTTTTTTATCCACGCCGTCATAATGGTAGAATACAATTTTAACAACATTATTATTCTCTTTAAACCTAAAGTCGGGCTAAAGTTGTGAGGGAAAAATAGGAAGAAGAAATTCTCGTTTTGGGGCTCACTATCACTTCCAAGGATGTCACTACCGTAGATGTAATAACTCTTTCAAATATATTTCGAGAAAACGCTGATGTTATTTTTGACTTTAAAACAATGTGTGATAAGTAAGCTCATAATAAGATTAACTTTTTTGAAGTATTAGACATAGTTATTACATCCACGTTAGTGACATCCATGGAAGTGACAATGTTTTTTTTTTTTATATGAATAGGAAGGCAAACGAGCAAGTGGGTCACCAGATGGTAAGTGATCACCACTGCCCATAGACACCCGCAACCCCGGAGGGATTGCAGATGCGTTGCCAACCTAGAGGACTAAGATGCAATGCGTCTTGTGCCCGTATTTTCCCCGGCTGTCTTACTCTCCACACCGGGACACAGCAGTGCAAGCACTGCTACTTAGCGGCAGGATTAGCGAGTAAGATGGTGGTAGCGATCCGGACGGACCTTGCACAAGGCCCTATCACCCGCAAAACACAAAACAAACAACACAAACACAAAAGTGAGAAATACAAAAAAAAACCTTTTAATCTACATTCTAAATCCGTATGCTCAAAGAAGTTCACCTAGGTACTTCCTTTGAAGTAGGCAAACTTCTTACTTTACATATCAATTTTCGTACACTCCAGCTCTCTTTACATTCGTCACGATTGTTCCGTTGATAGTTTTGCTGTGAATATTTTCACAGTCCCTCAAAGGGAATAAAAAATGTCGCGACGCCGACTCCATTTATTTCCAATTCCCACACTGAAGGAGACAAATCAAAGGCGTTTGTATTGCGGAAAAGCTGCATACATTATTAAGGAACAGCTCTGATAAACCGACGAATTTCGTATCCGAGCAAAGTTATCTTTTACGTGCCGGATTTCATTATTAACTTTAAACCTCGCATGGGGTTTGTGATTAGAGACGACTTTCCGACGATCTACTTCCCAAAACCGCAGAGTTACATTTGCGTTGTGGAATTTGTTGGAATTGATTTTGCTTTCCATTGGAATTTTGAGAGCTTTATGGTCGACGCGGAAGGTTGGGAATGGTGTTAGAGCTTTGTTCCTAGCTGATTTGTTTATGTTTGTAATTGTATATTTGATTCTATTTGGCCACGTAGCCTAAATTATCAACTTTGCTCAAAATGTTGACATTCCTCGAAGCGAGTAAGCGTTTGGTGCGAGCCAAATAATTTTGTAGTCTCTCGACAATTGAAGTTCCGGATGAGGTGAGATATTGTGTATCGTTTTAGTCTGTCAAAGCATATTCTAATTAATTGTGTGCTTGTGAAATTGCTCAGCGATGGAGACAATAGTGCTTGACATTGTGTCTGTTTCATTTTGACTTAGTTTATTTTAAGGTCAATGATTTCATATTCACTCGTCATTATCTAACGTTTTTGGCTTTTGTTTTAGCTGCGTTTTAGTTTTGTACTTTAATGTGTTTATTTCGCATTTCATCTTCCGTGCCTGTTCATAATTATATTCTGTCAGAATTAGATGGTCATTTTATTTAAATACATTACGTTATAACATTTTTTTGTACAATTCCGATTTTTAGAAATAAAAAGTCATCTGCCAACTAAAATTGAAAACACCATCATGAGTATAGCGTTATTTTCTGGAGGTGATCCATGAAATAAAACCAATACTATGCTACAGTTCCCGGAAAACATCTTGAGCCTGACCTTGAAAGCAGGAGCTAATTGAACGTTTCTTTGGTACAAAAGTACAAGCGGGAACTTAGCCCACACGTCATCCTAGCTCAAGAAGAAGAAGAAAGAAGAAGAGACAGAGAGAGAGAGAGAGAGAGAGAGAGAGAGAGAGAAACATTTATTTACACGCATTCGATACACATAATCACTACATAGTATAAAACAAAGTCGCTTTCCGCTATCTGTCGGTCCTTATGTATGCTTAGATCTTTAAAACTACGCAACGGATTTCGATGTGGTTTTTAGTAATAGATAGAAAGAAGAAAGAAAGAAAATACATTTATTTGACGCATAGGACAACAACAGCCCCAACTAAAAATCAACAAAACAAAAAAAAAAGGAAAAATAACAATTAGTGTGTCGCTGTCCAACGTCAAAAAGGTTGCGGCTCAGCATAATGCTGCGACGGGAGTCGCAACGCTGGTTTTCTGCCGCAACACTTTTGAGTGACGATAGCGACGGAAAATCTACTATAAAGTAATATTAACATGACGCGTACTTACACAAAAGCACTAAACCTACACCGTTATCGTGGCTTAAACCAAGTTATTCAATAGAAAGTTTCAATAGAGTGATTCAATAGAAAGGTTTATATGTATAATTCTACGCAGACATATAAAAGACGGGACGCTAAGCACCTAAAGAGCCAAGGAGGTAAACTGTACCCCGCGTCCGCAAGATCAGATGGTCACGGAGGAACAAGATAATTGGCTACAGCTTCTTTTATGACACCCCAAATCCACGACGGCAAAAGTTAGCATATTCCTGAAAGTTTGATGCAAAAACCATCACTGTACTTTAGCGCCAAACGAGTTCCGGGCAAAAACGCTCGTCCCGCTAAGCCCTGTGATACCCAGGGAGTCGCAGTCTGACCAACTTGTGATCATCATCACCATCCTATACTAGTTACAGACATACATACATACACAAATCACGTCTTTATCCCTTACGGGGTAGACAGAGCCTAAGGTAACAAGACCTACAGGCCACGTTTAGCAAGATGAAATAGAAATAGTGATGGGTTGCCAGCCGCATCGCCTATAACATTATTCCTATGATTTTCGCCCATTCCCTAAACGGGTTTTTACCATTTGCGCGGGAAGAGAAGCAACTGGTACATTCGGTGTTTTTTCTTTGCTCCCAGACCAGCATCTATACTTGTTCATTACTGGAAATAGGCCTGGGGCCTCACCATAACGAGGTTCGCTCGCTGTCAGACCCATACTAAAAGTTACACCTAAACCTGAACTGACTCGGAATTGAATCGCATTAAGACGTCATAGTAAGGCCTGTGCGCGATCCTCGGCTAGGTACTCTCATTCAGCTCTTGCCAGCCGCCTTGCGAAGATCATCGGCACCTAGTCTGAGGGCCGATCTGCGACGATGGAATTTGGCAGGATTACTCCACTACAATGCAACCTCCATACACACACACACACACACACACACATCCATTCGTTGTCCGTTCACCTGTCCAATGAAAGTCTTCTTCGCAAGAACGCGTAAAAGTATGAAGTTGAAAATGATACCAAATACGTCTATGTTGTCTTGGAGCTGTAAAAAAATGACCTACTAAGTTTACGCAATCATAAGAACAGTCTTTAGAATAGGTAGTTCCATACAAATGCCGTGCTACATAAACCTATGGGGATATTTTACTATCCACGCCGAAAAGCAGCCCAAGCACTGCTACTTAGCGACAGAATTTGTGAGTAACATGGTGGAAAAACTGGTTTTTTATTTATTTATTTTTATCTTAATAACACATAATTTTTTTCATCATACAAAACGTGGAATTAAGGTTTTGTTACCTTAGGCTCTGTCTACCTCGTAAGGGATAAAGACGTGATATATTTATGTATATATGTATTTTTTTTCTTTTTTTAACAATTACTCATCTGACATTAAAATTTAGGTAATGTGTTTTCAAAATGTGATTAATAAATCTATCAAATATCTATTGAAATAATTTGTTTGCTATCGTGTCCATCCATGTGTAGTGAAGCTCAAAGTCCCCAGTGTAAATAAGTCTATCTCAATATTCTCTTTGAGCGGCGTGATCTCCCGCTCTAATTCCGTTCTTTGCCGGCGTTCATTAGAGCAGCTTCCACCACTATATATCTAGCTTATTTGGTACCTAAATTGACATTGTTACTTCAATATTTGACGGGTCCTTAGACCTTGTAAAAGCCTTATCGAGGCCACTACACTATCATAAGGCCTTTACCTTTCACATCGTACGATGTATGTATAACTAGCCGTTGCCCGCAACTTCGTCTGCATAGAATTCGTTTATCGCTATCCCGCAGGAATTACGCAATTTTCCGGGATAAAAAGTAGCCTATGTGCTATTCCAGACCATAATCTATCTATGTTCCAAATTTCATCCAGATCTATCCAGCCGTTTTGGCGTGAAAGAGTAACAAACATCCAAACATACTCACAAACTTTCACATTTATAATATTAGTAGGATGTATTGTGCATAAGTTTAGTCGTCAGTTTACTTGTCTGAGGAACATTTTAATTAACATTTATTTCTTAAAAACACTTACGCATTAATCGAGTAATTGTAGGTAAATAAAAAAAAACATTTTATGCCACGAATGCCTTACAATATTTTCGAAAAAAGCTGATAGTCTTCAACTTTACCAAACGTAGCTAAAAACTAACCAGCTTTCAAACGAAAAAAAAAACGCATAGAAATCGGTCCATCCACATATACACACATTCACACACACAGAGATAGTCTTCATACTTATAACACCCCTCCTTTGGGTCGGGGGTTTAATAATGGAAACTTTTAAGGATTCTTGAACACATTTATCAATTATTTGAAGAGGAAAGTTGCATACCTGGGCCATGTGCTTCGAGACGACAGGTATGGGCTAATTATTAATGGGCAAAGTAGCCAAAAGGAGAAAAGTTGGACGAAGGAAGAAATCTTGGCTCCGTAACATCAGGGTGTGAAGGAAAACATCGTGAGGAAACCTACATCTGCGAAGCAATTCATTGATATGTGTAAAGTTCCCAATTCGCACTGGGCCCGCGTGGGCATTATAGCCCAAACATACACAAATCACGTCTTTATCCCTTACGGGGTAGACAGAGCCTAAGGTAACAGGACCTAAAGGCCACGTTTAGCAAGACACTGAGGGCATAAAGGTGGAAAGTGGAATCAAAATAGTGATGGGTTGCTAGCCGCATCGCATATAACATGATTCCTATGATTTTCGCCCATTCGCTCAATGGGTTTTTACAATTTGCGCGGGAAGAGAAGCAACTGGTACATTCTATGTTTTTTCTTTGCTCCCAGACCAGCATGGAAGTTCCAATAAAGGCACGCCGAATTACGCGACAATTTATTAAAAAAAAATACTATACAAAATGTACGTGAAATTCCAGCGAAACGGAATAAAAGGGGCTTATATATAATAATATATTATGACGAGGAAAAAATTGCATTTTTGCTTGTTTGTAACAAATAAACTCAAAACTACGGGACCGATTTCAAAAGTTCTTCCACCATTACAATATCACATTATTCTCGAGCAACTCACGGTAACGACAAAGTCACAGGCAACAGATGGATACTACATAGTATAAAACAAAGTCGCTTTCTCTGTCCCTATGTCCCTATGTATGCTTATATCTTCAAAACTACACAACGGATTTTGCTGTTGCCCGCGACTTCATCTGCGCAGAATTCGCTTATCGCTATCCCGCGGGAACTATGCAATTTTCCGGGACAGAAACTATCCTATGTCCTTCCTCGAAACTTGAACTATCTGTATACCAAATTTCAGCAAAATCGGTCCAGCGGTTCAAGCGTGAAAAGGTAACAGACAGACAGACAGAGTTACTTTCGCATTTATAATATTAGTAGGGATTAATAGGGATTCTACGCAGAAGAAGTCGCGGGCAGAAGCTAGTATTTAAATTCAAACTAGTGACAACGTTCCATTACATCTATAAATTCTCGTTGCATTGTCCACAAAGCCCCCATCGTGCCTCTCCATCCGTCTGTATCCCGAAAATCCAATTGACAAGTTCACTCGGGCTGTTTGAATTCCATTGCTGGGCGCGATAACAAAGGCAATAAAATTGGCTCGGAGACGTCAAACGATATGGTAATGCGAGGACTACCTTCTTTGCATTCGGCGCGCGCCGCCGATATTTCACGGCGCGATCTGCTCAAATTCAGATAAGATGGTAAGCTTGGGTGGAATGGGCTTTGTCTCGAGGCAGGTTGCGATTAATGGCTTCATTAAGTTTTAAGCACAACAGGATGTCTGTAAAGCCGAGTCGGCAACATTCAAGCGAATGCCAAGACCGCAATATTATATTTAAATAGACGTGTGGAATGGAACGTAAGAGTGTGAAAGTGACGGACGATATTATGAGCGAGACAGTGGCGTAACTATAACGTCTGGGGCCCGCGGCAAATTCGTCAGGGCTCCTTCCTCAATATAAAGAAGTGCATCAGCGTCCCATCTGTGCTCTAAACCGAGCCAGTTCGGGGCCCTGGCATTTTGCCACCCCTGCCACCCTATAGTTACGCCACTGGAGCGAGACGATGAATATTCGATTTGAAGAATGAGATGACGTATGTAAGATGTTTAGGATTTAATTATAATCAGTCTGCGGTACGATTTCACCATGTAAATATCTAAAGAACAAAATATATAGTTAACACGTTCACTGCGGTTTCGGGTCGAATAGATCCTATGCACATCTAGCCTACGGTGCGGCGATAAAATTCCTTGAACCACCGCTGGTGCGGGACAAGTTTATACAGGTTATCTGTTGAGCATAAGTGAGATAGTTAGTGTTTTGGTATTGTCTCTCCAAAAGTAGTCGGTTACTTTAAAAAAACTTCATCGGATCCTTTATGCCCTATGCCGACTGAACGTAAAAAAATATCGTCTAGTGCGTTATAGGGTCTTAGTGACCCGATGCCCAATGACCCGATAGCCGCACTAGATTAAACGCTAGTTTGTCTAGTGCAGTGCGGGTGTGCAGAACAAAGGATAGTTACTCCCATCTGTTTTTCTGAAATTAACCGAAATATACGCTGTGACTTTTTTATTTGTGGAATGAGTGAAAATGAATCGATTTAAACGGAAACTGTTAATGCCTAGTGGTGACGAAAGTGAAAACAACACAAAAACAGAAGAACATTTACAAAAAACGCCCACCGATATGTGTAACCTGAAAAACTCTTTGGGTAAGAGTAATTTTAATGAAATTCTTTTTTTCTCAATTAATCTCAAGCTCAATTATTTTTAATCAAAATTTATGTTGCTCGATATCGATGTTTTGTTTAACACCCTACAGCCCTAAAATTTATCGATAGTTTTTTATGTCAGTGCGGATATCGGGCATACAAGATCCGATAGTTTAAACATACATTTGATTAGTTTTGAGAGGCTCCATCTACTTACGAACTTAGCTGTGCCAAGAGCAACTCTATGTCTATGAATTACAATTCATATTTTACCAATATTCATCAAACCTATGCGGATAATGGCCCTTATAGACGAGCATGTGAAACAGGTCCTTTCGACCCCCAAACGCTCTAACAGAAAGTTATTTGTCGGATCTTATATACCCTATGACGCTCTAACTGAAAGTCTTCGAAATACTTTCCCGCAGTGAACGTGTTAAACGGTGACGAAATTGGCATTTTTTATTAATTTAGTCCCACAGACGTCTTACCCCAGTGGCGCTGGTTGTTAGGGGTTTTGGAATCCCCTAGCAGCCTTAAAGGGCCACAGTGGTAGAGAGGGATCATGCATTCCCGATCCCTCCTCTCGGAAAGGAGGTCCAGCTTGGGTGGCTAGGCCGGCCAGCGGATGCCGTGATCCACAATATGCTCCCATAGCACCCGCTGTCTGGCAGTCAAGGGAATACCGGGGGTTTCAATGGGTATGCCTTCTATATTCCTACGCTCCCAAATAGGAGGGAAGGAATGGAGTAGGAGAGCCCCATACACCCCGCCGCGTTGTCCCAACGGCGCCGTGGATAGTGCGTAATGCATTTTACCTCCGAAAAAAAGGTACCGTGCTTCTACTCGTAGTTTCTTAATTTCTCTTCTAACTTTGTGTTTCTTCATTTTAGACGTTAGTTGTATGAAAAACGAAGTTTGCCGAGAAATATTAAGAAAATAGAAGCTCTGTTATTGATAATTGATTTTGGTTGGCTTTTATTTTAAACATGGTGTTTTGGTGCAGAAAAATGTGGAGTAATGTCACTGGCAATAATTTTGGACACAATAAAGCACAAAAACCTAACGCAGCTCTTCAAACCCATAGGCGTCAGCATGTATTAATTAATTCCGAGTGCTTTGTTCTAACTGATATATGTACTAAAGAATAAAGTCATCGGCAACGCAAAAGACACAGTGATATAATACGCGCCAGGGCGCTACACTATCACCCAGAGAAAACCCAGTATCCTTCGCAGACTTGCAATCATTACAGCTGCCCAATTTTTCCTTTTCGTTTCAAGTATTTCAGTCCGACCTACGAATAATAATAAGTCAAGAAGCGTAACTAAGCCCGAAAAATCATTCCACGCGAAGTGAACCGCAGGGGGCGGGCCTTAAAATATGTACCGCGCGGCGAATTAGTTCGACCGCGACGCTCGAGCCGTTATCGTGACGTTATCATTGTATTTTTGCGCTAATACATGAAAAAAATATACCATCGTGTTGTGTGACGTGGTGTAGAAGCCATTCAGATATGAAAAATAGAGGACTCACCTTTCATATGTATGTAAATAAATATTTTAGGACAACATACTTGACGACTCTGGATGCATGCGATCCACGCACCTTTCCCTTACCGCAAGTAGGCGGACACAATCACGACGCGCGGACTAATCGCGTGCAAGTATTGTCTGTCGGAGTGACAGGTATTACGTTTGCATTGCTGTTAGTTTGTGTGCGTAAGTGGAATGACAATCGAAGCGGCAACTGTTAGGGAATTACGCTTCTTGACTTATTATTATTCGTAGGTGCCGACCTAATCTAACTTAGTTAAGTATTTGGCGTAAATCTGTACCTATTACGAATACAGCTAAATTCAAGTCATAAAATCACACGCCTCTGAACTGCCAAATTGTTTTCTAACTTCATTTTAAACACCCCTCATTACCGCCAAACCTTTCAGCACTGCCAAATCAAAACACCCCAAAAGCCTTCGCAATCCCAAATTATGAACACAGAATGACGCCAGATGGCGCTATTAACGGAAAATCTCATTTTAACCCTCCTCATTTTAATAAAGAAGCCATTGCCATACAAACTTATCACTTGGAGCACCTGAATGTCGGCAGATTGCGGCTTACAGCAAGCATTCTCGGTTATTCTCTGCTCTAGTGCTTCCATAACCACATCACAGCTAACTCTAACCAAATTCAACTCTAACACCATTACATTGCGCCAGTCAACAACGACACGATTAACTTTGTAAAAGGAACCACCGCGTAGGTGCCTCTCGATCCTTGTTTACAGACGATTTAAGTCATTTTGGACTTTCTGGGGCTTGAATAGGGGTTTGATGGGTGTTGTTTTTATGTTGGTTTTGGTAGCTTCGAAGACGTATTGGCAGAGAATTGTATTATTGAAAGTAACGAACGCCAGATTTGTTAATATAGAAATGAAATGGAGAAGTGGGGGCTATTAAGACTTGATTTTTTCCAGTATTGTTGAGTACAGACGAGTGCAGGCGTAGTTTGAATATCATTTAAAAGTTCTTCCATACTTCTAGTTGCTTCTCTTCCCGTGCAGATGGTAAAAGCCGCATCGCCTATAACATGATTCCTAAAACTTTCGCCCATTCCCTCGAAGAGAAGCAACTCTGGTCAATTCTATGTTTTTTTTTACTCCCGGACAAGCGTGGGAGATAAATTTAAATTCAATTCTTTATTTCTTATTTTTTTCGGTAAAGTTGTGTATTCTGCTCCCAGTATTTGTAATTTTTAAACTCACTCGTCCGTCCCTAATATAATACACCTCTCATCAACTCAAAAATTGACTAGAAGAGATCACTTAAAGGGATAAGTGCGCCTTTGTCGTCAATTGTTTTTGATTTATGTTTATTTTGCACAACAAAGAGTTTACATAATCAATACATAGTATAAAATAAAGTCGCTTTTTCTGTCCCCGTGTCCCTATGTATGCTTACATCTTCAAAACCACACAACGGATTTGGATGCGGTTTTTTTAATAGATAGAGTGATTCAAGAGGAAGGTTTATATGTATAATACATGCTGCAGCACAAATAAAAAATATGCTAACTTACACGTTGAATTTACACACTTCACAGGTCATAACGCTTAAAATAAAACATGACACAAACGTTAAAACATTAACTTTATTTTTTTAAGGCAACAATCGACACGCGAAAGGTTTCGTTAACTGGTAGTAGGTTAGGTCTCTGCTTTAGTAATCGAGCCGAAAACAAGAAGGCCTACTTGGGCTTTTAGAATTTAGAAAAAAACTTACACTATATATAAACAGATACGCATGTAGCAAAAGACGCATACATTACCATAGAAATGGGTAAACATGTAAAAATACCTTCGCCACCTATAATGATTTAGTAATTGTGCGCACAACCTCAACCAAAATAAGTTCGCATTGTACAATGAACAGGCAAATTAGAAACAATAGGAATATATACGGTAACGTTTGCGATTTACCAACTATGCCGCTGTCAAAAGGAATTTTCTGGTTAATCAAGCAAATCACAGGATAAATATAGAACGCAGTTCTGAATCAGTTATGTTAGTTTGTTGCCTCGGTTGTCCAGGTGTGAAACTGCCGTTGCAAGATCCGATAGCGCCGGCCGTTGTGGATGCTTGGAGGTGTAGCCAGGTTGGCTCGCGACGTCTTCGGGAATGTACAGCTAGGCGCTGACGTTGGAGAACGGAGTACGGTGAAAAGGTGTTGATGATCAAGTTATGGGTTAATTTCCCGTCCAATATAGAAAGCTGAAAATAAAACTTACAATGTAAGGAAACCCAAGAACTCGCAAAACCCCACGAACAGCCACCAAACAGAACACTCACCCGAAATGGAAAAATCCGGCTTTTTAAAACCGCCGTACAAGGTGATAAACGGCGAAAAGAAACGCACAGGAACGCTGCACCACAAAAACAAGCCTCCGGAACTTGAGGAAAAAAAATCGCAATACGGAGTATCTTGTTGTTTGAGTAATATTTCTCTCTCAGCAGGAGAATCAGATCTGAATGACTTTTTCCCTAATGTCAATTTTGATTTTACGATACCGAACACCAATTTTTAAATTCAAACGAATCTGCTCAAAATAATGATTAATAACCAGTATGAACGGCGGAAAAAGGTTACAACAAGAATTATAACAAAAAGGCTACATCATCATGCAGCAAAAATAATGCTGCAGACATCCCCCTACCAAAAGAAATTAAAATCTAAATCAAGAGAGAACACTGACATTCAAATACCGTGAAGTTGTAAAAATTTGACAACCCTAATAAATAATGTTTTGTCAACCCTGAATGTCCAGGACCTAAACAGCCCTACTACCAAGCTTGACGAAAACCCAAAGCATAAGTCGAAAATGATACTACCGCAACATCTATAATGAAATCGCAATGTAAATTACCACGGAGTTAAAACCAAAAAAAGGTAACAATACCTAATATGTACCTACCTATACCCACTTCAAATCCAAATGTTTCTATGAACTTGAATTGAAAGAATGCAGAAACCTAAAAACAAATAAAACAACTCAAACAAGCCGCTGAAACTACTGGACAATAATAGCTATAACCATTATTGAACGTTAGAAAAGCTAACTCACATCCACACACACAATCGCACCATAAAACAAAACAACCGCATATCTAACTGAAAGACTTAACCCAATACCGTACGAACCAAAATGAACCTTACGCATAATGACTAATTAAAAGTTGCGCCATCTATCAATACACCGAAGCACTAACTACTGGCCATTGAAACAAAGTGAAGCTCAAACTGACAAAAAAACTGTCACATGAAGATTTCAACTTGTCAACGCCACCTATAAATAATATTAAGAACAAACTTCACGACGCCATCTATGTGACTAAATCTGAACCAACACCCTCTGTCTGAGATAAAATTTCAGAACAAAATTTAAAACGCCCACTGTCGGTGAAACAATAGAACCACATAAATACAGTCAACTACATAAAATTGAACACACTGCCGCTAGTACTAGTAGTAGTAGTAGTAGTTTAAATCCTAAAGACCAAAACTAACCTATCTTCCTAACTACCGAAGCACGGAAACTGGTACGGACGCGACAAAGTATGTGGCGGCTCTACCACAACTTGAAGCAAGCCATAACATCAGAACGTGGTCTTCGTAGGATATAACCTAAACCATCTAAAATAGACAACGAATGATTCCAATAGGTTGAGGATAATTACAAGAGACCTGGCAAGTCCGACTCTTGTTGAATCCTCGAAACTCGAGTCTGACCCAGCGCCAGTATTAAAAAAACACGTAGTTTAACACCTATGGTACAGTCGGTAAAAAAAACGACCACCAAAAATAAGGCGAAATAACGTATAGGTTAGGGGGGACCGTCAGCCTGAAAAAAAGGTAACGACCTCGGGAAACAAGAAAACGATGCACATCGAAATAATGAATAAATTAAGAAAAAAAAAGGGTAGGTACAGTCAGACTGGAAAAAATCGGGACAACCTCTGGTACGGTCGGCAAAAAAAAACGACCACCACAAGATAAGACGAAATAATGTATAAAAAAAGGTAGGTATAGTCAGACTGGAAATAATCGTGACAACCTCTGGTACAGTCGGCAAAAGAAACGACAACCACAAGATAAGGCAAATAAAGATATAGGTTAGGGGGGACCGTCAGCCTGAAAAAAAGGTAACGACCTCGGGAAACAAGAAAACGATGCACATCGAAATAATGAATAAATTTAGAAAAAAAAGGGTAGGTACAGTCAGACTGGAAAAAATCGGGACAACCTCTGGTACGGTCGGCAAAAAAAAACGACCACCACAAGATAAGACGAAATAATGTATAAAAAAAGGTAGGTATAGTCAGACTGGAAATAATCGTGACAACCTCAAAAAAAAATCGCAATACGGAGTATCTTGTTGTTTGAGTAATATTTCTCTCTCAGCAGGAGAATCAGATCTGAATAACTTTTTCCCTAATGTCAATTTTGATTTTACGATACCGAACACCAATTTTTAAATTCAAACGAATCTGCTCAAAATAATGATTAATAACCAGTATGAACGGCGGAAAAAGGTTACAACAAGAATTATAACAAAAAGGCTACATCATCATGCAGCAAAAATAATGCTGCAATGCATAATATACCGTGCGAAGCCGGGGCGGGTTGCTAGTATTATATACATCAAACCCCATACCCAACCCATTTTCCTCGTTTTAAAAATATCAATATACTTTTAAATACAATCTTTACCGCTCTTATTTAGATTTCGTGGGTGACGTACCTATGTATTATAATGGAGGTTTGATTCATGAACAAAACAAGGATACAATTTTTCATCCCCGCCCGGAACGTGACCGGCCAATCTCTTTGTCGCATTGTCATTCGGCTCGGTTCGTTCAATCCATTCGCTCACTCGGAAAGGTCTTATCGCTTTTCAGGAATTCATCAGACAACTGTAATTTTTAACCGATTTAAAATACAACGTGTTACACAGTTGTGTTATGAAGTGACTTCATTTTTATTCAAAAAATAAGATTTTTAAAAAACTTTTCCAAAAGTGTTATACCTACACATACAAGCACAAATCACGTCTTTATCCCTTACGGGTTAGACAGAGCCTAAGGTAACAGGTACCTACAGGCCACATTTAGCAAGATTGTGGGCGTATAGGTGGAAAATTGAATCAAAATAGTGATGGGTTGCTAGCCACATCGCCTATAACATGATTCCTATGATTTTCGCCCATTCCCTCGATGGGCTGTTATCATCTGCGCGGGTAGAGAAGCAACTGGTACACTCTATGTTTTTTCTTTGCTCCCGGACCAGGGACAGCATTTTCCGTTTGGACAGTGATACTAATACTTTGTTGAAGGAATCTGGCAGCTCTGCGGTCACTTCACTCGGAGCGTCTATTAGCCTCTTCAAATTATCTTTGAAGAGTCTATAACAGCGGTCGGGTTGTCTTGCTCACTCACTTAGCCGATTCAAGTTAACCAATAAGAATGAGTGAGACAGCAAGACAAAGCAAATGGCATTCTTAGAACTCACGGAACTGTACTGAAGTGGCAAAATTGTAGGTACTATCAAATGAATCAAGAAATTTTATTTCTTGATTTTTATGTTTTACTTTTTCGGTTTTACCGTTAGAAATTAAATTTCTAAATGTCAGTGAAAATTAGAACACACAGAAAAATCCGAAAAGTAAAGCTATGGCCGGGAATCGAACCCGGATCCTCGTCATTCCGTGACGCGTGCTATACCCCTACACCACCCATAGCAGGTAGGTAGTCTCCGAATTTTTCTACCTGTTACTAACTTGTCACGTGACCTTTTTGTTACTATGCGAATTTTTGTCGCTAAGCGTCATCTGTATGAATGATGTATCTGTACGACACAATTACAAACTCCCATGGAACATCTACTGCTCACCAGGGACGAGAGAAAATTGGTAAAATCGTATCGCAAGATTTGCACGTGGAAATAGTCTTCCGAATCCCAACTTAGTCTTGGGACATGCTTCGAACCTCCTATTGAAAGAAATTACGGTGTATCCAAACCCTTTCCGCTGGAATAAAACTTGATAAAAGTTTCTACATTGATTACCAGTGAGGGCAATTACGGCCCTTGGCAAACTTTGTTAAGGGTGAAATTAATCTTTAGATTGTGAATTTAAAATCGACACGAGTGTTCTTGAAACTCGATTTAAACTGGTTACGTTTAATGACGGATTGAGGGGAAAATTTGTGGCGCTGCAAATACTAAAAAATGGTGTGTTGATCTGATTTTGTATGGATTTGGTTTGTGTGGTAATGAAAACATATGGATGGTAATCTTGATTGTATTGGTCAGTTACGTTGCAAGGTAAACGCAGCTTGTAATTGCACTCTTTTTTATGTCTAAGTACATACAAATTGTAATTATGATGAAGAGTTTGTTGAATTTTGAACTTTACACACACCTATACACAAATCATGTCTTTATCCCTTGCGGGGTAGAGCCTAAGGTAACAAAACCTACAGGCCTCGTTTAGCAAGATTATGAGCGTATACGTGGAAAATGGAAACCAAATAGTAATGGGTTGCTAGCCGCATCGCCTGTAACATTCCTTGTGCGCGGGATGAGAAGCAACTGGTAAATTTACTTTTCGTTTTTTATGATTTTCTTTGTCAACTTCTGAACTCGTCAGTCTTTTGGCAACTTTAATCGTTTGAGAAAATTTTGCAGACACACACACACACAAATCACGTCTTTATCCCTTACGGGGTAGACAGAGCCTTAGGTAACAGACACCTACAGGCCACATTTAGCAAGATTGTGGGCGTGGGTGAAAAATGAAATCAAAATAGTGATGGGTTGCTAGCGTCATCGCCTATAACATGATTCCTATGATTTTCGCCCATTCCCTCGATGGCCTTTTACCATCTGCGCGGGTAGAGAAGCAACTGGTATATTCTATGTTTTTTCTTTGCTCCCAGACCAGCATGGAAGAAAGCACCTTTTTGCAGAACAACTTTGATATACCTAGTAACAGTTTTTGTATAATTTGCAGAATTTTGTTATTTGTAAACACTTCGTATCTTTTAAACAACAGTTCCAATATAATCCTTGTTTACAAGACTAACAGATAAAATTGTACCCATTTAATTAAAATAGGTTTACCCGCGGGAGATAAACAAGCCGTTCAATGAATTCCAAATGCGAACAATTACAGAGTTCTGTTGTTTCATGAAAGTTTGCTAGACGGTAGTTTGATCTAGAATTTACGTAATCAAGGACGTCTACAACGTTACAAGAATTCTGCTATCACTTAATAATTTCTAATGGTGATCGACGCTTTTGTCTTTTTACTACCCACGACGGAATGGAAAAGGGTGTGTAGAATGAGAGGTCTGTTTTTTTTTTAATTTAGATTCTGTTTACTCAACGTCACCTGTCACTTTGACATTTGAATTTCAAATTTCTAAACGACACTGACTTCCTTGCCAAAATACGGGTTAGAGACCATTCCTTGAGTGAATGTGGTTTGGACGAAGGCTCCTTAGAACACATGTTTTTCCACTGTTCCAAAATTGACACTCCCCTATATGATGACCTCCTTCCTCCCAAAATTCCTCGCCCCGTTAACTTAAATTTCCTTCTTACATTAGCACCCAGCCCCCTTATAACTGTACTATGTAAATTTATTAAAATTAACAAACTGTATTTGTAGGTACCTACAATTTATGTATGTTTTGTCCATTTTAGATCCTCATCCGAGTACCGCACGACGAAGCTACCGAACAACGGCTGATTAAAAACAAATAGTGTCTTCTTCAACCTCGACATTGGCGGAATCATCGATAGTATCGATGGAGCTATATTACCAAAAATTTAATTGAATTGAATTGAATTGAAACGACACTGAAAAATATTATTTGATAGCGATAGTACCTATCATTTGAATTTCATTTTGTTAGCCACAGAATAAAAACCGTTGTTCCTCTATCTTTTGAATTAGAAAATTTGATTTGTTATTGTTTATATTGTAGTCACGTCATATTCAGTCGAGGGTATGAGCGAAAATCTTAGTTATCATGTTATAGGCGATGCGGCTAGCAACCCATAACTATTTTGATTCCCCCTTTTCACCTATACGCCTTGTTACCTCAGGCTCTGTCTACCCCGTAAGGGATAAAGATGACGTGATTTAAGTATGTATGTATATATATTTAGACATTCAGTCAGGATTTTAGTGACGTACAGTATAATTAAATTATTTTGACCAATTTTTGCTAATAGGGAATCTTAGATAATCGATACTTAAGATATCAGGAACTTAACAGAGAGATTTGAAACAGACCTTAAATTATCTCAATCAAAATAAATTACCTTATTCATTTTATTAACACAAACTACTTACGGTCAAACGCTTATGATCCCGTAGAGGGATCGAAACGCGTCAGTATTTGTGTGCTGTAAGGGATAATGAACTTTGTGGGAATTATATTTGTTTTATTGGCAGTAGTAGGGAGGGATTGCATGAAAAACATATATATTTCACACAGGCTTGGTTACCTTGCACGTGAGTAGCGGAGTAGCAAGGTAAAAAAATTTTGTTCACTGAAATGTACCTCCGCAAAGTAACGCCTGATTCAATAAAATAATAAAACGCTTATGGCTTTATTAATTCTGCGATACATTTTAAATTACAACGAGAACTGTACAGAATTTAAATTCACATCGCTGTCACAATGTAGCGAGGTTGTCGCCATTTTGAATATCACGTCATGTCCAGGCATGGAATGAAATTGTGCTGCAATCAAATACACTATCTATTTCAATAGGGTTACGGTAGGTTTTGCTATGCCAACGGCTGTGGGCATGCATGAGACTTGTAAAGCTGTTTGTAGCGTGATGGCTCTGAGGTCTCAGTTAGAAAAGGGCTTAACTACACCACTTCGAGATTGAAATTTAATTCTTATGGACGTCTAAAACTATGTTGGCATCAAACGATTGGATCGTAGGCTAAACATGATTGTAATCGTCAATGAGAAACTTAGATATTAGAAACTATAGTTACATCAGTAATTTTGAAATTAACTTTGTAGGTATATGTATATTGCAAGTCTTCCTCCTTCCATGCTGGTGTGGGAGCAAAGAAAAAACATAGAATGTACCAGTTGCTTCTCTTCCCGCGCATATGGTAAAAGCCCATCGAGGGAATGGGCGAAAATCTTAGGAATCATGTTATAGGCGATGTGGCCAGCAACCCATCACTGTTTTGATTCCCCTTTCCATCCATAAGCCCATAATCATGCTAAACGTGGTCTTTAGGCCTTGTTACATTAGGCTCTGTCTACCCCGTAAGGGATAAAGACGTGTTTTATGTTATGTATGTAAACTTTTCTAGAAAATGCATAATAAAAAGAGTTACGAGCTACGGAGTTTATGTAAATAAGTATATTATTATGTACTAGCTTCTGCCCGCGACTTCGTCTGCGTAGAATTATACATAAAAACATTCCTCTTGAATCACTCTATCTATTAAAAAAAAACCGCATCAAAATCCGTTGTGTACTTTTGAAGATATAAGAATACATAGGGACATAGGGACATAAGGACAGAGAAAGCGACTTTGTTTTATAAAAATATATAATGGTTTATAATAATATATAATGCGATTTTTTCAGAAAGTTACAAATTAACAGGATTGTTATAAAACAAACCTAACCTAACCTAAACTAATCTGTAGATTACGATATCAAAAAGGTTCGTTTAGCTAATAGTTTTACGTTATATATTTTGAACCATTATGTATTTTAACCCATTATACATTTTAAACTTTATGTATTCTGATCCGCTCCCATTATTTACTGTTAAATCTGGCTGCTCATTTCCACATAATGTCATTTGATTCTAGCTTTTGAAAACATGCAAAACACAGGGAATACGCTACACTAAAAGGGAATTAACAAAAACTGTCAGGAGGGACGCGGGCTGAATCTAGAATTCAGAGCTCTGCAAAGCTTTGTGACGAAAAAACTGGGTCACTCCTGTGTACTCCGAACACAAGAAATAAATACACAGTTTTAATAATTCACTTTGCAGTCCACATCCACGAACTGTAACTAATTAACATGAAACTACCGTGAGACTCAATCACAATTACACTAAAACGGATAAATCACCATGTTTCGGACTAGTTCGTGGTCCTTCCTTTTGGAGCGCTCGCCCCGGCGGCAGCGAAACGAACACTGCGCGCCAGCGCTCTGCTCGCCCTGCTACTCGACGCGGCGCACAACTACCCTCGTTTTCATCGTCATTACGAACGAACTTCTCCGAAACATGTTCAGCATCATTCGACTTTTACGTGAGTTCGTTTTTGTGTAATTATAACTGATTACTTGAGTCTATCTTATAAATAGACAAATTATGGAATACCGTTTGGTAGACAACGCCTTCTGTGGCAATACAAAATGATGCAAGAGCCACATACTCCACCATAATAATAGCAAAATTATACGCGTTTTCTAACATAGCATTAATTTAGTCGCAATAATTATTAAAGCCATTTCCGATATCATTTAAATATTTTTTCAATCTTATAAACTTAAAAGATATCTTTCTAAGTAGCCCACATCCACCCACTGCTGCCTAGGGCTCTTCATTTACACGCCACTTTGCCCGGTCCTGTGCCAGTCTTATCCAGTTTTCCAGCCGAATGACAGATGTCATCTGACCAACGGGCTGATGGTCTACCCACTAACCTTCTTCTTCTTATTTGTAGCGTATCAAGTCGTTATAGCGACGACAACTTCGCCAATGTCAAAGTAACAAAAATATAATTATAAAATCTTAAAACGTTGTACGGTTATGGTCAAAGACCCCCCTCCCACCATGTCGGGCTCTTAGCCAACGGTCAATAATATCGCTCAGAAACTGCCAGGAAATCATTAGCCGATGCCCAGGGTGCACCGGACCAAGCACTACTCTTCCCCGCGGACGGATCCAAAAACGAACCGCAGCTCTAGACCACCAGCTCAACCAACTGTCGTCGTTCCGTATAAAAAAAAGATATAACTACATTAAAATCACACAAAGGATCAGACTTTCTATAATCATTCCTGTGATTCCCCAAGACTTGCAGGTGTCCCTGGGCGATGGTGATTACTTTCCATCAGGTGACCCGTCTGCTCGTTTGCCCCCTCTTATAAAATAATAAATAAATAAATAAATATCTTGGGACAAATTACACCAATTGACCCAGCCCCAAACTAAGCAAAGCTTGTACTATGGGCACCAGGCAACGGATAAACATACTTATATAATGTAGATAAATACAAATACATACAACATCCATGACTCGGGCACAAACGTTCGTATTTATCGTACAACTGTCAGCCCCTACCGGGATTCGAACCCAGCAGGAGGAGGATTCGAAAAAAAAAAACATCCCCCAAACTTCATTTTCTATGACACTTAGAATCTATGCTTTTTTATTTAAGTTTAAGGACACGAACGTTAAACCACAACTATAGTGAAAGAAGTACATGTTATGACTTACGCCGTTCTTCCACGAATGATACGGTTTGTTATCCTAACGATTGACTGACTCGCCAAGTTGGATATATCTTTCCCTCAGTAAAGAAAACCATGAACTTGAATCTTGCTTTGTCCGCCAGTGCTTGTCCGGCTGTCCGCATTCCACCCCAATTAGGAACTTGCTTTGTACACTGCGATAGCCGCTGTCAAACATTCAGGGGCTACTCCAAAATTGTAAACTAGAAGTCCGAATCATACCGCCCCTTTCACTCTCCTATTAGCGCTTAGTGGTGTGAGCAGAGCGGCAAAAACGAACTTCTTATTTCAAAATTGCGAGGCCAGAGCCTTGCAACAGCGTACAATTTACTCCTGTATTTATACAAGTAATATTAGACAGTCGAAATAGCCTTCTCACTTAAACATCATCATCATCATCAGCCAAAAGACGTCCACAGTTGAACAAAGGGCTCCTACTTTGAATGTCATAACGAAAGACAACTTGTCACCTACACCCACCGGTTCTTCGCAACTCTCGCGATGTGGGTCCATCTAACGGGAGGCTTGCCCACGCTAAGCCTTTTGGTCCTTGCTAGTAAAAAATGGTGTACAATATTAACCTAACCCATTATTTTAATTGCCTTCTTTCAGTGGGACCACACAGAAACTAGTATCCGCAATTGGATCGCTGTTATAACGCCTGTAGCAGCTGCTCCCACCGCCATTTGCATCGATATAGGGCTCTCGCTTACACCACTAAACCAACTGGAGAGGTCAATGGCAAGCTGCCAAAAAAGAATTATACGTACATACCTAAATCATGTCTTTATTCTTTACGGGGTAGACAAACCCTAAGGTAACAAGACCTAAAGGCCACGTTTAGCATGATTGTGGTTATAAAACAGATGGAAAAGGGGAATCAAAATATTGATGGGTTGCCAGCCGCGTCGCCTATGACATGAGTCGTAAGATTTTCGCACATTCTCTCGATGGCCTTTTACCTGCACGGGAAAAGAAGCGACTGGTACATTCTATGTTTTTCCTTTGTTCCCAGACCACGGTATATGTGCTGGTGCCACTTTTTGAGTATACGAGATACTCTTAATCTTAACCCACAAAGCTATAAAACTTCATAACCAGCGGTCATAATCGATTGAAACACATCTACTTTAATACACAATTATTAAACTCAATTTTGTCTGTCCCTTCGAGGACACCTTAACAAGAATGGTGCGAAACGTGTCGGGCACCTCGGCTATAAATACGTGAGTGACCCTTAATTTTTTTTTATATGTAGTTATAGTGACGACAACTTCGCCAATGTCAAAGTAATATACATATAATTCTAAAATCTTGTGACAAAATGTCGGTTACGTTGTGCGGTAATACCCTCCCCTCTGTCGGGCTCTTAGCCAACGGTCAATGATATCCCTCAGAAACTGCCAGGAAATCATTAGCCGATGCCCAAGGTACACCGGGCCAAGCACTGCTCTTCCCCTCGGACGGATCCAAAAACGAACCGCAGCTCTTGACCACACGCGGAGGTAACCCGACTCACCCCATTAATTAGGTCATAAACGTTATTTATTTATCAGTAACAAGATAAGTAAGACGACAGATAGCCACACCTGGGAAAAAGCACTTGAGTGCAGAAGTGTTACCAGGACGTCTTAATGCGATTCAATTACGATTCAGATTAGGTTCGCTCGCTGTCAGAACCTTACTAAAAATGACCGCTAAAACCGGCGGGTCAGGGCAAGTTTTTAAGAATTGAGGACCAAACTAATATTTCTTACGCGGGGGCTGCCCGCGCGAGGGTCGTCTGTTGCCTCCCTCAGGCGTTTGCTTAGATCTTTGTAGAGCCCACGTGCGCTCTTGCCCCACGGACCAAGTGTCTCGACGCCAAACGCGACGAATTCGTATTGGGCGCCGAGACACTGGTATTTTGTCATCTTTACCCGCTCCCGGGTGTCCGCCGCCGCGCCGGCATGCCTGCACGTCATTAGGAGGTAGGACGCAGCCATGGTGTCGGCGCAGGTAGCGTCCCACACCAGCGCACGTCCGTACCTCCATGGAACCAATGAAATCCCATCAGGGCGCTTTCTCTTTCTTACGCGGGCTCTCACAATCATTATTCATCATCTCTGTACCATTAAAGTCTCGCGTTTGTAAGTTACAAAAATCTTTTTTTTTTTATATGAATAGGAAGGCAAACGAGCAGGTGGGTCACCTGATGGTAAGTGATCACCACTGCCCATAGACACCCGCAATCCCGGAGGGATTGCAGATGCGTTGCCAACCTAGAGGACTAAGATGAATGGCCTCTTGTGCCCGTAATTTCCCCGGCTGTAACTTAATACAGTGAATTTGTCGCCTCCGTTTGGTTTAATGCTCTAAGGGCAAGCCGTGCCACCTATTGCGGATGTAGTGGAGATAGTGAGACATATATAAGCTATGGTGCTATATCATGTAAATGGTTTAAATTGGGGGTATGTGATTAACTTGCTCAAGGGAAATCGTGATCGAACTACATAATAACACTAGTTGTTGACCGAATGGTAGTGGTCTAGAACGTTCCATAACCAAATGATGAACCAAATGGGAACGTTCTAAAAGAACCGGTCAAGTGCGAGTTGGACTCCGAAGGTTCCGTACAAATTCAGCAAGTGAATAAAATCCAGTGTTAGTAGAGCCCTACTCTTAAGCAAAATGTAGGCAGTGAGAGGTCAGTTTATATTGGAAACTTACATAGACAAACAGAAAAAAAATTGTATTTGTTGTTACAGCGGCCACAGAAATACATTTCAAATGTAGCTATCGCGGTTCCTGACCTGAGATACAGCCTGATGAGAGACAGACAGACGGACAGTGGAGTGTTAGTAATAGGGTTCCCGATTATATCCTTTGAGTACGGAACCCTAAAAAGGCCAGGTCAAGGGTAGCCTAAGCCGACGAACATGTATGTATGTATGTATGTAAACGCTTTATTGTGCAAAATAAACAAGATAAATACAATTGACAAACACTGAGATACATGCACAAAGGCGGACTTATCCCTTTAAGGGATCTCTTCCAGTCTACCTTTGAGTGGTGCATGTATGAAGAGATTAAAGCTTAATATTTCACAAACGGATCCCTGAATCAAAAAACAGTTTTCCCAAACCCTTCCCAAATCTTTTCCAACGACACCCCACACTGTGGGGAAAATCGAAAAAAAAACAAAATTATTCAAGATTGTATTCCACCACTTTATCGGTGTAGATAATATGTAAACCTATGCCAAATTACAGCTTTCTAGCACTAAGAATTTTTGAGCTAAGCGGCCAACAGACAAACAGACGGGACGGACATAGCGAAACTTTTTAGTACTGTGCTAGAAAGAGGCGGGTAGTCTTTCTCGCGTGTAACAGCTCTCGCACGCTCTGCTGCTCGCTGTGCAGGGCCCTATCGAGCTTCCACGTTGTTAATAGTACATTGCAGACCTAGGGCGGTGAAGCGGGCTCACCTTCGGTTCGGGCTACAAACACCTGGGATCTGGAACAATTACGAATTAAAACGCCCGTGGTTTGTATAAAGTTTTACGTCTTGCTTTGACCAGAAATGAGATTTTCTGCCCGCGAAACGGGCGTTATAAAGGCGTTGGTATAAAGACATTTGTGCCCATATTCGGCGCAGTTGTAAACGTCTCGCTGCTCAATGAAATGCAATGTGTAACGGTGCGGGTGCGATACGGCCGAATTTCAGGCTGGCATCGCTCGCATGTGGGCTGATGCGATACTGATAGTGTGGTGCTGTGTTTACCACTTGTTTCAGTTTATATATTTAGGTGATCTTTGTCTTTCTTCTTTTTCTTCAGTTTGCAGTGTTTTCTCAGTCTTCTTTTCTTCATTTTTCTTCTGGTTTTACCCCACTTCACTGGAGGTCTACAACAGTCAATCCTGCGGCTCTTCACGCTTGAACAGCTGAACCGATTTAGTTGGAATTTGGTGTAGGTTTTAGTCTTAGGTTATTTTATACTCAGCAGCATTTTGTTACATCCCATTCTATTCCATTCCATTGGCCATAAATTCCATTTTACCCCATCCTATTCCATTGCGTTCCATTCCATTCCATTATGAGTGACAAGTGACTGGTTATCTTCGGGTCAAACGATGAATTCCTGCCGCAGGTTGAAGAGACTTTCTACAACATTATGATACACCCCATTCTCTTCCGTTCCATTCCACTCTATCCCATTCCATTTAATTGCATTCCATTCCATTATATTCCCATTCTATCCCATTGTATTCCATGAGCGACTAGTGACTCGCGCCAGCACTAAACGAGTATTAGAATCCTCCACAACACAGTTGCAGGCTGATTACTCCGGGTCAAGCGACGAATTCCTGCCGCAGGTTGAAGAGACTTTCTACAACATTATGATACATCCCATTCTCTTCCGTTCCATTCCACTCTATCCCATTCCATTATATTCCCATTCTATCCCATTGTATTCCATGAGCGACTAGTGACTCGCGCCAGCACTAAACGAGTATTAGAATCCTCCACAGCACAGTTGCAGGCTGGTTATCTCCGGGTCAAGCGATGAATTCCCGCCGCAGCCATGTGGAATTGTTTGTGACGTAACAGGGAACTTATGCGGAAATTGTATACGAACGCCGTGTTATTTCCACACTAGTTCACCTAATTTTACACACTCTTTTAGATTATCAAAAGGGGATGCGGGGTAGACAACGCTTATGGTAACAATACCTGAATCACGTTTAGCACGATTGTGTATAGGTGGAAAGGGGAATTGAAGTAGTGATGGGTTGCTAGTCGCATTGCCTATCTATAACATGAGCCCTAAGATTGTCGCCTATTCCCTCGATGGACTTTTACCATCAAGGAAGAGAAGCAACTGGTACATTCTATGTTTTTTATTTGCTCCCAGACCAACATGGAAGGAACCTATTTGAGCCTATATGTACTTATTTATTTAGATGAGAATGTTTATCCGTTATTTTATACCCATAGTACAAGCGTCTTAAGATGCGAAATTTTACTCGAATTTCATGTTCTTCAGCCACGATTATTGAATAGCTGTTGGCCGTATTTCTTCCATGCTGGTCTGGGAGTAAGAAAAAACATAGAATTTACCAGTTGCTTCTCTTCCCGCGCAGATGTTAAAAGCCCATCGAGGGAATAGGCCAAAGTCTTAGGAATCATGTCATAGGCGATGCGGCTAGCAACCCATCATTATTTTGATTTCCCTTTCCACCTATACGCCCTTAATCATGCAAAACGTGGCCTTAAAGTTTTGTTACTTTAGGCTCTGTCTACCTCTGTCTACCTGTATGAATGTTGGCCGCAACGTCATCAAGGTTCGTCAAGGATTGTAGGAAAGGTGAAAGAATTGTTCAAATCGGTCCAGTTGTTTCAAAGCCATTTCAAATACACAATCAAATCTTTCCTCTTTATAATATTAGCGCAGAAAAACTATGATGACATTTTGGGAATTCTCATGATATGTAATGTAAGAACCTTATAAACTATAATTCCTTAATTTCGTCGCCCAAATTCGATAGTTTATGCACCTACAGCCGGTCTTCTTCTTAAACTTAGGAGCTAGGTTCTTGTCGGTCGAGAAATTTCCATGTAGTCCTCTCCAGGGTCTTTTCTTTGACATCCTGATACGACACTTCTACTTTCTCTTTCACCTGATCCAATGTTTTTGGCCTTCCTCTCTGCCACTTCCCTTCAACCTTACCTTCAATGGGGTAAATGCTAGTGTTGGCAACACCAACAATTATGAGTAATCTACTCTGTGTTGTGTCTCTATCTTCCTGTCTTGTCTTGGCGGAGTACAAGCGTTTCATTTCTAAGCTGCATTTTTTTTATTTATCACCTTTAGCACGTCAATTTGAGCCACATAAAATAAAATACAACAAAAGTGCGATGCTAGCTCGCTGTTATAGACACCACGCCTCTTCGTATCGTACAAGCTGATTGGGTAATTCCGACATAGCTTGTCAATGAGAGAAACTTACCCGACTAGGTCAAGGGTTTAGATGGAGGAGATGACCAGTTGGAATTTAAATAAAAGCCACCTTAAGATAGATTATAAGTACGTCTGTCGGTATGTTTGTTTCTTTTTCACTTTCAAACGACTGAACGGATTACTACGAAATTTGGCACACAATTTGACAGGCGTGGGTGCCGCCATCTTGTCGCTAATCCTGCCACCAAGTAGCAATGCTTGCGCTGCTGTGTTCCAAGATTGAGACAGCCGGTGAAATTACTAGCCCGTATGTATGTATAACTCTTTATTGTAGATAAAACACAAAAGCGATGGCGCATAGGCGATGCGGCTAGCAATCCATCACTATTTTGATTCCATTTGCTACCTATACGCTCACAATCTTGCTAAACGTGGCCTGTAGGTCTTGTTACCTTAGGCTGTCTACCCCGTAAGGGATAGAGACGTGATTTGTGTATGTATGAATGTATGTAAACACAAAAGCACAAGGACGAACTTATCCCTTAAAAATATCTCTTACAGTCAACCTTTGAACGATTGACAGGACATACGTATTAAGCAGTAGACACACAGAAAAAGGTACACACGTGGTGACTTCGATGCTGGTCTGGATCTGGCAGCAAAGAAAAACCATAGAATGTATCAGTTGCTTCTCTTCCCGCGCAGATGGTAAAAGTCCATCGAGGGAATTGGCGATGCGGCTAGTAACCCATCACTATTTTGATTCCTCCTTTCCTATACGCCCACAATCATGGTAAACGTGGCCTTTAAGTCTTGTTACTTTAGGTTCTGTGTACCCCGTAAGGGATAAAGACGAGATTTATGTACGTTTGTATGGTGACGAACATCAGGTCACTCAATTGCTCGTTTGCTTTACCTGTTATGTAAAAAACAACTAGACTCATTGGATAATTTCATCCTGGAAAATTTCACAATAAAATTATTGTTAACATAAACAGAAGTTGATGGAAATAACTGCTTTTTAAAACCAAATCACGTAACCTTATCTTTAACAAAACTTTCGATCATTCCATTCACAACTTTCATTTCCATTTAAACCCAAACAATAGCAAATCACGCTTCAGCTGTCCAAGTTTATGCAAAGCAAGTAAGGCTCTACTAATGATGTCCCATTCATTGTTAGGCGGAGAAAGTGCACTGGCCCGCAAGCTTAGAGCTGCAGGATAAAGTTGGCCATGGAATAGCAAACGCTGAGTTTGCGGTGTGTACAGTTAACGAAAAGTTTTTTTTAAAAGTTCGTATTGTTGTGTACCATTCTTGGAAAAAGAGTAGTTAAAGTAAATGTATTTTGTTCATTTATATGGACTTCTGCAAATTAACGCTAGATTTAATCCATGAATGAGAATGGGCGAAATTCTTAGGAATCATGTTATAGACGATGCGGCTAACAACCCATCACTATTTTGTTTCCTTTTTCCACCTGTACGCCTACAATCATGCTACACGTGGCCTTTGGGTTTTGTTACCTCAGGCTCTGTCTACCCCGTAAGGAATATAGACGTGATTTGTGTATGTAAGTATGTATGTGTGTTTAATTTATCATTTTTTTTTTGCTAAATATTTCGTTTTTGATACCAGATTTTTTGCTAACTGAAGATTTGACTAGCTGCAAGTAAAATTAAAGCTTTTGAGAAACGCGTAAGGCTTGCTTTTACTATTTAATTAGAGACACAGACCCAACATAACTAATCAGCGGAAAAAGGTCAATTTTTGAACCACATAATATGGTCTTGGCTTCAGATTTGTCCATAGGCGAAATACACGCCGTCCAAAACCAACTGCCATCTTCATCTCGCTCTAACGTACAACAACGTCCCAGTTAGCTGAGAGCCACCAAACGCAACACACGCAGTCCAAAACCAACTGCCATCTTCATCTCGCTCTAACGTACAACAACGTCCCAGTTGGCTGAGAGCCGCCAAACGCTTTATCTTTTGTCTCTATCTCAGGTGACGTAAAAATGGAACAATCGCAGTCAAATGGGGCGTTAATTGCAGCTGGACCAGAGCCAGACCGCATCGAGGACTGTTAAATACGTATACTTGCAATGTTTTAATAGGTAGCTATTCCATGTATCAGCTCTGCTATTTTGTACATGGACTGGGATACTTACTTTCGTTCGCGCAATGACCCAAAGGACCGTCCATTGATCGTGAGGCTCCGAAAGGGGGAGAGGGGTTCGGCAAAAATCACGAAATATCACAAGGGGGGCGGGGGGTGTAGTAAGATATCACGTGTATTTATTCGTGAAACGCGCGATTTTTAAACCGAAAAGCGGGGTGTAGTGTGACCTTGACTCGCCGTTGCCCGGCGATACCTGTATTTAAAGATAATACTAAAAATACACGTGATTTTGGAAGGGAAGGGGGGGGGGGGTAGTTTTAAACCTCACCACGTATCACCTTGGGGGGGGGGGGGGGTAAGAGTGCTAAAAAAACATCACATGATTAATGGACGGCCCCAAAGTGAATCTTGGCCTCCGACATCTGACTCCTCCACACCTTGCGATCCTGATGAGCTAGCTCTCGTCAGCCATCGGCGACGAGATCCGAGGAATCCCTTTGACAACCAACGCTACCTAGGCTCCAACGATACCTAGGACGGCGAACCGGTCTACGCAACGGGCCGGCCCAAATGCGTTTTTTTCACGGCTCGATCCTCACTCAACCTCTCCACATGGCCAACTAACCCTTCAACTCCCGTTACCTCTCAGAGTTGGCCCCAAAATCTTCCGCAAAACCTTTCTTTCTGCCACCAACAGCTTATTTTCCTTCTTCAGGGTCAGCGTCTTGATGTACGGGTGCGAGGCATGGACTGGGATACACGAGACTTGAATTCAATCCCGAGAGACTGCTTTGTTCCACTTACTACGATCCTGACATACTTCTTTCGCTTCATCCACACTCATCAATCTCTTCATACATACTCGGCGGTTTCGAGTACTCATAACCTGACCTTTTTCCAAAAGCGTTTCCTATTTGGTCTCGGAACGTCCGTCTAGGCCTTCCCCTCCCAACGTAACCATTCACACTCCCCCTATGGATCTGTTTAGTTAGTCTACTGTTATCTATCCGCTCTACGTGACCAAACCAACCAAGCATACTTTTTTCTATCCTAGTCACTATATCCTCTTTCACACCAGCACGTTCCTTTATCACACTATTGTTTATTCTATCTTTCAGTGATACACCTTCCATACTTCTTTACGCTCTCATTTCTACTGCATTTATTCTACTTCCATGCTTCTTTTGCCATACCCAAGTTTCGCTGCCGTACATTGGAACAAGCACCCCTCTGTGGACAGCCAGACGCGCCTTCTTCGACACCTTCTCACTGCTCACAAAGGTGCGGAGCGCTCCAACCACCATGTTTCCTGCATTCACTCTTCTTTCAATACCACTTTCACACTTCCCATCTTTCGTAAACGTGGAGCCCAGGTATACAAACTCTTTTACTTGTTCTACTTACTTACCCGCAATCACAATCTCACATTTTGTCATTCTGTATTTCAATAATATCTGGTTTATTGGTATTAGCGCGTTATTGGCCCCACGCATTATGAGCGTCTTCCTGCAGAACTGAAAAACGACCCATCTGACGAGGCATTTAGATCCAAACTGAGAAACCTTTTGTTGGATAAACCAACCAAACTCTGTTGGTGAATATTGACATGATGTGCTTTTAATATTTTATAGTTATTTGACATTTTGTTTTGACATTGAATTGTACTCTTTATATTAATTCTTATTTTACTCCACATTGTTCTTTTAATTATTTTATGTATTTTAATTGGATGATCCTTGTTTGGTGACATCCATATAGCTATGACGATCCTGAGTGGAGAACCTACTTAAATGTAATTATTTGTTGCTTCTTTATTATTTTAAATTTCAAAATTTTGTAACATTCAATTAATTTTTCAATTTTTATTTTATATGTTTAATTTTTGACGATTTCAATATAAGTTCTCGTAACTTGACATTGTACAATTTATGGTGTAATTTTATATTGAATGAATAAATAATCTAATCTAATCTAATCTATACAATACAATTAAAAACATAAACCTCCTTCTGTCGCAGTCAAGTGAAAAACACTTTTTATAAAATTGCCGATCGGCAGAAACACAGTTGGCAAAATGTTCCCCACGGGCTGTAATGAACGTTCCGCTAGTTACGCGCGGGGATCGTTTATTTATATTGCAAACCTTTGTTTGGGAGCGGAACAAAATCGTTTTGTAATATTGCATGTTGTCTCGATAACATAATTTTGGTTTTAAAGGGGTGACTGTAGCAAAAAAAAAAACAATTTTTGTTTTTTTGTTATAACAATACCTGTATATTTTGCATCCAAATTGGTGGTTTTGCTACATTTTAGGTAGATAAAATATCACAACATAGTATAAAACAAAGTCGCTTTCTGCCGTCTGTCTTTCCCTTGTATGCTTAGATCTTTAAAACTTCGCAACGGATTTTGATGCGGTTTTTTTAATAGATAGAGTGATTCGAGAGGAAGGATTATTATGTATAATACGCAGAGGAAGTCGCGGGCAGAAGCTAGTTAAAAAATCTAACTGATTTCCGTAGCTTCGGCCCCGTTCTATATTTTTTTCGTTTATGTTAAAAAAATATTTTATATTTACCTTGTCAATAGATAAATAGATGCAAAAAATCTAAAATTAGAAATCAAAACAAAAATCGTTAGCGCAATTTAACAAAAATATTCCTTAATATTTTTTAGAAGCTTAATACTATTTACCAAACTGTTAACGAAAGAGTTCATATCATTAATGAGAATAGTGTATTTCTATTTTTATTGCAACAGTACATAGGAAATTGATGACGATGATGATGATATTCTCGGTCCCTTAGCAATCGGAGCTTATCAGGGACAAAGAGCTCAAAGTTGGGCCTTCCACGCGTCGCGGTCTCGAGCTTTGGTGGGACACGCACACATGTGCATACATAATTATAATGTGTGTGTACATAGAATAGGAAATTCCTAGTACAAAACTAATACTAGACTAAATATAACAAACTACAGATATTGCTAAAGTTTCATCTCTGACTTAAATCTTTCCCTTGCGGGTGGCTTGGCATTTTAATACATAACCTACAAAAGTTTATACGAAACAATACAAACCGTATCGCCTCGGCATTAGGTACAATCTCCTAACTAGTTTAGTTTCGTGAGTAACAATTATAAACGCAGAGCGTAGCAATATCGTAGACAGCTACGGCGTAGCGTTAGCAGGTGCTACGACGTAGCACGTTGTAGCGAACAAAATGTGGTTAGAATTTTGTAGGAATGTGAACTTTAAAATAAGTTATACTAACATTAAACCTGCTACTTCGCAAACACACAAGCAGGAGAGTTTACTCACAAGCAAAACCACTCCTACGCGTTCTCATCATAAAGTCAATCGTTCAAAGGTTGACTGAAAGAGATCCCTTTTAGGGATAAGTTTGCCTTTGTGCATGTGAGTTGTCCTGGATTCATCTTTTTCTTGTGTTTTAAGTACAATAAAGAGTTATACATAAAGTTCCAATTTCATAGTTGGGTATGTTACGTAATGTTTTTAGCTTATTATACTAGCGCAGTACGCAATGTTTCGGGATAAAAAGTAGCCTTTGTTTTAATCCAGTGTACCAGCTATCCCCGTTCCAAATTTGATCCAAATCAGTCCACTCATTTCAGCGTGAAGAAGGAACAAACACACACTCACGCACTCACATCGTCACGAACTTTCGCATTTATAATTATACTAGCGACCCGCCCCGGCTTCGCACGGTATATTATCACTCTATCAAAAAAAACCGCATGAAAATCCGTTGTGTAGTTTTGAAGATATAAGCATACATCGGGACATAAGGACAGAAAAAGCGACTTTATTTTATACTATGTAGTGATATAGGGTTAATGTTATTGTTATTTAGATAATATGTATATAGAAAATTAGATATTTATATAATACTAGCTTCTGCCCGCGACTTCGTCGGCGTAGAATTAGACTTAAGAATTGATGTTGATAGTATATTCAGCAATAATTATTAACGTCGCGACTCTAGGCAGCTACGACCTTCGCAAACTTTCATCACCTATTTTATCCCCTTAGGGGTGGAATTTATCAAAATCCGTTCTTAGAGGATGCCTACGTCAGAGTATATTCTTTTGGTGTTGAGACCCTTGGTCCGTGGGGTCCTAGCGCTATTAGCCTCTTCAAAGATATTTCGAAGAGGCTAATAGACGCTACGGGTGACCGCAGAGCTGGCAGCTTCCTTGGACAGCGTATTAGTATCGCTGTCCAAAGGGGGAATGCTGCCAGCGTCTGTGATACTATTGGAGGGGGGCTCCTTTTTTTATTATTTTATTTTAAGATTAGTTTTAGTTGAGTTTCTAATTTAATCATAGTTTAATTTGTTTTTAATTCCCCATTTGTATTTAGATAAATTGTTGACAGAATATTGCTAGAAGCAAACTACTATTCTCAAAATAATGGAATAATAAATTAATGTGATCTTACTAAGTCTGCTGCGTTTGAAAAGAAATCTCAATCTAGTATCACATACATACATACATACATACACAAATCACGTCTTTATCCCTTACGGGGTAGACAGAGCCTAAGGTAACAAGACCTAAGGGCCATGTTTAGCATAATTGTGGGCGTATAGGTGGAAAGGGGAATCAAAATAGTAATGGGTTGCTAGCCGCATCGCCTATCAAAGTGATGATTCCTATGCCTATTCCCAGTATCACAAGTTTATTTTATTATTTGTTATACACTAGCGACCCGCCCCGGCTTCGCACGGTATATTATGCATGTATTATACATATAAACCTTCCTCTTGAATCATTCTATCTATTAAAAAAAACCGCATGAAAATCTGTTGTGTAGTTTTGAAGATATAAGCATACATCGGGACATGAGGACAGAAAAAGCGACTTTATTTTATACTATGTAGTGACTATGTAGTGATGAGTACGTGATAACTAACCTTTCATTATACGAACAGACAAAGCGTACTTTCGAAAATTATCAAACAACTCATAAAATAAGCTAATAAACAAATAATATTTCAAAATAAACGTCACTTGGAAAAATTCCATTGGAGTTGAGTTGAAGACCCGAAATTCATTGAAGCCCGTCTAGTACACAATGGTATTATTTTTCCTTCTAGCGGACAATACGGATCATAAAGTTTTATCGTGATCCTGGGCCGGTGGCGCTGGTGTTCTTAACCTTCGGTTAAACATCGCTTTATAAAAAAAAAATGTTTTTATTTCAGATTATAAATCCATTTTATGTTAGTATCAGTGCTTACAAATCTAGTGTTAGTCAACATTAATAAATAATTAATCAATCGAACACTATACAAAGTTTATGAGCATTATAGAAAGTTCTTCCATGCTGGTCTGGGAGCAAAGAAAAAACATAGAATATACCAGTTGCTTCTCTACCCGCGCAGATGGTAAAAGCCCATCGAGGGAATGGGCGAAAATCATAGGAATCATGTTATAGGCGATGAGGCTAGCAACCCATCACTATTTTGATTTCATTTTCACCTATACGCTCACAATCTTGCTAAATGTGGCCTGTAGGTATCTGTTACCTTAGGCTCTGTCTACCCCGTAAGGGATGAAGACGTGATTTGTGTATGTATGTATGTATGTATTGAAAGTTTGTGGGTAAGACTTCGAGCAAGATCAACATCAGAGCGTGCTCACTGAGAGCATTTTTACCCGCGTATTTGAATATTTGTAACGCTCGGCTCAACGTCCACATCACTCGAATATTCGAAGCCGAATGCTCATTACATGCGAATGCTTTAGTGAGGACAATTCTTTACAACATGTTATTTGCTGATACTGACGTGCAACAGTGATTGCGCCGCTGTATTTCAGCGTTGAAAATAAGATAGCCAATGATGTTACAGTATTATATATATATCTATGTCTTAGCAGTTGGACCCGGAAAAGTAAAATGTTGCATAAGTTAGGAATGGTAATCTTAGGATTGCACACCTTCAAAGTAAATGAACCCTTATGAGATCACTTCGATGTCCATCTGTATGTCCGTTAAGACCCTTTTTCTCAGGGTTTTATTTTTATTTTTTTCAATTTATGTCATTTAAGAAACTTTTACTTATCTTTTATCTTATTGAATCGGGCGTTACTTTGCGGAGGTCCATTTCAATGAACAAAAAATTGACCTTGCTACTCCGCTACTCACTGTCTTTTTTTTAAGTAGTGGAGTATCAAGGTAATTTTTTTGTTCATTTTTATCTTTTATCTACAAATTTAAAACTTGCCACTCAACCTCTTGCTGTATTCACTCTAATTGCTTTCAGTTCATACATTTACAATATCCCAAAAATACCAAATTTTAAATGAACACACCCTTGAATCCCTGTTCCACTTTGAAAACCCTTGGTTAAGTTTAACTAGAGATCCACTTAACCAGCCACTGAACCACCGGCCCTTGAGGGTCCTATTACCGATGTTCCGGATCTCGGCTTAGTCGAGAACGCACTTAAGTTTTTATTCCACCCCCACCCCGGCGCGAGCTTTAAGCTGGTACGTGGTGAAACTTTATTTCAAGCCTTCGGTTTATCTTATGATAAATTACTAGTTTTTTTTCGTAAAAAAGACAATTATTACACAACTAGCCTTCCGTCCGCAGCTTCGCCCGCAATAAATTAATTTTCCCGTAGGAAAAGGTATTTTCCCGCGGTAAAAAGTAGCCTATGTCACTCAGTGATAATGTAGCTTTCTAACGGCAAAAGAATTTTTGAAATCGGTCCAGTAGTTTCGGAGCCTATTCAATGCAAACAAACAAACAAACAAATTTTTCCTCTTTATAATATTAGTATAGATAAAAAAACTATAATACTATTGAACTGCACATAATAACATATATACATAAATAAATAAATAAATCACGTCCTTATCCCTTACGGGGTAGACAGAGTTTAAGGTAACAAAACCTAAAATTATGTGCATCTTCCATGGCGGTCTGGGAGCAAAGAAAAAACATAGTATGTACCAGTTGCTTCTCTTCCCGCGCAGATGACAAAAGCCTATCGAGGGAATTGGTAAGAATCGTAGAAATCACGTCATAGGTCATGCGGCTAGCAACTCATCATTATTTTGGTTCCGCTTTCCACCTATACGCCCATAATCGTGCTAATACGTGGCCTTTAGGTCTTGCTACCTTGAGCTCTTTCTAGCCCTAAAGATTTATCACTATCGCTATCCCGTGGGAACTATGCAATTTTCCGGGATAAAAACTAGCCTATGTATTGTCTAGGGTACCACCATCTCCATTCCAAATTTTATCCAAATCCCTTCAGACGCACGTGAAGAAGTATACACACATTATTACACATAAACGGATAACTCACGATATAAAAAGTCGAGTGATGCTCGACATGTTTCGGACTATTTCGTAGTCCTTTTTCCAAGAGCGCTCGCCCCGGCGGCAGCGACGCGAACACTGCGCGCCAGCGCTCTGCTCCCGCGGCTGTTCGACTCAATAATAAAAATGACGATGAAAACTAGGGTAGTTGTGCGCCGCTGTCAGTTGCGTCGAACAGCCGCGGGAGCAGAGCATCACTCGACTTTTTATACGTGAGTTATCCGTTTATGTGTAATAATGATTAAGTCTCACGGTAGTTTCATGTTGAAAGTATACACACACCCACATACTCACAAACATTCACCTTTATAATATTAGTGTGATTTGTTAGAAAAACAAACAAAATGGTGACCTAATGAAAAAATGTGTCTCGTTAAAAAGTTCGCGGGAACGAACGAGATGTTTTATTACGAAAGGTCATTAGCGGTAGTGAGTGGTTCGTTTGGCAACCGGCGCACGGGGAAAGAAAGAGAGGGAGATGATAAAACCGGCCAAGTGCGAGAAGGACGCGTAACGAGCTTCCCTACTTTGCCAAATGATTAAAGTCTTGTGTTATCAGAGACCGGTAGGCTTATTACCTAACTCGCTCGCAATCGCCATCGTGTTCATTTTGACAGTTCATGTATGGGCTGACAATTGGCATCGGAATCAGCTAGCTGTCACATTCATATAAGAACTGTCAAATGAACACAATGGCGATTGCGAGTTAGGTAATAAGCCTACTGCTCTTAAGCAAAATGTGGGCGATGTAAGGTCATTTTATAAACGGTGACTTTGAATTAGTATACTGGAACCAATTTGTCTTACGTATACGTTCGTAAACATGCTAAATGTAGCCATTAGGTCCTGTTATCTTAGGCTCTGTCCACCCAGTAAGTTGTATGTAAAAAACCGTAAAAATAAATACAAAAATCGAGAAGTAAAGTTCTCGATTCATTGACGTACTATCTCGAAAAATTATTTTATTTTCAACCTTCACGAAGATTATTGTTTCCTCCTCTGATTTCTGTATCCCGGGACAAACAACGTCAGAACACGCCGGCCGGGTAACTGATGACGTCGTTACCGGGATGCTATTTTAAAATCGTCCCCGGATTAACTGCCGGGATTAGATTTACGACCCGTTTTAGATAGACCCCGGCGATTCTTTAAGTTGACTAGTTTTCATTAATCATGCAACTTTAAAAGAGGAGAATCCTGGTTATTATATTTTCATGTGATTTTGGTAACAGCCGAGATACTCTAATAGTTAGGGAGCTGGCGAGCATTTCGGTATATGATTTGCACACGTTTCACGTCGAGGTGGAGTGCAGTTTAAATCATTACGAATCGATTTGGTTCAATCAATTAGGGTCCTATGTCGCTGCGTTTTCGCGTTACAGCGGATTGAAGTTGCTTAAAAAAATCGGGGTATTAAATCATTTGCATGGATGTCTGCCTTTTCGATTCTTTGTGTTTCCAGGATGACTGTAATCATCAGGCCCAGAAGCAGACGTCGCACCCTTCGTGGAAGAAAGACGTAAGTCCTGTAGAACCTTAATAGGACTTACGTCTTTCTTCCACGAAGTGTGCGACGTGTGCGCATAATATAGCACACCTTTTTTTTACATTTTTGAAACGCTGTAAATTTACAACGCAGCGCCACCATGGTGGCAGACAAGGTCCTTGGTGTTTCTTAGGGCATAAATATCACTATTAATAACGTCTGCCTTGTGTGCTGATCATATATAAATTTTGCTCGCCAGCTCCCTAACTATAATACTTATGAATAGTCGACCAAGAAAGTGCTTTACCATTTTTTTTGACAGTTCCTACATCAGAAAACAAACAATAAGGCGGGGTGCAGATCGGGTTACCTCCGCGTGTCGTCAAGAGCTGCGGTTCGTTTTTGGATCCGTACGAGGGGAAGAGCAGTGTTTGGTCCGGTACCTGGTTTGGTCCCTGGTCATCGGTTAATGATTTCCTGGCAGATTCTGAGGAATAAGAGCCCGACAGGGGGGAGGGGTCTTTTGACCGTGTTCTACCATACAACGTTGCCGACAGTTTTTGCCATCGCGCAAACACGCGATGATCGCATCGCTTAGGTACTCGCGCAATGATCGCCCATTCGCGTTTTATTAGGATGATGCCTTAGGGTGGTTGAGGACTTTCTTGGTCGACTATAAAAGGCCACGCTTGGCAGGATTGTGGGTGTATAGGTGGAAAGGGGAATCCGATATAACACGATCCCTAAGGTTTTTGCCCGTTCCCTCGATGGGCTTTTACCATCTGCGCTGGTAGTGAAGAAACCGGTACATTCTATGTTTTTTCTTTGCTTTCACACCCATTGAAGATTATAGATCAGAATGAAACTCGCAGAAGCTTAAATACATAAATACATAATTACATCACGTCTTTATCCCTTACGGGGTAGAGAGACTAGGGTAACAAAACCTTATGGCCACGTAGGTGGAAAGGGAAATCAAAATAGTGGTGGGTTGCTAGCCGCACCGCTTAAAACATTACGTAAAACAACATCCAGTAATTCAGGGCATTCCAAATTTAACTTTCATTGTCGATAATCGATTATCGTATCCGCCATGTTGTAATCGATTCAGTTGTAACAGCGGCGTTTGGAGAGCTCTTCAATCTCAAGTTCGTTAATTTAACGAAATACCTACCTTGTTTCAGTTACAATTTTATTTTACAGTTACAGATGATGATTACCAAAAAATCAGTACTCCAATAGTTAATTATGTACTAATACTAAAAATGTGAAAGTAACTCTGTGTGGTATGCTTTCACGCCTAACGCACGGTACCGTTTTCAATGAAATTTGGTCCAGAGATACTTTTAGTCCTGGGAAAGGACATAAGATAGTTTTTATCCCGGAAAATTGCATAGTTCTCAAGGGAGAGCGATAAGCGAATTCTCTACAGACGGAGTCGCGGGCAACAGCTATTAAATAATATGAAGCAATTTCCAATTTACTGTCGTAAACTATCAAAACTACACAAAATTTGCTGACGTAAGTAATTATGTGATCACCTGTATCGAGAAACAGTAGGGCTCCTGAAAAATTCGATTTCCAAAGTTTATAATCATACTATCCCTTTCGCTCTCAAATCAATGTCTATTAGTGCGAGCGAAACAGCACGAAACAAACTGCGAAAATTGAATTTAGATGTATAAGGCCTGATATTTCTCTCGACGACAATTTGTAGTTAAAATCCCGCGTTAACTAAGATAGTTACTTACATTGAAACAGTAAGAAGCGCAATCCAGTAGTACAGTATTTCACATTAAAACAAGCGAAAGCATCTTAAAACCCCCATGGTAACCTACATTGAAATATAAACAAACGCATGCAAAATCCCCTGTGGTAACTCGAAATAGTATTACGCATTATTAAAACACGCGAAAGTATATTAAAACCCCCATGGTAATTCGAAATAGTAACCTACATTGAAACAGAAACATTAAAACAAGCGAAAGCATCTTAAAACCCCCATGGTAATTCGAAATAGTAACCTACATTGAAACAGAAACATTAAAACAAGCGAAAGCATCTTAAAACCCCCATGGTAATTCGAAATAGTAACCTACATTGAAACACAAATATTAAAACAAGCGAAAGCATCTTAAAACCCCCATGGTAATTCGAAATAGTAACCTACATTGAAACACAAATATTAAAACAAGCGAAAGCATCTTAAAACCCCCATGGTAATTCGAAATAGTAACCTACATTGAAACAGAAACAAGCGTATACTATGTTAAAAGCCTTGTGATAACTCGAAATAGTAGTTCGCATTAAAACAAGCGAAAGCGTTTTAAAACCCCTTGGTAATTCATATTAAATTCACGTGGTAATTTGAAATAGTAACTCAAAATGTATACAAAAGAACCTACTTTAAAATCTAATTGTAATTCGAAATAATAACTCTCATTTAAAAACCTTGTAGTACTTTGAAAACGTAACTTACATTGAAACAGAAACATAAGTGTAAAACCCCGTGATACCTAATTCGAGAAAGTAATTCGAGTTGAAACGAAATTAAACGCATGATAAATCGAACTAGTGACTAAAATTAAAACAGAAACAAAGGCATATTAAGACTGCGTGGTATTTCTAAAATTGCTACAAATAGTTTTCAACAAATACCCCAATTGAACTATTTGCCGATAAAGTGACAATGGCCGCCAATGTTGGCCAAACGTTCGGCTTAGCAATCTCGGCAAATGTTTGGCGAATTCAGGCCACGGTATTTGCTCGGCAGAACCGCTATTCGGGTTTGACAACCCGGGCTATGCTGAATTCTACTCACATAAGTTTATTTTTTATTTAATTTACTATATATAAATATAAAGGAGCAGTAACACTTTACTTTGTTTTATTTATAAACTAGTTGTTGCCCGCAACTACGTCTGCGCAGAGTTCGCTTATCGCTATCCTGGGACTAAGACTATCTGTATATCAAATTTCAACTAAATCGGTCCATTAGTTCAAGAATGCAAAGGTAACAGACAGACAGAGAGAGTTACTTTCGCATTTATAATATACGTTGTCAAATGGCAAAGTTGCAACAGTAAAAATAACTTTTCAAGAAGTAAATATAATCATAAGCAGTACAAGCAAGCGAGTAAACAAAGAATCATGCAAACAAGCAACATGCCAAAGTTGCAGAAGTACAGAACTTTTTAAAACTTTAATATAACCCGGTAATAAAGATTTGTCAAATGATGTGTATGTGAAATAGTGTATTTGAGAAATGATAATTAACCAGGTACAATTTCCGTTGGGTAGAGTTGGCAAGGACCCGAATACCACGGACGATCCAGTTCACATTGTTTCAAGGGTCCAGATTGGCGCGAGCGGACCCTCGTAGGAACACGGACATTGGAATATTCCACCAAAATCATTATTACCCTTCAGGATTACTTAAAGGGTAATAATGATTTTGATAGAAAATATTCACGTAAATTTTATAAAATACCCGATTGTTTAATTTCTTGAATACCGTTAATTCATAGATAGCGTTTTCATTGGGCTTTTTATTATATCCGCTGAGCTGAGTGGACATGGAGTAATTAACCAAGAGAGTAATACGGGCTGTTTTCTTCTGCACATTAATGTTTTCCGCGATTGCTTTTCTTTAATTACTTACATGGTGCACAGTCGTTTAGGTAGTAAAATTAAATTTGAATGGATTTTTTTCTTATAAAGATCAAATGACTTATAATCACCATACCATGCAAAGCAAAGATAGGCATCGTATAAAAATAGTCGAAATGAAAACTGTCTACTCTTTGTCAGATACACATACTCATACACAAATCACGTCTTTATCCCTTACGGGGTAGACAGAGCCTAAGGTGACAAGACCTACAGGCCACGTTTAGCAAGACATTGAGGGCGTAGAGGTGGAAAGTGGAATCAAAATAGTGATGGGGTGCCAGCCGCATCGCCTATAACGTGATTCCTATGATTTTCGCCCATTCCCCCAATGGGTTTAAAAACCCTCTTTGTCACATCGGTAAAAAATACAGATATGAGGTTTAAAACTTAACTGCCTGACCTGACCTAATGTATTGTGTAAGTAATGTGTGCGAATAGGCAAATTGACGATCCAAATTAGAAAAATGACTTAAGTCCTATATCAATTCTGTACAACAAGGTCATTTTCAACATGAAACTACCGTGAGACTTAATCATTATTACACATAAACGGATAACTCACGTATAAAAAGTCGAGTGATGCTCGACATGTTTCGGACTATTTCGTAGTCCTTTTTCCAAGATTTGACAATAATAAAAATGACGATGAAAACGAGGGTAGTTGTGCGCCGCTGTCAGTTGCGTCGAACAGCCGCGGGAGCAGAGCGCTGGCGCGCAGTGTTCGTGTCGCTGCCGCCGGGGCGAGCGCTCTTGGAAAAAGGACTACGAAATAGTCCGAAACATGATAGCATCACTCGACTTTTTATACGTGAGTTATCCGTTTATGTGTAATAACAAGGTCATTTACTTAAGTTTTACCTATATGAGGTGCCCAACCCTTGTAGGTCCAAACCCCATCTCTTCACTACACTCATCTTTCAAAACATGATATTGTATGCAAAGGGATGATTAAGCACGGTCAAACTTCCCCCGTAACGTGATATTTAAGCTTTAAGCTCTATTTATGCGGTTAAAAGCATTTTTAGAGTTCCGTAGTCGGGGCCAATTACTAAAGCGTAATTAAAAACTTCGAACCGGTATGGGAATGGACGAAAAACAGGAATCAGGAAATAAAAACAGGAAGACGCAGCGTTGGTGACCCTTCCACTGGTAGAACTGGCATTGCGAGTACGGACAACTACGTGGATGCATGCAGATTGTCGTTCATTGTGACTAAGGGGAAGGCATGTATACATGAGAGTACGCGAGAAATGAGTCGGTCTTTTACTTAATGTTCGAAATGAAATGAAATGAAATGAATTTATTTTGCTGAGTACAGGTTGCATAAATATTGGTGAACATATAAAAAAAATTGATATCAGCCATTCTGCTTAGGGTAGCTGCTACTTGGCAGACTCCTGGCGCGTGCTAAAGGTTAACGGACTGAGCCTATAAATTAGCGTTTATAGGGGGGGGGGGGGGGGGGGGGGGTTAAATTAAGGGGGGGGGGGGGTAAATTTTGATTTATTTGATTTGTGTTGAACACAAATTGTGTTAGTATGGAAGGTGTATCACTGAAAGATAGAATAAGGAAAAGTGTGATAAGGGAACGTGCTGATGTGAAAGAGGATATAGTGACTAGGAAAGAAAAAAGTATGCTTAGTTGGTTTGGACATGTAGAGCGGATGGATGAAAGTAGACTAACTAAACAGATCTATAGGGGGAGTGTGAATGGTTACGTTGGGAGGGGAAGGCCTAGACGGGCGTTCCGAGACCAAATAGGAGACGTTTTGTAAAAAGGTCAGGTCAGGAGTACCCGAAGCCGACGAGCATGTATGAAGAGATTGATGACTGTGGATGAAGCGAAAGAAATGTCAGGATCGTAGCAAGTGGAACAAAGTAGTATCTGCTTATCCCTGTGGGAAAGAGGCGTGACGGTATGTATGTATGTTAAACACATTTTCCTTTTTCTCGATCCCACCCGTCGTATTCTTACTGTTCGTATTAGAAAGAGAAAGGGTAATCATCTAGCACGCGTCTCAACTCTTCGCCCTAGTGAGAGCTGTGTAGTTTATGATGGGACGGAACCCTTTGCGCGTAGGACCGACTCGCGCTTGGACGGTCCGTAATACCCAGCCCTAATGACTTAGTATTGAGTTTCTGTTTGGGTTATTTTATTTGGCTACGGCTTTATTGGTTGTTGTAATTACAATGCTCTGTTAACGACCGACGAGTATTTGACGTTTCATTTTTTTTTAGCCTTTATTTGGCAAGTCGGACCAAGTGTACTCAGTTTAAGCCTCATTTGATTGTTTTAAGTTAGTAAAAATAATTAATAAAATACAAGACGATCTTAAAGTACGTTGATTATTAAATGAAATGAAATTTAGATTAAATTAAATAATTTAAAAAGAAAGAAAAATTGAATGTCGTATAAAATAAAATTAAATCAAACTGAATCCTAAGTTAATTAAATTAAATGACAATAATAAAAATAAAATTAATTAAGTAACGGATTACATTAAAATAAATAAGAAAGTATCATATCATATCAAAATATTCATCCATGCTGGTCTGGGAGCAAAGAAAAAACATAGAATGTACCAGTTGCTTCTCTTCCCGCGCAGATGGTATAAGCGCATCGAGGGATTGGGTGAAAATCTTAGGGATCATGTTATATAGGCGATGTGGCTAGCAACCCATCACTGTTTTGATTCCCATTTCCATCCATACGCCCACATTCATGCTAAACGTGGTCTTTAGGTCTTGTCACCTTAGGCTCTGTCTACCCTGTAAGGGATAAAGACGTGATATATGTGTGTACGTAAATAAAAAAGCATAAATTAAATTAAATTACACTTTTACACAAGTTAACTTGAATTAATTAATTTAATAAAAAAAATCGTTAATTAAATTTATAATCAACACTGCGAAACAAAGGGTCTTCTGTTTTACCGATAGCCGTTGGTCATGTTTTGTAATATGATGCTGTTTATAAGAGTGTTTCTATGGACTTACTTTTACTTTAAATACTGAATCCATCGACTGTCCAGAAAGTCATAAAATAACGACGGCCGGATAGCCTAGTGGTTAGCCCTGACTATGAAGCTGGAGGCCTTGCGTTTGAATCCCGGTAGGGGCAGACAGTTGCATGATGAATACGAATGTTTGTGCCCGAGTCATGGAGGTTGTATGTATTTAAGTATGTATTTATCTACATTATATAAGTATGTTTATCCGTTGCCTGGTACCCATAGTACAAGCTTAGCTTAGTTTGGGGTTGGGTCAATTGGTGTAATTGGTCCCAAGATACTAAAAAAAAAACTTACCTAAGCTAACCTGGGGGCGTTCAAGTATTACGTAACGCAATTTGAGGGGGAGGGGGGGGGGGGGGGGGAGGGTATCGTAAAACGTTACGATGCGTTACAGGGGCGGGAGGGGGTCTTTCATACAACACGTTACGTAACGTTTTCTTTTTTTTAACAAAAATATATGGAATTAAAACTGCCAAGTTAACAAACTACGCATGTATTGGGGGTTAAACATCTCCTGTTTTATTTAGTATTATTACCGTAAAGGCGATTAAAATTATAACAAGGATATTATAGCGACTTTCTTGTACTTTGCGCAACATAAATTTTGACACTTTTGGGTAAAAATGGTCACTTGAATGTTACGTAACGTTTAGAGGGGAAGGGGGGGTACAGAAAAACGTTACGGCGCGTTACAAGGGGGGGAGGAAGGGTCAAAAACCTTCAATAATTGCGTTACGTAATACTTGAATGCTCCCCTGTGTAAATAGACAGGCTAAGAAGAAATAGAAGAGAACCTAACCTGTAGATATTAAGGCAAGGTTAGGTTAGATCTATTGTACATTGCCCATGTAAAACATTTTTATTTGTTCAGTTTCCGCTATAGGAAAATTTCAGACCAAAAAAATGTTCGATAATATCGGCTTGTCCAACTCTAGTGTCGTCTTTAGCCTTGGATCAGTCAACCAGGGTTCAACAACCGCCGCAATGGAATTTTTCTACACAAATTGTATGATATGTTCACTCTGTTGGTGCCAATGTCCCTGCCTTGTTGGAACCAACGGGCATCGCTAGGGACGACGGCAAGAGACCGGACGGTATGTCTATGATTCCGTGGAGTGTGGGACGTGTGCTGGTGTGGGATGCAACGTGCGTAGACACACTAGCCTCGTCTCACCTTCGCGGAACCACTAGTAGAGCAGGCGCGGCTGCAGAAGCGGCCGAATCAGCCAAGGTAAATAAATATAGGGGTCTCAGCACCGAATACAACTTTGTCCCTTTCGGTGTTGAGACCCTTGGTCCGTGGGGTCCCAGCGCTATTAGCCTCTTCAAAGATATTTCGAAGAGGCTAATAGACGCTACGGGTGACCGCAGAGCTGGCAGCTTCCTTGGACAGCGTATTAGTATCGCTGTCCAAAGGGGGAATGCTGCCAGCGTCTGTGGAACTATGCCACGGGGGCCCCTCCTTTTTTAATTATTTTACTTTAAGATTAGTTTTAGTTTAGTTTTTAATTCGTTTTTAATTTAATAGTTTAATTTGTATCAATTTATGTAATTAATATTAAATGACTAATTTGCAATATCTCTGTTGGTTAGTTCTTCTAAATTGACAAATATCACTTATTTACTATAGAAAAAGAAAGACATACAACGCGTTTGCAGTCAAAAGGCTACGGAAGCGTATAAATCATCTTTCCTCATGTCGACTGCCTTTCTTCGGTGACTGGTTCAGTATGAAGTGAAAGCATGATTAGAAACGCATTTATGTTTCTATGAATGCTTCACCCTACGGAAACGACGCAATATTCCTGTAGGCAGTTTGACGCGAACTAAATAAAGACAAGTTTTCGGATGGTAGGATTTATAGTGCATGCTCTATCCGTCGCTACTACCATCTTACTACCCAATGCTTTGTTAACCTGTATATTTTTGTGTATTGGTAAATTAAAAAAAAATACTAATTTTTTTCTTCCGTGCTGGTCTAGGAGCAAAGAAAAAACATAGAATGTACCAGTTGCTTCTCTTCCCGCGCGGTAAAAGCCCATCGAGGAATTTGGGCGAAAATCTTAGGGATACGGCCAGCAACCCGTCACTATTATGACTTCCCTTTCCAGCTATACGCCCTTAATCATGCTAAACGTGGCTGTAAGGTTTTGTTACCTTAGGCTCTGTCTATCCCGTAAGGGATAAATATGTGATATATGTACGTATGAATGTTACGTGTGTACAACCATCCTACTACAACACGGATTTTCATGCGAATTTCAACTTGATACAAGTATCAATAAAGACATGTCTTTATTCATCTGTTCTGTTTAACATATTGTTTATCTATTTGTAGTTTTGTGTTTGTCATAAATAAACTTAGAAAATAATTTCCGGCCTTTTTTCTGATAAATTTGTATTCATTATTCATCGAACCAGACGTTACTTTGCGGAGTTCCATTTTATAATAAAACACACTCACCTGTTTACATTAGTATATTCCTTCTCTAGGGCAACCATACAATACCATAATCTAGAACTCTTAATCCTAATATTCGTTTTCTTATTTCTAAAGCAGACCTTTCATCATCATTCCTATTCCAGAATCCCCCAAGCTAGCGACTGTCAAAAGTATACCGGCTTTGCCGCCAAAACCCAATTAGAAAGTGTTGCAAGCAGGCATAACAATTATTTGAGGTAATGTTATTCCTGCTTGCACATGAATGGAACCTAACAATTTCAATAAATAAAAAACAAAGTCATGGGCAACAACTAGTGGTAAATAAGCTACAGTACCCGGCCATGAGATTGCACTTCGCACTTCGGTCTTTGGAAAGAGACAGCTGGCGTCACGTAAGTTAGAGCGAGACGACGCTCTACGAAGCTGAAATTGGCCAAGAAGACCGATGTGCAATCCTTATGGCCAAATGACATTCAAATCCATTCAACCATTTGAATGAATGATTAACAATCAAAAGAACACATGCAAATACTTCAACACTCTTGCTTATACCTACTGTTAATAGGAATTAGAAATATTAGGATAACAAAATCCTTCGCCCATTTCCAAGGGCTCACCGCAACCAGGTTTTGGCCCGAGCCCAATCGTGGGTAATTAAAATATATTGTTATGTTAACCACCCACAAACCCCCATTACAATTCGAAACCATTTTCGCAAACTACCCTCATATATCCAGCAAATTACTACGTCCGTCCACATCAGATAGGATTAGTACAGCCCGCCAAATTGTAGACCTGAAACCAACTTGCATTTACACCTGGCCAACAGTTCTCGTCACCAATTCCGAACTCTAACTTTGGTAGGGTAAGATTAACTTAGGCTGGTATCCCATTTTGCCAACCGCAAACGGCTCTCGATTCTCCTATCTCGGGGAATCTGCTTTTCAGTAGGTCTCGGTCCGTGGCGAAGCGAGAACGCGTTCGTCGTTTCTCCAAATTGCCGCGAAAAGATCGAAAAACTTTTCAAATTGAGAATGTGTTCCGACGCGAATTGCCGATATACTTTTAAATAGATGTTTAGTGGCCAGTATTTGCGCATAGTGTAGTGATTTGTAAAAAGGATAGATTAAAAAGTTTGAATAAAATAATCGTTCTAGGTTTAGTGTTCACGTAAGGTGTAGGTTGCTTAAAGGATTTGAAACCTTTGTTGATTACATTCAGGATTTACCTAAAGCTGAGGTAAGATTTCAGTCATTTAATATTCAGATATTCAGGTTACCGTAAGCGATTTGGTTAATCTAGTGCTTATTTTAGTACCTTCGTATTATTAAGATTGAAATTGATGACGAAATTATTTGTATTTATAATGAATTGTCTATTAAGGTGTAATTTTTTAATTCTTAACTACTGAGTACTAATATTATAAAACAAACATGGGACAAACCGCTGAAACAGCCGCATTTTTTTTTTCTTTTCAACATACCTTACGGAACAGCACTTTTTATGGAAATGTAAAATAAAGACATAAATTAAGTAACAGATTTTTTTTCTGATCATACGGTTCCTAATGTTGCCTGTAAATTATTTTTTCGGAATGTAATACTTTTTTATGTCATAACTTTTAATAAAAATCTAAGTAAGCTCATTTAATTTTGTTCGTGACACAGCAAAATATCAACGTTCGTATCATAACGCTCGCATCATTTGGTAAATGTTTCATTTCTAAGGCTCCTCCATCTTCATTATCATATCACATCATAAACATAACATTAAAATTATTTTATGTTCATGTTGGTAAGAAATGTCAAACATATTTTTCATTGCATGATAAAACCGGAGGAATATTTTGACGTCTTCATTCTGGATTTATACTTGTTTGTTATTGCTTGCATTTTCTTTAAATTACAAGCTTTGGTAATTTGTCCTGTGTGTAACGAAAATGTATCAGTTTGACACTTTTACACATATACGCCCACAATCGTGCTAAACGTGGCCTTTAGGTCCTGTTACTTAAGGCTTTGTCTACTTCGTAAGGGTTAAGGACTTTATTTACGAATGTATGTATGTATGTATGTACCGAGAGTAGACTATCCTTTTCATTTTTTGTTTTGAAGTTCACTCGACTGTATCGCGCTAAATATGGTTAGCGTTTGTATAATAATGCTGCCGTGCTATGACAAAACACTGTATCTCGAGTTACACCGTTTTGTGGTAACATCCATAATTGAGCTTCTACGGCCCCCATTTATATGCCTACATTGTTACTTCACACATTTTGTATCAAAAATATCGAAAACGATCATAGCAATTTGGACTGTATCTAGAAAGATGATCGTTTTGGCTAAACACTGCAACTCTAAAAGATACAGTGTATTGCCAAACCAAACGCGCAGCACAAGCCAAGTTACAGTGTTTTGTCGTAATAATCTCACAAGACACGTGAAGCGATTGCTATGATTCAAACGTGTGCCTGTAAATAATTATAGTCCGCTGAGGTCTAAAAATTAAGGTAGTCTAAAGGTTCTGCAAGTATGTATGAAAGTGCTTGATTTTTGTGCTTGATATTCATCCCAAATTTTACTTTGAAAAAGTATGAAAAAATGAGAAATTTAGGTCATTTGTAGCTTGGCTACAATGAATACAACATTATCTTTAATGTGTCCAAATTTCATTTAAATCAGGTTAATAACCAAGGGTTTAGAATCAAATTACTAAAAAAACAGTTTATTTCGATTTCTGGAAATTAGCTGTTTCAAAGATACAGTGTTTTATCATAGCACGGCAGAATGTATATGGCCAGCCAAAATAAATACGATATTCATGCTTCAAATTCGATCAGCTTGTAAAACGCAATTCCATTACTATGGTAATGTAAATCTCCATAAATTATATTCTAACCACCATCTCGTGCAAAGGTAAATTAGTGCGAATTTCACAGGAAATGTACCGTTGAAAAACATTTTGGTCGCCGTTACACATAAGAAAATTATTGTCAAACTAATGCATTTTCGTTACACAGAGGATACCTAGTCGAACGGTGCTAAAGTGCGATGAGACCGCTTAATTGTTATCTTCTCTTTTTATTTTTGTAATCTTATTGTGGTGTTAAATAAAGAAGATATTTTTAGATTTAAAAAAGTAATGAGTATAATCTGTAAAAATAATGTAAAAAGAAAACGTACATTAAAATTTCACAATAACAAGCCTTTGAAACTTACAACTGTTATGTGTATATGAAAGTTGGCTAAGTAAGTAAGTAAAAGGTTTATTGTACAAATATAAAGAAACAGATACAAATCACAAAAAAAGACCTTAATTATATGCACAAAGGCGAACTTATCCCTATAAAAGATCTCTACCAGTTAACCTTTGAGTAGATAAGAGGAGTATTAAACGAGGGACCGACAAAGTGTGAGTTTAAAATATCCATGTAGTGAAAGCCACAATAGAGCGTACATCTCAAAATACAACAAACAATTCATAAATAAACTACTAAATATCATTACACACCTGCATACATACGATATGAGTACACACATACAATATTTAAAGAGATGGTGTGAGCCACATCTTCCTCAAGCCCTCCTTGAACGACGCCACGGAGGCAGATGTAGCTAACAAGTAAGGCGTGGCACCTGATGATAAGAGAGTATACTACCACCCATGGACGCCTGCTATACCAAAGGATCGCAAATGCATGTATATTACGCTAGTAATTTCACGGATTGTCATACTTCCCACACGAAACACAGCAGTGCAAGCACTTTTACTTGGCGGCAGGTCCTTATCATCATCATCTTCACCCTATACACCTCCCACTGCTGGGAAAAGGTCTGCTCTCAGAATGAGAAGGCTTGGGCAGGCCCTGTGCTGATTGGGAGCTTCACACACCATTGTAATTGCTAAAAGCAGGTTTCCTAAACCGAAGAGCTCGTGGGAAATTACGATTAATCTAAATATATATAACTCAAAGGTGACTGACTGACTGACTGACTGACTGACATAGTGATCTATCAACGCACAGCCCAAACCACTGGACGGATCGGGCTGAAATTTGGCATGCAGGTAGATGTTATGACGTAGGCATCCGCTAAGAAAGGATTTTGATCCATTCTGACCCCAAGAGGATAAAATAATTGATAAATTTGTATGAAACTTTGTCAATTTTAAACCGATCGGGCTGAAACTTTGCATGCATAAAGCTACTGTGACGTAGGCATCCTCTAAGAACGGATTGCGTAATTTCTGCGGGATAGCGATAAACGAATTCTACGCAGACGAAGTTGCGGGCAACAGCTAGTTTTGCATAAAACCAGTATTTGATACATAGACATACATACATACCGTCACGCCTCTTTCCCACAGGGCAGGCAGAGACTACTTTGTTCCACTGGCTACGATCCGAGCGTTTGATAATCCCCTTGCATTTCCAGTAATCCCCTAGATTTCATCTTGATACCTTCGTCTTTTACGACCAAGTTCCGAAAACTGTTATCCAGCGCATCTGCTAGGTAATTAGCAGGAAAGCGGCACACGTTCCAACGTCGGTTTTAGATTAAAGGCTGTAAAATCTCCAATTCAAATAGCGCCACGGAATTTGAATGAACCGTCGCCCCTACCATTTGCAACGCCGCTAGAACCAGGAAATTCGGTCTGGTTATTCATATCCAGTATCTTACGTCTATATCCCTTAAAGAGAGAAAGAAAGAAAGAAGACATTTATTCCTTTTTGCAAAACACACAAATTTATAGAAAACAAACAAGAAAAAAAAACAGACATGAAAAATTATATCATCAGCGTTGTGTGTGTCTTCACAAAAGTGAAACGGTGGCTGTTTCAGCATTACGCTGAGGTGTTAAACACCTGCAGCACTGATCCTGTAAACAGAGCCTATGGTAACAAGACGTAAAAGCCACGTTTAGAGTAAATGTGGGGATATAGGTGGAAAGGGGAATCATAATAGTGATGGGTTGCTAGCCGCATCGCCTATGATATGATTCGAAAGATTTTCGCCCAATTCCCTCTATGGGCTTTTACCATCTGCGCGGGCAGAAGCAACTGGTACATTCTATGTAATACATTTGCTCCCAGACCAGTGTGGAAGTAAAAAAAGATAATTATATATTTATTCCGTCACTTACAGTGTTACGTCAGGTCAGGAGTACCCAAAACCGACGACATGTATGAAGAGACTGATGAATGTGGATGACGCGAAAGCGGTACATTCCGTGAGCTCTTAAAGTGACGGTAGGCAACGTATAAGCGACAGAGCGAGCGAGACAGAGACAGGAGACAAATTGTACGTCGAGTGACGGTCGCGGTCTCCGGTCGCGGTCTTCTGTCTCGGTCGCTTGTATCTGTCGCGGCGCGGACTGCCACTTTTAGAATAAGGGAGACCGAGGCGAGTTGAGACAGAGGTGAGTTGATACAAAGCCTTTTTCTCTGCACCTATGACAGTTAGCGAGGCCACAACTTCACACAAACTGTGGAGTGTAGAAAGAGCAACGAATTAGCGAAGTTACCAGCCCGATAAACTGTCACAGTTCATAGAAATCGGCTTTGTATTAACTCACCTCTGTCTCAACTCGCCTCAGTCTCCCCTACCATTCGGGTATGTCTCGCTGTATCTCTCACTCGCCCGATTTATACAACACAACCAACGCCTTTAGGTTTTGTTACCTTTGGCTTTGTCCACTCCGTAAGGGATAAAGACGTGATTTGAGTACGTATTTTCACATAATTATGTGCTTTCAAAAATCGATCTCCACATCGCTTTCAGCTCCATTATTCAAGAATTTCAGCTAGAACTCGCTGTCAACTCGCCTGTCGACTAACTGTAGTAGCTTATCGAGATCTGTCCGAATTACGAAGACGAGTAGAATCCGGAATGAGTGGGATCGTCTTGCGGGGGATTTATTCCGTTTTTGCATATCCATCGCAGTGGGACACGATGTTAATTGGCTGGACATTAGCATACGGTTTTTGGGATTGAAGGCTCAAACCCCTGTGAGGTGGAATAGTGAAGTCAGTGGTGTTTGTTCTTCAATGCTTGGTACACGTTATGTAGAGTGACAATGCAAGTACAGCCTGCAAAAAATACAGTCAGCAAAAAGGCTTGTTCTGTAACGGAACATGGTTAAAAAGCCAAGTCATTTAAAATACTCAAATATATTTGTGATTTGAGTCGCGAGAGTTTGATAATAATTTTTATGAGCGAAAATTAAATAATTTCTGAAGGATTTATCAACTACTAGCTTCTGCCCGCGACTTCATCCGCGTAGAATTATACATAAAAACCTTCCTCTTGAATCACTCTATCTATTAAAAAAAATTGCATCAAAAGCCGTTGTGTAGTTTTGAAGATATAAGCATACATAGGGACATAGGGACATAGGGACAGAGAAAGCGACTTTGTTTTATACTATGTAGTGATAAATAAACACGTTGCGACACTGAAAACTAGAGCGCATAAAAATCCGAAAAGTATAACTCTGGCCGGGAATCGAACCCGGATCCTCGTCATTCCATGATGCATTACCTCTACACCACCCATTGCAGGTAGAGGTAGGTGTTTAAGTAAGTCACTAAAATGATCGTTTTCCAAATATATTGTACCGGAGTTATTACGTTCATTAAGTAACTCTTAACAATTCTTATGAAGATACCTTAAGCGCTGCATGAAGCACTTAACAGGAAATCATTAGACAAAATTAGCGATAAAAAGTCCTTGAAAATTAACAAAACTCAAATTAAATACAGCGTCGAACAAAAGGAAAAAGCCTAAATTTTACACGGCTTTTATTTAAATACTCTGCGAAAACTTTACGTCAATAAAACAGCAGTTCCGACTTGTTTTGTTTTGACGGACTTTGTCGGAGTTCAGTGTTTTCAATAGAACCTTTTTTAGGGTTTCACACAGGACTATAAATAAAGAACTCTTTTAAGGCTTTAGATCAGCGGTCGGCAACCTTTTGGCAGGCAAGGGCCACGAGATGGCTAAACAAAAGAGACTCGTGATATTTAATCGAGAAGCCCAATAATTTATAACTTAACTCTTTATTGCCATAGTAGTATCGGTGTAACAATCAAAAACATTACAAAATAATAAAATTAGGACTACACTGACAATTGGGTACCGTTCTCAGCAAATGCTGGTTTAAGTTTCCAGCGCGGGTTTTCAGCCCGGTCCCTTTGGCAAGGGTAGCCGTAACTAATAGGAAAAAAAATGAAAAAAGATACAAAAAATACAACTGTGCAAAGCTTAACAATGTACGTGTGTATGTGTTCGTGTGTGCGTGTTCGTGTGTTTACAAAATATTTACAGGCCGCAAGTAAGACGTTACTTCCATGCTGGTCTGGGAGCAAAGGAAAAACATAGAATGTACCAGTTGCTTCTCTTCCCGCGCAGATGGTAAAAGCCCATCGAGGGAATGGGGGAAAATCATAGGAATCATGTTATAGGCGATACGGCTAGCAACCCATCACTATTTTGATTCCTCTTTCCACCTTTACTCCCACAATTTTGCTAAACGTGGTCTGTAGGTGTTGTTACCTTGAGCTCTGTCTACCCCGTAAGGGATAAAGACGTGATTTGTGTGTGTATGTGTGTGTGTTTTAGTTATATTTGTATTATGTTGTGTTTACATGCATTCGCGTTAGGACGCGGGTTCCGTTCCCAGAACATTACAATCATACAATTCTACAGAACCCTTACTTAAGATATCCCCTTGTCGCCAGGACGCTTTCACAAACTTGAGATTGCTGTTTTTATGAGTCGCGTATACTGTAGATTCCTGAATTTTTACTGTCTTCAATTAGGGTGCTTTACTTTAATGGGTTATCGATAATGGGATGTTAAACTTTCTCTTTCCAATCATTACTGTTGTTACGTGATTTGATTGTACAGTTTATTCGTCTCTCAAACCAATGGGAATGGACGGTTTACAAATACTTAACACACACACACACAAATCACGTCTTTATCTCTTACGGGATAGACAGAGCCTATGATGATGATGTTGTGGGGAATTCCACTACCGTACTTCGCTGAATCGTCTGTCCTTCCATCCTCAACATCTTGATGGTTGGCAGTCAAGCACCGTACGTTTTAAACGCAATTTATTTCCTCGCACGGTAAAGATCTGGAACCAACTTCCTGCTGCAGCATTCCCTGAGCGGTACAATTTAGGGATCTTTAAAAAGCGAGCCTTCCTGTTCCTCAAAGGGCCGGCAACACACTTGTGATTCCCCAGGTCTTGCAGGTGTCCCTGGGCGACGGTGATTGCTTTCCATCAGGTGACCCGTCTGCTCGTTTGCCCCCTCTTATATAAAAAAAAAAAAAAAAAAAAAAACGCCTAACTGGGCCAGGTGGGCTGTTCCGCTGCTGCGATCATTCAGCCCAGTTCCCCTTAGTTGGAGCCGCCGGTTACTGTCCCAGCAGCGCTCCCACACAGCAACTCTCCTAGACAGAGCCTAAAGGCCAAGTTTAGCATAATTGTGGGTTATAGGTTGAAAGGGGAAATCAATGATGGGTTGTTAGCCGCTTCGCCAATAACAGTAATTTCCAAAGTGATCCAGTTGGACCCCCAGGGGTCCACGGAAGACTCGACGGGGGCTACGTTGGGCGTGGCCAAAAATGGGGGTCCACAATCGTAAGCGGGGGTGTATGAAAATTAATTTGGTCGATAGTGAAGAACTAAAATGTTTGCTTGACTTCTCCTATATAGGCCATAGGCAGATAATATTTTAAGAAGTTCAGCGACTGTTACTTGTAAAACTTGCATATTCCATATTCAGTACAACACATCGAGACAAGTTTCCATAAGCAAGTCTCCATAGATAGAGCTAATCTTCACTTTTTTCGAGATTTAGAATTTAGGCCCTATAACATGACTCTTAAGGTTTTCGGCCATTCCCTCGATGGACTTTTGCCATCTGCGCGGGAAGAGAAGCAACTGGTAAATTCTATGTTTTTTCTTTACTCCCAGACCGGCATGCATAGTCATTAGTATCTTAATCTATAACATTGCGTATTTCTAATTAAAACTAAACAAAAACAAAAGTGCATAATTTAAATTATGAATTTGAACTGACGGAAGTTTACATTTGGGCTTAATTAGGCGGATTAATTATTCACAATTAGTGAATTTCGTATGTTACGGATTCCCATGGGAAAGCGAAATAATCACGACGGGTGTTCTGTTCCGAACGCTTGCGGTGTAAGATTTGTGTTTGAATTTGAGTAATTATTTATGTAGTATCATGTAAAGTCGGCCAAGAAAGTCCGTTAACTATCACACTAAGGTTCACAATCAATTGTGGGGAAATGTTGGTAAGGACAAGTATTCAGACTGCAGAAGAGTGCTTCGTGCGGTATATGGCCTAAATCGCACTGAAACATGTCGGCTACTATTTCGAGACAAAAATACTAACGTTTCCTGCTTTAGGTATACATTTATGAACTTAGTATTTTTGTTAAGAATAATATAAGTATATTTACACGTAGAAACCTAACATTAAGACTGCAATCAAAATACGGTTTCGATATTAATAATATCGAAATGTGTCCTAAATGTAAATGTGCATTTTTCTCAAATAGTGTTGTAAGTATGAGTGCAAAAATGTATAATAATTTGCCAATTGAAATAAAACAATTACTTCCTGCACCTTTTAAAATGATATGTATTTATCGGTAAAAATTTGTCCAACCCTACGAAATAGTAAGTTTTAACACTTGGAAATTTCAGGTGGAGTTTGAACTCCCGAGGGGTGAAAATCTCGTGAAATCGACTTTGGGTCTAAGATGGATTGGGTATCGGGCGAAGCAGAGTTTTATACTTTTAAACGCGAATATAAATAAAGTAGGGTTGACACAGCGCTTAAAATACAAAATATTGGCATGCGTACACACGCATGTGTGCGCGCGTGTGTGTGTGTGGGATAAGTATATGTCAGTGTGTGTGTCTGGGATCAGTTTGGAGTGAAAACCAATGCCAGTGACACAGAACTAAAATTCCGTACTTTGCAGTGTATGTAGGTATGTATTTCACATTTTGACATGACTCCATAAACTCCATTGATACCACGTTTAACAATGATGTACGAAATAAATAAGTTATAGGCACCAGAAGCCAGACTGGAAGCAATAGTCAGCCTTTCAAGGAAAGTGTTGAGTTCTATGATAGTGTTAGGGGTACGCCAAAAAAAGCTGCAAATGGTGTTAAAAGTATGAAAACGGAACGATTGGTATTTAGGTCATACGAATCAATCGTAGCACGAAAAAAAAAACAAAAGAGGAGAGCAGTTATGACGTCATCTTTTTTGTATGGGAAAAAAAATGTTCTAAAACCTATCGTGGGTAGTATCTAATGAAAAGGCTTAGGTACTGAGCCGATGCAAAAAATATGTCACGTCATTATATTTCAGTCGCTTGTTTTAAATTAAAATAAGGATCAATTTTGCGCTCCTCCAGATACTATGATACAGGTTGAATCATTATTAAATTTGTACGTATAATAAGAAAAAAATACTAAATGCAAATATTTTCAAATTGCTTTCTTGGGGTTGGAGGCTATTTAGGTATATTTTACAAATAATGATTCAACCGTTCTACTATAATTACCCATGTGTCAAACAAGAAAAGAAGATAAACGGCGTTCGCTTGTCAATACGTACGGAGGTGATCACAACTTTAGTAATTAAGACTTGGCCGTTGGCCCCGAGTTGCGGGCAAACTTTTGTTGACAGGGTACGAAGGAACGGTATTCTAAGAAGCAGAAGTTATAGATTTATGAGTATTGATGTTAAATGGGTAGTATGACCTGTAGGCTTATTACCTAACTCGCTCGCAATCGCCATCGTGTTCATTTTGACAGTTCATGTATGGGCTGACAATAAAATTGGCATCGGAATCAGCTAGCTGTCACATTCATACAAGAACTGTCAAAATGAACACGATGGCGATTGCGAGCGAGTTAGACAAAAAGCCAACTGGTGTAAGATCGGACCGGATCGCTCTCTCCATCTTTTCTGCAATAATAATAAACTAAAGATCGTAATTTCGAGTACATTAAATTGATAAAGAAAATAATCTACAATACACATTAAATAGAGAAATAAATCACATTACAATCAAAATTATAATTAGTTACCTAGTAGTAGTTTAGTCCTCTAGGTTGGCAACGCATCTGCAATCCCTCCGGGGTTGCGGGTGTCTATGGGCAGTGGTGATCACTTACCATCAGGTGACCCACTTGCTCGTTTGCCTTCCTATTCATATAAAAAAAAATAGTTCAAATTAATGGCAATAATTACAATATTAATTGGAATTAAATTACAATTAAAAATTAAATTACAATTAAAAATTAAATTACAATTAAAAACTAAATTACAATTTAAATTTAAATTATAATTTTAATTTTCCTAATTACAATTTAAATTTAAATTATAATTTAAATTTTCCTAATTACAATTTAAATTTAAATTACAATTATTTAACATTAAATTTCAGTTAAATTAGTACCTCTTCTCTACAGTACTGGCACATGTTTACTGCAATGTTGCCACCGTAATATTACAACGTGTAGACTGGAGCAATATTCCAAAATTCGATTTTCGAATTTCGTTTAATACCGTTCCTCTCCCACTAATAGCCATTAATTTGAGAGAGAGAGGGACGATACGATACAAACTTCGGAATACCCCCCCCCCCCCCCCCCCCGTAAATAAGACAGCCGGCGTTGTTTCTGCAGCAGGAGCCCGATTTTTGTAAAAATACTGAATTTGAAATACTAGTTGATTAAAAGAAAATTACATACATACACAAATCACGTCTTTATCCCTTGCTGGGTAGACAGAGCCTAAGGTAAGACCTAAAGGTCACGTTTAGCATGATTGTGAGCGTATAGGTGGAAATTAGAATCAAAATAGTGTTGGGTTGCTAGCCGCATCGCCTATAACATGATTCCTAAAATGTTGCTCAGATGTACAGATACCATCCGTAAATAACTGCAAAAGAATTATTCACATGTTCGTTTAAGTTCATGTTAGATACACAAAATCAAATAAACATAGCAACTGTAACATATCGTTAACTGTACAAATCTGGCAAACTCTTTCTTTCAAATCCCAATCGATCGCGCCTTCCAAATCATGTATAAAGATACAAGATTTAATTGAATTTCAATCAAATTATTTATACAGCAAATAAGCTGCCAACGCTTCGGAAATGATATTTGCTAGGGTTGCTACCAACACAAAAAGTTGTAATTGCACATTCGCACACACCATACATAGATACATACACATACACATCACGTATTTATCCCTTACGGGGTAGACAGAGTCTGTGGTAACAAGACCTACAGGCCACGTTTAGCAAGATTGTGAGGTGGAAAATGGAATCAAAATAGTGATGGGTTGCTAGCCGCATCGCCTATAACATGATTCCTATGATCTTCGCCCATTTCCTCGATGGGCGCACACCAGTTATAACCTACGTATGCGTATTCTTATACGCCAACAAAATAACATTAAAAAAACAACTTGCACGAGATCCTACTACCCGCATATAAAATTAATTTACTTAAAAAATATTTCGAAATGCCAACCCTGTCCGAAGTAACGTCGGCAACGCGGCGTAAGTCAAGCCCATAATGAGACCCTTTGCTGTCTGTACTCATCAGTTTGCTTTTCATTATCGGTTATTATAACAAGTTCGGAATATTTCGTGTTTTAAAACATTCACCGTTGCTGCCTTTAACGCGGTAAATTATGTATTGCGTGCAATGTACATCCTACTAATATTATAAACGCGAAAGTTTGTAAGTATGGATTTGTAAGTAAGGGATGGATGGATGTTTGTTACTCTTTCACGCCAGATCAGCTGGACAGATCTGAATGAAATTTGGAACATAGATAGATTATAGTCTGGAATAACACATAGGCTACTTTTTATCAATGGGTTTGTACCATTTGCTCGGGAAGAGAAGCAAACTGGTACCTTCTATGTTTTTTCTTTGCTCCCTGACCAGCATGGAAGGACCATTCTACGCAGTACATTATTATGTGATTACCTATTGTTGTATGAATCTGGCCAAACTAAATATCAGACTGATGTTTATTCCAGACACGTTCGTCCCACTTTACCAATAACTCTGTGTTGTGCAGCAATTATTTTGTTGGAAAATAGTCCAAACGTACGTTGGTCGGAATGGCCAATACCGCAATGGTTTTCCTTCTATTGTGAAATCGGGAAGCACACAGTCATTCTGCACTTATATGAAACACAGCTAGGAATTAACAATTGTTTGCCGTCTATACTTTTAATTAAGTCTGAGGCTGTACTTGTCATCCCTCCTACATCCTGTAGGCATGTCAAAATTTGAGTCAATGCAACCACTACCAGAAACAGAGATTAAATAAATATACAAGCTGGGAAAAGCAGACAGTTAAACCATAAAACTTAACAAAATAGGTAATGAAAGAATAGGAATTCTTCCATGCTAGTCTGGGAGTAAAGAAAAAACATAGAATTTACTAGTTGCTTCTCTTCCCGCGCAGATGGTAAGAGCCCATCGAGGGAATGGGTGAAAGTCTTAGGAATCATGTTATAGGCGGCTAGCAACCCGTCACTATTTTGATTTCCCTTTCCATTTATACGCCCTTAATCATGCCTTAAGGTTTTGTTACCTTAGGCTCTTGTCTACCCCGTAAGGGATAAAGACGTGATAATAATATGTATGAATAGGAATCGAGTAAAACCCACCGCTATTATGATTCCCGTTTCCACCTACACGCCCTCAATCATGCTAAACGTGGCCTTTAGATCTTACTTAGACTCTGTCCACCCAGCAAGGACTAAAGACGTGATTTATGTATGAATAATTTGTAATAATGAATAGTTTACACGCATGTTAAAAAAATATATATTCTATAAAAAAATTCTTCTATTCTATTCTATTCTATGTAGGAGTCGCAATCGCAACAGGTTTGATGTGTTTACAAAGTATTCAGATCGTTCCCGATAACTTCTTGATCCAAGGATCAAAATCATTGTTTTCCCAATAACAACGAAGTTATTATAACAGATCTAGTTCCTCAGAGTTAAGCGAGCTGGAAGCTTATAATTATGACAAGCCTCGGGCGCGGAAGGCAAGCTGTTCACAACCCGACTTTTTCACTAGTTGTGCATCATTTTGTTGGTTCGCGAAAGTCGTGGTTTCAATTGAAAACTTTACAAGACTGCTCTAATTAGGAACTTACTTTGGTCAAGTTGGCAGCCTGAGTCTGCATTTTTAAATAGTTTCGCCCTGTTTTACGCTTCGGTATATTTTGTAATAACTCCATAAGAAACTAGCAACGCATCACTGTTTTGATCCCCCTTTCCTTATACGCCCACAATCATGCTAAACGTGGTCTTTAGGACATTAGGCTCTGTCTACCCCGTAAGGGATAAAGACGTGATTTATGTATGTATGTATGTCCATAAGAAATTGTATTAAGTATTAAAGAAATTAGGAATGGAAAAAAAGAGCAATAATGAGAAGAACGCTTTGCCTAGCAAATGGGACGTATATAGGCTGAAATATGTACAAAATATGTATACATAAATCACGTCTTTATCTCTTTTGCGATATACAGAACCTAAAGGCAAGACCTAAAGGCCACGTTTAGCATGATTGGGCGTATGGGTGAATAGGGTAGGGAATTAAAATAGCGATGGGTTGCTAGCCGCACCGTCTATACCTAACATGATTTCTACGATTTTCACCGAAATATGTATGTATATATATTTATTTAACAGAAATTCAATGATAACATACAGGCGTTTCGTTTTTTCATCCAAGATCGTGATATTTAAATGTTATGTCCCGTGATAAAAACTATTAAAAAATATTTAAAATTGCACATAAAATAAATACAACAGAACAGAACAGAAAACAGAAACAGAAAGAAGTACAAAGGCGAACTTATACCTAAAAAGGGACGTCTTTGAGGGATCGTAGAAAGTGGAACAAAGTAGTCTCTACCTACGCCTATGGGAAAGAGGCGTGGCGGTATGTATGTATGTAAGAACTATCAAATAAACTATTTAGTAGATGCAACCGTTTCTCAATACCAACATACCAACAAGCACGAAGTCACGCGGCACAGCACTGAACTATTTGGTGCAGATGTTTCTAACAAAGTTACCTAATTACCTAACTTTAACCAATCCCGCGATGTGGGTTTGACACGTCGGCCATTTGTATTATGTTTTGTGTGCTCTGCGATAAAATTTATTTCCACTATCATACATACATACATACATACAAAAATCACGTTTTTATCCCTTACGGGGTAGACAGAGCCTAAGGTAACAGCGTACGTATAGGCCACATTTAGCAAAATTAAGGGCGTATAGGTGGAAAATGGAATCAAAATTGATTGCTAGCCTCATCGCCTAAAGCATCATTCCTATGATTTTCGCCCACTGCCTCGATGGGTTTTTACCGTCTGCTCGCGCGGTTACTCGACGCATCTGACAGCGGCGCACAACTACCCTCGTTTTCATCGACATTTTTATTATTGTCAAACTAACTCTTATATCGTCGGGGAAAGTGCAATACCGCGTAACTAGCACTGGTAAATACTGCGTATCTGCACAACACCCATAGGGTGCGAGTCGGGTTATCACCACGTGTGTCCAAGAGCTGCGGTTCGATTTTGGATCCATCCGGAGGGAAGAGCAGTGCTTGGTCCGGTGCACACTGGGCATCGCCTAATGATTTCCTGGCAGTTTCTGAGGGATATCATGGACCATTGGCTAAGAGCCCGACAGGAGGGAGGGGGGTCTTTGACCATTACCGTACAACGTTGCCGACATTTTGTCACAAGATTTATGAATTATAATTTTGTTACTTTGACATTGGTGAAGTTGTTGTCGCTATAACAACTTGATACGCCACAAATAAGAAGAAGAAGAACTCTTATATAGTCGGGGATAGTGCAATACCGCGTAACCGCGTACCGCGTGCTGGTTAGCACTGGTAAATACTGCGTATCTGCACAACACCCATAGGGAAAATCCGCGTAAATGGCACTGGTTAATACCGCGTATCCAAATTAAGATAAAATCCTGATTAGAATACCAGTTCAAACCAGTATAAAGTTGGGTGTGTGTAGTATACGCAGTATTTACTAGTGCTACTTACCTGGTTTTGCACTATGGGTATTGTATAGATACGCAGTATTTACCAGCCGTCGGCTCGGATTTCAAATGAAGTCGATTAACAAACTCGTCCAGTGCCCATGGCTTACTTACCGGTCTCTTCAGTAATGTACTATTCCAGGAAAGCCGATGATTTATACTACAAATATTTTAAAACCTCTTCCAGAAAAAACCGCAGTAACTTTCGAGTTCAGAGTAATGAGGAAAGTTTAACTTTCGAGTTGTTTTGCTTCTAGTTCGGGAAGTTACTTGGACCATCGTTTATTTATCAGACTCATGAAATATGCCAACATCGATCTAATAAACTGAGAGGGAAAATGTGGCTTCACAACTACGACGCCCAAAGTCCCTCTGGCGTCTAAAAATGAGCAAAGTTTAGAATTTTTTAAAGAACCAATTTTAAATAAGTAACTTTGCCCGTGACGCTTAGGAAATACATTTGACGTACAGATGTAAAACTAGCGTAAATACATACATACGTACCTCATCCCCATAAGGGGATAAGTTCGCCTTTGTACATCTTTTTATCCCATTTCATCTAGCTTCTGCCCGCGGCTTCGTCCGCGTAGAATTATACATATAAACCTTCCTCTTGAATCACTCTATCTATTAAAAAACCGTATCAAAATCCGTTGCGTAGTTTGAAAGATCTAAGCATAATATAGGGAGAGAGAGACAGACAGCGGAATGCTTTGTTTTATACTATGTAGTGATAGTGATGATAAAGATTTATAGGTACATGCATATATGTATACGTACAGTCTATGAGCTCTTAGAATGCAATCGGGTGTCTTGATGTCTCCCTCACACGGCCGATCCAAGTATCAAACCCATAAGAGCGAGTGAGAATGTGAATGTTAATAGCTCGCGGACTGTATTATATTCACGACTTTATTCCTTAATGGATAGAGAGAGCTTAGGGTAGCAAGAACTAAAGGTCACGTCTGTGATTGTGGGAGTAGAAGAAAAGGAAAGGGGATTATAGTGACAAGTTGTAGCTCGTAACATGACAAATAAATAAATAAATGACTTCTAAGATTTTCGCCTTAAATGCACTATTTTGATTCTATATTCCATCTATACGCCGACAATCTTGCTAAACGTGGCCTGTAGGTCTTGTATGTATGTATGTATGTATGTATGTCAACTCTTTATTGTGCAAAATAAACAAGACAAAATACAATTGACAAACACTGAGATACATGCACAAAGGTGGACTTATCCCTTTAAGGGATCTCTTCCAGTCAACCTTTGAGTGGATGAAAGGAGTATTATATTATATACGTACCACTCTTGTCACCATAGGCTCCGTTTACCCCGCAGGGTAGACGCCTTATCCGTTGGTGGATCTAAAATTTTTAGCAAAAATCTAGCTAACATCAAACTGAAATCAATCAAACGATCAAATATAAAAGAGTTCTTCAAATAATAGAAAAAAAAATGGCACTCATCGCCCTCTGCAAAGCACTTGATCGCTTCCCCGTGCAGTTCATAACACAGATGAATCAATATTTTTTTAGGATTCCGTTGCAAAAATAACAAAAGTCTATCCTTTATAGATATTTAAAATTATAGATTAAAAAAAATGTTAGTTCTACTTAGGAACAAGATACATACATATTATCCCTTACAGAGTAGACAGAGCCTAAGGTAACAAAACCTTAAGGCCACGTTTAGCATGATTAAGGGCTTATAGGTGTAAAGAGAAATCAAAATAGTGATGGGTTGCTAGCCGCATCTCTGTCGACTCTGTAAGGTGTCGTGATTTGTGTATGTATGTATGTCTACTAATTTTTGTTGCGATGCCTTAAGAAAATGTATGAGCAGTGTAATTACTCTTCCATGCAAATAGCAATGGTGCATGCTACAGCTCGCTAATCGGATGTTATTGATGAGACTGTAATTAATCTTCCTCGCCGGTGTCTGGCTTTTGGTAAGCGGGTGGATATTGGAAATATTGATACTGCCCTTGATAAAGGCTGTAGATAGACATTAAGTATCCATTAAAAGTTAAACCCCATTCATGAACGCTATAGGCTTGCTAACTTAGCAATCGTTTGTCCTTATCGGTGAAAAGTAAATGGCAAAGTGACAGATAAGGAGAAAAGATTGCTAAGTTAGCAGAAGCTTATAGAGCGTTTATGAATAAGGGGGTAAGACTTGGTAAATCCCTACTAATGTTATTACGAATAGTGTGATAAACGTGCTGGTGTGAAAGAAGATATAGTGACTAGGATAGAATAAAGTATGCTTAGTCTTTATCCCTTACGGGGTAGACAGAGCTTAGGCTTACCTTAGGGTAACAAGACCTAAAGGCCACGTTTAGCATGATTGTGGGCGTATAGGTGGAAAAGGTAATGAAAATAGCGATGGGTTGCTAGCTGCATTGCCTATAAAATGATTTATATTTTCGTCTATTCCCTCGATGGGCTTTTACCATCTGCGCGGGAAGAGAAGCAACTGGTATACCTAATATAATATCCTGTATACCTTTTTTCTTTTTTGGTTGTTATATGTGGTGTTCAATAAAGAGTTATTGTATTGTATTGTATTGTATATTTTATGTTTTTTCTTTGCTCCCAGACCAGCATGGAAGACCTGTAGGTATTGTATTTTAGGGATAAGTTGCCTTCTCTATATTTGTATAATAAATCATTTACTTACTTACAATTATTTTAAAAAAGAACAACAAACAAGCAACATTTCCATACGGCCAATCGTGTATCGCCTAACGCCATCTATATTTTGCTTTACTTAATTCCATTTCCTACCCATCCGAGTACATTAACCCTGCCTTAACACAAATATCTCAAAAAAGACGGGAGCTTAAAAAGTTCAAGGGGATCTTAAGCTTTAAGCTGCACTTAGGACGTACTTAAAGCCCGCTTTGAGACGATGGCATCTCACGGCAACTTGGTCTTAACAGTTGAGAAAATTTTGAGGATGTTTTTAAAGTTGAAACTTCTGCATGTCTTCTGGTTTCAATCCTTATGCAATAAGCTATTACACTTCTACGTTAGAAGAATTCAGATATTTTTATTATTAATATAATACAAAATGGAATTAAAACAAATTAAACTATTAAATTAAAAACTAAACTAAAACTAATTTTAAAATAAAATAATTAAAAAAGGAAGGGCCCCCGTGGCATAGTACCACAGACGCTGGCAGCATTCCCCCTTTGGACAGCGATACTAATACGCTGTTCAAGGAAGCTGCCAGCGCTGCGGTCACCCGTAGCGTCTACGTTGATTTATGTTTTGCATAAACTTTCCCCAAAAGAAGTCTAATATAGAAGAAATTTAAAAAAAAAATTGCCTTGCTACTCTCCGCTACGTAGAGCATTTGACGCTCGACGTTCGGCTCGTCGCTTGTTGTTTAATTGAAATAAAAAATATACATACACACATGTATTGTACTTATTAAATACAATTGTTATTTTGATTTAATATGCTATGTTTCTCTATTAAAATAAATAGTTACGTAAAAAAACAGAATGTTGTTTATATTTTCACAAAATGCTTTATATGACGTCCGCTTAGTATGGGCTATTTGTCATTTCAACACCACAAATCAGTACAAAACAATACAGCAACAAAGAACAAAGTAGACAATACATATATCATTATATATTAGATTGTCTGCACTAAAAGCCATGTCATTATCTTCATAATTATGTAGAATTGCAGCCCGTACCTCTCGCGAGGATTGCGATTCGTAATCGACGTACAATGAAAAAAAAGCACCCTAACGGATGTACGGATTAAAACATCTCTCTCTTCTCTGTCGTTTCTTCATGACTGAGGGTCGTGACCATGTTGCATTTGCAGACTTCCCGCACCGCATCAGTCCATCGGGAGATCTTCCACGACTCCTTTCCTCGATAAAAACATCTAAAACCTCTTAATTTTTGCATACAGTAATATTGAAAGGAAAAAAATAATCTAGTCCAGTTGAAATTAGCCAGTACAATAAACCAAGAGTTTACAGGGCTACATAAACAGGATGGTACAATAAAAATAACGCACTTAACATAGTCACATTTCATTTATACCCCGCACTTAGTGTAGCAGTAAAACTACACTGTATAACAAAATTTATTGCCGTTTTGAGTTGAGCCAAGTTTATACCCATTTTATATCCCTCCCCGCTGTTTCAGGTCGAAACGAGACATACCCTCATACCCTAATAATTTATGTTACAAGGTCAATAAAACCATTTAACTGTGAGCTCTTGTTTCTCTTCAAATACCCCCGAGTGGGCCTAAAACTGCAACTTTAAGGGGGCGCGGGAGTTCAACTAACGCAAGTCGCTTGGTGTTCTTTGATTTTTGTTGTCTCATACATTTTTATGTCTATTGTTTGTTTTATCTGGTGCTTGTGACGCGTTTCGTTATCTTGTATAGTAGTTGGTATAGTTAGTCCCTTTTACGAGTTTCGGAATGAGCCAACTAGTCTTTGATAAGAATTAAGGTCGCTTAGTAAACACTTTTTGTAGCATTTACGACTGTTATAACTTTCTAGAATCCGTTCCTGTAGGCTTATTTTGTAACTCACAATCGGCATCGTGTTCATTTTAACAGTTCTTATATTAATGTGACAGCTAGCTGATTCCGATGCCAATTGTCAGCCCATACATGAACTGTCAAAATGAACATGATGGCGATTGCGAGCGAGTTAGACAATAAGCCTACAGGTTTATATTACCTACTTCCATCTAGTGGATTCGAGGACAGTCGTAGCGTCTCTATGAGAACGAGAGGCTGAACGTCTGAAAGTAGGTAGACTACCAGTGCCAGAAGTTCTGCAGAAGCTATTTAGTATCGTGCGCCATCCGCAGAAGAACTGAAGTTACCGTCAAAGCTCACCTTAATGCTCTAAGTTAGTAAGTAAGTGTTTGTGGCGGTGGTCACCGTGTGCGCCCGCAACGCCCGCAGCTCAAGGCCTGGAGGGAACGTGTGTGTTTTTAGACGGTAGGCCTCTCCCCTCCTTCCATAGGGAAGGCAGCGGCGAGATGGAGAGCCCGTCATACCTCCGTTCGTATGCTGCCCCGAGCGCGGAGATGCATAAGGCGCATTTTCCACACGTTAAAAAAAATAAAAAAAAGAAGTAAGTAAGTGTTTAAGTAAGTAAGTCTACCTCGGCGTCAAAGGTCGCCCTTCAACACTCACCTTGATAGGTAATTTCATTTCAAAAAATCAGACGTATTATTTTGTAAATAAAGCCTGTGGGCAGGCATTCTGCAAGAAGTCATTGAACCCTTAAATCCGTTCTGCGGTTCCATTTCACAAAAACCACTGAACCCTGAGCGTCCATGTCAATCCGAAGGGAATTTAAAAAGGGAACTTGATACAAACGGTAATACGAAACCTGTATACATTTATCAATTTTATACACCGCCTTAAAATAAAAGGTCCCAACTACGATGAGGGTAAATAAAATGTGAACTCTCTGACGTGTCAAACGAGACTCAAATTGCAACTGTCCGTAAATGTCACATCCTACCTTTTTATTGCAAGGTTATGCATCATACTGTTTCTAGAATCAAAGGGAAATTCCCTAGTGCTGTAGATATTGCTTCGAACAAAGTGAATATTTTAGTGAAGTGAGACTTGATTGGATAAAACTGTCGGAAGTTTCGATCGTATAGGCATATTATCGTTGTCTCTTTCATATCCTTATGCGTAAGGTGAATTAGATTGGTCGAGTTATTTTTACTGAACAGGGCGGACTCACGTTGACCTCGTTTCAACGTGCAACCGCTCCTTGCGTAGACGAGGGGGGAAAAGGCGAACTCGGTGCTTGCACCATTCGCGCGATCCCTTGAGGCCAGCGGGAATGGTAACGGGGCATTACCTACCTGCATTGCACGGTCTCGTCGTCTAAAGGAAGACGGGTCTTGGCGCGGTCCTGGCGAAAGCCGGGGCCACCGAGGGGGCGTTTGTGGTGAAAGCCTAGTGGCATCCCACTGCATCCCCGTCACACCGGACCAAGTCAACGCCGGAGAGTTTTTAGTTTGGGTATACCCCTATGGGGGGAGTCCTACGTAGACATAAAGATTTCCTCTCCGTTAAAAACTTAAAGTTTTATTGAGCGCAGATTGTAAAGATAGTTTTGTATTCAAAATTAAATCGTTCATTTGACACCACTTTTAATTTTAATCACACTGCAAATGGACATTAATTTGTGTACTATTTTTTTTTTTTTTAAGTTACACACAAGTCGGGTTCTATCTATTTATTGCTTTGTTTACGTAAAAGTTTATGGATTATGTAGTATATTTTATCTGTGTATCGTTTCGTGAGTCATAGACGGTTCTGGTTGAAAATCAGTGCTGCAGGTGTCGAACACCTCAGCGTAGTGCTGAGCCAGCGACCGTTTCACTTTTGCGAAGACACACAACGCTGATGATCTATTTTTCATGTCTGTGTTTATTTTTCTTGTTTATTTTCTATAAATGTGTGTATATTCTCTTATATTTGTGTCTAGCAAAAAGGAACAAATGTCTTCTTTCTTTCTTTCTTTCTTCGTTCTTTCCTTTAGACAATTCTCCTGCCGCTTCCTCGAGCTACTTCGCGCATTTTCGCTCGCGAAAATCTAAGGTATAAACACAAAATGTTATATACAACCTCTGACCGCGCATCGCGTAAATTCGGCCTCTGTAGGGTACGACATAAAACTAAGTCTTATAAAGCATAAAAATAAGATGGGCTTCATACGCGGGTTAGTGGGTGCCCTGATTTTATGATCGCACTTACGTCTTGCGGTTATGAATTCACGGTTTATTACACTCTGGTGTGTATTTTTGTATTTTACTCACGTTTATAATAATACGATATGCGTTATTTTTTATATATAACACACACACACACACACGCACAAATCACGTCTTTGACCCTTCCGGGATATAAGAAATTGTATATAATATGTATTGTATATAAATAATACATACATTCTTCCACGCTGGGAGCAAAGAAAAAACATAGAATGTACTAATTGCTTCTCTTCGCGCGCAGATGGTAAAAACCCATCGAGGGAATGGGCGAAAATCATAGGAATCATGTTATAGGCGATGTTGGTAGCAACCTATCACTGTTTTGATTTCATTTTCCATCTATACGCCCATAATCTTGCTAAATGTGGCCTGTAGGTACCTGTTACCTTAGGCTCTGTCTACCCCGTGGATAAAGACGTGATTTGTGTATGTGTATTGTATGTCAAATGTTTTTCAGTATTTTTGAATCATAATTTACAAATGTTCCTAGCATTGATTTGTGTTCAAAGTGAACCGAAGAACTAAATTTTTAATTATTTGAAAAGTTTTTTTGGGGGTACCGGAAAATTCTAAAAGTCCTTGTCACGCCTCTTTCCCATGGGAATAGGCAGAGACTACTTCGTTCAACTTCCTACGATTCCGAAGTACCTACCTCTTTCATTTCATCCATATACATCAACTAGCTTTAGCCCGCGACTTCGTCCGCGTAGGATTAAATTTAAGAACTGGTGTTGCTAGTATATTCTACAATAATTATTTACGTTCCGACTCTAGGCTCGACCTTCCCGTTTACCGCTATCCCGCAGGAACTAATCAATTTTTCGGGATAAAAAGTAGCCCATATTTTAATCTAGGTTACCAGCTATCTCCGTTCCAAATTTGATCCAAATCGGTCTAGTTTCAGCGTGAAGAAGAAACAATACACACTCATCCATCCTCACAAACTTTCACATTTATAATAATTAGCAGGATCTATTCGCACATGCTCGTCAGTTTAGAATACTCGCGACGTTTTGTCAAAACGTCCCCACTTCTGTCACGGAGCGTCCGTCTAGACCTTCCCCTTCCAACGCATCTACATTCGCTTTCGCCATTATAAATATAAAATACTAGCTGACCCGGCGAACTTGGTACCGCCTAACAGTCAATTCTTTATTTTTTTTTTCTCTCTGTAAGAACCATTCTTGTACTTCAAGGAATATTCTAAAAAAAGAATTAGCGAAATCGGTTCAGCTGCTCTCGAGATTTGCGCTTAGTAACACATTCAGCAATTCATTTTTATATTATAGACATAGCATTTTTTTCGTCAATCGGATTCATAAAGAAATGTACAGACTTTTTTTAAAGTACTCTCTGATATATTCCTGGAAGAATCAATTAGGATTTATTTTTCAATCGACTCAGAATTCGGATCAGGTTAAATCGGATTAAGCATTTTCTGCTTTATTAAAACTTTACAGGCAGTATTTTCTAGGAAATGAGACTAAAATATAACAATACATAACAACGAACGCAAAGCAGTGATTCTAGTTTCTTAATCTATCTCTGCAATCTTCATATCGCACCTTGAAAATCAAACCGTCACTATACGAAATTTCGATATTTTGAGTTATCAACGCCATCTAGCCATTCAAGTTACAAAGCGTGCAATGCAAAGACACCCGTCGCTCTAACTCCATTAGCTGCCACAGAGGGCACTAGTGTCGTTTTGGATATTGGAGGGGATGCGCGAGTGCGGCATGGGAACAGCGACATATTGTCATTAGTGGCGGGGATGCTAAACATATTACACCGAGTACTATGCGGAAGTCTGTCATTTTTGGTTTAGCGACGATTTTCGATGAAATTGATCGGTAAGTACGATTTTAATTTACGGAATAATGTATCTATGAATAATGTGTCACTCTTGATTTATAATTCAGACTCAACATGTTGATTTAACAAAAAGCAATAGCGTATTTTTTTGTTTCGTAACGTTTTTCCTTTAGTATTTAATAATATTCCTAAATGGACTAATGTTTCTATCAATAATGTGTCATTTTCATTTTTTAATCTAGTATCATAACAAAGTTTTTACTTAAAGCAACAGTGTTATTTTCATTTTAGAGCCAGTTTTTCGCAAGTATTTGTTACTTTTAGTTGAAAGTAAAGTGGGATAATGTGCTTAATAACATTTTTGCATTTAATTCAGTACCATAATGCGGTCTCCGTTCAATGTTTTTCTGACTTTTTACGTTTAAAGACAATTTTCGTCTAGTATTTGGGAAAGATAGTAATGAAATAAAACGTTTTTAACGGTTTAATGACAATTTTGCTTCAATATTTTTCGTCATAATGGGCGTTTTATCTTATTAAACTTGTTATTTTGAGAATAATGCCGGTATTCTTAAATTCTCGCCGATTTTACTTAAGCAGTACATTTGAATTTGACTCTTAATCATTGTGTCAGCAAGTTTCAAATGAAAAGTTAATTTCAATTTCGTTGATTCATTGTTTGAGTAACTAAATGCAACAATGTTTTTATCGTTTAATGTCATTTTTCCTCATCAAAGTTCAACTTTAAAGGGTGTAGGTATAAATATATTTTTTTACAGTTAAAAACGTTGCAACGGAACTCAAGACCGCAGAAATTTAGGGCAATCATTAAAGAAATTAATGCAACCACAACTGCAGAAACTAAGATATGATGTGAAGGTATATTCTGTCACAGATTTCGCAATTATTATTAGCAGAGGGATTGAATCGCTTCAGTGTTTTGTGTGCTGTAGGGGTAGTTGAGTTTGTGGACTTTATGTACCTATGTTTTATGTAGCAGTAGAGGAGGAAGGGATTGTTTATAAAAACATGTATATTTAGCACAGGCTTTGCTATCCTGCACGTGTGTAGCGGAATAGCAAGGTAATTTTGTTCGTACAAGTATTAATCCGTTTTTTTTCTTCAAGGTAGACTGTAATGAACCTCGATTCAAGTCATCATCGTCTGAAGAAAAACATATGCCGGAAATTGCTGAAAATTTTCAAGATACGTCTTTCCAGTTCCAGTCTAGCTCCATATGGCCTGCGTAAATCAATATCTTTAGAAGCTTTCGCCTTTTTTTTTATGGTGTGGAAAATGCGCCTTATGCATCCGCCTGGTACGGGTTTACCGTGTGTATGTGGGGCTCTCCCGCGACGGCAGGCATACCCAGTAAAAACCACACGGATTCCCTATTCAGTCGTATGTGAGGCTTTACGGGAGCACTCGGTGTCACCGCGACGCCCCATGACCACCCCGGGATGGGGTTCCCTCTTCGCGGCACCTGTGCTGTTTGGGAAATCCCGCCCTCCCCCGCTGGTGCCGCTTGGATTTTTTATAGAGGTTTACTCCTCGCGGCCCCCTGTCTTGAAAAAGACAAGCGGCCCAGGGTCCGACCCCAGCTGGGTTACGTGTTGACCGGCAGTGACCGAAGTCACTCCGCTCCGCGATCGCAACCCTTGGTCGCACCGCTCCGACGGTGAACTTTCGCCCCCGTCCAATAAGGCTTGCCCTCACCTTTCCCTGCAGGTACTTGGCTCAGGTTCACCTCTGTCAAAAAGGCGCCCAGAGGCGCCGCCCTCACTGCAGGTCCATTTCTGGACCCGCTGGCTCAGATCCCCCGCAACGAATTGCGGATTCATCTTACCATCCCTCTTCCCCAGTCGGATATTAGCCAACAGTTAACTAACTTACAAAATAAATTAATTAACTGTTGTTGCCCAGGGTGCACTGGCCTACGCGTTACTTTTCCCCCCTCCGTGAGGCCAAGAGCGTCTGTTAGAAGAAAACTATGTTATTAGGTATTTATAGTCGGTAATATTTTCTTACTTCATAAACTCTGTTACTTTTTAAACTTTGATGGAATTATTTTTACTGGCTGTGTTAGGTGCTAGACTTAATAAATAATCTCTAAAATTGAATAAGATCTTTTGTTTACAATTACTTGCTAAAATAATCAGTTTTTCCTATGAAGACATCCAAAATGAACAACTATAGTGTCATTTTTACTTCCAACACAAATGATACAAACTGGTAAAATTAGCAGAAAACTGGCGATTAGTGAAAATAAACGGAAAAATGACACTATATTTTTTTAATTACGATTCTTTACAGTATTTAATACATATATTAGACCCAATTAATTTCTAGTAGAAAGCTAGTATATAAAAGTAGCTAATAAAATGAATAAACTCGTATTTTTCTTTAAAATAACCAATTTAAAAATGTATCTTGATTTTTGGATTTTTAAACGTCCGTTGCCAAAAAATGCGTTTTTTGGTTAGTGACGGTTTGATTTTCAGGGTGCGATATTACTAATATCTAGTCATATGAAAAACGAAGAATAACAAGTGACATTAAGAACAAATAAGAGCATTAAATTTCTTCTTATTCTTATTATTATAAGGTGTTATAAGGTAATCTAAAAATATTTAATTAAGATAGTTACTTTCAGTCTATACTAACGAAACGCTTTTGATTATTATTTATACTAGCTTCTGCCCGCGACTTCATCTGCGTAGAATTATACATTATAAACCTACCTCCTGAATCACTCTATCTATTAAAAAAATTCACCAAAATCCTTTGCGTAGTTTTGACAAATAGGCAGCGGAATGCGACTTTGTTTTATACTATGTAGTGTTTGGTAATAAAATTCTAGAACTTATTATATTGTTGTATTTGTTCAATAACAATTCAAAACAAGGTTTTTTATGAAGCAATATTTTGAATAACACTTACCCCCGGGCAAAGCAAAGCAACAGTTAGTTTAGAATAATCTCTAGTGTACGCTCTTATTGGAATAGAGCGGAGTCGTAACAACATGGTAATTCATTATTTTTTCTTTTGCAGATAAATCAATACAATGGCGGGAAAAGCTTTGCTGTTTATAGCTTCAATATCAGCATTAAATATCGGTAAGTAATGTAATAATAATAATATAATATAGCCTTTTTATTCCGAATTCGCAACAATTTCAATAAGTATGTTGTTTGTTGTTGTTGTTGTTTATTATTAAATTGTCGCGCATAGGCCTCCTCCGTGTATTGGGGGGTTTGGGCTATAGTTCCCACGCGGGCCCAGAGCGGATTGCGGCAGGCATACCCACTAAAAACCACACGGATTCCCTATTCAGTCGTATATGAGGCGTTACGGGAGCACTCGGTGTCACCGCGACCCACGACCACCCCGGGACGGGGTTCCCTCTTCGCGGCACCTGTGCGGATAGACAGAGCCTGGGGCAACCAACAATCGGCCACGTTTTGGAGTGATCGTGGGCGTATAGGTGGGAAGGGGAATGGAAATAGTGATGGGTTACTGTTGCTAAGATTTTCGCCCATTCTCTTGAAAGGTAAAAACGATCTGCGTGGCAAGAGAAGCAGCTGCGACATTCTGTTTTTTCTCTGCTCTCAGACCAGCATAGAGACAACATGTATAAACAAGTTAAAATTAAGATTTTGTTTTGTAATGGGTGCTAGATTTCCGTAAAGAAATTAATTATTTAATGAATGTTGCTTCACTTTCCGCGCAGTTGGTAAAAGCCCATCGAGGGAACGGGCTAAATCTTAGGAATCATGTTATAGGCGATGCGGCTAGCAACCCATCATTATTTCGAGTCTCCTTTCCGCGTATACTACATACAACAGGTCATTTATTTATTTTCACCAATAACTTTTACTAGCTTTTTAGGATGGTAAATTCCCGTCAAGGGAAAGGGCGAAAATCTTAGCAATCATGTTATAAGCGATGCGGCTAGCAACCCATCACTATTTTGATTCCCCTTTCCACCTATAAGCTCACAATTACCCTAGGCTCTGTCTACCCCGTAAGGGATAAATACGTCATTTATGTATGTTTGTAGGTATGAAATTCCCGCTGGATAACACAGGTACTCGGTCAAATTCTAAAAGGTTCCCTACCCGTGGGTAAATGGAGAAAGTCAAATAAAAACCAATAGAAAGTATCCAACATTAATATTCATGGGGCCTTTAATCAAAAAAGGATTCATGCAACATGTCGCCGTAAAACTTTTACGCCAAATTTTGATTAATTACATAACGCTATCCGCTTTTAGGGCTGCGCCTATAATTATTTAAACTCTGCTGTAGTATTTTATTGAATCAGGCGTTACTTTGCGGAGTTCAATGAACAAAGAATATTTACCTCGCTACTCACGTTACTCACGTGCAAAATAACCAAGCCTGTACGAAGGAAGAACTACCTAAGCGCCATTTTAATCAAAATTAATTTTATATACAGTTTGATTGTTTTTTTTTCCACGTCGATCTATGTAGGTTTCGTAGCAGTCACGGCTCTTTTTTGGCGCTTTAGCATTCTGAAAATCTGAGGATTTTTATCAAATTCTGGTTTTTACTGTTACTTAAGCAACACCTTTCTGTCCGTTTGTAAGAATATTTTTGGTTTATATCCTAGCTAATATTATAAACACTTGCACGCGTAAACTACTCTTCCGATCTTGATAAAGTTTGACATGTCGATAGTTTGAGATCCTGGAAAATTGAAAAGTTTCCAGGGGCGCGTGTAAAGCGGATTCTCCGCAGATGAAGTCGCGCGCAAAAGTTAACATACACATTTTCAACAGGCATAACTTTTTTGCAATGTGGTGGTAGAGTGGCCTCTCAAGCAGAAGGTCGTGGATTCGAGTACCGGGCTCGCACCTTTCCCAAATTCACCATGAGTTTTTCGGTAAAGGAAAAAAATCTGCACACACCTGCAAGTCCGCGTGGGAACTATAGCTCAAGCTCTCTCATTGTGAGAGGAGGCTGTGGGACGGATATAGGCTGGAGATGAAATATTTTTAATCCTGTTTTTTTAAACTTGGGTATGGCAAAAGAAGCATGAAAGTAGAATAAGGAACAGTGTAATAAGGGAACGTGCTGGTGTGAAAGAAGATATACTGACTAGGATAGAAAAAAGTATGCTTAGTTGGTTTGGGCATGTAGAGCGGATGGATGAAAGTAGACTAACTAAACAGATCTATATGGGCAGTGTGAATGGTTACGTTGGGAGGGGAAGGCCTAGACGGACGTTCCGAGACCAAATAAGAGACGTTTTGGAAAAAGTTCAGGTCAGGAGTACCCGAAACCGACGAGCATGTATGAAGAGATTGATGACTGTGGATGAAGCGAAAGAAATATGTCAGGATCGTAGCAAGTGGAATAAAGTAGTCTCTGCCTACCCCTGTGGGAAAGAGGCGTGACGGTATGTATGTATGTTTTTTTAAGTTTCCTGCTTTTTTTTCACCGTCGCCAACCCTGCCGTGACAGCGTTTCAATTACCCGGTCAAAGTTTAAATTACAACGAAAATTAATTCGGGATTAAGTTTGCATTTTCAATTTAAATTTTAGGGTTTCGGTATCACAAGTTCGTTATTGTAAGTAACTGGCGATTGAAGGTAAACACTGGACCATGATTGGCAGCAATTCGTTGGAGGCCATTCCCAGTTTGTTTGCCCAAATGCCAAGAATAAGGCCGAGTTGCCAGGGCAAAATACAAAAAAGGGTCTTTTTTTAACAAAAAACGAAGCCAATGGAAAATAGATGAGTTCCCTTTAAGGAATAAGTTCGCCTTAATCTGTAAAATGTCAATCTGTTTTTTGTACAAAATAGAGTTAGACATCGGTATACTTACTCTTTTGCCTTCCCTAGGCATAAATCACGTCTTTATCCCATACGGGATATACAGAGCCTGAGGTAACAAGACCTAAAGGCCACGCTGAGCACGATTGTGGGCGTATCGAGGGAGTGGGCGGAAATCTTAGGAATCATGTTATAGGCGATGCGGCTAGCAGGTCATCACTATTTTGATTTCCCACCTATACGCCCACAATTATGCTAAACGTGGCCTTTAGGTATTGTTACCTTAGGCCCTGTCTACCCCGTGAAGGATAAAGACGTGATTTGTGTTGTGTAAGTGTAGGCCTTCACCTAAAAAGCTCCCCTAAAACCGAGACGGCCGCTCAGCATCAATACCAACAAAACCTCTATTTATTTTCATAACAAAGTTGTGAAGAAGGAAAGTTCGGCAAAGAAAAAGTTGGTTTTACCTTCAGAAGAATCCTCATACAAGCCTATTTAATCAAAGTTACGCGACTAACAGCTCAAATAACCGGTCAAGTGCGTGTCGGACCATGCGTAATGAAGGGTTCAGTAGTCAAAAATAAATTAAACTTGTTACCACATCACTCTCCAATCAAACGGGAATAAGCATTTGTTAAAATGTTCATTTCGAATTAAATCTTTTTTAGCTGACTCCAGTTTTGTTGACTGTACTTGTTTTGTCATTCATCTTACATAGTTGTACCAAATTACAAGGCAATCTGGCCACTAGAAGTTACTTAAATCCTTACTATAATATTATAAATGCGAAAGTAACTCTGTCTGTCTGTCTGTCTGTCTGTTACCTTTTCACGCTTAAACCGCTTTAGTTGAAATTTGGTATACAGATAGTTTGAGTCCCGGGAAAGAACATAGGATAGTTTTTATCCCGGAAAATTGCATAGTTCCCGCGGGATAGCACAGCCTAAACCACTGGAATTTTTCAAATTTAAGGCGGAACAAAGTTCGCCGGGTCGGCTAGTTTGAAGTAAAACTTAAAAAATAACCTAACCTATAAATACCATTTTAGATACAAGCTTTTTTGCTGACTATACTTTTTGTTGACTGTAAAGAAAGAAAGAAAAAAACAATTTATTGCCACAAAAACAGATTTACAAAAACTACAAATTAAGTAAAAATACTCAGAACGGTTTGTGACAAAAGGTGTCGGCGTCAGCATAAGCTGCTGGTGCTGGCCCCGGGGGGCGACGCCCGCAGCGCTGGTTTTCAGCCGACCAACCGTTGAAGAGTTCCCTCCTGCGGCGAGGGTCCTGTCGTACCACCATATTTAAACAACCAGATTATTGTATTGTCATCTTTTTCAAAAATTTTGCTTATAATATGTTTTATTTAAATTAAGTATTTTTTATATTTGTTTCGCGTCCTTACGCGTCCGTCACATTCAGCTAGGAGGCTGAATTACTCAAATGTGTTACGTTAAATGTGAACACTGTTTTGTCAATGATGTAAACTCTTTGTGATTTGTTTATGATCCATGTATGACTGTTTGTGTTCCTATAATAAATAAATAAATAAATCTGACTTACGTAAGTATGTAGAATTTCAGCGGAATCGGATGAAGATCTGCTTCAAAATTGAGTCGCAAGATTCCACCCGGACAAACATACCTACATACATAGCAAGTTACTATTAAAGCTTGTAATAAAAACAGAGCGTCTTCATACGAAAATACAGGCTGTATAGTCTATTCCAATCCATTTTTAAAACTTTTTTAAACAAAAGTCCCCCCAAGTTCATATAAAAATAAGTAATAGTAATTATTTTAGTATTATAGTTATACAATGTCGTGAGATATCAATTATGGTCCTTCAACATTCCAAATGACACACACACACACAAATCACGTATTTATCCCTTACGGTGTAGACAGCGCCTAAGGTAACAAGACCTAAAGGCCACGTTTAGCATGATTGCGGGCGTGTAGGTGTATAGGGGAAATCAAAATAGTGATGGCCTGCAAGCCGCATCGCCTAAACTTAAGACATTATATTAGTTTATCTTAATTATAGCACTAAAATCCTTGTCCATAAGTACCAATATGTTCATAGAATCACAGCCCGTACCTCTCGCGAGGACTGCGGTTCGTAATCATCGTACAATGGGAAAAATTATTGCATACACTGAGTGATTGGTTGGGAATTTAGATGATGGAGAATATTATTATACATAAAAGCTAATGATAATACGCTCCGAAGCGTTTCCATGTCGACATACGCTTGCCAGTAGTATTTTACCGCTAGATCACGCGATTTTTCCAGCGCAATTCCTTTCGATTACCAGTTATAGGGTTATGGATTCTAATCAAAACTGACTTTGTCTCAACACACTAACGTTTGTGAAATATCGATAACTTTCTTCTGCCCGCGACTTCGTCTGCGTAGAATTATACATAAAAACCTTTCTCTTGAATCACTCTATCTATTAAAAAAACCCGCATCAAAATCTGTTGTGTAGTTTTGAAGATATAAGCATACATAGGGACATAGGGACATAGGGATATAGGGACAGAGAAAGCGACTTTGTTTTATACTATGTAGTGATGATGATGCTGAGTTTCTAGTGTTAGTTTTCAAACAACAAAAACATCTCCAACGTGTTTACGTAAACGTCTAAATTACTATGGAAAAATTTACAGCGCCACTTGCGGATAGAAACGACAACAAACTGTTCTCATAGTATTTTACTGAACCAGGCGTTACTTTGCGGAGTTCCATTTCAATGAACATTGTTCATAACAATTTTTTGTTCATTGTTCTCATAGTATTTGATGTTTTAAAGCTAACGCGTTCGAGACGTATTTTGTGACCGAATACTTGCACTTAACATACTATTTGTTAAATTTTTAGATATTATAGTCCTTGTAAATACTTAATAGTGTCAAATAGACCCCTAAAAACACAAAAGAAACCACTGCACGATACTACGTTCATTTATAACAAACGGGAAAACTTGGGAACGATAAAGGTAATCTTAAGAATTACTTAACTGATTGGAAAGATCTTTTTCCGATACTTAGTTCTAATTAAAACGGAAGTTGAGTGAAAAGTTTAGGAACTTGATAAGACTTGGGGAAAGTCGCAAAGAAATTATGACAAGAGATTGTAAAATTTACTTGAAACGCGTTTTTACAACTGCATGCTGGTCTGGGAGTAAAGAAAAAACATAGAACGTACCAGTTGCTTCTCTTCCCGCGCAGATGGTAAAAGCCCATCGAGGCAATGGGCGAAAGTCTTAGGAATCATGTTATAGGCGATGTAGCTAGCAACCCATCACTATTTTGATTCCCCTTTCCATCCATACGCCCACTGTCATGCTAAACGTGGTCTTTGAGTCTTCTTACCTTGGGTTCTGTCTGCCCCGTAAGGGATAAAGACGTGATATATGTATGTATGCGTTTTATTCTGGTGTGTACATCTGATAACGCGCATGTCAACTATTTGACAAAATTACTTGTACTTGAAGTTAATTGTAATAAAAAACAGGTTCATAAAAACTAGCCCACGGTAAAGCGTACGATGTGTGGACTGTATGATAATATGAGGAAAATGAAGGATAATTGGCAAGTGAGAACACCATGCAACTGAACTGCTTCTTCTTCTTCTTCTTTCCTTAATAACGGCCGTAAGGCTTGGGCCAATGTCAGTGCGGTAAAAATATAATTCAAAAATCTTGTGACAAAATGTCGGCAACGTTGTACGGTAATGGTCAAAGACCCCCTCCCCCCCTGTCGGGCTCTTAGCCAACGGTCAATGATATCCTTCAGAAACTACCAGGAAATCATTAGCCGATGCCCAGGGTGCACCGGACCAAGCACTGCTTTTCCCCCCGGACTGATCCAAAAACGAACCGCAGCTCTTGACCACACGTGGAGGTAACCCGACTCGCACCCCAACTGCTTCTTTACTCTGATATGTAACAACTAAAATATGACAATAGACTTCAAAAACAAAACGATTAGAAAAAATATTAAAAAGTATTAAAACTAAGGAGTTCGCGACACACGGGATAAAATGCGCTGTAATTAAACTAGGCAAGCATAAAAAAAATCATTAAAAAAATACAGAGACTGGGAACAAACGAAATTGAATTCCAACAGAGTTCCAATACTGTTTGGAATAAAAATGGTATAGTTGCATACAAAAACAAAATATATTTTTTTTTAACGCAAAACATCAAAGCAAAAGCCGTATACAATACAGGACGAATTATTTTCGCATCCGCATTTCCCGTGCTGTTGACGAAAAAGAAGCAAAATTACTATCAGGATCTCGTATCTTGCTGTAGCTTCGTTATAGCATAAAAAAGCTTTTTGCTGCCAGAATACAGTTCGAATTTCTGAAAATGTTCGAGGTTTTATAGGAGAATATGAAATGTACAAAAGAAAATGTGGATAAAAAAGATGGAACTGAATGTAGTGGCGAACTCATTAAAATTTTTACACGCCAATGAGTCGGCGAGCGCAATATTGTGTATTTACACAGCCTGTTATAATAATGTTGAGATATTTCAGCAAAGGATCTGTTTTTCAGTATTTTCAGAGTTCACACTCCGCTGGTTCGACGAGTGTTATAATGATTGCTTAAAGGCTTCGTTAAAAACCGTCCTAAGGAAATTCTTGAAGTGTTGCTTGGGAAGTGTCATTGTTAAACACCGGATTGTATGCATTTGCAAATTCGCATATGCATTTGCATATTTCAGCCATTCTCAGCGGTATAAGCATATTTTACCTAAGATCTAGTTATGATGCATATTATCGGTACATTTACAATATTTTTCACTCGCCCTGCGTTCCGAAATGCGACCAAATTTAATAACAGTCACAAAATATAAGGGCTATTGAGTAATAATTGTGACTTTTTACTGCATTTCGGAACGCAGTCAGTTGCCGCGCGCGTCTTTTGTTTTGACAGTTACGATAATAAAATGAAAGAGACAGAAGAACGTCGAGCTCGCCTACTACAAAGTCGTTCCACCTATTACTTAAGGATATTGTATGTATTTAAGTATGTATTTATATACATGACTCATTATCATTTATTTATTGCAACCATGGTATTTATAAAGGTGTTAATATTATTCTAGCCAGTACAAACATGGACCTTACTAGCGCGTAGTAAAACTTAGAACTAAACCCTAAAATAAGTAACGTTTGACATATCCACGGGTATTCCGCAAAATCCTGAAGTCACTTTTCAGAAGTAGCAATTCCACGGGCATGCGCTTATTTTACCTAAGTATGACTATACTATACTATGTCTGTTTTTCTCATTACCTGTCAAATTGAATGTGTTTTATGTACAATGAAGAGTTATACATAAATACATACATTTATACTACGGGTTCAAGCTGGTCTGGGAGTAAAGCAAAAACATAGAATTTACCAGTTGCTTCTCTTCCCACGCAGATGGTAAAAGCCCATCGAGGGAATGGGTGAGTGTTAGGAATCATGTTATACGCGATGCGGCTAGCAACCCATCACTATTCTGATTCCATTTTTTTGTCATCTATACACCCACAATCTTGCTAATCGTGGCCTTAAGATTTTGTTACCTTAGGCTCTGTCTACCCCGTAAGGGATAAAGACGTGATATATGTATGTGTATATGTATGGGTAACAAGTCATGCTTAGACGTGTTCGCTCTGCTAATTTCCAAATTTCATGATTATAATGTAATTGAAACCCCATCATACGAATGATCCTATAATTATTCCATGAAGCCCTTAATTTACAATGGAAACCTTCAATTATGATATCTTGCACGGAACCCTTATCAAATGACTGGGGGCCCTTAAAGGCCCTTGTGATGGTCCACTAGTAATTCAATTCATTAATCTTGCAATGTATGGGAGCGAGTTTAATAATGTGGCTTAGTTTAGTCGATGAGTTGCGATATCGTGGAATACATACATACATAATATTACGTCTTTATCCCTTACGGGGTAGACAGAGCCTGAGGTAACAAAACCTTAAGGCCACGTTTAGCATGATTAAGGGCGTATAGGTGGAAAGGGAAATCAAAATAGTGATGGGTTGCGAGTCGCATCACCTATAACATGATTCCTAAGAATTTCGCCCATTCCCTCGACGGGCTTTTACCATCTCCGCGGGAAGAGAAGCAACTGGTAAATTCTATGTTTTTTTTCTTTACTCCCAGACCAGTAGCAACTGCTACACAGACCACAAAATAAATGTAATATGATTAGGAGCGTTCACGAAAAATCGCTTTCAATAGCACCGGCTCTATATTCGATTAGCGACTATAACATATAGGGTGTTACCAAAATATATATCAGCAATACGTCAACGTCACCTCGCTAAGGCGACGCGAGAAATATGCCCAAGTATTGATATGAAAAATGGGGTACATTTATCATAGCGAATGTATTATATAAATTGGAGCGCGCTGTATATAATAGTGATATCGGACAGAAAATGTTATTGTTATTTGACGTGGGATTATTCTGTGAGATATTGTGTCGAGAACAAATTGTGACGCTTCGTTTGATGTGTTCCCTTTTCAGGGTTTCGTCGGTAAAATGGTAAAAAGCGAACATTTATAGTTTTCCCATGTCCCGCCTTTACTTGAAAGTTTATACACATACGAGTACGTACATACATACACAAATCAAGTCACAGACAGAGCCTAAGGTAACAGGGACCTGCAGGCCACATTTAGCAAGATTGTGGCGTATAGGTGGAAAATGAAATCAAAATAGTTGTAGACTGTAGAAACTAATAAATAAAACAATTTAAATTATAGTAAAAATTCAACACGCAGCACTGACAAGAGCAAAGACAGGACTCTCTTTTGTTTTAGTTTTCTTTCAGCGCTGCGTGCAATTAACTTTATTTGTGGCCAGTATCAAAATAGAACAGTTTGATAAAAAAAGGTTGCTGCCTAAATAGGTGCGTCGCCTACTATAGTGATGGGTTGCTTCAACGCCTATAACAAAAATAAGAAAGATTATTGTCGCGACAAAAGTGAACCGGTTGTCTCGTTCCTATCGCTGGGACAGTATGCTTAGTGTAAGTTTTCGGTCACAAAACACGTCTCGAACGAGTTTGCGTTAAAATGTCAAATACTATGAGAACAGTTTGTTGCCGTTTCGATCCGCAAGTGGCGCTGCCAATTATTCGATAGTAATTGAGACGTTTACGTGAACGCGTTCGAGACGTTTTTATATGCGAAAACTTACACTAGAGGCTCAGTTTGTTGCCGTTTCGATCCGCTAGTGGCGCTGCCAATTATTTCATAGTAGTAGAGACATTTACGTGAACGCGTCCGAGACGTTTTTATATGCGAAAACTTACTCAAGAGGCGCAGAACAGCGCAAGCGCTACTGCTTGGTTTTTGAATGCGAGAATGAATTCACAGCAGAAGTGTGCGTAAAGAACAGAAAGAAGTAGTGCTTTGTAGACAATTGGCATCGTTCATTTTTTTAAGCTGTGCTTTTAACACCTTTATTTGATAAAATGGACTATTTCAAGCAACTAATTTGAATATTATGCTTTTACGTAGCTTTGTTAATTAATAATAAACATTTTTTCGCTGTTTGATAATTCGTGAATTTAGACAGAATCCCAATCGCCTTCGTTCGGCTGGCTATAAAAAAAACGGCTTTGTCTATGGTTTTGTAGATTTGACAGTGACACGTGACAGTTGCCGTAGCCAAACTTTTTTTTTTCATTTTTGTGGCAAACATTCGATGCTGGATTCTGTCTAAAAACCCGGTCGTTCGGTCAAACAAAGGTTCAAAGTACTTTTACAAAAATATCTGCAATCATAAAGTATTTTTGAAATCGGACAAGATAAATCGGATAATTGATGGTTTTCCTCGAAATGGTTTTCGAATTGGAGCATACTAAAAAAAATGAACAATGCCAATTGCAAAACTTTAGTATAATAATTAACTATCGACCAATCTTCGACTAAAAGTTAACACTAATGTTAAATTTCAGTTATCTTACGTGTCAGTTATCTATGATTCCGTCTCTATTTATTACTACGAAACAGACAGAAACGACACCAACACTTAAGATAACTAGAACTTAATAGAGAGTGACGAATCAGGCCTTTATTTTACTTATACGGAACCTTAAAATGTGTGTGGACCGACATACTTCACCGGTTTCCTGTAATCTTTTGTCCTGCTTTGATCTCGTACGGAGGATAAAGAAACAGAACATCTGCTATCAGCTTAAAAATAAACATGTAATCTGTAATCTGGTTCACAAAAATATTCCGTAGAAATCCGCGTTACATTGACTTATGAGAGAATGAGAATAAGAATGAGAATAGAAATTAGAACGAGGATAAGAATGAAAAATTATAAGAATGAAAAATTATAAGAATAAGAATGACAATGATAGTTTTAAACGTTCTAAACGCATCAAATTAGGTATTTTGATTCCCTTTCCATCTATGCGTCCACAATCAAGCTAAACGCGGCCTTTAGGTCTTGTTACCTTAGGCTCTGTCTACCCCGTAAGGGATAAAGACGTGATTGATGTATGTGTGTATGTAAATACTAGCTTGTTCCCCATACATAACCAAGTTACATAACTGGCACTGATTAATTGGGATTCATTTGGATTTAGAAAGGGGGGGGTGACCCTTGGGCCAACCCAAAGCCGCGAACATGTTTGTTTTAATTTTAGAAATAGTTTTTATTTTACCTAAGAATGTCCTGGTTATGTAAAATAGTTACGAACGGAGAACAAGGGGCCATTCAAGTATTACGTAAGCAGATTTTTTACAATTATTTACCCCCCTCCTACCCGTTGTCAGCAAAAGTAAGCTAACCTCTTATTCCCCCCCCCCCCTCCCATGCTTACGTAATCATTGGAACCTATTTACTTTTTTCTTTTAATGGATTCTGTTTTTTATTGATTCGTGAGCAGCAGTTCGAATCGAAACTGCTGACGTAATCACCATATCGACCCCCCTAATAATACTGCCGTAATACTGCCACTTGCTAGTTTCTCCTGATTTCTCATTTTTTTAGTCTGTCGTCACCATTGTGTCCACTTTTTTTTTTTTTTTTTTTTATATGAATAGGAAGGCAAACGAGCAAGTGGGTCACCTGATGGTAAGTGATCACCACGGCCCATAGACACCCGCAACCCCGGAGGGATTGCAGATGCGTTGCCAACCTAGAGGACTAAGATGCAATGCCTCTTGTGCCCGTAATTTCCCCGGCTGTCTTACTCTCCACACCGGAACACAGCAGTGCAAGCACTGCTACTTAGCGGCAGGATTAGCGAGTAAGATGGTGGTAGCGATCCGGACGGACCTTGCACAAGGCCCTACCACCCGCCACTTCATTAAGATGGTGATATAATTTTGCCTAAGAGGCTATTACCCTGTATATCGACGGAAATTCATTGAAGTCAACGTCGATTAGAATTTCGTAGAACTTGTCCAATATCGAGCAGCCTAAAATACCTCCTGCGCAATAACTCTTCAAAGGATTTCATTAAATATAGTCTCTTCTTCTTACATTAACAATTACTAAAGATATTCAAAATCGAACGTAAGTACTATAATATATCACTACACACCTCAATATGATATACTAGCTGTTGCCCGCAACTTCGTCTGCATAGATTTCGTTTATCGCTATCCCGCAGGAGTCACGCAATTTTCCGGGATAAAGAGTAGCCTATGTGTTATTCCAGACTATAATCTCTGTGTTCCAAATTTTATCCAGGTCTGTCCAGCCGTTCTGGCGTGAAAGAGTAACAAACATCCATCCATCCATACTTAGAAATTTTCGCGTTTGTAATATTAGTAGGAAGTAGGATACAAAGGTAACTCTTCTGTCTGTCTGTTACCTGTCCGCGTTTAAACCACTGAACCGATTTAGCTGAAATTTTGAACAAAGAAAGTTTCAGTCCCGGGGAAGGACAGAATAATTTTATCCCGGTAAATCGCAAAGTTCCCGCGGGATAGCGATAAGCGGATCACGGAGCCGCGAGTAACAGCTAGACACTACGTAGTATAAAACAAAGTCGCTTTCCGCTGTCTGTCTGTTCCTATTTATGCTTAGATCTTTAAAACTACGCAACGGATTTTGATGCGGTTTGCTAAATTGATAGTGTATAATTCTACGCAGACAAAGTCGCGGGCAGAAGCTAGTATAAACTAAAATAAAGTCCTTCGCCGCGTCTATCTCTACTACATACATACATACACATACACAAATCACGTCTTTATCCCATACGGGGTAGACAGAGCCTAAGGTAACAGGTACCTACAGGCCACAATTAGCAAGATTAAGGGTGTATAGGTGGGAAATGGAATCCAAATAATGATGGGTTGCTAGCCTCATCGCCCATAACATGATTCCTATAAGTTTCGCCCATTCCCTCAATGGTCTTTTACCTGCGCGGGTAGAGAAGCAACTGTACATTCTATGTTTTTTCTTTGCTCCCAGACCAGCATGTATCTCTACTATCTGGGGAAAAAAATTACAGATTGTCAAATGGCTTTGCAGAAGTTAAATTGCTGAAGAGCGCACGTGAAAAGGATATTCATCAAATGAAAATGCCTGATAGCAAAGAGAAATAACTTCATGCATTCCGTGCTGCCGGTCTGTAGAGAAAAAATACATTTTTTTTGTTGATCGTACAGATTTCGACAAAGCGAGCGCTAACAGCGAGAATCAGCAAAGATGGGAAAAAAACAGATAGGATAAAGCAGTTAATATTTTCTAATAATACCAAACACTTGCTGCCTGCGGTACCATGAATCATGACGGCGCTAGGAACAGACGCCTGCGCTGTGTACAAACCTAGCGCATCGATGATCAGTTAATGTATTGCACATTGGTTTCGACTGTAATGCTGTAATTTTTTATTGAATAAATAAATAAATAAATAAATAAATGTAAATTTAGTAATTTACGTCCACTTATTAACTTAGGGCCGATTTTTCTATCCTCAGTTAAGCACTTAACTGACAGATACCCATAGAGTTGTTCGTCGAATAGGGCTTATCTGACGATTGAAAAATCGGCCCTAAGTATCTTAACTACATACCTACATACCGTCTACCTACTACATACTACTTTGTTCCACTTGCAACGATCCTGACACACATCTTTCGCTTCATCCACACTCATCACATTTGAGTACTCTTGATCCATCTTATGTTTCTTTGTTAATTTAGTGATAATAAATTAATTATTACTTAAAACATAAAGTGTAACTATTTTATTGAATCAGGCGTTACTTTGCGGAGGTCCATTTCAATTAACAAAAAATGTTCACCTTGCTGTTCCGCTGCTCATAGTGTAACCTCTGATATAATACAAAACTTGAAAATGTAGAAAAACAAACTTCATAAAAAATCTTATTGGAATTTTTAAGATGAACTTCGCTGCATTGGAGAAGCTCCACCTTATTCGCGCTTATTTGTTTTTAACAAAGGGACCGTACTATGAAGAACTCGTAAGTAGACGAATAAATTGTATCAACACTGATTGCAGTGGCTTGAATCGGTTGGAGATAGAAATAGGTCACAAAATAAATACGAACTGTCAAAAAAATACAAAGCGTAAAAACCTCACCGAGGGACCATATGCGCAGGCATAATCCGCAGCATATTCCACGCCCGAGCTCATGCATTTTAATGAGGCCTGGTGCATCGTCCGTATGCAAACAGGGTCTGCATACGTTTGGCCCTGTGTTAGTATATACCATGGAAAAAGTAACTAATAGAGTGGAAAATATCAAATGAATCAAGAATTTTTATTTTCTTGATTTTTATGTTTACCTACTTTTACGGTTTTACCGTTAGAAATTAAATTACCTGCTACGGGTGGTGTAGGGGTATAGCACGCGCCACGGAATGACGAGGATCCGGGTTCGATTCCCGGCCATAGCTTTACTGTTGATGTGTTCTAATTTTCACTGACATTTAGAAATTTAGAGTGGAAAATGTCATATAGTTTATCTCGACTGTAAAACAGGACTGACCGCCCGGTGAAACCGAAAGGTCGAATGGCGACCACGTATCGGTAGACGCAGCGTAGGAAGAACCCCTGAAGATAGACTAATGACCTGGTGAAGGTTGCGGGAGTACGCTGGATGAGGACCGCGTAAGGCCGGTCTTGATGTGTTGGGAGTGAACAAATTTTTGGATGATGATGATGATGACAAGTATAAATCAAAATCGCTTTCCGCTGTCTGTATATATATGTTCGCTTAGATCTTTTAAACTATGTAACGGATTTCGAAGCTGTTTTCATCAATAGATAAAGTGAGTCAATAGGAGGGTTTATGTATATTGTTTGTAAATTGTTTTGAGTTAATTTATTGAGCCAAGGAGGTAATTGTAACTAATGTATGTAGAATTGCATTGCCAATATTACCACTCTGTTTGGTTACTTGCTCTATGACGCCGACCTAGAAAATGTTAGGTGTCTTTGTGATTGCATGTCGGAATGGGGGCATAGTTTTTGTGATTGGGTCATACAGAATTCAGCGCTTTTTATAAAATTTAAAAATACAGGGTGTTTTGCAGCCACAATTTTAAGATCCGTTTTTTGTATAGATCGCGTCAGGTAAAAAGAACGCTGAAAGAAAGTGGAGAGGGGGTGCTTGCGCATGAGTACACTATGAGCAGAGAGGGGTCTTCTACTTTTTTCCAGCGTTCTTTTTACATGATGCGACCTATAGTAATGGGACAAACAGCACAGTATCAGATAGGTATACCATAGAGTATGCCACTTGCTCGTTTGCCTTCCTAATCACATAAAAATATATATATATATATATATATATATTGAAACCAAGCGTGCCGACTTTATTATTTAAAGGCCTTCTACACGGTCAGGACCAATCGCCGACCAGCGTGCCCTTGGTCGGGTCAATAGATTTTACACAATTCACGTCTAAATCCCTTACGGGGTAGACAACCTGAGGTAACAAGACCTAAAGGCCACGTTTAGCATGATTGTAGGCGTATAGGTGGAAAAGGGAATCAAAATATTGATGGGCTGCTAGACGCATCGCCTATAACATGATTCCTAAGAACTTCGCCCATTCCCTCGATGGGCTTTTACCATCGAGACGAGAAGCAACTGGTACATTCTACGTGTTTCCTTCCCTCCCAGACCAGCATGAAAGAAATTTTATCTTTTTTTTATTTTATTTAATAATTGATTCAACCCTGTTTTACTTTGCGGAGATTACCATAGCAATTAAAAATTATTTTTGTTCATTAAAAATAAACACCTCATTCAATTTTAATACACAAAAATAACCTTAGTTTCATATGCATGCCTTATCTTAGTATGAATTCGTGTTTAGGAAAGTGAACGTCATGAATTTTTGAATCTCCTAGAATATCAGATGTACCGACGAACAGCTTAAGATTTTTCTCGGAAAACACCACATGAAGGCTTTGATAAACCGAAAAATTCAGAGTAACAATTTTAGCCCTGTAGAACGATTCTTCAAAAGAGTTCTTTTTTTGGAAATTTCAAGGCCTGGTTTCTAGACCTGTAAGCCAAGTAAAGACTTAAAAAAAAATAAAGATTTTATTAGCACAACGATGAACACAGCAGACAACACCGTTTTAGTTAATGTTACTGTCACTGTCACTTCACTATCAAAGTTCATTAAAAGTATTTCAATTCAATTTTAGGATAATTTTGCCCCCATCGATCGATACAATGATTTCGCCAATGTCAAAGTATTAAAGATTATATTCAAAAATCTTGTGACAAAATGTTTGCAACGTTGTACGGTAGAACACGGTCAAAAGACCCCCCTGTCGTACTCTTAGCCAACGGATAATGATATCCCTCGGAGACCGCGAGAAAATCATTAACCGATGCCCAGGGTGCACCGGACCAAGCACTGCTCTTCTACTCTTGACCACACGCGGAGGTAACCCGACTCGCACTCTTTTAAAAGTATTTATAAATGGGCATTTTTCCAATCCACACACACAGACACACACACATATATCACGTCTTTATCCCTTACGGGGTAGACAATCCACATTTTTTAACAATCCATTGAGACGGCAGGTGGGGTCGTTAGTTGACTTTGTATTCACTGAGATCGCTAGCGAGAATTAACCTGTCCAACGAGTATACAAGAAAATATCAAAATAGTTCAAAAGCCCAGTGTAATGTTGCCAATTAAATAAAGTTTTCGACCCTTAATTTCAGGGGAATAACGTTTTATTCGGCTGGCAATTTGAGCACCGTTTGCAGAACAAAGGAAATTTTACGTCTTGATTTTTTGTATTTATTTCTACAATTTTCCCCGTTACTTTACTTTCGGATTTTTCTGTGTTCTAATTTTTTGTGTCGGTTAGAAACCTAAAGGCTAGTGTTACAGCCGAACGAAAGCAGAAGTGCGCCGGCACAGCGCTGAATACACGCTCTGGGGCCTTACCGTGACGTCTTAATATGATGCAATTCCAACTCAGTTCTGGTTGTAGCTGTCATTTTTAGTATGGATCTGATAACGAACAAATCTAAACTTTCTTCTGTCCCAAAGAAGTTTGTATTCAAAATAAAATGTGAAGGTTAGGACATTCTACACTATGTATCAAATTATTTGGAACACTTTTCCAGGTGGTTGGGTTGGTATGTCTGAACACCCCCCCCCCCCCCCCCCCCCCCCCCCCGTAAATGTTTTTGCCGCTGACAATCATAATAGAAGTAGTAGTAGCACTAGTAGTAGTACTTAAAGGCGAAAGTTTGTAAAAAGGCTCTACAGGACTTACGTCTTTCTTCCACGAAGGGTGCGAAATGGCACTGAAAATCAGAACATAGGAATATCCGAAAAGTAAAGCTATGGCCGGGAATTGAACCCGGATCCTCGTCTTTCCGTGGCGCGTGCTATGCCCCTACACCACCCATAGCAGGTAGTCTTCGAATTTTTCTATCTGTTACTAGCTGTCACGTGACCTTGTTACTATGCGAATTCTTGTCGCTACGCGTCACCTGTTTGAATGATGTGTCTGTACGACACAATTACAAACTCCCGTGGAACATCTACTGCTCACCAGGGACGAGAGAAGGCGCTGTTTTTCAAATGATAGGTCAAATGTGTCAAATGAATCAAGAATTTTTATTTCTTGATTTTTATGTTTACTTTTACGGTTTTACCGTTAGAAATAACATTTCTAAATGTCACTGATAATCAGAACACATAAAAAAATCCGAAAAGTAAAGCTATGGCCGGGAATCGAACCCGGATCCTCGTCATTCCCTGACGCGTGCTATACCCCTACACCACCCATAGCAGGTGGGTAGTAAAGTTTGTATTGGTTGAATTTACTCTCGCACATCCTCTGGTGTGTAGGAGGCTTTACATAATGGAAACACCTTTTCCCTTCTGAGACTATAAATATTATATAACGCGTCATTAGCGTCGTGTGACGACACCCTAAGCCTTCTAACAAGCAAAGTTGAAATCCTACCGAAGGACCCATTAAACAGCTTAGAACACCATTTTTGGGATCCGTAGGCAGGGTTTCGATTAAAGAACCATAAATATTTATCTTGGCACTCGCTACTCACGTGCAGGATAACCCACACACACACACACACACACACACACACACACACACACAAATCACGTCTGGGGTAAGGTCAGAGCCTAAGGTAACAAGACCTAAGGGCCACGTTTAAAATAAAAAATAAAATAAATATCTTGGGACAAATTACACCAATTGACCCAGCCCCAAACTAAGCAAAGCTTGTATTACGGGTACCAGGCAACGGATAAACATGCTTATATAGTGTAGATAAATACATGCAACATGTATTTATCTACGTCTGCCCCTATCGGGATTCGAACCCAGGACCTCTAGCTTCATAGTCAGGGTCACTAACCACTAGGCTATCCTGTCATCAACATTGTGGGCGTATAGGTGTAAAGTGGAATCTAAATAGTGATGGGTTGCTAACCGCATCGATTATAACTTGATTCTAAAGATTTTCGCCCACTCCCCTCAATGGGATTTTACCAAGCCTAACCAAGCCTGTGCGAAATATGTTTTTCATGCAATCCACTCCACTACTGCCACATAAAACACAATAAATCCCACAAACTTAATAATCTTTTACACACAAACACCGACGCGTTTCGATCCCTCTACGGGATCATTTTCAAAGTGAGCACAACTGTTTACACAAGCAAAGCAACGTCGTACACTTTTGATTATTAAAGCGTCAGAGGGAAGAGAGAGTGAGAGAGTTGTACCTTTAATGATCGTACCTGTCTTTTTGTACACTTGGCGTGTGATAGGACCTTGTGCAAGGTATCATCCGCTGCGAACATCCTACTCTTTAATCCTGCTGCCAAGCGGCAGTGCTTGTGCTGCTGTGTTCCGAGAGAGTAAGAAAGCAATATTTTTCGGAACCCAGTTTCATTCCCTGCCCACTTGATCGGCGTATGCTCCCACACTTGTGTTATAAAAATTTGTACTACGTTATAAAACACAATAAAATTCACCAACATTTCTTAACGTTTGTTTATAACTTCGTAGGTTAATACGTTATTAGGCAATTTGTTATTTATAAAATTAGTAAAACAAACCTTCCATGCTGGTTTAGGAGTAAAGGAAAAGCATAGAATGTACCAGTTGCTTCTCTTCCCGTGCAGATGGTAAAATCCCAGGAATCGGCAAAAATCATAGAAATCATGTTTTAGCCGATGCGGCTAGCAACCCATCACCATCAATCATGCTAATCGTGATCTTTAGGTCTGGTTACCTTAGGCTCTGTCTACCCTGTAAGGGATAAAGACGTGATTTATGTGTATGTACAACAAATCTCTACATACAAACAAAGCCCTCCGCCGCGTCTGTCAGTTAGGCATAAAGTCAAAGTCTACTGAACGGACTTTCGTTTTTTACCAATATAATACCTAAAGTGTTTCATGAGGAAGGTTTAAGTCACATAATTTATCAAAATTTATTGTTAATTGATTGAAATATGACGACAATTTATGGCCGATTTAGTACTTATCTAAATGCATTGCACCAGTGTGACGTGCAGGCGGATGGCTAGTGTTTTATAACGTTACACATTACTTTGTAACACCAGTGTGGGAGCACCATTACTGTATCAAAATTAAAACTGTTTAAGGGCCCTTGCCCGCTTTCGAAAGGTCTCAAAGCTTGTTTATTTCATAATGACGACATGTTTGAACAAGTTCCGTAACAACCTTTTTATAAAGAACCGTTTTGATTTGCTTTTATTAATTAAATAGCTGATGCTTGTAGCTTTGTTTACGTCCTGTGGATATTTTTCTAATTCTATTTGTGGACTGGATCATTTATTTATTTATTTATTTATTATTGCAACGATGGTAATATTTATAGTTATAGGGCGAAAATCTCATAAATCATGTGTTATACATATATATCTAGGCGATGCGGCTAGTAACCCACCGCTATCTTGATTCCCCTTTCCACCTACAGGTCCACGATCATGCTAAACGTGGCCTTTAGGGCATGTTACTTTAGGCTCGGTCTACCCCGTAGGGGATAAAGACGTGATTTATGAAAGTATGTATGTACATATAGTTGATATACAGATACATTGTTCCACATGGTCCCTGGAAGGTCACAGACAATTAAAAATTAAACATTATAAAGATAAAATAACAAAATTAAAATTAGAATTAAAATTTAAATCGAAATCAAAACTATTTTATTGAATCGGGCATAACTTTGCGACTGAACAAAAAATATTTACCTTGCTACTCCGCTACTCACGTGCCAGATAACCAAGCCTGTGCGATATATAATATGTTTTTCAAGCAATCCCTCCGCTACTGCCACATAAAACACATTATAAATCCCACAGACTTAATTATCCCTTACACCACAAACACTGACGCGTTTCGATCCCTCTATGGGATCACTTTCAAAGTTAAAACAAAACTGTAAACACAAAATCAAAACTGTAATTAAATATTTACTTGCTTACTAATGTTATATTTCTTCGCATTGTGTCCTGTATCTGTGTACAGGATGGAACAGAACGAGGGACTTTTGGGCGAATTGGAAATTGTTCAGCTCTAATTAAAACTTTATTTACTTTATTTATCTTCCATTCTGGTCTGGGAGTAAAGAAAAAATCAGAATGTACCAATTGATTCTCTTCCCGCGCATATTTTAAAACCCCCTGGAGAAAATAAGCGAAAATCTGAGGAATTATGTTATAAGCGATGCGGCTACCAACTCATCACTATTTTGATTCCCCTTTCCACCTATACGCCCCACAATCATGCTAAACGTGGCTGAGGTCTTGTTACCTTAGGCTCTGTCTACTACGTAAGGGATAAAGACGTGATTTATGTATGTATGTAAGGCCTCGCAAATTCCTTTTCCACAAATTATGTTAATTTTGCTTCAGGCTAAAACTGAGAAATTTGATCAATTAATTATGTCCTTATGATAATTAAGTCTTATTTAATATTAAACTATGAAAAGAAATCAAGTTTATACCTAAATGTACCTAAGTGAGTCATAATCTTCTTAAAACATACATACATACACATATAAATCACGTCTTTTTCCCTTATGGGGTAGACAGAGCCTAAGGTAACAAGACCTAAAGGCCATGTTTAGCGTGATTGTGGGCGCAAATAGGTGGAAAGGGGAATCAAAATAGTTATGGTTGCTAGCCGCATCGCCTATAACATGTCTTGCCACCTTAGGCTCTGTCTACCCCCTAAGGGATCCAGACGTGATTTGTGTATGTATGTATGTTACCTACAGAATAAACCATCTGTATTCTTATGCATTCATGCAGCATGCAACAATTACCCTCTGTCTTCCAAACGTCCTCGGCATAAACTCTCTTATGAAACTATTCGGGACACATCCACAATCGCTAAGCGCCTTTAATGTATACATATTACGCTATAAATAATGTTTATTTGTTTTCAGAGGCCCTCCGTGTCTACAACATACGCCATTCATCCACTGCACACCAAGACATAACCGAAACGTAAGCAATTCCAACCATATTTATAACCCCATAAGACTGTATTTAAATAGAACTTATTCTTGGCTACATTTGGAATGAAACGTCCATTTGATTTTGAGCTCTGAAGTTTTCGTTCTTGGTTACATTTCGTTGAACGCGGGATGTAGGTGAGCTATTTTGCGGGATTAAAGGGAATTGGGACTTATTGTTTCGCGTGTTGGGTTGGGTTTTGATGGTTACAGTGTGTAGTGGTAATTTTAATATTATAATGAGAATGTGAAATGGAATAAAAGAATATGAGAACGGATGAAACTGCAGATGAAAAGTTTTTATTTGTTTCCTTTTTCGAGAAAAACATGGCTTTTTGTTGCTCTTTTGTGGACTCGCATTATATAAATTTTAGAAGCTCGGAAATAAGAGAGAAATACGGCGTTGCATTTCGAATTAACTTGCCGACAGTAGCTAACCACCATTTTACTAGTCCTAGTCCAGCCGCCAAGCAGCAGTGATTACGCTGCTGTGTTCCGGCGTGGAGAGTAAGACAGCAGAATAAGGCATCTGCTGTCTAGTGTTGCGGGTGTTACACACTAGATTAGCGGTCTTTTAAAAATGTAGTTACATTTCTATATCATTTTAAAGTATTGTATGTATGTAAGTAGGTAGGTTATTTATTTTATTTTACTTAATTTGGTGTACCAATTAAACAAAAATGGTTCATACTTTTCCACAGCAAATATTATTATTTTTACAGTCGCAATGACCAATGAAAATAGTTACAGAAACTTTATAAATTTACATTCAAAAACAAAGTTAAGTTAAGTTTAAACTCACTCTTTGTCGGTCTCACGCTTAATGCTCCTCTCATTTACTCAAAGGTTAACTGGTAGAGATCCCTTATAGGGATAAGTTCGCCTGCATATATTTAAGGTCTTTTTTGTTATTGTTATTTGTCTGCTTCTTTATTTTTGTACAATAAAGCATTTACTTACTTACTTAACTTGGCCGACCGGACAGCCTAGTGGTTAGTGACCCTGACTATGAAGCTAGAGGTCCTGGGTTCGAATCCCGGCAGGGGCAGACAGTTGTATGATGAATACGAATGTTTGTGCCCGAGTCATGGATGTTGTATGTATTTAAGTATGTATTTATCTACATTATATAAGTATGTTTATCCGTTGCCTGGTACCCATAGCACAAGCTTTGCTTAGTTTGGGGCTGGGTCAATTGGTGTAATTTGTCCCAAGATATTTATTTATTTATTTACTTACTTACTTACAAATTCGATTCTTTTAAAAACCTAGGCACTGCAAATATAATTATAAATAGACGCGAAAAGCAAATAGCACAAAATAAGCCTCTCCAAAGCCTCGACTGCCCCTAGAGTGACAGACTATAAGCCGATTGGAAAAAGTTGCAAAACTTGACAATCATAATAGGATTCCAAACGTCGCCATCTTGGTTTGTGCCACGGAGATCCCGAAGTGTTTTTTTTCTAAGTACACTTTTTGTAGATTATTGCATCTCGTCAAGACAAATCTAACGAGCCCAAACTCGATGGGGCTATGTCGTTTTACAATACAATAACTCTTTATTGAACACCACATATAACAACCAAAACAGAAAAAGGTAGGTATACAGAATATTACAAGGTAACAATAGGCGGCCTTATCGCTACAGAGCGATCTCTACCAGGCAACCATAATGGACTGGAGAACAGAACAGATCTGAGCAGAAATACATAATTATATTATACATGAAACACACATTTACAATAAATGGGTTTTATTACGGAGTTCTTACTTCCAGCTCCATCATCAGATCATCTCCAGTTCCATGTTATGATAATATTGCCTAGTAACACATATGTATTTAAATTTCTAAGCGACACTGAAAATTAGAAAACATCGAAAAATCCGAAAAGTAAAGCTATGGCCGGAAATCGAACCCGGGTCCTCGGCATTCCGTGACGCGTGCTATACCCCTACACCACCCTTAGCAGGTGGGTAAAAGCCTTCGAATTTTTCTATCTGTTACTAGCTGTCACGTGGCCATGTTACTATTTGTATACGTAGCACATCTGTGACTATACCATGGTGTACATTCAAAGGCTTTTTTAATAGTTGAGCATACATTGAACGCTGTCATAGTGAAGTAACGCCACGTCAACAAACAAATTGCAATAATATTTGACATTGACATTTTGCGACAAGGTTCTATCGTGGCTCAACAATTACCTACAGTCAACGAATGTACAGTGAAAAGATTCCATATTGAAACATAATTAAATGAGATAGGTTGTACGCCTACACTTAGACAACTCAATCAAAAATTTGTTTGTTACAGATCACTTCATCTTCTAAGACATTTTTGGAATGGTAAGTTTTTATTTAAATAAGAGTACCTAAACATAAATTAACTACTTAAATCCTTTTAAAAAAAAAGCTTAAACTTACCACGAACATTCACATAAAACGCAACACAAATACAAGTAAAATGAAACCTTAGCAAACAAAACTGCATCTATTGCATTTACATAAGAACTGCACAAACCGGTTCAATCCGCTCCGGACTGGTTTAAACCAGCTCAGGGCGGATCCAGCGGTCGTAACCTAGCGCGGTAATCAAGGGATTTGAGAAGCAAATGGAATGGATTTTTTCATTAAGCTTTTAGATTTATTACCAGAAACACTCAAGAGATTGCGTTTGTTTATCGATTTAAAAGTACCTAGATATATAAACGACGACCTTATACATCGTCCTATACCTATATTATATCGTTTGCATTTATTTTTATATTGAAGCGAATGTAAAGTGTTAGTGTTTTCCATTCCAAATTCAAAATTTATTTTTGTAAATCGGCCGCCAAGGTCTCTTTCGCATGTCTTTTTTTAAACTACCAGCGCATTCGGAAAGAACATAATTGCCAAGAAGAATGCGCCGCAAGAAACTTGGCAGAAAGTAATTTTGTCAAAATAAAATACATTAAGCTACTAGAATACTTATATATGTATATTGTATTTAAATTAAATACCTACATTAATAAAAGGGATGTAAGGTCCCCGAGACTTAAATTATGTTAGTCTATGCTAGAGATGTATAAAATAAAGTCTTTACTAGTGTCAATAAGGTAATATGGAAAAATTGGTAGCGCCCCTTGTGGAATAAAGAAAATGAAAAAAAAACTTTTTCATTTTTTTTTCATTTTTATTTTTCATTTTGCACCATGTCTGAATTAACTCGAAAACGGATGAAAACCCTCAACTCCGAAAAGTTATTGTTTTGAAACCGAATTACAACTAAACTGTCCAATTAAAGGTGACATGGCCCATTCGTTACGTAACAAGCGCTCCCGAATTTACGCGAACTGCCCCAATCCGGTTTAAACCGGTTGCTGCCGGTCGCTAGCCAATCGCAGGCCATGTTTAATACCTCGTATCTGGTTTGCGTTGTTTCCGTTTCTATTTTATTTGTAGAAAAACTAGCTCTGAACTAAAATGGGTTGCTGTTCGTTAGTAAAACTCATGACGGTTAGGTAGGTACACACGGCAAAATAATCAGGTAAGCACCTACGCACGCTCGCGCCGTATCTATCCTGCTTACCGAATAGCTTTGCTGTGTGTACCTACATGTCAAAATTCATAGTTTGAATTAAATCACCATCTCCAGCCTATTACAACCCACTACTGGGCACAGCCCTCTCTCAGCACGAGAGCTGGCTCTAGTTCCCACGCGGGCCCATTGCGGATTGGCAACTTCACACACACAGGTTTCCTCGCGAATTAAATAATCGGTCAAAATACATAACGATTCAAAATTACGCAATGTTCTGTGAAACTAACAGTTTGTTGATTTTTTTTTGATCGCGAAATCTACAGATTAAAAATCCTGTTCAGTACCCATTTAAAAAAGACATAGACATTTATGTTTTGAACGATTATTTATTTTTATCATTATACATTTCAAACTTTATGTATTTTAATGGGTAGACTTCATGACATGGTTCAGGAGGACTAGACACAATGTTATGTTCAGAGCGCTAAGTTTAAGTTTTAAGAGCAAACGTCTGAAACACAATGGCGGGGTAGTTTTAAATCAATACGTTTATGAAACTCCTTTGTTCCCACATGGCTCTGATGGTTTCTTCCATGCTGGTCTGGGAGCAAAGAAAAGAACCTAGAATGAATCAGTTCTCTTCCCGCGCAGATGGTAAAAGCCCATCGAGGAAATGGGCAAAATTGTTATGAATCATGTTATTGGCGACTTGGCTAAAAACCCATCACTATTTTGATTCCCCATGCTACCTTTACGCACACACTCATGCTAAGCGTGACTTTTAAGTCTTAGCCGTGTCTATCCCTTAAGGGATATAGATATGACTATCGACCCGTCCCGGCTTCGCACGGTATATTTTGCATGTACTATACATATAAACCTTCCTCTTGAATCACTCTATCTATAAAAAAAACCGCATCAAAATCCGTTGTGTAGTTTTGAAGATATAAGCATACATCGGGACATGAGGACAGAAAAAGTGACTTTGTTTTATAATACATATGTAGTGATTTATACACATAGGTACAGTACATTTATTTATTTTGACGACCGGATAGCCTAGTGGTTAGTGACCCTGACTACGAAGCTAGAGGTCCTGGGATCGAATCCCGGTAGGGGCAGACAGTTGTATATGTATGTATGTATAACTCTTTATTGTACATAAAACACAAGAAAAAGATGAATACAGGACAACACACATGTACAAAGGCGAACTTATCCCTAAAAGGGATCTCTTCCAGTTAACCTTTGAACGATGATGATGATGATGAGTTGTATGATGAATACGAATTTTTGTGCCCGAGTCATGGATGTTGTATGTATATATTTACATTACATAAGTATGTTTATCCGTTGCCTAGTACCGTACAAGCTTTGCTTAGTATGAGGCTGGGTCACTTGGTGTAATTTGTCCCAAGTTATAATGTTATAATAATAATATCTTGGGACAATTGACACCAATTGACCTAGCCCCAAACTAAGCAAAGCTGGTAATATGGGCACTAGACAACGGATATACATACTTATATAGATGAATACATACTTAAATACATATTAAACATCCAAGACTCGACAACAAACATTCGTATTTTTCATACAAATATCTGCCCCGACCGGGGATCGAACCCGGTACCTCAAGCTTCATAGTCAGGTTCTCTAACCACTAGGCTATCCGGTCGTCTTTTTTTTTACTTTATACACACGTCCGTGTGTGCGCCATCTTAACAATTGTGAGCAAACATTTACTTTCCAGCTAAAATACGTGTATCAGCGTAATTAATACTAAATTCAAACCTTCCATCCTTCCATTAACACTCGAATGCGCCGTACACATAATGGCGCACATCTGCAAATGCGTCCAAATGACTGAAGCATGCACGAACGATCGAGATTTCAATTTAATTACGGCGGAAGAGCCATTAGAGCTCGCAAGTGCGACCGCAACGATATTAAGTGACAGCAGCTACTGTGGACGCGCGCCGTAAGTGTGTGCCATATTGTGGAAAAACAAACGCCGATTCAGCAAAAGGAGGACAGTTTCCATTTACTTTCTTCTTAAATTAAAGAGCCCAATACGTAAGGGTATCAATCATTATTACACATAATCGGATAACTCACGTATAAAAAGTCGAGTGATGCTCGACATGTTTCGGACTATTTCGTAGTCCTTCTTCCTGGAGCGCTCGCCCCGGCGGCAGCGAAACGAACACTGCGCGCCAGCGCTCTGTTCGCGCGGCTGCTCGACGCAACTGACAGCGGCGCACAACTACCCTCGTTTTCATCGTCATTTTTATTACTGTCAAATGTAGGGCAGCACACAACACTGATCACGTCACTCCGTAAAGGTTCTCGACTTTTTATACGTGAGTTATCCGTTTATGTGTAATAATGATTAAGTCTCACGGTAGTTTCATGTTGAAAGGTATCAATCAATCAATTCATTCCATGTTGGTCTGGGAGTAAAGAAAAAACATTGGATTTACCGGTTGCTTCTCTTCCCCAGATAGTAAAAGCCCATCGAGGGAATGGGCGAAAATATTAGGAATCATGTTATAGGCGATGAGGCTAGCAACCCATCACTATTTTGATTCTATTTTCCACCTATACGCCCACAATCTTGCTAAATGTGGCCTGTAGGTACCTGTTACCTTAGGCTCTGTCTACCCCGTAAGGGATAAAGACGTGACTTGTGTCTGTGTATGACTACTAGCAGCCATGAATTTCATCCGAGCTAATTCGAACACAACGGGTTAGGGTAATCCTTGTTTTGGCTAATAACCGTACACGGTGCAGTAAAGGCGGCAGCGTTCCATAAGCGGAGCGGGGAGCGATTTTCAAACGATTAATTGGTCAATTTATATGTCAAAGCATTGTCCTAAATTTTTTCTGAATGTTTCAGCAAGTCGTGGTTAAAAAAATTTTCATTAAAATTTTTGATTCAACGTTTTATTTTCAATAGTTTGAACATTGATCAATGTATTGAAATATTTGTCAGCTATGATTTTTATGTAAATTCTTACTAATATTATAAATGCGAAAATAACTCTGTCTGTAACGATTTCACGCCTGAACCACTCAACTGTTTTCTAATTAAATTTGGTACAAAGATAGTTTCAATAGTTAGTGTATTTAATTTATTTTATTTTATTTGATGTTTTGTGATTGTCATGAATAAACTTATTTTCTTTCTTTCTTTCAATACCGGGATAGTGTTTATCTCCCAAAATCGCATAGTTCCCGCGGGATAGTGACAAGCGAATTCTGCGTAGACGGAGTCGCGGACAACAGCTAGTATTGATTAATATTTAAGAGGACTATTTATTCAAACTGAGCCAACCACCTGCTAAAATATCCCGGAACAATTTTATGAGAATCTCTATTAGGCCATGGAGCATGCAAATTGATTTTTCAATTAACATGTGTTTCTTAATTCGTTTTTGTTATAAACAATACTAAGATACTACTCTGAAAACCACCGAAAAACTCACAAGGTACAAAAACAGAAGATATTCGTGGCTTTACAGCTTCAAAATACGTCTTTATCCCTTAATTAAGGGGTAAATAGACCTAAAGGCCACGTTTAGTATGATTGTGAGCGCAATGTGGAAAGGGGAATCAAAGTAGTAATGGGTAGCCGCATCGCCTATTAACATGATTCCTAAGATTTTCGTCCATTGCCTCGATGAGCTTTTACCGCCTGCGTAAGAAGACAAGAAACTGGTAGCTTCCTGGTAGATTCCAACCTCTTTTGGTAGCCAGTCAAAACAGCTCAGCCTAACAATAAAATTGTTCTCGACGCAAAGCAATCGGCTAGGATGCACAAAATAAAACAATACCCAGAACAAAACTTAACAATAATCGAACAATTTCCTCTCAAAATTCAGTACTCATAGGCACATACTTCCGCTAGTGACAAAACCGCTCGCACCAAGACCTGGCCTTATTCAACGCGACATGCAGTATAACTTGTACCAATTTAAAGCCCCCCGTATGCCTAACTAGAACTTCAGTTGGCTACCTGTATCATCCCATATAGTCTTGCTGTCTGTGTGTCTGTCTTGGAGTCAAGATAATTATAATACCCACAGTCGAAAAAATCGGTAATCGGTCGAAAAAAAAATCGAAAATAGGCGCCGCGTCTGGCTGTTCACAGAGGGGTGCTTGTTCCAACATTAATGTACGGTAGCGAGACTTGGGTATGGCAAAAGAAGCATGAAAGTAGAATAAATGCAGTAGAAATGAGAGCGTTAAGAAGTATGGAAGGTGTATCCATGAAAGATAGAATAAGGAATAGTGTGATAAGGGAACGTGCTGGTGTGAAAGAGGATATAGTGACTAGGATAGAAAAAGTATGCTTAGTTGGTTTGGTCACGTAGAGCGGATGGATGAAAGTAGACTAACTAAACAGATCTATATGGGGAGTGTGAATGATAACGTTGGGAGGGGAAGGCCTAGACGGACGTTCCGAGACCAAATAGGAGACGTTTTGGAAAAGGTCAGGTCAGTTTTTTTTATTTTTTTTATGTGAATAGGAAATCCCCGAAACCCCGAAATCGACGAGCATGGATGAAGAGATTGATGAATGTGGATGAAGCGAAAGAAGTATGTCAGGATCGTAGCAAGTGGAACAAAGTAGTCTCTGCCTACCCCTGTGGGAAAGAGACGTGACGGTATGTATGTATGTATGTATGTCGAAAAAATCCTTCGAGAATTTATAGGTACATTTGTGACGAGAACGGGAGTTGGTTTTCTAAGTCTATTAAGATGCCCCACTTCTGGGCAAAGACGACTCTTCTTCGAGAAAACGAGACAGAGCCTACGGTAAAGAGCTAAGCCACGTTTAGCGTAACTGTGGGCACAATGTGGAAAGGGGAATCAAAGTAGTGATGGGTTGCTAGGCGCATCGCTTAATAATTCCTAAGATTTTCGCCCATTGCCTCGATGAGCTTTTACCGGCTGCGCAGGAAGACAAGCTGGTACATTCTATGTTGTTTGCGCTCTCTCAGGCCCAGCATGGAAGACTCGAATCAATTTATTTAGTTAAATTATTTAAGCATGGCTCCAAAACAGCATCCTGCTAGCACACGGCACCTGCGCCAGAGATTTGGCCGCAAAGCCGATTGCATTTGCCTAAGCTGACTGCAGAGCGTTTACGTCGCTTATTTTGGAATATCCAAGTTGAATAAACAGAGTTTTCAACATGAAAATACCGTTCAATCCAATCATAATTACACAAATACATACATACATACATACAAAAAATCACGTCTTTATCCCTTACGGGGTAGACAGAGCCTAAAGTAACAAGACCTACAGGCCACGTTTAGCAAGACACTGAGGCCACAAATATTTAGCCTAAATAAAACATCGTCATTTATAAGGGCTACATTTAGCATGATTGTAGGCGTATAGGTGGAAAGAGGAATCAAAATAGTGATGGGTTGCTAGCCGCATCGCCTATAACATGACTCTTAAGGCTCGCCCATTCCCTCGATGGACTTTTACCATCTGCGCGGAACGACAGGCAACTGGTACATTCTATGTTTTTCTTTTTCTCCCAGACCAATATGGAAGTAAATGCTCAAATCATGCTAAATGTAGCCCTTAGGTCTTGTTACCTCAAGCTCTGTCTACCCCATATGGGATATAGACGTGATTTTGTGTATGTATGTGTCATTTATAACCCCTCTATTTTGTGTTTGCTGTATAGACTAGCCCCGTATCTCTTGGCTGTCGACCTTTGTCCAGTGGGATCTAAGAACAGACCTGCTGGATTACTCGTAATTTGAAACGTCGCGACATCTAGTAGGAGTGACAGGAACTAATGTCCAAGTCCGGCCAGCCAACTAATACCTTAGTTAGATATAAAGTCAAAGTTATTTATTGCCAGAACATAGTGTGAAACAAAGATCTTATGAGTAGTGGAATAGGATGTGCTTATGTTCTACCTACACTAGGCATGCAATATTCTAGTTAATGCACTTCTTGTCACAATTAATTGATTTAAATAAATAAATAAATATCTTGGGACAAATTACACCAATTGACCTAGCCCCAAACTAAGCAAAGCTTGTACTATGGGTACCAGGCAACGACATTTCAATTTATATTCAAACAATCAATAATTAATAATAATAACACTATAATAATAATAATAATAGTCGTTTCGGCAAACGGTTTAATAGCGAAGAGCCTTGACCATCACCTTAAAAGGCTCTCGCTAGGTGGTTGGGTCAAGGGCCAGATACAGAAGGTACACCTGGACACGGCTCGGATAGTCAGGAGGTTCCACTCTGTCGCCCTGACCACCGGTAGCTTAGGCCTCGCCTCGCTGCCGGCGGCACCCTAGGTTAGGTTTTTATAATGTTTTTATATTTTGTATTAATATTGTTTTATTACTTTTTATATGAATATTGTAAAAACCTAACTTGAGATAAAAATAAATATACATAATAATAATTATAATCATCATCATCAATTACTGAATTGCAATGGGGTAAAATCGGAAGGCGCGGCTCACTAAATTTTAAATAAGTTGTTAAATAAAATGTTGATATTTTAATGTATTTACAAATCCAAGACAGGCACGTCAGCGGTCTTATACGCAATTAGTGACTGACTTATACAAGTGAAGCTTATAATAATTCTACGCAGATGAAGTCGCGGGCAGAAGCTAGTTAGACAATAAAATAAAATAAAACAAGAAAATTACAATGTCTAAATTACACAGCAAATTATAAAATTTATAAATTCAATTACAAAATGTTTTTTTGTGATTTGTCTCTGTTTCTTTATATATGTACAATAAAGCATTTTCTACTTACTACTTACTAAACGGACCTGCACGTTTGCTCTTAGAGAAGCAAGATAAGATTTTAGTTCATAAAGCTTGAATTTTGAGTATAACATTGCATTTCCGTACTTTATTCACACACTACCGACACACCCCTTAGTACTACTACCTACTAGAGATGCATGTAACCCCCCCCCCCCCCCCCGTCAACCCCCTCGCATCCCACTCACACCATGACGTAAGTGCTCAGTAGCTCTCATTATAAGATCGGACAGCTCGCTTCATAAATATTCAAGCGTCTAACCAACGGAAGGATTTGTTCCACTTGCGACTTACACAATTAGGAAAGCGCAAAGTGTATGGTGGGGTAGAAACAGCGCGTGCCGTGGCAGAAATGTGCAACAATAGGGACATAGTGAAACTTGTCAATGTTGCTGTTTTGATTTCCCATTCCACATTTACGCCCACAGTCATGCTAAACGTGGCCTTTAGATTTTGTTTCCCTAGGTTCTGTCTATCCCGTGAGGGATAAAAACGCGATCTGTGTACCTATGTCTAAAGACGTGATTTGTGTCTGTGTGATTTAACTATGGAAGTTACAAAGCAAGGCTCAAAAAAATGCCCAACATTTTAAAGTTTTACTTTCTTTTGTGTAAGCAGTAGAGTTTTTTAGTAATGTTACGATCTGTTGATTAGGAATGAACAATGAACATTAAATTTTCCACAGTCAAGTGGATCCTAAATAATCGTTGATACATTTCGATATACAGTAAAAATGCTAACAATAACAAATAAATAAACAATTTTCCTGCTAGAAGAATTTACAAGTATTTAGGTTACATTTTGAGTATTTTGTAAGGTTTGGCCCTGCTCAATATTAGCTAAGACGTATACAGTACTTACGAGCAGAAAATACTTAACTGCTTTACACGTGTGTAAAAATAGCTTTAAGACATAGCCTAAGAATTGGCATTGTTCATTTTTTTTAAGCTGTGCTTTTAACACATTTATTTGATAAAATGGACTATTTCAAGCAACTAATTTGAATATTATGCTTTTACGTAGCTTTGTTAATTAATAATAAATATTTTTGCGCTGTTTGATAATTCGTGAATTTAGACAGAATCCCAATCGCCTTCGCTCAGCCATAAAAAAAAACGGCTTTGTCTATGGTTTTGTCGATACGTCAATGTCATAGATCTGTGAATGTGTGTGTGAAGTCTCAACTTCTTCTTCAAAACATTTTTTATAAATATCCATTGTGTATTTTTGGCAGTTTTACAAGTGGTTTTATTTATTCAATTAATTAATTAATTATATTGCGGCCGTATTTTCAAATTGGAAATTTCAATTTCTAACGTTTGTAGATTTGACAGTGACAGGTGACAGTTGCCACAGCCAAACTTTTTTTTTTCACTTTTGTGGCAAACATTCAATCATGGATTCTGTCTAAAAACCGGGTCGTTAGGTCAAACAAAGATTAAAATTACTTTTACAAAAATATCTGCAATCATAAAGTATTTTTGAAATCGGACAAGATAAATCGGATAATTGATGGTTTTCCTCGAAATGGTTTTCGAATTGGAGCATACTAAAAAAAATGAACAATGCCAATTATTCTTATTGTTTTTATTAAAGTAGCATGGCCTACATAAATACTATTTGGAATACAGAGCAAGCTCGTATAAATTGTAACTGCATGCAACGTACGGCGGGCGCAAAGTGGAACACAGCCAATGTCAAACCGTGTTGCATACATAACATAACGCTGCTTGTGTGTGTGTGTGCGTGCATAAACAGATGAGTTAGGATCGTGTTTACTCTGAGTTGCACTTAGTGTTACCAGCAAAGAATTAAGAATTTAGACTAGGATAGGTACTTAAATAAATAAATAAATAAATACCTTGGGACAAATTACACCAATTGACCTAGACCCAAACTAAGCAAAGCTTGTACTATGGGTACCAGGCAACGGATAAATATACTTATATAATGTAGATAAATACATAATTAAATACATACAACATCCATGACTCGGACACAAACATTCGTATTCATCATACAACTGTCTGCCCCTACCGGGATTCGAACTCGGGACCTCTAAAGTACAGAGTAACCTCTGTTTGGTCTGCTCTAACTCATCTTAGTAAGCGCCGCAAAAAAGAGAAGGAAGGAGATGAAAGAGGAACTAGTTATTCATCTAAAAATTTGTTGCCATGTCCTTAAAAAGTGGCGCCATCTTTATTTAAATTCTATTACGTACTGTTACCAATCGTCATGAAAAATTATTTGAGGAAATGTTGTCAGCCACAATCTTCCTAAAACTTCAGCACTGATTCGAATTTATTTATTTTCAAGGTCGTATTTAAAGCCCATAAAAGCCTCGTAGATGGCGCGGATATCAAATTCGGATATAACATCAGATTAAATTTATTTAAACGAACATACATAAATACATACTTACATACATGAATCACGTCTTTATCCGTTACGGGGTAGACAGAGCTTAAGATAACAAGACCTAAAGGCCACGTTTAGCATGATTAGGTTTAGGTGTAGGTGGAAAGGGGAATCAAAATAGTGATGGGTTGCCAGCCGCGTCGCCTGTAACATGATTCCTAATATTTTCGCTCACTCGATTTTCCCTCGATAGACTTTTACCATCGGCGCGGGAAGAGAAACAACTGATGAATGATAGAATGTATTATGTTTTTTCTTTACTCCCATGCTTTAAACTAACTAATCCAAAATTACAACACAGAATTAACATCGAAACCTAAAATATACTATTAACAGAGGTACCTTTGGGCATGGTGCCGAAGCAACACACATTAAATCATCCCATCTTGTTCAATATCAGATGTTACGAAGGATATGTAGAAAAGAAAACCATAACAAAATTCTCAATAAACACCCACCTGTAACAACCACTTTCATTCAACCTCAATTTTCAAGACAAACGGCATTAATCTGACTAAGGTTCATTAGCAGATTGGGATCATATAAATATTTAGTAGTACTCTACTATATTACGGGCCTCCTGCATTATTTATCAAGACATGGTATAGGTGTACGTCTGACCGGCATCAGGCAATGGAATACTAAGCAGGGAAAATGATAACTTACGAGGAATATGGGCCAGCCGATGCGTTAATTCAGAAAGTATCATGCCAGGTGTGACGGGGACGAGGAAGAGGTTATTGACTTTTACAATACAATACAATACAATAACTCTTTATTGAACACCACATATAACAACCAAAACAGAAAAAGGTATACAGAATATTACAAGGTAACAATAGGCGGCCTTATCGCTACAGAGCCATCTCTACCAGGCAACCATAATGGACTTGAGAACACAACAAATCTGAGCAGGTGGTGCATCATCACTACACAGTATAAAATAAAGTCGGTTTCTCTGTCCCCATGTCCCTATGTCCCTATGTATGCTTATATCTTCAAAACTACACAACGGATTTTGATGCGGTTTTTTTTAATAGATAAAGTGATTCAAGAGGAAGGTTTAGCTAGTAGATTATATATTAATATACTAAGTAGTTACTGAAATACATAATATATTACTTTTATGTGGCATTTGTAACGTTGAAGTGAATAAAACATATGCGACATGAGATCACGTAAAATGTCTCGAACGTAAATCTTCATATTACATACATTATATCACGTCTTTATCCCTTACGGGGTAGAGACTAAGGTAACAAAACCTTAAGGCCACGTTTAGCATGATTAAGGGCGTATAGCTGGAAAGGGAAATCAAAATAGTGATGGGTTGCCAGCCGCATCGCCTATAACATGATTCCTAAGACTTTCGCCCATTCCCTCGATGGGCTTTTATCATCTGCGCGGGAAGAGAAGTGGTATATATCAATACTGAGGGTAGCTCTCAGTCTTGCAATAAACGTTGTACCACACGCACGCCTATTATTTGCCACTGGCGAACGAGGCTTGGTTTTTTTACCGTTATTAGTGTTTTTACGCGTGTGAACATTAAAAAATAAACTCCATCAAAACAATGGGGGTCGGTAAAATAGACGAGTTTGACGTGAAAACGGGAAACTGGACTGTGTACTGCGAAAGGTTGGAAATGTACTTTCTCGCGAATGATATCAAGGACGGGGTGAAGTTACCTACATTAATAGCTGTGATGGGCGAGGATGCGTATCAATTATTGTCTACGTTAGCGAGCCCGAAGCAACCATCTTCGTTGACCTTTAGTGAAGCGGTATCACTACTTAAGAATCATTTGCAACCGAAACCATCCATCTTAGCGGAGCGCTACAAATTTAGACAGCGGCGGCAGGTAGAAGGAGAAAGTGTGGCTGAATATGTAGCCGAGTTGAAGAAGCTCGCAAAGACTTGCGATTTTGGCACCAACTTAGAAGATAATATTCGCGATCAACTGGTTTGTGGCATTATCAGCGAGTCGACGCGGCAAAGATTGTTCGCAGAGGACAGTATCGGATACTCTAGAGCGGTCAGATTAGCCACGACACTCGAAGCGGCGGAAAGGAACGCTGTGGCGGTGGATCGCGATACGAGCGTGATGACAGGAGTACATAAACTTCAAACGAACCACAAGTGTATGGCGTGCGGCGAGATAGGGCATAGAACGGAAACCTGTAAATATAAAAACTTTGAGTGCAGTTGCTGCAAGAATTTAGGCCACTTGAGAAGAATGTGCCCGGAGAAAAATGCAAGACTCGGTGTGGCGGGAACGGCGGATAGCCAGTCACAGTCACGCGGCAACAGCGTGACCGTCAGCGGTAGCGGAGGACGCGGCAAACGGTCAACTTGGCGGGGCGGCCGCGGCCGCGGGCGCGGGCGCGGCGCTTATAACTATTGGGTGCACGAGCACCAGGCATCAGCTGATTATGGCGGGCAAAGCGATAACAGCGGCTATGCATCAGCGCGAGAGGATAGCTGCGGCGACGATAAGGACGAGGAACCAATGTACCAAATGTCGTTAGCCAAGTATAAACCGGCATAAGTCATTGTTTGACGGCACCCTGGGGCGGTACGCCGGCGGCGCGGTGCGCCTGCACGTGCGCCCGGGCACGGGGCCCGTGTTTTGCCGCGCACGACCGGTACCTTTCGCGTTACGTTCGCGAGTTGACGCCGAAATTGACGCAATGCTGGATGCGGGCGTCATCCGCCCCGTCAGTCGCTCCGACTGGGCCACTCCTCTGGTGATCGCTCGCAAAGCAGACGGCGGAATACGACTGTGCGCGGACTACAAGGTAACCCTTAATCCTAACTTATTGGTCGATAGGTACCCGGTTCCAAGGGTCGATGACCTTCTTAGTAACCTCAGCGGACATAAATATTTCACTAAATTGGACTTGTCACAAGCTTATAACCAGCTAGTCCTAGACGAGGAGTCTACTGAATATACTGTGATTAACACGCATAGGGGGCTATTCAAATATACTCGATTAGTTTACGGACTGGCGTCAAGTCCGGGTATTTTTCAAAAATTTATGGAAGATCTCTTTAAAGGGGTCCCGGATGTAATTACTTTTTACGATGATATTTTAATCGCTAGTAAAGACTTAAAAAGCCATTTGAAAACAATTGAGCGAGTTTTAGGTATATTGGAGACAAATGGTCTGAAGACAAGAAAAAGCAAGTGTCATTTTTTGACCGAAAAGGTTCAATATTTAGGTTTTATTTTGGATAGGGAAGGCTTACGGGTTAATCCGGAGAAAATCAAACCCATCATCGACATGGCCCCGCCGCGGAATACACACGATTTAAAGTCGTTTCTGGGCATGATAAATTTTTACGGGAAATTTGTTAAAAACTTATCATCCATTTTAACACCGCTTTATGCTTTATTAAAGAAAGGAAAACATTATATATGGAGTAAAGAGCAGAATGAGGCGTTCATTAAGGTTAAGAGAGAGCTTTGTGGAGCGGACGTGTTGGTCCACTTTGACGCGTCGCGGGTGAGCGTGGTGACGTGCGACGCGTCGTCACGGGGCGTCGGGGCGGTGCTGGCGCAGCGCGCGCCCGGCGGCGCGGAGCGCGCCGTCGCGTACGCGTCGCGCGCCCTCACGCCCGCCGAAACTCATTATAGCCAAATAGACAAAGAAGCTTTAGCGATCATTTTTGCCACAGATAAGTTCCATCAATATTTATTCGGTAGAAAATTCGTCCTTCGCACGGACCATAAACCTTTAGTGAGTGTTTTTGGTCCGAATGTAGGTATTCCTATTACAGCAGCTAGTCGGCTCCAGAGATGGGCGATCAAGCTTTCCGCTTATGATTTTAGCATTGAGTACATAAATACGGATAATAATACTGCAGATGCCCTATCGCGTTTAATTAAATCCCATAAGGATGAAGCGGTCAGCACCGAGGCAGAGTTGCCAGAGCAAACATACTTACACTTTGCGTCGGAAGCCCTCTTATTAGACTACAAAGTTTTAAAAAAAGAAACGGCTGTAGATCCGATTCTGAGTAGAGTATTGAGTTATGTCGCTGATGGGTGGCCTAATGACGCGGATTTGAAGGAACTTAAACCATATTTCAATAGACAAAAAGAGATATATACGGAACTAGGATGTGTCATGTGGGGACACAGGGTAGTTATTCCCCTCTCTTGTCGGGCTAGGGTTATGAACGAGTTGCACGATGCGCACATGGGTGTGGTCAAAACAAAGGCGCTAGCACGAAGTTACGTGTGGTGGCCCGGCGTAGACGAAGCAGTGGAGGCGGCCTGCGGCGGCTGCGCCGTGTGCGCCAGCGTGGCCAGCGCGCCGCCGGGACATGCGCCGAATCCCTGGCCGTGGCCACATCGGCCGTGGGCACGACTACACTGCGATTTTTTAGGGCCCATATTAGGCCACTCTTTCTTAATTGTAGTCGATGCAGGCTCCAAATGGATTGAGGCCATTCGGATGAAAAACACAACGGCAGCAGCAGTCATTGCGGAGTTACGGCCGATGTGGGCTAGATTTGGACTACCCAAACAGGTGGTTACAGATAACGGGCCCCCGTTTTCCAGCGCCGAATTTGAAGTTTTTTTGAAAAGAAATAAAATTGTACACGTATTTTCGGCGCCTTATCACCCAGCATCTAACGGTGCCGCCGAAAATAGTGTCAAGATTTGTAAAAGAGCGATAATGAAAGCTATTAAACAAAAGTTGGACATTGATACGGCTTTAAATAGGTATTTGCTAACATATAGAAATACTGAACATTACTCAACGGGCGAAAGCCCTGCAAAAATTTTGCAAGGCAGGAATTTAAGTATGCGTTTAGATAGATTGAAACCGGATCGTTCGGATCGAATACATAGACGTCAGATTCAAGGGAGGGACGCGGAGCGAGGGGTGCGGGCGCGCGCGTTCGAACGCGGCGACGACGTGTGGTGTCGCGACTACCGCGCCGCCGACCGGTGGGTCCCGGCCCGGGTTACGGGCGTTCTAGGTAACACAGACTATAAAGTAAAGTGTGATAATAAAGGAACCGAGGTACATAGGCATATCGACCAAATAAGACGTAGGATTTCAATAGGTACGGAGGAGGTACGCACACAGTCCAAAACCACGCCCCAACGTAGGAACAGCTCTTTAGTAGTGCCGCTGACCGAGTGGAACGAGTCAGAACCAGAGGAGTGTGCTGGTGAGCCGGCGACGGACGGCGCGGGCGAGGGGGCAGCGGCGGGCCCCGAGGGGCCACCGCCTGCCGCGTCCCCGTCCCGGGGTGCACCTAAGACCGTTGCTACGGTTGATCTTCCTAAAAGAGTAACAAAACCTCCTATCCGTTTTGGATTTGAGGAATACTTTTAAGCCTAAGGTATGGATATTTTAGTGTTAAGTATACTATATAGTTTAGTATCATACAGTAATGTTGAAGCTCAGCGAGTTAAAATTGTATGCTTTGTTGAGTTTCTAATATTTAACCATTTCAATCGGACCTCACGTCTTTTGGTGGATGCATATAGGGTAGACCTGTCATGTTGTTTTGTTACAAGTCTTATAGTAACTTGACTGAGGTAACTGATAATGATAACTGTGTACATAATAGAGTAGTACAAGGGGATTCCATCCGCTTCCAGGGTCAGATTGTCTGGAAAATTGGTATGCTAATATGTAGATTACATTACAATACAAGGCAAATAATACGGTCGCGAAATATGTATAAGAAAGTCATTGTGTAAACTCATCCATCTACAAATGTACATTTATCATTAAGGGGTCTGTTTAGTTTGATTAGTTGCGTAAAGAGTTTGTATTTAATTATTGTTAAGTAGTAATTAAGGGTGGAGGTATTGGTATATATCAATACTGAGGGTAGCTCTCAGTCTTGCAATAAACGTTGTACCACACGCACGCCTATTATTTGCCAAGAAGCAACTGGTAAATTTTGTTTTTTTTTTACTTCGAGACCAGCATGGAAGAAGTAAATCTTCTATATAAATAAAAATCAATCCCTACGCGCATAACTTCAAAACAACTGCACCGAATTGTATAATTATCTTTTAGTTGTGTTTGTTACTGTTCATTTTTCTAATTTGGAACGTCAATTTGTCTATTCGTACACATTACTTGCACATACAACATGTCATATACTTAAGTTTTCACCTATAGTCTAACCTCCTTATTCATAAACGCTCTGTAGGCTTCTGCTAACTTAGCAATCGTTGTCCTTATCTGTCACTTTGACATTTACCTTTCACAGATAAGGACAAACGATTGCCAAGTTAGCAAAAGCCTATCTATAGAGTGTTTATGAATAAGGGGGTTAGTTATTACTATGTAATGTATGCGTATGGGTGTAGGGAGATTGTAATTGTGTCGTACAGACAAACATTCAAACAGATGACGCTTGGCGACAAAAATGCGCATAGTAACAAGGTCACGTGACAGCTAGTAGCAGATAGAAAAAACCAAAGGCTTACCCACCTGCTATGGGTGGTGTAGGGGTATAGCACGCGTCACGGAATGACGAGGATCCGGGTTCGATTCCCAGCCATAGCTTTACTTTTCAGATTTTTCTATAATTTCCAGTGTCGCTTAGAAATTTACCGCCTTGTTCATAAACGCTCTGTAGGCCTCTGCTAACTTAGCAATCGTTTGTCCTTATCTGTCACTTTGACATTTACCTTTCATAGATAAGGACGAACGATTGCTAAGTTAGCAGAAGCCTATAGAGCGTTTATGAATAAGGGAGTTAATTGATGATGATGATGTGCTCCCGGCCGTTTTCGACCATGGCGACCGCCTCAACTCCTTCCTAGAGTACGGCCGTGAGCTCGCATGTGACTTATGTAGCCAATCTTTTTTACAAAAGTTCGCGCGCATTGCGGACATTTGAGCACCCCATTAGTATAATTGTAATTGATTGTCGCAGGTGGTCGAGCTTTCAATTCATCGCGCAATTCTTACTTTTGAAACGTCGACCACGAATTGTAAGATGCGGAGGCAGCCGTGGTTAATTACTATGTTTATCAAAAGATCACGTCACAATATCCGCGCCACACGTCGTGTTTATTAGGGCGGTATCATTTGTCAGAATTGCCGAGCTGTCACATTCGTGTGACATCTCGACCGTGAGAACCATCGACCCGGCATTCGGCTGTCACACGTCGGGTCCCAGTGGCTCCGAATAGCAATATCATAGCGTAGGTAATGATAAGTAACTATAATTCATTTTTTTTAATAAGAAAAAAGGTTTACAATCTTGTTACGTCTTTTTATTAAAAACTGTTTTAAAAAATGAACAACAGCATGTTACAATTTCTTCCATGCTGCTCTGGGAGTAAAGAAAAAACAGAATGTACCAGTTGCTTCTCTTCCCTCGCAGATGGTACAAGCCCATCGAGGGAATGGGCGAAAATCTTAGGAATCATTGTTATAAGCGATGCGGCTAGCAACTCATCACTATTTAGATTCCACTTTCCACATACGCCTACAGTCTTGCTAGACGTGGCCTTTAGGTCTTGTTACCTTAGGCTATGTCATCCCCGTAAGGGATAAAGACTTGATTTATGTATGTGTATGTATGTATGTATAATCCTATTAAGTTGATACCTTCTGAGAAAGTTGCATTATCTTTTGAAACAATTTCAAGTTTCATGTAATATGACACGTGATTTTCGAGTTACAACTTATCGAAAATACAGACTGCGTCCCTTTCTAGCCTATCCACCAAAAAAGGAGCAAGCATTAAAAAATATTTCGACTTAAGTCAATTTTTTCAACGCTATTCTTAGTCCCGTACGATAGCGCGTATTATTTTCCTGTGTTATCAAAGATGCCTACAAAGCCCACGGTTAGTTACACATCGGTTTATTTGTTCGTTTTCCTTATATTTTATTCCGAAACATAAATAAAACAAACCTTTGTTAATTCTTTGAGAAGGTCACCGAATCGTAAAAGCTATTGGTGAAGGAGAGCAAAATCTATCGCAAATTTCCCAGTGTTCATCAAGGAAATATAAATAACGAGTTCCTAAATGATGAAACTGTGAAGTAACGTAAAGGAAAAAATTATAGAAACCTTGACATTTAAGCCACCTATTAAATATTCCTTGAATTTATTTGACATTATAAACTATTGTAATGATTCTTAGATTTAATTGACATACTATTTTACTGAAATTATCTCATTTTATTAACAAATAATAAACTAGAATAGAATAACATTAATGAATTTAGTATTGTCAATGTATAATTCAATGTAGGTACCTAATTAATTTCATGGCATGTTTGACATCATATTACAATCCTAGATTTAAGTATTAATTAATACTATCTCAAAAATCGTTTTTTGCTGACTGTACTTGCATTGAACAAAAAATATTTACCTTGCTACTCCGCTACTCACGTGCAAGATAACCAAGCCTGCGTGAATATATATGTGAGTAGCGGAGTAGCAAAATTTTTATTTCATTGAAATGGACCTCCGCAAAGTAATGCCTGATTCAATAAAATAATAATATGTACTTGCATTGTCATCCGTCCTACATTATGTGTACCAAACAAATCATTCGGATTCACCGTTGAAGAGTTTCTTCCTGCGGAGACGATCCTGGCTGGGTCACCAGAACTCCACTACCAGATTATTGTAATTGTCATCCGACTTACACAAGTATACAAAATTTCAGCTCAATCGGTTGGAGATATAAAATGTCTAAAACTAATCGACCAAATTCCGACGAAGCGTTTCATCTAAGTTATCACATAAAAAAAATTAAACACGACGTTTCCAACGTTCGCTCGTCAAACACCATATTTGCCGAAGCCAAATAACTTGTAACGCAAATATTTGTACAAATACCTGCGCGTAATATGCCCGAGGCGGGTGTTGTGTTAAGGTCCCCGCGTTTGATACAAATGATTGTTGATTGGTTACAAACAATGCGGCACCTGAGATTCGCGCTAATGGGTGTGGCGGATTAACTCTATTGTTTATTAGTATCTGCTGTGCAAACAGGGAGATAGGTGTTTTCGGAACGGTTCTCGTGGTGGTTTTGACGAATAGAAGGGGAACAAAGAACATTTACCTTGCTGCTCTGCTACTTACGTGCAAGATAGGTGTATACAGGGTATTTGGGAATTGTTCCGGGATATTTGAGCAGGTGGCTGGGCGGCAAATTGCTACTTACGGCCCGGGGCGACGTAAATATTTACCTTGCTACTCCGCTCCTTACGTGCAAAATAGCCAAGGCGATGCGAAATATATGTTTTTACGTACAATTCCTTCTTCCACTCCTGCCACGTTCTATAAAATATCCAGCATATACCGTTAAAACAGATGAAGGTTACTCTTAATTTTTTATGACAAGGATACACAGCCATGCTGGCCTGGGAGTAAAGAAAAAACATAGCATGTACCAGTTGCTTCTCTACCAGCGCAGATGGTAAAAGCCCATCTAGGGAATGGGCGAAAATCTTAGGATTCATGTTATAGGCGATGCGGCTAGCATCCACTATTTTGATTCCCCATTCCATCTGTAAGCCCACAATCGTGCCAAACGAGACCTTTAGGTCTTGTTACCTTGGGCTCTGTCTACCCCTTAAGGGATAAAGACGTGATTTATGTATGTATGTATGCACATAATGGATGTTGCATCTAGTTTGTTCAAAGTTGTCTTCGTAATCGTGGGACAGTGACGCATGAGCCGAGCGGTCGAAACGCTCGAATATTCTGTATAAAATTTCAGCATCAAACGCGTGTGCGTCAACGCGAGCTTTATACCTCCGTCTCAACTTTCCCCCGCGAGACGTTCTTTGATGTTGTCCCAAGTTAGGAAGAAACATATTTCACCCGATGTCGACATCATTCTTTCTTACCGAATATTTTATTATTTCATGCCTCATTCAAATTGCTTTGTTCTGACGCTGATTCAATGGACGGATCCGTTTTATGGGCTTTGATATAGCTTTGAAGACGTGATGTGTATATACACATCACGTCTTCATCTCTTACGGGGTACACAGAACCTAAGCTGGCTAGACCTGGGCCACGTTTAGCAAGATTGTGGGCATATAGATTCCAAAACATTCTTCTTCTTCTTATTTGTGGGGTATCAAGTCGTTATAGCGACGACAACTTCGCCAATGTCATAGTAACAAAAATATAATTCAAAAATCCAGTGACAAAATGTCGGCAACGTTATACGGTAACACGGTCAAAGACCCTAGTCGGGGTCTTTTTTTTATGTTAGAGAGGCCAGACAAACGAACTAGTTGGTCACCTGATGGTAAATGATCACCACTGTCCATAGACACCCGCAGCGCTTTACGCGATGCCAGTGCGTTGTCGGCCCTGCAGAAACTTGTACACTCTCCTCTTAAAGGCACCCAGGTCGTAACTCGATGGGAAGACCTCAGCGGGAAGCTCGTTCCAGATTTTGCAAGTTCGTGGCAAAAAAGATCGATTAAACCGCACCGTCGAAGACTGCCATTCATCAACATGATGTCGATGGAATGAGCGCTTACGACGGGTAGATTTGTAATGGAACCCCGCAGCTGGAATGAGGTCAAAGAGTTCCTCAGAGCATTCCCCGTTGTAGAACTTATAAAACACGCAAAGGGAGCCAACGTCTCTGCTGTTGGCTCTTAGCCAACGGTCAATGATATCTCTCAGAAACTGCCAGGAAATCATTATCCGATGCCCAGGATGCAGGACCAAGCACTGCTCTTCCCCCCGGACGGATCCAAAAACGAACCGCAGCTCTTGACCACACGTGGGGGTAACCCGACTCCCACCCCTAAGCAGTGTATTGATGTCAGATTGTTTTGTGTTTCAGAGTCATCATCACAAACAGTGGAGGCGACGCTGCCACGTCAATATAGGTGAGTTAAATAAAGAGTTCGAGCTAATTATAAAACAATTGAAACGCTGATTCTTCCATGCTGGTCCGGGAGCAAAGAAAAAACATAGAATATACCAGTTGCTTCTCTACCCGCGCAGATGGTAAAAGCTAAAGCATCGAGATAATGGGCGAAAATCCTGTCACGTCTTTATACAGAGCCTAAGGTAACAGGTACCTACAGGCCACATTTAGCAAGATTGTGGGCATATAGGTGGAAAATAGAATCAAAATAGTAATGGGTTGTTAGCCTCATCGCCTATAACATGATTCCTATGATTTTCGCCCATTCCCTCGATTTACCATCTGCGCGGGTAGAGAAGCAATTGGTACATTCTATGTTTTTCTTTGCTCCCAGACCAGCATGGAAGATAGATGTGTGTTGTGTTTTCATATATATGTCTCCATTTTCAGTTATTACCATAGCTTTGGACGGCAATTGGACTAGAAATTCTAAGAAAACTCATTCACATAGTGCACCGTAGCGCACCCTTAGTAATATCTTTGAGTGCTTCCCTTGCCCTCTGTTCACGGTTATCTTCTTCGATGGGGTAGGCAGACTGTAATATCTGTAGTTATTACCTATTTTAAATAAACAACGAATTCACATGCAGTAGGTACCCGGCCATACTCCGGTCTTTGGAAAGAGACAATTGAAGTCACGTAAGTAAGAGCGAGACAAAGAAAGAAAGAAAGAAAGAAGACATTTATTCCTTTCTGCAAGACACACAAATAAAAGAGAATATACACAATTTTATAGAAAATAATCAACACAAGAAAAATAGATCATGACAACGCTCTACAAAGCCGAAATTAGCCGAGAAGACCGATGTACTACGTACATATATATATCACGTCTTTATCCCTTACAGGGCAGGCAGAGCCTAAGATAACGAAACCTTGAGGCCACGTTTAGCATGATTAAGGGCGTATAGGTGGAAAGGGTAATCATAATAGTAACGGGTTGCTCGCATCGCCTATAACATGATTCTTAAGACTTTCGCTCATTCCCTCGATGGGCTGTTACCATCTGCGCGGGAAGAGATGCAACTGGCAAATTCTATGTTTTTTCTTTACTCACAGAACAGCATGGAAGGCCGATGTACTGTACTACCTAACGAAATAAAACAATGTGGGTAATTCCTGAATTACATTAGGTATTTTTACGCGATGCTACAAAAAAAAATGTGGTTTACGGGAATATTTTAATAAACTATAGTGTCTTTCCTTCCTGCATGATTCGTGTTTGCTGTTTTTTGTTGCAATAAATACTTGCATGTTTGTCTGTTTACCTACCTCAACTTTGCAGTGCCTTCTGGCCACCATGCCACCGGGCAGTGATTTAGGGAAACTTTTTTATTCATAGCTTTATGACGGGAGCGGATCAGAATACATAAAGTTTAAAATGTATAATGGGTTAAAATACATAATGGTTCAAAATATATAACGCAATTTTCTGTAAAACTATTAGCTAAATGAACTTTTTTGATATCGTAATCTATAGATTGGTTTAGGTTAGGTTAGGTTTGTTTTATAACAATCCCGTTAATTTGTAACTTTCTGAGAAAATCGCATTATATATTATAAACCATTATGTATTTTAGCATGCTAAACGTGGCCTTAAGGTTTTGTTACCTTAGGCTCTGTCTACCCCGTAAGGGATAAAGACGTGATATATGTATGTATGTATGTATTTTAACCCATTATACATTTTAAACTTTATGTATTTTAATACGTACCCCTTTATGACAATTTGTTTTATAATTGGTAGTAGTTTTAGTATCTCTGAGTTATTTTTAAGTTGTGACTGTTTTTTATTATGATTTGTTTTTCTTTTCCAATAAACCCTATATCTTCACTTTGCAGTGAGTCAATGGTAACTGTTATTGACTTAATTATTGTTTATAAGCTTTTTTTTATCTTACAGGTAGATACTTCTGTGCGTTTGTTTAAATTTCTAAACGGCTCTGAAAATTAGAACACATAGAATAATCCTAAAAGTAAAGCTATGGCCGGGAATCGAACCCGGATCCTCGTCATTCCGTGACGCGTGCTATACCCCTACACCACCCATCGGAGGTGGGTAAGCCTTCGAATTTTTCTATCCGTTACTAGCTGTCACGTGACCTTGTTACTATGCGAATTTTTGTCGCTAAGCGTCATCTGTCTGAATGATGTGTCTGTACGACACAATTACAAATGTAATATGTAATTGTGTAATGTAGTTACGTTTGTCTGTTAAATTATATTAATTTATGTTAATCCGTGTAAGATGAAACTAATTTACTTTAGATTGATTGTTTGGTGCAATAACAATTAGCAAAAAACCCGAATTCGTTGTAGGTAGGAAGTTTATATTTCTAACTAGCTGTTGCCGCGGCTTCGCCCCCGTCCCAGCCTTTTTCCTTTTTATGAATTTTCGTTTTATAAGAACTTTTTCTGACAATAACGAACACAACAAAAAAAGAATTAGCGAAATCGGCCCAGCCGTTCTCGAGTTTATGCGCGACTAACAAACTCATTTCATTTTTATATAATAGAAAGATGATTAATGAAAACTGCCATTTGATAATCGTCCATAAGCACATTGTTTATTATGTTTTAATTAGTTTCAAAATAGTGAAATACATGACTTATAAACTAAAATATTTCATAGCCGTCGTAAAACCGAATTCATTGCAACGAAATTTAATTCGAGTAAGGAACAAAATGATATTTTCGGTCTTCGATAATCTCACCAATTTATCTAGTCTAGTATACTGAAAGAACCCGAATCGCATGCCACTGTGTAACTTGTTCACTGCAAATGGCTTAATGGCTGACCATACACCTGCCAAAGAAATTAATGAGAAATTGTATGAGAAAAGATTCCTCAGACCTCTGTGACCACGACCTACGTGATTCAGTTCCCTCAACCATACCTAGTAATATTCGCTTCTAACTAAACTTAAGGCTGTATGGTGTTGCGGATCCACGGCAGGTACTGAAATACTTTAGTGTACACGCCGGGAACGTTCTCTAGGCCGCATGGAACTGGTCCAAAACTGACGACGCCTATCAGCTCGGTATAGTTCCCGTTGTCATACATCAAAGGTCCACCGGAGTCACCCTTGCAGGTGTCTTTGCCCAGCTCACCACCTGCGCAGACCTGGCTCTCCGAAATGGCTATCCGTCGCCCTGGGCTCAAATAGGATTGTTGGCAGACCTGTTGAAAGAAATTTATTTTGCAGTCTGGTAATAATTAAGGGTACGGACCCGTGGTCCCATTGTCATAAATTGTCGAATTACACTCCACAATATGTTCGACGGAACCCTGTTGTCGCGGAGTGCTTATTTCTTTTCAGGTTGCCATTCGGGCATTTGACAGACCTGATGTAATTTTATTATCTCTAGTGAGGAATTCAAACAAGATTTCTGTTGCCTTTTTTGTACTCTTCGATATCTAAAACGCAATTCATCATCGAATCAGCCGTAGGAAGTCACTTTTGGACGTAGGCCTCCCCCATAGACCTATAGTTGCCTCGGTTGGCAGCAGCTTGCATCCACCGTAAACCCGCGACTTGAACCAGCCCATCGGTATCCTTCCTTCCTTCCCTGTCGGTATCACTCTTGACAGAGTGGTCGTGGTCATCTTCAGGGGGACCATTGGTGTCATTCATTAAAATTACAACCAAGGTAAAAGGTGTCCTAGAACTATTCCGGCATATGTCAGTAGGAGGTTGGGTCGGTTTCATTGAACATTCCCGTGAAGGTTTGTCAGCATAATTTTGGATTCAAAATAAAGTCGCAACAATTGAACATCGATCAGTTTATGGTAGCATTTTGTTAATCACAATTTATTCAACCCCCTGCAGAAGTATTCCGAATTAGTTTTATGACGTAATATAAATATGATTCCGTCTCTTTTTATTAATATGAAACAGACAGAGACGTCATCATAGATAACTGACTTAAGATAACTGGAACATAACAGAGGACGCTCAAGTTGGGCGTGCGGCGGGGCGGGGCGTGCGGCGTGCATGTTAAACAAAATGAAACTCAAACTGGTGTCCTGAGTCGACGCTGCACGCCACGCTGCACGCTCCGCTACGAGCGCCCACTCAGGCATGACACTTACCTCCAACGTCTTTAAAGGAAGCATGACGTGTAGTTTGACTTGACTAAATGCTATCCTATCGCTGACAGCGCCCCATCCCGCAACGAACAGCGACTTGGGTTCGAGAGAAGCAGTGATGTCCGCGGTGGGGAGACATATCGGTCGGACGAAGGCTGGAAGAAAGCTAATGCTTCAGGGAAAGCTTGAATCGAAGACTGTATGGGATCAGATTGCGTAACATGCAACACGAAAATATTTCAGAATTGGTTGGTTCAACCTTTGATTTAGTGATCAGGTGGAATCAATCAAGTTGTTTAACCTTTCTGCCGTTATGCAACTCTAGTGATTCACGCAATTGTCTAATGAAGGTGCATTTTACACTGCATTCACTTCATATCAAGTCAATTGGCGACGAAAAGGTTAAAGAATTGTTTTCTTCTGGCATGCGTCATAATTGGAATCCTTTCATTTCCCAAATTTCATTAGGCCATACTGTAAAATTTGCCATAACACTTTTTTTCTCTGAAACCATATTTTTTTCAGGAAAATGCCCATCCTGCAGAACTCTATAGATTAAGTTCGGTTAGTTTTGTAACCAATACTGAACTATAATCAGTTTCAAAGAAAGAAGAGTTATGGCAAATGAATTCAAATTATAGGGCAAACGATACAATTAAAACATAAGAAAATAACCAAACGATAGGGAACTGTCATCGTCATTCTTAGTCTCTCTCGTCCTACTGTTGGGGACAGGCGTTCTTGTTTTGTTATGTTTGTTTTGCATCTCTTTTCCACTTACGAGTGTATGCCGGTATGGATGCCAGCCTCAACAGAGCGATGTCGTTCCTCCTGAGCAAGTGGCGCGGATTGTAATCTGGATGTGGTATGATCTGCTCGATTGGGATGATAACTGGATCAAAGGTGCATTGTTTTTGATCCTCATTACCCCCGTCAAGCTCTACGCAGTCTTTGCCTTCATTTCCTATATCATATTCCCCAAGACGCACGTTTTTTCTAGAGAAAAGAAATGGCATGGATTAGATGGTCAAATGGTCAACGAAATATTGGTGCGTATCAAAGCAAACAAAGAGATAAATGACAGAATTCATCTTACGAACTACGGAAAATAATGTTACCTACTTTCTTCTGAAAACGTAGCTATGTTGTAGAAAACTTAATGATTATGCATGTACATAAAGTTATGTATGTGACTTTACAATTACGGATTAAGATACTTGTGTGATCTTATTACAACACTCATCTTCGATTCGATTCATGAAACCACACTAACTCTCACTAGGTTAACTCTCAACTTACGGAGTGCCAACAGAGAGCACTAAGCCCACCACGCAATGTCCAGCAGTCAGCACGTAGCGGCCACTGATCAGTGCGCCTCCACACAGCAGCTTTATCTGGTCCTCCTTCTGGTATTCTATCAGTGCCATCCATGGATATTCGTCGATTGCTGTTTCATTACCACCTGGTAGAATTATATACAGAGTTATACGAGCGAGCTTTAGAGAAACTGTGCGGATACCAATAAGTTTGACATCAAAACCAGCGCTTTTCGAAAGACCTATTGGTAAATGAGAAGGCGTTGCAAGAAACTTAGCAGAAAAATTATTACAATTTACATAATACGAAACAGAATTAACAATACAAATATTTAATTATACACAGTCTGCGGGAGCTACTTGAGGGACTTTAACCATTTCTGAGACCTCCAGAAGTAAAATACGTTGTATTGGCCTTAGGGACGTCTAATCGGCATTTTTCAATCAAAAAAATGTTAGAATGTAGAATCCACAGATAACGATAAAAATTTTGAAATATTTTGACTCGATTTGTACTTGCTACTTGCGTCCCCTGTTTACAATTATTGAGTAGAAATGAGACTTCGACGTTTACGTCGCTGCGGCATAGGTGTCTAAACACACTATGCCGAAGGTACGGGACCGAAATTTGGCTTGAATATGCCTGCAATACCATTTGAATTACTGACGAAGACGATACATTATGAAATTACTTTGCGTTATTATATAATCATATAGCAGTACAAGTAACCATACCGAACTTCGTTCGCGTGCCTTTGGCACAATGTGTTTAGGACTGCGTTGCTGCTCGTTTTCAAATTACTTACCAAAAATTCTCGTGCTGGAACTACTCTGACCACAACACTCGCCCGCGGGGTCTGGCGGTTGCGCACTCATAGTGCAAATATCGGTATTCCTATTTCCAGCCATAGGTACCTGCCCTTGCTGGAGCCCAGATGTGAATACCCGCTCGTATCCCTGCTGGGGCCCAAGCGTTGTGTGTGCCAGTGTGTGGTCAGTAGTGGGTCCGGGCACAAAGTCAGAGACCGGTGGATCACAGCATACGTTAAAATTCGCTTCGCCTTGGCATCTGGGGATAAAGTAGGCTAAAGTAAGTTAAGAAGGCTAGATAGAACTAATATCACAGTTGCAGTTAGAGCACCTGACCACTAAGCTTGAGAGGATTCAATCACCAGTCGAGGCGGGTAGTAATGCATGTTTTTTTTTTTTAATTTTCGCTCTCAGGTCTTGGATATTTCATTTTTACTTAAGTGTATTTTCAGGCTGGTTTTACAGTAACACTTTCGCCAGCGCGGTTCGTAAGCGTCGCGGACCTCGAGTTTGCGTTTCTTGGATCGTTACAAAGTTTAACCTTGTAACGACTATGTAACGATCCAAGGAACGCAAAGCTCGTGGTCCGCGACGCTTACCAACCGCGCTGGCGAAAGCGTCACTATAAAACCAGCCTTAGAGATGGATGGTTAAACGAGCAAGTAGGTCACCAGCCAGCAAACAGCAGTGCGGGAAGAGTAAGACAACCAGTGAAATTACTGGCATATGAGGTATACCATCTTAACCCTCTTGGCAACGCATCTGCTATCCTTTATTCTCGCTTTGGTAATGCCTTCATAAAAAAATATGAATAATAAACCTGAAAAAAAATCGCAGTACCTTTATGATTAACTTCCATGCTGGTCTGGGAGCAAAGAAAAAATATAGAATGTATCAGTTGTTTCTCTTCCCGCGCTGATGGTGAAAGCCGAGGGAATGGTCGAAAATCTTAGGAATCATGTTATAGGCGATGCAGCTAGCAACCCATCACTATTTTGATTCTCCTTTCCACCCATACTCCCACAATCATGCTAAACGTGGCCTTTAGGTCTTGTTACTTTAGGCTCTATCTAGCCCGTAAGGGGTATAGACGTAATTTGTGTATGTAATACCTTAAGGTGTTCACGTAAGCCTTATACTGTTGGGAGACGGGGGGCGTAGACAGTGCTCTCTTGATATGCTCGCACTTGAGGATGTCCATACACTTTCCTGGTACCGACTTGATTTCATGAGTTAAGCAGCTAGGACAGCATACCTGGAAGGTCGGATGGTAAAGTTGGAGGACAAGAGTCCTAGTCTTAGGTGTCTGTAAAGGCTTGAGTGATAGAGACAAAAGCCGATTTCAGAACAGTAAAATTGTAATGTAAAATTTAAATTCGTTGATTTTATCAAGAGTAAAAATAATTTTGAGTGTAAAACAAAATGAAATATTATTATCATTAGAAATGAAAACTATGATTAAATTAAAAACTGAACTAAAACTAAAAACGTGGCTTCGTACCACAGACGCTGGCAGCATTACCCTTTTGGACAGCGATACTAACACGCTGTCCAAGGAAGCTGCCAGCTCCGCGGTCCCCGTAGCGTCTATTAGCCTCTTCGAAATATCGTTGACAGCTAGATTCTAGATCTAAATGAAGTTGCTCACCTTCGGTAACCGAGAGGCTTGGTCGAATCCGCACCCTGACTTCCTGAGGTGGTTTATATTTTCCTCGTGCACAACTACTGCTTCATGTATCAGTTTGTATAGGGGTTCACACGTGTCTATCCTCTTACAGACACCAATTTGGCCATCAGGAGTAGTGCACTCTGACTCTGTATTTAAATGGATGACTGGTTACATCATAGCTATCAAATTATCCAATACATGCACCATACATAAAATGACAAAAGCAACGGATACAAAAAACGCGGTTGCACTCCGGGAGTGCGGGTAAAAGTAAAAACTACACAGGCACAAAAAGTAAAAGAAAAAATCTTTTTCTACACGAGATTTGAACCGCGGTCATCGTAGCGAGCGCACTGTTTATATTCCACACCTTATATCACTAGGCCAAACGTACACGACCCAGCAGCGACTCTCCCTCCTTCCTACGCATTTTCGATCAGGGATGTCCCTGACGCGAATTTAACATTTTTTATCCATCCATTTATTAAGTAGCAGTGCTTGCACTGCTGTGTTCCGGTGTGGAGAGTAAGACAGCCGGGGAAATTACGGGCACAAGAGGCATTTTATCTTAGTCCTCTAGGTTGGCAACGCATCTGCAATCCCTCCGGGGTTGCGGGTGTCTATGGGCAGTGGTGATCACTTACCATCAGGTGACCCCCTTGCTCGTTTGTCTTCCTATTCATATAAAAAAAAAAAGTGCACAACGCCGCTAAAGTAGTTTCACATCAAAAATAATCATAATAAAAAGAAAGGTGGTTATTAAGAATGGATTCTTATCAATAACTGAAACTGTTTTAAATTAAAATCAAGTAAACTTACGGCCTTGTGCGAAACCCAAGCAAGTGAAAGCGGGGATCAACAACTTTGCCCACATTTTCACTAAAACACTATAGGCATAATTTTTCGATTAATTTAAAATGTTTTTTTTACTCTGTCTGGCACACTCTTCTCGGCCGATGCCTGCTGGATGTCTGGAATGTATTACCAATTTACCACATTTATAACATGACCTCTTATTTATTTATTATACTAAAGGCTTAAGTTCCCTAGATTAACACAAAGTAATTTAAACTGACTGTGTTTGCAGTAATGGTTCTTTTTTATTTATGTTCAGATGACTGTGCCTAAGCGTCTGGCATGCTGGGAATTTCACGCCAAATAGATTTTAATTAAAATATTAGTAATGAGGTAAATGGGAATTTGAATGTTAGTGTTAGATAACAAGTTATTTATAAATATGAGTGCCTATTCGGGTCGTTCGATGTGTGGTTACGGGATGTCGCAATAAATTATTTTAAAACTAATATATTGGCTGGAAAAACCTTTAAATGTAAAGACAAACAGAATGGGTTACATGAAACGCACACTTAGTAATATCTTTGAGTGCTTCCCTTGCCCTCTGTTCACGGTTATCTTCTTCGATGGGGTAGGCAGACTGTAATATCTGTAGTTATTACCTATTTTCAATAAACAACGAATTCACATGCAGTAGGTACCCGGCCATACTCCGGTCTTTGGAAAGAGACAATTGAAGTCACGTAAGTAAGAGCGAGACAAAGAAAGAAAGCAAGAAAGAAAGAAGACATTTATTCCTTTCTGCAAGACACACAAATAAAAGAGAATATACACAATTTTATAGAAAATAATCAAGACAAGAAAAATAGAATCACGACAACGCTCTACAAAGCCGTAATTAGCCGAGAAGACCGATGTACTACATACATACATATATCACGTCTTTATCCCTTACGGGGTAGGCAGAGCCTAAGGTAACAAAACCTTAAGGCCACGTTTAGCATGATTAAGGGCGTATAGCTGGAAAGGGAAATAATAATAGTGACGGGTTGCTCGCATCGCCTATAACATGATTCTTAGACTTTCGCCCATTCCCTCGCTGGGCTTTTACCATCTGCGCGGGAAGAGATGCAACTGGCAAATTCCATGTTTTTCTTTACACCCAGACCAGCATGGAAGGTCGATGTACTATACTACCTAATGAAATAAAACAATGTTATCAGTGTTTGTAATTCCTGAATTACATTAGGTATTTTTACGCGATGCCACAAAACAAATTTGCTGTTTTCGGGAATGTTTAATAAACTTTAGTATCTTTCCTTCCTGCATGTTTCGTGTATGCTGTTTTTTGTTGCAATAAATACTTGCATGTTTGTCTGTTTACCTTTTTTTTTTTTTTTTTTTAACGTGTGGAAAATGCGCCTTATGCATCTCCGCGCTCGGGGCAGCATACGAACGGAGGTATGACGGGCTCTCCATCTCGCCGCTGCCTTCCCTATGGAAGAAGGGGAGAGGCCTACCGTCTAAAAACACACACGTTCCCTCCAGGCCTTGAACTGCGGGCGTTGCGGGCGCACACGGTGACCACCGCAACGTCCACTGGCCGCCCCGGGATGGGGCAGGTGGCGACGGCACCGTTGAATGCGGGTTCCGGATTCCCCGCCCTCCCCCGCCGGTGACCGTCTGTTTTTTTAAAGAGGTTAACTCCTCGTAGCCCCCTCAGCGGCCCACGTTCCCAGCGCCTGCGGGCCGGGGTTACGTGACGGCCGACATGACCGAGATCACGCCGCCCTGTTGATTTTTATAGAGGTTTACTCCTCGCGGCCCCCCTATCTTGAAAAAGACGAGGCGGCCCACGGTCCCGGCCCTACGGACCAGGTTTACGTGGCGTCCGACCGTGACCGAGGTCACGTCGCTTCTCCGGATTTTTATAGAGGTTTTCTCCTCGCGGCCCCCTTATCTTGAAAAAGACGAGGCGGCCCACGGTCCCGGCCCTACGGACCAGGTTACGTGCCGACCGAAAATGACCGAAGTCACTCCGCTCCGCGATCGCGTCCCTTGCGGAACGCACCGCTTCGACGGCAGGCTTTCGCCCGCCGCCAGCATGAGGCTCGCCCTTCCGTTCCCCGCCCGGGGCGAACAGCAGGTACAAGGTTGGACTCGCCCCCGTCCCTCCCCGTACGAGGCGTTTGGCGCCTCCAGGTTTGGTGCAGAGCTACGGTCAACGCACCACTCGTCCCCGCCCCAGGGCGGGTACCAGTGGTGGCCGCAGATGCAGAGCAGCTCCCCGGCAGCTACCGCACACCCCGTCCCCCCTAGGCTCCCCCCCCTCAGAGAACGCAGGGCCTGCCGGTAACCGCAAAGCGTCACCTACCTTTCGCCAGCTCCAGGCCGAGTCCCCAGCTCGGCGGGAGGGGCTACTCGGTAGGGGCTCAGTTCAGCCAGGCAGCACCCCACGCTTCTGTCCCTCGTCGCCCCAAGGCTCCCCTTCCCCCCCAAAAGGCGTTTGGCGCCTCCAGGTTTGTTGCAGAGCTACGGTCAACGCACCACTCGTCCCCGCCCCAGGGCGGGCACCAGTGGTGGCCGCAGATGCAGAGCAGCTTCCCGGCAGCTACCGCCCGCCTTTTCCCTCCTAAACTTATTCCCTCCCTTGATAAAAAGGGGCTTTCGCCCCGGCCCTCGCCAAAATATATATACATAAATATAATACTTCGCCCCGCCCTACCCCCCCACCCCCCCAGGTCGGATATTTGCCACCAGCTAACTAATCCACGAGGGGTTTAATCAGCCGTTGTTGCCCAGGGTGCACCGGCCTAAGCGTTACCCTTCCCCCCCCATGGGGCCAAAGCCCCTGATAGAAGGGAACTGTAACGCTAGAGCTCTCAGGGAGGTTTCCGACATAGCACCCCTTGTCTGTTTACCTACCTTAACTTTGCAGTGCCTTCTGGCCCCCATGCCTCCGGGCAGTGATTTAGGGCAACTTTTTTATTCATAGCTTTATTACGGGAGCGGATCAGAATACATAAAGTTTAAAATGTATAATGGGTGAAAATACATAATGGTTCAAAATATATAACGCAATTTTCTGTAAAACTATTAGCTAAATGAACTTTTTTGATATCGTAGTCTATAGATTGGTTTAGGTTAGGTTTGCTTTATAACAATCATGTTAATTTGTAACTTTCTGAGAAAATCGCATTATATAATAATATATTATAAACCATTATGTATTTTAGCATGCTAAACGTGGCCTTAAGGTTTTGTTACCTTAGGCTCTGTCTACCCCGTAAGGGATAAAGACGTGATATATGTATGTATGTATGTATTTTAACCCATTATACATTTTAAACTTTATGTATTTTAATACGTACCCCTTTATGACAATTTGTTTTATAATTGGTAGTAGTTTTAGTATCTCTGAGTTATTTTTAAGTTGTGACTGTTTTTTATTATGATTTGTTTTTCTTTTCCAATAAACCCTATATCTTCACTTTGCAGTGAGTCAATGGTAACTGTTATTGACTTAATTATTGTTTATAAGCTTTTTTTTATCTTACAGGTAGATACTTCTGTGCGTTTGTTTAAATTTCTAAACGGCTCTGAAAATTAGAACACATAGAATAATCCTAAAAGTAAAGCTATGGCCGGGAATCGAACCCGGATCCTCGTCATTCCGTGACGCGTGCTATACCCCTACACCACCCATTGGAGGTGGGTAAGCCTTCGAATTTTTCTATCCGTTACTAGCTGTCACGTGACCTTGTTACTATGCGAATTTTTGTCGCTAAGCGTCATCTGTCTGAATGATGTGTCTGTACGACACAATTACAAATGTAATATGTAATTGTGTAATGTAGTTACGTTTGTCTGTTAAATTATATTAATTTATGTTAATCCGTGTAAGATGAAACTAATTTACTTTAGATTGATTGTTTGGTGCAATAACAATTAGCAAAAAACCCGAATTCGTTGTAGGTAGGAAGTTTATATTTCTAACTAGCTGTTGCCGCGGCTTCGCCCCCGTCCCAGCCTTTTTCCTTTTTATGAATTTTCGTTTTATAAGAACTTTTTCTGACAATAACGAACACAACAAAAAAAGAATTAGCGAAATCGGCCCAGCCGTTCTCGAGTTTATGCGCGACTAACAAACTCATTTCATTTTTATATAATAGAAAGATGATTAATGAAAACTGCCATTTGATAATCGTCCATAAGCACATTGTTTATTATGTTTTAATTAGTTTCAAAATAGTGAAATACATGACTTATAAACTAAAATATTTCATAGCCGTCGTAAAACCGAATTCATTGCAACGAAATTTAATTCGAGTAAGGAACAAATGATATTTTCGGTCTTCGATAATCTCACCAATTTATCTAGTCTAGTATACTGAAAGAACCCGAATCACGTGCCACTGTGTAACTTGTTCACTGCAAATGGCTTAATGGCTGACCATACACCTGCCAAAGAAATTAATGAGAAATTGTATGAGAAAAGATTCTTCAGACCTCTGTGACCACGACCTACGTGATTCAGTTCCCTCAACCATACCTAGTAATATTCGCTTCTAACTAAACTTAAGGCTGTATGGTGTTGCGGATCCACGGCAGGTACTGAAATACTTTAGTGTACACGCCGGGAACGTTCTCTAGGCCGCATGGAATTGGTCCAAAACTGACGACGCCTATCAGCTCGGTATAGTTCCCGTTGTCATACATCAAAGGTCCACCGGAGTCACCCTTGCAGGAGTCTTTGCCCAGCTCACCACCTGCGCAGACCTGGCTCTCCGAAATGGCTATCCGTCGCCTCAAATAGGATTGTTGGCAGACCTGTTGAAACAAATTTATTTTGCAGTCTGGTAATAATTAAGGGTACGGACCCGTGGTCCCATTGTCATAAATTGTCGAATTACACTCCACAATATGGCCGACGGAACCCCGTTGTCGCGGAGTGCTTATTTCTTTTCAGGTTGCCATTCGGGCATTTGACAGACCTGATGTAATTTTATTATCTCTAGTGAGGAATTCAAACAAGATTTCTGTTGCCTTTTTTGTACTTTTCGATATCTAAAACGCAATTCATCATCGTATCAGCTGTAGGAAGTCACTTTTGGACGTAGGCCTCCCCCATAGACCTATAGTTGCCTCGGTTGGCAGCAGCTTGCATCCACCGTGAACCCGCGACTTGAACCAGCCCATCAGTATCCTTCCTTCCTTCCTTGTCGGTATCACTCTTGACAGAGTGGTCGTGGTCATCACTTCAGGGGGACCATTGGTGTCATTCATTAAAATTATAACAAGGTAAAAGGTGTCCTAGAACTATTCCGGCATATGTCAGTTGGAGGTTGGGTCGGTTTCATTGAACATTCCCGTGAAGGTTTGTCAGCATAATTTTGGATTCAAAATAAAGTCGCAACAATTGAACATCGATCAGTCTATGGTAGCATTTTGTTAATCACAATTTATTCAACCCCCTGCAGAAGTATTCCGAATTAGTTTTATGACGTAATATAAATATGATTCAGTCTCTCTTTATTAATATGAAACAGACAGAGACGTCATCATAGCTAACTGACTTAAGATAACTGGAGCATAACAGAGGACGCTCAAGTTGGGCGTGCGGCGGGGCGGGGCGTGTGGCGTGCATGTTAAACAAATGAAACTCATACTGGTGTCCTGAGTCGACGCTGCACAGCGCCCGCCGCCGCTGCCCGCCACGCTGCACGCTCCGCTACGAGCGCCCACTCAGGCATGACACTTACCACCAACGTCTTTAAAGGAAGCATGACGTGTTGTTTGACTTGACTAAATGCTATCCTATCGCTGACAGCGCCCCATCCCGCAACGAACAGTGACTTGGGTTCGAGAGAAGCAGTGATGTCCGCGGTGGGGAGACATATTGGTCGGACGAAGGCTGGAAGAAAGCTAATGCTTCAGGGAAAGCTTGAATCGAAGACTGTATGGGATCAGATTGCGTAACATGAACACGAAAATATTTCACAATTGGTTGGTTCAACCTTTGATTTAGTGATCAGGTGGAATCAATCAAGTTGTTTAACATTTCTGCCGCTAAGCAACTCTAATGGTTCACGCAATTGTCTAATCAAGGTGCATTTTACACTGCATTCACTTCATATCAAGTCAATTGGCGACGAAAAGGTTAAAGAATTGTTTTCTTCTGGCATGCGTCATAATTGGAATCCTTTCATTTCCCAAATTTAATTAGGCCATACTGTAAAATTTGCCATAACTCTTTTTTTCTCTGAAACCATATTTTTTCAGGAAAATGCCCATCCTGCAGAACTCTATAGATTAAGTTCGGTTAGTTTTGTAACCAATACTGAACAATCATCAGTTTAAAAGAAAGAAGAGTTATGGCAAATGAATCCAAATTATGTAATTGTGAAAAAATGTATTGTGGCTCTCAGTGTTTGCAATTTTTAAACTCACTCGTCCGTCCCTAATATAATACTCCTTTCATCCACGCAAAGATTGACTGGAAGAGATCCCTTAAAGGGATAAGTCCGCCACTGTGCATGTATCTCAGTGTTTGTCAATTGTATTTGTCTTGTTTATTTTGCACAATAAAGAGTTTACATACATACATACATTATACGGCAAACGATACTTAAAACTTAAGAAAATAACCAAACGATAGGGAACTGTCATCATCATTCTTAGTCTTTCTACGTCCTACTGCTTGGGACAGGCTTTCTTATTTTGTTATGTTTGTTTTGCATCTCTTTTCCACTTACGAGTGTATGCAGGTATGGATGCCAGCCTCAACAGAGCGATGTCGTTCCTCCTGAGCAAGCGCGGATTGTAATCTGGATGTGGTATGATCTGCTCGATTGGGATGATAACTGGATCAAAGGTGCATTGTTTTTGACCCTCATTACCCCCGTCAAGCTCTACGCAGTCTTTGCCTTCATTTGTTATATTATATTCCCCAAGACGCACGTTTTTTCTAGAGAAAAGAAATGGCATGGATTAGATGGTCAAATGGTCAACGAAATATTGGTGCGTATTAAAGCAAACAAAGAGATAAATGACAGAGTTCATCTTACGAACTACGGAAAATAATGTTACCTACTTTCTTCTGAAAACGTAGCTATGTTGTAGAAAACTTAATGATTTTGCATGTTGTACATAAAGTTATGTATGTGACTTTACAATTATGGATTAAGATACTCGTGTGATCTTATTACAACACTCATCTTCGATTCGATTCATGAAACCACACTAACTCTCACTAGGTTAACTCTCAACTTACGGAGTGCCAACAGAGAGCACTAAGCCCACCACGCAATGTCCAGCAGTCAGCACGTAGCGGCCACTGATCAGTGCGCCTCCGCACAGCAGCTTTATCTGGTCCTTCTTCTGGTATTCTATCAGTGCCAGCCATGGATATTCGTCGATTAATGTTTCATTACCACCTGGTAGAATTATATACAGAGTTATACGAGCGAGCTTTAGAGAAACTGTGCGGATACCAATAATAACAGCTTTAAGTTTGACATCAAAACCAGCGCTATTCGAAAGACCTATTGGTAAATGAGAAGGCGTTGTAAGAAAGTTAGCAGTAAAATTATTGCAATTTACATAATACGAAACAGAATTAACAATACAAATATTTAATTATACACAGTCTGCGGGAGCTACTTGAGGGACTTAAACCATTTCTGAGACCTCCAGAAGTAAAATACGTTGTATTGGCCTTAGGGACGTCTAATCGGCATTTTTCAATCAAAACAATGTTAGAATGTAGAATCTACAGATAACGATAAAATTTTTGAAATATTTTGACTCGATTTGTACTTGCTACAAAATCGAGTGTCCCCTGTTTACAATTATTGAGTAGAAATGAGACTTCGACGTTTACGTCGCTGCGGCATAGGTGTCTAAACACACTATGCCGAAGGTACGGGACCGAAATTTGGCGTGAATATGCCTACAATATACCATTTGAATTACTGACGAAGACGATACATTATGAAATTACGTTGCGTTATTATATAATCATATAGCAGTACAAGTAATCATACCGAACTTCGTTCGCGTACCTTCGGCACAATGTGTTTAGGACTGCGTTGCTGCTCGTTCTCAAATTACTTACCAAAAATTCTCGTGCTGGAACTACTCTGACCACAACACTCGCCCGCGGGGTCTGGCGGTTGGGCACTCATAGTGCAAATATCGGTATTCGTATTTCCAGCCATAGGTACCTGCCCTTGCTGGAGCCCAGGTGTGAGTGCCCACTCGTATCCCTGCTGGGGCCCAAGCGTTGTGTGTGCCAGTGTGTGGTCAGTAGTGGGTCCGGGCACAAAGTCAGAGACCGGTGGATCACAGCATACGTTCAAATTCGCTTCGCCTTGGCATCTGGGGATAAAGTAGGCTAAAGTAAGTTAAGAAGGCTAGATAGACCTAATATCACAGTTGCAGTTAGAGCACGTGACCACTAAGCTTGAGAGGATTCAATCACCAGTCGAGGCGGGTAATAATGCATGTTTTTTTTTAATTTTCGCTCTCAGGTCTGGGATATTTCATTTTTACTTAAGTGTATTTTCAGGCTGGTTTTACAGTAACACTTTCGCCAGCGCGGTTCGTAAGCGTCGCGGACCTCGAGTTTGCGTTTCTTGGATCGTTACAAAGTTTTACCTTGTAACGACTATGTAACGATCCAAGGAACGCAAAGCTCGTGGCCCGCGACGCTTACCAACCGCGCTGGCGAAAGCGTCACTATAAAACAAGCCTTAGAGATGGATGGTTTAACGAGCAAGTAGGTCACCAGCCGGCAAACAGCAGTGCGGGAAGAGTAAGACAACCAGTGAAATTACTGGCATATGAGGTATTCCAGCCTAACCCTCTTAGCAACGCATCTGCTATCCTTTATTCTCGCTTTCGTGCTGCCTTCATAAAAAAATATGAATAATAAACCTGAAAAAAAATCGAAGTACTTTTATGATTAACTTCCATGCTGGTCTGGGAGCAAAGAAAAAATATAGAATGTATCAGTTGCTTCTCTTCCCGCGCTGATGGTAAAAGCCGAGGGAATGGGCGAAAATCTTAGGAATCATGTTATAGGCGATGCAGCTAGCAACCCATCACTATTTTCATTCTCCTTTCCACCCATACTTCCACAATCATGCTAAACGTGGCCTTTAGGTCTTGTTACTTTAGGCTCTATCTAGCCAGTAAGGGGTATAGACGTAATTTGTGTATGTAATACCTTAAGGTGTTCACGTAAGCCTTATACTGTTGGGAGACGGGGGGCGTAGACAGTGCTCTCTTGATATGCTCGCACTTGAGGATGTCCATACACTTTCCTGGTACCGACTTGATTTCATGAGTTAAGCAGCTAGGACAGCATACCTGGAAGGTCGGATGGTAAAGTTGGAGGACAAGAGTCCTAGTCTTAGGTGTCTGTAAAGGCTTGAGTGATAGAGACAAAAGCCGATTCCAGAACAGTAAAATTGTAATGTAAAATTTAAATTCGTTGATTTTATCAAGAGTAAAAATAATTTTGAGTGTAAAACAAAATGAAATATTATTGTCATTAGAAATGAAAACTATGATTAAATTAAAAACTGAACTAAAACTAAAAACGTGGCTTCGTACCACAGACGCTGGCAGCATTTCCCTTTTGGACAGCGATACTAACACGCTGTCCAAGGAAGCTGCCAGCTCTGCGGTCCCCGTAGCGTCTATTAGCCTCTTCGAAATATCGTTGACAGCTAGATTCTAGATCTAAATGAAGTTGCTCACCTTCGGTAACCGAGAGGCTTGGTCGAATCCGCACCCTGACTTCCTGAGGTGGTTTATATTTTCCTCGTGCACAACTACTGCTTCATGTATCAGTTTGTATAGGGGTTCACACGTGTCTATCCTCTTACAGACACCAATTTGGCCATCAGGAGTAGTGCACTCTGACTCTGTATTTAAATGGATGACTGGTTACATCATACATACATAAAATGACAAAAGCAACGGATACAAAAAACGCGGTTGCACTCCGGGAGTGCGGGCAAAACTAAAAACTACACAGGCACAAAAAGTAAAAGAAAAAATCTTTTTCTACACAAGATTTGAACCGCGGTCATCGTAGCGAGCGCACTGTTTATATTCCACACCTTATACCACTAGGCCAACCGTACACGACCCAGCAGCGACTCTCCCTCCGTCCTACGCATTTTCGATCAGGGATGTCCCTGACGCGAATTTACCATTTTTTATCCATCCCAAAAAAGTGCACAACGCCGCTAAAGTAGTTCTCACTTCAAAAATAATTATAATAAAAAGAAACGTGGTTATTAAGAATGGATTCTTATCAATAACCTAAACTGTTTTAAATTAAAATCAAGTAAACTTACGGCCTTGTGCGAAACCCAAGCAAGTGAAAGCGGGAATCAACAACTTTGCCCACATTTTCACTAAAACACTATAGGCATAATTTTTCGATTAATTTAAAATGTTTTTTTTACTCTGTCTGGCACACTATTCTCGGCCGATGCCTGCTGGATGTCTGGGATGTATTACCAATTTACCACATTTATAACATGACCTCTTATTTATTTATTATACTAAAGGCTTAAGTTCCCTAGATTAACACAAAGTAATTTAAACTGACTGTGTTTGCTGTAATGGTTCTTTTTTATGTATGTTCAGATGACTGTGCCTAAGCGTCTGGCATGCTGGGAATTTCACGCCAAATATATTTTAATTAAAATATTAGTAATGAGGTAAATGGGAATTTGAATATTAGTGTTAGATAACAAGTTATTTATAAATATGAGTGCCTATTCGGATCGTTCGATGTGTGCTTACGGGATGTCGCAATAAATTATTTTAAAACGAATATATTGGCTGGAAAAACCTTTAAATGTAAAGACAAATAGAATGGGTTACATGAAAAAGATAACAGTTTTAAATGTAGAATTTTAGTTCTTCTGCTATCATTCTGCTATTCATCATTATCATCATCATCGTCAGCCTATATTAGTCCACTGCTGGACATAGGCCTCCCCTAATGAGCGCCATAGCGCCCTGTCTTCAGCTTGACGCATCCAGCATCTCTGCCTGCAGCCTTTCGCAGATCGTCGTTCCACCTGGCCGGAGGGCGTCCTACACTACGTTTGCCGAGTCGCGGTCTCCACTCAAGAACACATTCTGCTATTAGTAGATTAAAATTAATCATTGATAGTATGTAGAGTTATTGTTTTAAATCTGGTTTACTTGACGATATAAGTAACGAATGTACCAGTGCTTCTCTTCCCCGCAGATGGTAAAAGCCCATCGAGGGAATGGTCGAAAACCATAGGAATCATGTTAAAGGCGATGCGGCTAGCAACTCATCACTATTTTGATTCCATTTTCCATCTATACCTAGCCCCACAATCTTGCTAAACGTGGCCTGTAGATCTTGTCATCTTAGGCTCTGTCTACCCCGTAAGGGATAAAGACGTGATTTGTGTATGTGTATAGAAAATATCTCCACTTTTAATGCACAACCATCACAATCCTATTTACTGCAAACGGTCTTAGATTCCATGAATTTTCTTTTATAATATCAGATTACTCTCATGTAGCTCCGTGTGTCGAGCCCTAAAGCTGCGTTCACAAAAAGGAACTTCCGTTAAAACGCTGCGATTTTCTTTACCTCCCTATCAGAAACAGCGACTAAGGTTGCACTTTCATAAAAGCGGAAACGTAAATACATTAGAACAGAGTAAGAGAGCCGGTGAAATTACTGGCATTAATTAATTTTAGGCTGGCAACGCACCTGAAATCCTCTAGTATTGCGGGTGTTCATGGGTGCCACCGCCTAGGACAGCCGTTCTGTTGGTAAATATGACTTGGGTAATTGAATTAAAATACAAATGTTATATAGATTAATAAAGTACTAGCTTCTGCCCGCGACTTCGTCTGCGTAGAATAGAAAAACCTTCCTCTTGAATCACTATCTTTTAAAAAAACCCGCATCAAAATCCGTTGTGTAGTTTTGAAAATATAAGCATACATAGGGACATAGGAACATAGGAACATAGGGACATAGGGACAGAGAAAGCGACTTTGTTTTATACTATGTAGTGATGATGCGAGTTTTTCCGGATCGCTACAACCGTCTTATTTGCTGATCCTACTGCCAAGTAGCAGTACTTGCGTTGCTGTGTTCTGGCATTGAGAGCCTTAGCCATCTAGGCTGGCAACGCATCTGCAATCCTCTAGTATCGCGGGTGGCATGGGTGGTGCTTGCTTACCATCTGGTGGCCCACTTGCTCGTTTTCCTTCCTTGTCGTATAAAAAATGACCAATCACATTAGTTGGAATACCCGTCCCAACCCGCTCACCTTGTTATGTGACAATGGTTGCGTGGTATACAACTAATATGGTAAGTTAATTCACATCTCTGTTTCTCGTTTAGGATATCTTGTTTTTGCTTGACTTTTCATGTCTATAAGTTTTTGCCAGTGAATAAAATAAAATAGTGTAGTACGATAAGACGGTTTTGCTGCGCTCCCGCCTTAGTTTAAATCCCGCGTTAACCACGCTCCGCGCTTACTCGTGCTTGGTAAGTGCGCGGACCAATCAGCGTCGTCCCCCCGCGCCGCTTTCAGCCGGCGGCCGCGCGAGCTCTCGCATGTTCGCCCCCCGCGCGCCGACACCCAGCGCCAGTCCGCTTGCCGCTCCCGCCGCGTGACGATGGTTATTTGTTAATGTGCTTATTACCCGTAATTATTGTGTTTCTTGTTCTGTTGTACTGTTTGGTGACAATATTATAGCCTTTATACGAATCTGGGTGTTTAAATCATCGTCCCACTTCACTCTACGACTACAATAGTTAATATGCTTCCATGCTGGTTTGAGAGAAAAGAAATAACAGAGTGTACCAGATGCTTCTCTACCCGCGCAGATGGTAAAAGCACATCGAGGGAATGGCCATAGGAATCATGTTATAGGCGTGGCTACCCATCACTACTCACACTTTGTTGGTCCCTCGTTTATTGCTCCTCTCATCTACTCAAAAGTTAACTGCTAGAGATCCTTATAGGGATAAGTTGGCCTTTGTGCATATATTGTTATTTTTATTTTTTTGTGAATTGCATCTGTTTCTTTGTATTTGTACAATAAAGCATTTACTTACTTACTTACTTACTTGATTCCCCGTTTCACCTATACGCCCACAATCATGCTAAACGTGGCCTTTTAGACCTTGTTACCTTAAGCTCAGTCTAAAATCGTGATTTATGTGTATGTGTCTGTGTGTGTGTGTGTATATAATATAGCTTTGTTTTCGTTTTTTGTGACTAGTTTTTCATGATACTTTTTTTTATTAGTAACCATATTAAATAGCCTAATGAGGTATGCAAGCGATAGAGCTATTAGAAGGGTTTGAGCTGGACGTTTTCAAGCTTAAGCTGTAACCCAAATTCAGTCAAATTCCGGTGAGCAAAACCGAAAAACATTCTTTCAGAAATCGTCATCAACGATACGCCTACACATTAGACATAGAGCAACTTACGGCCATTTTGTTTTAAGTTGTGACTTTTTAGTGGAAACTATTTTCGTTGACAAATCCGAGCGCTTCCGAGCGCCGGCCGAGGACTGCCGACCTCAAAGGTCGAGTGCGCATGTGCGGTTTCAAACAGCAACTGTCTAACACTTCTTGCCGTGGTGATCTGTCATCCATACCACACGCTTATTCCTATTTGTGTTCTAGTTTCCCTATTCCTTGTGTATCTGGCCTTGTCCTTCCTGTATATATTATTCTTCAGTGTTTCCTTCTGAATATACAGTTATTGTGGAGTGCCTTGTTTCCTTGTAGCGTCTGTAGCACCCCACAAAGTCTCACTTTGTTTGGTGCGTGCAATAAATCGCAGCGGTTCTCGCAAGTTTTTTATGCATTATGTATACACCTTTAGTAATATCGTAAGTGCTCTCTTACCCTGTGCTCCCTTAGGTCCCGGGGATATGCGAAATATGGACTCCAAGTAGTTCACCCATACAAACATTTCTATATAACGCAGTAGTTCACCCATACAAACGTATTCTACGCAACTCAGAGCATCTGGTGTACATTTTTGATACAAAACAGTAACGCAGGCATTTTTGAGGAGGATACATACATACATATATCACGTCTTTATCTCTTATGGGGTAGACAGAGCCTAAGGTAACAAAACTTTAAGGATACGTTTAGCATGATTAAGGGCGTATAGCTGGAAAGGGAAATCAAAATAGTGATCGGTTGCTAGCCGCATCGCCTATAACATGATCTAAGATTTTCGCCCATTCCCTCGATGGGCTTTTACTATCTGCGCGGGAAGAGAAGCAACTGGTAAATTCTATGTTTTTTCTTTACTCCCAGACTAGCGTGGAAGAAAGATTGAGGAGGATGCCCGATTATAAGTCGAAAAAGACTTAAGGAAGATTTTTTCAAGGCATTAATATATAATCATGAGTTCAATTGTTTCATTTTAATTCAAATCTCACGAGATTATTATAGTTATTTAATTACATTTCACTTTTTATAATACCATTAACCGGGTGACTTCTATAATTTTGAAGCTACTTTGATCGTTTTTAAAATTGCTATAAAATCGATATTGTTTATATGCGGAGAATGTTTGGCATGTAGACGCAAAGACGATCGATGAATACGTCGATTGGAAGCAGCAAAAGCAAATAAAAAATAATGATTTCGTCATTATAACTACTTCTTAAAGTCACCCCGTAAATCGAAGTCACCCCGGGTACATACGCTTTAGGAAGTCGTGTTAGAAAACTTACGTACTTCCATACTGGTCTGGTAGCAAAGAAAAAACATAGAATGACCAATTGCTTCTCTTCTCGCACAGAAGGTAAAAGCCCATTGAGGGATTGGGCGAAAATCATAGCAATCGTGTTATAGGCGATGCGGCTAGCAATCCATCACTATTTTGATTCCAATTTCCACCTATAGTTACGCCCACAATTTTGCTAAACGTGGCCTGTAGTTTTGTTACCTTAGCCTCTGTCTACCCCGTAACGGATAAAGACGTGATTTGTGTTAGAAAACTTGCTTTTTTGCTTCACCCGTAAAACATTGTACAGTACAGCGGCTTCTTAAAGTAGCTCTCTTACTAAGGTGAAGTGGCAGAGGTTCAGATGATATGTATGTGTACTATGTACATATACCTGTGTAGCTTTTTAAACAAAGTAGGCATACGAATAATAAGAAAAACCTAAGAAAATTCTCGTCATACAACGACCATACAGTGGAAGAAACTGAATCCGTACATACGTCTGTGGATTCCTTTCCCGTACGATTTCGCAATAATTTCTAATATTTTTTTAATTTAATATTTTTTTTAATTTATTAAGTACTAGCGACCCGCCCCGGCTTCGCACGGTATATTATGCGTGTATTATACATATAAACCTTCCTCTTGAATCACTCTATCTATTAAAAAAAACCGCATCAAAATCCGTTGTGTGGTTTTGAAGATATAAGCATACATAGGGACACGGGGACAGAAAAAGCGACTTTATTTTATACTATGTAGTGATAGTGAAATGATTAATACTACTTTATTTGCGCATAATAATGACTGCTTGCCTTTTTGTTGTAACTATTACTTTCTGTATCGGGTTAGCTGGAAGAGATCCCTTCTTAGGGATAAGTTCGCCTTTGTACCGTGAAACCGTACAACTTTGCCCGCTTTTAGCGGTTTTTTGCATTTTTTCGAGTCAATTAGTCCATATTGTACAACTTTATCTGGAACACTCACAAATTGACATACTCTTCTTTGGGTAGATGAGAACACTACATTAAAAATGAGTTTCCTTACTGTAGAAAACGGGCCTCAAACAGGCGGGCCAAAATATTGAAAAAAATTTGAGATTGCCCACATTTGTTTACATTATCTTATCTTTGGGATTATCAACGTTATGGTCATGATTCTTAAAGTCTAATAATCTAGAATAGACATAGCAACGTTGTATCGTATTAATAGACCTTTAAGTGTTATATTTTACGGCCAAATTCGTGTGGGCAAAGTCGTAAACAAAAAATTTACATCCTCCATGCATCCTTCATACAAAATCCTGGATACGCTAGGGTTGTCAAATTTTTACTAATAGCTTTTATCCGACTACGACGATCAAACAAGGTGTAGTATGATATTAATATTATAATTTGCTCTTAACTGTAAATTAAATTGTGCCTGGATTAAGGTATGTTGCTTAATAAAACCAATTTTACATAATACAACAAATTTAATGCAATGCAATGCGTAGTTACAAACGTTACCTACTAAAGAAAAACTAGATTTAAAAAAAAAATTGGATTCAATAATGTACACTTTATAGACCACATTCATTGTTGTCTGAAATAAACGGATTATATTTTATATGATGATAATGATGATTTTATTTTATATATCATACTAGTGACAGCCCTAAGAGTAAAATTGTGCTGGGCAAAGCTGTAAAAAGTAATACGTAAAACGTTCATGACATTGCCCACTACCATAATTACGAAATTAACAGAGATAAGGAGTTGTGATTCTGTCTACGTCGTTTTTAAACTGTATATTAGTTACAGTTGAAATTACATAGCTGTAGGACTTTCCTGGCTTGAAATTCACTTAAAGTTTTTTCGACCTGATTGGCCCGCCGAAAAACATACCCGCACTCCAAGCCGGCTCACGCGTGACTGACGATAGATACGCGTCAACCGATAGGTCAGTGTTGTCAGCAATAAGATTAGCTATAAGCCACATATTAGAAATAAAGTGTATTTGTGACCATTTTTGGTAGATTTCGCTTCTACTGAAATGTGACGCGGTGGGCAAAGCTATATGAAAAGGCAAAGTTGTACGGTTTCACGGTACTATTTTCTCTGTATTTCTGTATTTTTAAAATTTTTATGTGCAATGATGAGTTTACATACATACATACATTTCTTTGGCAGGTGTATGGTAATTGGTAAGTCATTATGCCATTTTCGAGTGGTACGCGATTCAATTTATAATTTATGTGTGATATTACATTTGAATTTTACCGTGAGCTTATCGGTTAAGGAAAATGTCGTGAGGAAACCTGCACACATCCGCGAAGCATTTCAATTCAATTACTAAAAGTATTAGTATATCACTGAAAAATAGAATAAAGAATAGTGTGATAGGGGAACGTGCTGGTGTGAAAGAGAATATAGTAACTAGGATAGAAAAAAGAGTGGAGGGGACGGCCTTTACGGACGTTCCGTGACCCAATAGGGGACGTTTTGAAAAATTCCTGACCTGTCAAGAGTACACAAAACCAACAAGCGTGTATGAAGAGATTGCTGAATGTGGATGAAGCGAAAGAGGTGTCAGGATCGTAGCAAGTGGAACAAAGTAATCTCTGCCTGACCCTGTGGGGGTATTACTATTTACTAGTCTATTGGATGATTCCTCCATGTTTGTCCTATACGTAAGCAACTACACACTCACGTTTACTTTGCATTTTATCTCGCGCTATGGGACGCCGGATAAAACTCGTAAGAGAGAGCCACTCAACAATATTGCTCTAGACGTTAACCGCAGTACACAGAAACAAACAGTGCGGCATAAGATTTTGTAGTAAAACTTTATAAATCTAGTTAACTGTAATTAAAATAAAAATTACAGTGTATCTTCAGCTTTATGACAACTTGTTATCATTCAATTAAATAGTCTGCTTTCTTGTAGATCGGTTTGAAGAATATATTGAAAATGGAAAATGAAAAATCTTTATTAAAAACAGCAATTGTTTCACTACTTACTCGCTACTGGCAATATCAACTTACTACTAAATGCTTAAATTGTAATTTTAAATCGGTGTTACATTGGTTACTTAATGCAGTCCAAAGATTCAGTACCTACCTACAATTGCTTCCTAAATATAAAATTGATATTTAGTGGATATAAGTAAATTGATTGATTGCTATTGCTCCCAATAACTGCAGTAATATTTAAGTTTAGTTTAATTTATGGGTCTCCAGGTCTTTTAAATAATTAAGTTCAAAAAAATGTTGTACCACTGTGGTCGTTTGTTGCCTAATTTTTTTTTTAATTGGGTCGAGCATGACTGACAGACACACCCACAAAGAAGCGCCTGTCAATCAAGGTAACTGGTTCGAAATGTGAAGTTGAAATTTAGCTACCATACCAAGTGGGATTGTAAAGTTCCCAGTCAGCATTGGACCCCTTGGGAACCATATCCTAAGCCTTTTCCTTCTCAGAGGAGGTGGGCTTCGATCGTTGGTTGTATACATATAGGCTGGAGGTGATGGGATGACGTAAAATATTAATTACATGCATACTGTTGTCACACTGTGTACTGTTTAGTGTGTGCCCGCGATCCTTTCTGTTAGGAATCCCATTTCAAAGGGTTTTTTACCAGTTTAGTGTAAGTACGGTCCCAATTGTTTGTATGACGACAGCGCTGGGCGACTCACTACTCTATTACTGAGCAATAAGGGTGAAATTTGAATGCCGAACGTTCAAACTTCCGTACAAATTGAAGCATGTTGAACTAATAGTGTAATCGAATGATAGCAATTAGAAACGGTTGGATTAACTCACTTTGAAGTAGAGCTTTTACCCTCTACAAATATACTGTGCAAAGACAAGTCCGAGGATGGTGAAGTAAAGAATGTCTCAGACCGGAGGAACTTGCGCACGAGCCAAAAGCGAGGGCGATAAGCATGCGACCAGGGGCCTTACCACGATATCTTAATGCGATTCTATTCCATCTCAATTGACGACCGGATGGCCCAGTGGTTAGAGAACCTGACTATGAAGCTTGAGGTCCTGGGTTCGATCCCCGGTCGGGGCAGATATTTGTATGAAAAATATGAATGTTTGTTCTCGAGTCTTGGATGTTTAATATGTATTTAAGTTGTATTTATCTATATAAGTATGTTTATCCGTTGTCTAGTGCCCATATTACAAGCTTTGCTTAGTTTGGGGCTAGGTCAATTGGTGTCAATTGTCCCAAGATATTATTATTATATTATTATTTATTATAGTTCAGATTCTAGCCCTCGATGGCAATTGGCATTGTTCATCTTTTTAGTATGCTCCAATTCGAAAACCATTTCGAGGAAAACCATCAATTATTCGATTTATCTTGTCCGATTTCAAAAATACTTTATGATTGCAGATATTTTTGTAAAAGTACTTTGAACCTTTGTTTGACCGAACGACCGGGTTTTTAGACATAATCCAGCATCGAATGTTTGCCACAAAAATGAAAAAAAAAGTTTGGCTACGGCAACTGTCACGTGTCACTGTCAAATCTACAAAACCATAGACAAAGCCGTTTTTTTTATAGCCAGCCGAACGAAGGCGATTGGGATTCTGTCTAAATTCACGAATTATCAAACAGCGAAAAAATATTTATTATTAATTAACAAAGCTACGTAAAAGCATAATATTCTAATTAGTTGCTTGAAATAGTCCATTTTATCGAATAAAGGTGTTAAAAGCACAGCTTAAAAAAAATGAACAATGCCAATTGGTACAATATTCAACCGCCAATTAGGTAATTCAACTTTAACAGTCCTGTTAGTACCAATTCTTGATCCCATAAAGTATTTTAAAGCCCATAAAACAAGGGCCATTATCCGCCATCTTACGCGTTGTTCCGCAAACAACGTCGTTTGCTTTACGTTTGGAGTGAAAATTATTACCCTTTACTTTGGAAGTTACTTTTGGACGCGTATCACACCGTCTATAGAATAGAATAGAAGAAATTTTTATTCACCAACACAAAAAAAAAATCACAAAAATTCAAAAATTACAAAGTAGAATTAGATGCGAAGGTAAAATGGAAGGGAGACTCAGCGGGGTCGCTGTTTTTCAGTCTCCAACCAAACTAAACTAACTTAACTAAACTACGGTCTAGTCTAAATTATATTACACACACACACACACACACACACACATCTTTATCCCTTACAGACAGAGCCTAAGGTAACAAGACCTATAGGCCACGTTTAGCATGATTGTGGGCGTATAGGTGGAAAAATCAAAATAGTGATCGGTTGCTAGCCGCATCGCCTATAAAAGTCATGATTCCTTTGCCCTCGAAGGCTTTTACCATCTGCGCGGGAAGAGAAGCAACTGGTACATTCTATGTTTTTTCTTTGCTCCCAGACCTGCATGGAAGCAATACGCACGTATTATATTATTTGTTAGGGCTCCGTACCTCTAAGGGAAAAAAGTTACCCTTATAAGGAGCTCTTCGTTGTCCGGCTGTCTGTCTGTCTGTCTGTCCGTCAAGACCCTTTTTCTCAGGAGCGTGTGGAGATATAAAATTGAAATCGATACCAAATACTGAGGTCTGCGGTCCCCTGGGGCTGTGAAGAAATGAACTCTCTAAGTCAACTTAGTGAAAAGATACAGCCATTACAATACCTTTTTCCATACAAAATGCCGAGCTCTCGAAACCTATGGAGTACTTCCAGTCGTCCTAGAAATTTGAAATTTATTTTTAGCTGACAAAATTAGGTTTTGCTAAGCAGGCGAATTGCTATTAAAAAAATGTTCAGGGGTAAAATCCAAGTAAGGCACCACCACACTGCCTTTGAGGATCACTTCGTTGTAATCAGTTCAGTGAAGGTCGCTTTCCGATCTTAAACCATAATCTAAAATCTACACGAATGAACTTGATTCTATTTGGGAAACGTAATGATGCCTCAAAGCGTTTTGGGGAGTCCTGAACCTTAAATTATCAAATTACATGAACAAACGAGAAACATAATTACCACCGTCATAAGTAAGACCTTGGTGCTTATATTGGAATCAAAATAGAGGAAGTCTTGGAACTAGCCCTCAGGGCAACTCTGAAATTGTAAATTCGAAGCACGTGTCATATCTGACGTGACCATACGTCCCGGTTTGGGCGGGACAGTCCCGGTTTCAGGCAGTCTGTCCCGGTGTCCCCAGCGAAGCCAACTTCGTCCCGGTTTTGCAAGCAGACCCAACGATAGTTTAAAATTATACGTACACGTATCTAAAAACAAGACCCGATATTTTAAAGAAAAATTGTTCAGTCGACAAATACAAAAATACGACTAGAAGCCACGCCACTACTGGGGGCTTAGTTAGTAAGTCGTGCCAACTTAACTATTTTGTGTTTAGAGCTTTAATTATTTTGTGTTATTCTATCTTCTATAATAAAATACTTGTGAAACACTAAAAACTTTTTTTTATTATATATTTCCGCAGATGTGTCCCGGTCTGACAAAATAAATAAATGGTCACGTTAGTCATACCGTTTCTCTTACATACTACCTACATACATGGGTAGTCACGTTTAGTTTGATTGTGAGAGTATAGGTGGAAAGGGGATGCAAAATAGTGATTAATTGCTAGCCGCATCGCCTAACTGAAACATGATGGCTACTGTTTTCACGTATTTCTTACATACATACATACACAAATCACGTCTTTATCCCTTACGGGGTAGACAGAGCCTAAGGTAACAAGACCTACAGGCCACGTTTAGCAAGACACTGGGGGCGTAGAGGTGGAAAGTGGAATCAAAATAGTGATGGGTATTTCTTCGGTGGGCTTTTACCATCAGCGCGGGAAGAGAAGCAACTGGTACATTCTATGCTTTTTCTTACTCCCAGACCAGCATGGAAGAATATGGCCCTAAATAGCCCATAAATTCTGAGATACCTTCTGTATGTGAAGAAGGTAAGTAGCGGTGTAACAAGCGGCTAAATTTATTCCCCGGTAAACTGGATGCTGTAGTTCATAAACATACATCAATGTTTATGTCATAAAAATTCCTGGGACACCAAAGGAGACGTAAAATATTCGTGGGCACAGAGCTGCTGGTTACTTTGCCGAAGTAGGGTTCTACAAGGGTTCCAAAGCAGAAATATGTGGATGCTTCTTTTTAAAAACTTTAGTTATTCTGTTTATTTTCCGTATGAAAAACTTAAATTTCTGTTTTTTCGTCCTTGAGTCTATGGACTTCCACGCTGGTCTGGGAGCAAAGAAAAAACATAGAGTGTACCAGTTGCTTCTCTTCCAGCGCAGAAGGTAAAAGTCCGTCGAGGGAATAGGCGAAACTCTTAGGAATCATGTTATAGGCGATGCGGCTAGCCCATCACTATTTTGATTCCCCTTTTCACTTCCACCTATGCGTCCACCTATGCTAAGCGTGGCCTTTGAGCCTTGTTACCCTAGGCTCTGTCTACCCCGTAAGGGATGAAGACGTGATTTATGTACTTATGTATGAGTTTATGGATTTGTAAATACCTACCTACTTAAAGGCAACTTGGGTGCATGTCAAATAGGGCGGCGAGAGCATACTCTTGACAATAGGCTACTGGCAAAAAGAAGGGAAGGTCTTCGCCCATCAGTGGAATACTATAATAAGCTAAAAAAAACTTAAATAAGTAAATTATTTTAAATGGGGCGTAAAATCCACAAATGTCTAAGATTGCTGGAAGGCGAATATAGGCGATGGAGTCGAACATTATTCCTAATAACATTTGTCATAATGTATTATTTGCACAAGTCCATCGTTTGCTCGAATCATCTCTTGAATTAACAGTTCATCTCGAACCTATAATACTCGTAATATACGCCCCATTACTGGGCGCAGGGCTCCTCACGCAATGAGAGGGCTTGCGCTATTAGTACCCACGCGGGCCGTACGGATCGGGAACTTTACACACACCATTGAATTGCTTCGCAGGTGTGTGCAGTGAATTTAAAATGTGATATCGCACATAAATTTTGAAAAACTCAGAGGTGCGAGCCAGGGATTCGAACCCGACCCTCTGCTTAAGACGGGTCAAACCTCAGCTAGTAATAGTTTGCTGAAAATGAAGAACTTAAACTCAATTTGCTTGAATAATATAGAATACGTTTTATCTCGTAACTAGCTTCTGCCCGCGACTTCTTCTGCATAGAATTACATAAAAGCCTTCCTCTTGAATCACTCTATCTATTTAAAAAACCGCATCAAAATCCGTTGTGTAGTTTTGAAGATATAAGCACACATAGGGACATAGGGACAGAGAAAGCGACTTTGTTTTATACTATGTAGTGATAATGCAGTCTTTGTGACGCAAACAAAGTTGCAAGCTAGCACTAAAATATTTTTGAAATTTTATTCTCAACTTCATGTAGTAAAAGCCTGTATATCAAGCTAATGTAAATGCATGACACAAAGAGTGCATTACTGTGCAACGAAGTTTAATGTTACAAGAAACTTTACTTAACGTGGATACACATGAAAGTTTACACGGCCAAGTGCGTGTCGCACACAGAATAACAAAACCAACCTTTAGGCGTTACTTGATTTAAAAAAAAACGAAATATGATTTTTCTTCAATATTTTTTTTTGCCTGCCGATTTTAGTGTCCTTCACATGATATTGTACACTTGCTAAGGATGATTATATGACATAAATTATATTTTCATTATGTCATAGAAAAAAAGTTGAAAAAAGCTGACTAAACTTTTCAGGTTTTTATTTATTTACTTCTACGTTACCGCTCCATTTTTTCACCTATAATACACCCACCAACAACCTTTAATGTATTTTTTTCAAAATTTTAGCAGTGGGAGAACATGGAGATACTCGTAACTTTACATAAAATACTTTACATACATTTCTTAGAACTGCTATAACATAAAAAGGAATGATAGAAACCTCTTTAGAGAAACGTGCATGACATATTAAATACTGGCCACTTACAATTCTTTAGGTTTAAGTAAAACAAATGAAAGAAACGGCTTCTTTTTTTTAATCAAAAACTATAAAGTTTAGGGTGCTCAAATATTGCACATTAATTACTAATGTAGAGCCACACCGTCCATAAAAATTAGAAGCCCGAACTCGAGGGGCGCAGAATCACTTAGCTTATCCTGGCACGGCCTATGTGTGATTTTCAAAGTGTTGTTTACAACTATACCTATAATGTAGTAGGCAAAATGATAACTACTAAATTCTTGTTCAAAAGTCTTGCTGTTGTTGTTTCAGATGGCAGAGTCTGTCATCAGGGCTTCGTATAACAGGTAAGCGTATTTTTTACCGACGAAAAAAAACTGAGGAGGCCATCAATTCGTCGCGTATATAGTATTTTTCCCTTGTGATTGTTTAATTATTTAATAGCTATTTTGTTTAGCTCTTATAGCCTGAAACACAGGATTTCCTAGTTCAGGCATATGAGTTGTTAACTTAGATTTATAAGGAAACTTTGTTCTTAGTTATAATTTTGTAAAACATTTATGAATAAATTATCTTTATCTTTGTCTTTATATTTTTTTAGCTTGTTCTTCGTACATAACCAAGTTACATTACCAGCACTGGTAAAACCGACGTTGGATGATTAATTTGGTTTAATTTATGTTTAGGTCTAAGGCGCGAACATGTTTATTTTACTTTAGAAATACTCTTTATTTTACCTTAGAATGTCCTAGTAACGTAACTTGGTTATGTTCGAAGAACAAGGCATTTTTAGGGTTCCGTACCTCAAAAGGAAAAAACGGAACCCTTATAGGATCACTTTGTTGTCCGTCTGTCCGTCCGTCCGTCCGTCTGTCAAGACCCTTTTTCTCAGTAACGCGTGGAGGTATGAAGCTGAAATTTATATCAATTACTCAGGTCTACTGTCCCTTGAAGCTGTGAAAAAATCAAACTTCTAAGCCAACGCAATCAAAAGATACAGCCGTTTATGCCGCAAATTTCCGCAAATTTTCAACTCTCAAGGGAATCAAAACCTACAAGGTAGTTCCCGTGAACGCAGAATCTTGAAATTTGGTATGAAGGTAGGTCTTATAGCACAGATTAAAGAATAATTGCGAAAACCGTAAATGTGTATGTATGTCTGTATATAGCAGTGACCAATATAAAGTAACCCCACACTGCGTACATTTTGCTTTGGAACAGGGCTCTGCTTACACTGGTTTTAGATATTTATAGATAATGATACGGAACCCTCGGTGCGCGAGTCCGACTCGCACTTGACCGGTTTTTCTTACGACAAATTATAACATAAAGGCGTGGTTGCCCCACTAGTTGGATCTATGGCCTTTCAACTCAAGCTGAGAGTCGTGGCTTAGGACCTGGGCTCACATCTCTGATATTTTCTAAATCAATGAAAGAAAGATAGAAATTTACCATGAGCTTTTCGGTGAAGGAAAACAGCTTGAAAAAACCTGAATACGCCTGCGAAGCAATTCAATGGTGTGTGTGAAGTTCCCAATCCGCACTGGGCCCCAGCAGTGGGACGTATATGGGTGGTTCCACAAAAGTTGGGTAACTTTGTGTTCCAGTGATTTTTATATAAATTTATATTAATTACCCAATATTTGAAATGCCTGGCAAATGAAATAACCGATTTTTTATTATGTCACTCAATTTTGCCTCACACATTTCTTTTTTTTATCAAAAAAAATGTCGTTTTCTCTCCTTAATATCAGTCCCTAGCCATGTCACATTTCTGAAATACTGCTTTCATTCGTCCGGTTTTAGTATGTCTAGATGATATTTGAACTTTATTTAACATAAACACAATAAAAATTACATTGTCTTATTTACCGAAAGGATTTAGTGAACAATATTAATTATTTTCATATGTTTTTATAAGAAAAAGTAGTGTCATCGATAATTAAAGTCAGGCCCTAGCCACTCGGTAATTTCAAAAATACGCGGAAACCGCACAAAACCAGCGTTTTAAAACTATTGCATTCTGAAGTGACGACGTGAAGTTAGCCATACACGTGGGCTGTTCCGCGTTGGCCATCTCCACATCAGCGCGGTCGGCGTTGACGCTGAGGAAACCTGCGCTGTGCCAGTCACTCTGTCAGGCCCTAGGTAAGTTATTTTATAGAAAGTTAATTAGATACTATTCTCTTTTGTTTTCGTGTATATGTGATTTGTTTGTTCTGATGTTATAGCTATCTACAAGTTTCGGTATTTCTTTTTAAGAGTAAACTAAGAGTGATTTAGTTCTGATTCGTCAGTCCCTAGACCATCAGGCCCTGGTCGTAAATGTGACTAGGGACTGATGCGACGGCTAGGGCCTGATGTTCATAACAGTTTAAATAGATTCGCTAATTGAAAATAGTTCTGTTTGTTGTAGAATATGGCGCCTCGAAAGAAAATACTGTCGTCTAATGAAGAAAAAGCAAAAAAAAAAATCAGAACAGGCAAAAAAACGCCTAGAAAAAATAAAAAGTGATCCAGTTTTATTAGCAGATTATTAATAAGATAAAAACATTTTTTTTCTTTATTGTTACATGGTGTTATGTTTTGTAAGATATAATAGTACAAAATATGTTTAGTTTTGTAATCTCAAGTAATTTAAAGTACTATTATTGTTGTTGGTAAGAAAGTATTTAAATATAAATACTTTACTAAAGACTGCTTTGTCTATAATTTGATTTAATTTTGCAATAAATATGTCAATTAATAAGATTATAGTAAGAATTACTAAATAAATGCTAATTATGTAAGATACACATGATTTTATTGTACTAACAATGTAAGGCGTCAGTCCCTATCACCAGTGGCGTAACTATAACGTCTGAGGCCCGCGGAAAATTCGTCAGATGGGGCTCCTTCCTCAATACAAAGAAGTTCATCAGCGTCCCTTCTGTGCTTTAAACCAAGCCAGTTGGGGGCCCCGTGGAGCTAGGGCCCCCTGGCATTTTGCCACTCCTGCCACCCTATAGTTACGCCACTGCCTATCATAGCCCGTCAGTCCCTAGAACACATATTTCAAAAAAATCCAATTTTCTCTTAAAATACCAAATAAAGTGACTGGCCTCTGTGGATACAAAAAGTAAACCATTATAGTAATGCATTTTACTAAAAAGTTTTCTAATTAGTATCTAATAACACCTATGGCAAAATTTGTCAGAAAGTTACCCAACTTTTGTGGAACCACCCATATATAGACTGGAGATGATTATAACATTCTGAACAGGCAGCTCCAGATTGTACCCGAGTAATTTTGTCAAAATCCGTTGGTTAATTTCTGCGTGAATGTTTGACAAACATCCATATAATTATGTATCCGCTGTTACAAACTTCCGCGTTTATAACATTACTAAGATAAGTTTGGAGAACGCTTACGTAAACTTACAAACAGTTGCTACAAAGTGCAGGCTAAAGAAGTAGAAGAAGTATCAGAAGTGAATGCTTAAGTCGGCGTAAGCGGTGCAAGCGAGATAAGCCGGGTTTACACAGACGGGCGAAACTCCCAACTCGAAACGCGGCCATGAGAAGGCACGGGACACACGGATAGTTAAATTAAAACCAGTGTTGTTATAGATATCCGTAACCGTAACCGAATCCGATATAAAAGTTTTGGATAGTTTCGGATAGGGCGGAGTTCTAAATACAACTTAGTAAATATGACACGTCGTGACAAGTTTTTGTTTTTGCGCGGCCGGCAGACCAGCCGCGCGCGCGTTTAGTCGTATTGCATTTCATTTTACAGTTCCTTAAAAATTTAATATCCGTAACCGAAACTATCGGATGATCCGCAATAATTTAATATCCATAACCGTAACCGAAACCGATATTATAGGTATTTTACCAATATCCATATCCATATCCAGATCCGAAATTATATATCCGTACCATACCTGATTAAAACGACTTGACTTGCGCATAAACTCGTAAAGTACAATCCGTGGAACATCTATTAAGCACAGGGGTCCGGTTTTTGAAAGCACATAAATGTGTAAGTACCACTCGAAAGTGGTGAAAAATAGTGCTGAATTTGAAATACGAGTGGCTTAGAAGACACAGCTCTCATTAATCTTGTGAACTAGTCAATACTTTGATTAGAGCTGTAGTTTAGAAGATATAAGCTGATTTATACCACTTTCGAGTGGTATTTTCACACATGGGCTTTCGAAAATCGGGCCCCTGGTTCTTGTCCGCGACTTCGTCAAGATAACGTCAGGGTGACATGCCTCCTATATCCACTAAGTCTTCAATTATTATCTTCCATGCTGGTCTGAGATTAAAGAAAAAACACAAAATTTACCACTTGCTTCTCTTCCCGCGCAGATGGTAAACACCAATTGAGGGAATAGGCGAAAGTCTTAGGAGTCATGTTATAGGCGATGCGGCTAGCAACCCATCGCTATTTTGATTTCCCTTCCCACCTATACGTCCTTAATCATGCTAAACGTTTTGTTACCTTAGGCTATGTCTACCCCTTAAGGGATAAAGACGTGATATACGGAGGTAAGCGCCCTTGCAGAGAACTTATAGATTAGAAATAAAAAAACCCTTTAGTGCACCTCTTAATTTATCTTTTCCATTTTATCCATTGACTTAAAATGAATAAATACAATCTAACTAGGCTATTCGGTCGTTAAAAGAGGTGCTATCTTGTTTGGTTCTGGTGTCCGTCTTAATGTCCGTATGTACCATTGTCCCAGTAAACTCCTACACATTGTTTGAAAAACTTACCCACACTGTGTTGTCCCCTAATGCGCCCCGCCGCAGTTCCAAATGATTTCAGTTTGAGCGTGTCGCTGTTGTGCTGTTCAGTTGTCGTGTTTATTTCTACGACTACAAACAGCTTATAAACTTGGAACTTATATGTAGTCTATATCTATACTAATATTATAAAGAGGAAAAATTTGATTGTTTGTTTGCATTGAACAGGCTCCGAAACTACTGGACCGATTTCAAAAAATCTTTTGCCGTTAGAAAGCTACATTATCACTGAGTGGCATAGGCTACTTTTTACCGCGGGAAAATACCATTTCCTACGGGAAAATTAATTTATCGCGAGCGAAGCTGCGGACGGAAGGCTAGTCTATACTAATATTATAAAGAGGAAAGATTTGATTGTTTGTTTGTTTGTTTGTTTGCCTTGAACAGGCTCCGAAACTACAGGACCGATTTCAAAAATTCTTTTGCCGTTAGAAAGCTACATTATCACTGAGTGACATAGGCTACTTTTTACCGCGGGAAAATACCTTTTCCTATGGGAAAATTAATTTATTGCGGGCGAAGCTGCGGACGGAAGGCTAGTGTCTTATAAATTGGTATACATTTGCACGGAGAATAACTAGCTTATTACTGTGGCTTATTAGTTGCACTCGTGTTTATTGTTTAACGACTACAAACGGCTTATAAACCGGAGCTTATTATGTAACAGTGACTTATATGAGTAGGTATAGAGTAAAGCAGGGAATGTCTATTTAGTTTTCGCGGATTTTTAGTTGCACTCCTGTTTATTTTGACGACTAAGTACAGAGACAAATAAAAAAAAAGACATTAAATATATGCACAAAGACGAACTTATCCCTATAAAGGATCTCCCTCCTAAATCCTTTGAGTAAATGAGAGGAGCATTAAGCGAGGGACCGACAAAGAGTGAGTTTAAAATATCCATATAGTGAAAGCCACAATAGAGCGTAGGTACATCTCAAAATACAACAAACAATTCAAACTACTTAATATTATTACACACATGCGTACATACACACTACATATAATATGAGTACACACATACAATATTTGAGGATATAGCTTATTAATTTGGATTATTTGTAATAGAGTCTTATAAGTTGTTTATAAACTTTAGCGGAGAATGGCTAGCTTATTACTGTGACTTATTACTTGTACTTGTGTTTAACGACTACTAACCTTATAAACTCGGAGCTTTACATTACAACCAATACAGTATATTCTACAAATATTCTGTATATTCTGTATTCACCACAAATCAGTAGGTACAACGAGATAACAAAAATAAAAAGACAAGGTTTTCAATACGCGGTCTTATCGCTTAAAAGCGTGCGTTGGTATTTTTTGTAGCAAATAATACAAATAATTATTGATACTGCCTTCCTTATGCACATACCAGAGGTTAATAAATAACTATGTAGAAACTAAAGTGATGAAAGTTCAACTCATTACAATTTTATACATACATACATATACACAAATCACGTCTTTATCCCTTACGGGGTAGACAGAGCCTAAGGTAACAAGACCTACATGCTACGTTTAGCAAGACACTGAGGGCGTAGAGGTGGAAAGTGGAATCAAAATAGTATTGGGCTGCTAGCCACATCGCCTATAACATGATTCCTATGATTTTCGCCCATTCCCTCGATGGATTTTTACCATTTGCGCGGGAAGAGAAGCAACTGGTACGTTCTATGTTTTTTCCAGCGTGGAAGTACCTACAATTTCATTCGTGCTTATTTTCAATCAATCAACGTCGTCTATAAACATTATTTTGAAAAAATAACGGTAGTCAAGTCGTTTTCGCAAACGTTCAAACATTTTCGTATGAAATTCTCAAAAGAGTGATGTATAATTTTGCATCATCACCATATTATGTGGGTACAATCAACCCTTGAGTTCAACGATCTCGGCTCAAATCACCGCCCTCATTACCGGCACAATCAGATGACGTCAGATCATTACCGGCCGAGACAATGGCGATGATTTTGACACTCACGAGTATGGGTTTGTTGTCATCGAATGCGTAGAGCTCTAAAGACTCATAAAAATATCATCCTATACTATCACTACATAGTATAAAATAAAGTCGCTTTTTCTGTCCTCATGTCCGTATGTGGGCTTATATCTTCAAAACTACACAACGGATTTTGATGCGGTTTTTTTAATAGATAGAGTGATTCAAGAAGAAGGTTTATATGTATAATACATGCATAATTTACTTTCCGAATTTGTGCGGAATCCTCGGGGCGCGAATCAAACTCGCACTTGACCGGTTTTTGTTCGTTAAAATGAACTAGTTCATTATGACACCCACTTGTAGTTCATAATGTAAGTAATGACACACCGACCCTGTTCTCCAGTCAAACTGACAGCCGGGTCACACAGGCATCACTTGGTGTGAACGGGTTCCATTTCCGCTCGATTTCCCGTTGTCTACGACAGACGTGTATGTTAATCTATATTAACGTGCTATTCATTGTTCCACACTAGCTATTTACCGCGACTTTGTCTCAACATATACCTAACCATACAATTTGGTGCAGGCGTTCGGAGATCATTGATAAGTGTCTGCAAAAAATTCGTTTATCGCTATCCTGCGGGAACTACGCAATTTTCCGGGATAGAAAGTAATCTTTGTGTTATTTCAGACTATAATCTATTAATGTTCCTAATTTCATCCAGATCTGTTCAGCCGTTCTGGCGTGAAAGAGTAACAAATATCCATACATCCATATACTCACAAACTTTCGCATTTATAATATTAATAGGATAGTTAGATACGTGATTCTAACAGTTTTTTAAATATTCTGTGCTACTAGGTGCATACATACATAAATCACGTCTTTATCCCTTACGGGGTAGACAGAGCCTCAGGTAACAAGACCTAAAGCCCACGTTTAGCATTATTGTTGGTGCATGGATGTAATAAAATAAGTTTCAATTCAGTACGAATCCTTTTAAATGTCAAATAACAACTCAACTATAACTCTCGACCGTAATCAACGGCCAAATTAATCTAGCAGACAGCTAAAGTTTGGGCAACGCTGGCGACTCGATAATTGCCCAAGTTTGAGAGCCACAGGCTTACGTAAATAACGTTGTAAGCAAGTTTATTTTGCGTTATTATGAATACACTTTAATAAGCCTTTGTGCTACGGCTTTCGAGTTCATAATTAACTAGCGGTTTCGCAGATCTATATTGTAGAAACTGTAAAATAAATACTTCAGTCATGATATAGTTGATTTCCACCAACTAACACAATAACTCTTTAAGCATTAATGCTATATTTTACTAGCTCTTGCCCGCGACTTCGTCCGCGCAGATAACGTCAGGGTGACGACATAATAAAAAGTATCCTAATCTTACTTCTAATATCTCCAAGAACATGTGTACAAAATTTCATGATGATCGGTTGAGTAGTTTTCGCGTGAAACCGTAACAAACAAACTTACATTCGCATTTCTAATATTAGTAGGATTGGATCAGGTGAACTTGGTTTCATCACCTTTATTGCGTGTCCGTTTTGATGAATAGAAAAATTTTGCTACACAGCGGTTAAAACCTGAACTGAGTCGGAATTGAATCACATTAAGACGTCATGGTAAGGCCCCTGGACTATAGTTGGGTAGATTTACCGTAACTTAAAAAATTACATTTGAATTAGCTATCCCTTACGGGGCAGAGAGAATCTAAGGTAACAAGATCAAAAGGTCACGTTTAGCATGATTTTGGGCGTATAGATGGAAAGGGGAAACAAAACGTTTATGAATAAATTATCTTTATCTTTATCTCTTTAAAAAAAAAATAGTGATGGGTGCTATAGACCGACCGCTTAAATGAGTCCTCGCCCGCGCGGTGCAGGGGCGCGGGGTGGGACGACAAAGGGGGCCGAGAGGTGCGGGCGGCAGGCGCACCACCCGCCCGCACCTCCCTCGGTCCCCGCGGTCGTCCTACCCCGCGCCCCTGTGCCGCGCGTCTATAGCTGCATCGTCTATAGCATACTTCCATGCTGGTCTGGGAGCAAAGGAAAAACATAGAATGTACCAGTTGCTTCTCTTCCCGCGCAAATGGTGAAAACCCATCGAGGGAATGGGCGAAAATCATAGGAATCATGTTATAGGCGATGCGGCTAGCAACTATCACTATTTTGATTCCACTTTCCACCTCTACGCCCTCAGTGTCTTGCTAAACGTGGCCTGTAGGTCTTGTTACCTTAGGCTCTGTCTACCCCGTAAGGGATAAAGACGTGATTTGTGTATGTGTATGTATGTGTGTTTATAGCATGATTGTTACGATTTTCGCCGACTCATCTCGATCTCGATCTCAGATGTCGACCATCGGCTTGCGATCGTCTTAGGCGAATACTTAACACGTAAACCCAGTAAAATGGGTGTCTATTCTAGCTCTGGAAACATTTGGCGTACGATAAGAGCCAAGGGATTTGCTTTTTAAATGTCTCCCGATTGAGAATCCCGGCTTACGCAGATATATGGCGCGGATTTCGCTGGAGCGCGGGTTACCGGGGTTTACTATTTGGTGGGGTAGGGTTTTGTGCGAAATTTTGATTTACTACTGCATTTAGATCATTCATCCTACTAATATTATAAATGTGAAAGTTTGTAAGTATGAAAGAAAAGAAAGAAAGAAAGAAGACATTTATTCCTTTTTGCAAGACACACAAATATAAGATAATATACACAATTTTATAGAAAATAAACAAGTTAAACCAAAAAACAAAGACATTATGGATTAGTATGGATGTTTGGATGTTTGTTACTTTTTCACGCGAGAACGGTTGGACAAATCTGGATGAAATTTGGAACATAGATAGATTATAGTCTGGAATAACACACAGGCTACTTTTTATCTCGGAATCTTGTAATAACTTTGAGATCTATTTTATGAGCAGTCGTGAATTGGCCACGAAACGATACGTCAAAATGGGTAATATTACACTTAAACTAGGTAATAAATACTGGTACTCTATTCATAAAGGCATATTTTTTTCATAAAAAACTAACTTTTAATTAAAAAACCATTTATTGTGAGCCTCGGTGTGCTGGTGAATATCTGGGACGTTAAAAATAAAAATAAAAACAGCCACATTTCTAACACTTCCTAACTTTCTTACATTTTCTTCCACGCTGGTCTGGGAGCAAAAAAAAAATTTAGAATGTACCAGTTGCTTCTCTTCCCGCGCAGATAGCAAAAGCCCATCGAGAGATTGGGCGAAAATTATAAGAATCATGTTATATGCGGCTAGCAACCCATCACTATTTTGATTCCATTTTCCATCTATATATACGCCCACAATCTTGCTAAATGTGGCCTGTAGGTCTTGTCACCTTAGACTCTTGTCTACCTCGTAAGGGATACAAACGTGATTTGTGTATGTGTGTATGTATGTACAAGAAAGCGATTTAATGATCACAAACCGAGATTCCAAATTCCAATAACAGGTTTTTTTGCACTAGTGTCTTTGTTCTGTTGGATGAGAGAGATGTAAATGTAATTTACGTGTTAATACATAGTATATTTTAGGTATATTTATTAAATTGTCTACCTGAGTTTGACGGCCGCAAACAAGATCCTTTGTACAGAACAGCTTAATTTCAGGAGTTAATATTTGCATTGTACCCGAGGACCATGGGGATATAAATTTCGTAATATTATTAAATTAAAACTGAAAGTATAGGTATCAACGAGTAACTTCTATGAGTTATTTTAAAATACCTACCTATTTAAAAAACATAGAATGTACCAGTTGCTTCCCGCGCAGATGGTAAAAGCGCATTGAGGAAATCGGCCAAAATCATGTTATAGGCGTTGCAGTAACAATCCATCACTATTTTGATTCCCCTTACCTATACTCTCACAATCATGCTAAACGTTGCATTTTAGTTTTAGGTCTAGATCTTGATACCTTAGGCTCTGTTCACCCCGTAAGGGATAAAGACTTCTTTTGTGTTTTGTTTAAATAACACGTTATTTGTTTTTTATTTACAGTGTCCAGCGCTTAGATACATAAAAGGTCATAAAATACCTAACATAAGAATAGCCTTAATTAAGGCTCGCGTGGAACTTTTAATTGGCAAAGTTCTGGGTGTGGCGGTTAGGCCGAGGGTCGGTATATAGTTGATGTTGAATGTTAAGAAAATAGTTTGGCTGTTGTTAAGGTTTAATGGCGGATGGATTTAATGTTACCAAATAGTTAGATTCCATGTTTAATTTGTTAATGAATGTGAAAAAGTTATAGCTATAAAAATTCATTAATTAAAAAAATACAACAGTAGGACCTTGTTGTTACAGGTATATCCCGATCGCTACTACCTTCTTAATCACTGTTCCTGCCGCCAAGCAGCATTGGTTGAGCTGAGTTACTTCTGAGCCCCCAAGAGCCCGATTTTTGAAAGCACTTGTGTGTAAATACCACTCGAAAGTGGTGAAAAATTGTGCTGAATTTTAAAAACGGGTAGCTTAGAAGATACTTACGGCTCTCATGAATCTTGTGACCTAGTCAAAAATTTGATTAGAGCTGTAGTTTTGAAGATATAAACAGATTTATACCACTTTCGAATGTTGCTTTCAAAAATCAGGCCCTAGTGCAAGTTTTCACGCAAAAACATAACGAGATATACGGAAAAATTGGCAGCGCCACTTGCCAATCGAAATGGCAACTAACTGAGGCCTTACCATGACGTCTTAAGGGGCCATTCATAAATTGCGTCACACGTTAATGGGGGGGGGGGGGGGGGGGGGGGGGAAGGTGACAAAGTGCAGACAAGGGGCAGGGGGGTCAAAAGTTTTGTAACGCACGAATACTAAGGTTAAGTTCCATCCGAATCGCTACCACCATCTTACTCGCTCATCGTGCCGCTAAGTAGCAGTGCTTGCACTGCTGTGTTCCGGTGCGGAGAGTAAGACAGCCGGGGAAATTACGGGCACAAGAGGCATTTCATCTTAATCCTCTAGGTTGGCAACGCATCTGCAATCCCTCCGGGGTTGCGGGTGTCTATGGGCAGTGGTGATCACTTACCATCAGGTGACCCACTTGCTCGTTTGCCTTCCTATTCACATAAAAAAAAAAAAAAAAAAAAATACTAAAGCACGAAATTTTTATATGAAAAAAATATTTAATAAGAACTAGCTGTTGCCCGCAACTTCGTCTGCATAGAATTCGTTTATCGCTATCCCGCAGGAATTACGCAATCCGTTCTTAGAGGATGCCTACGTCATAGTAGCTTTATGCATGCAAAGTCTCAGCCCGATCGGTTTAAAATTGACAAAGTTTCATACAAACTATCATCCCCTATTTTATCCCTTTGGGGGTAGAATTGATCAAAATCCTTTCTTAGCGGATGCCTACGTCATAACATCTACCTGCATGCCAAATTTCAGCTCGATCCGTCCAGTGGTTTGGGCTGTGCGTTGATAGATCACTATGTCAGTCAGTCAGTCAGTCACCTTTGAGTTGTATATATATTTAGATAAGGGACACAGTTATGCAGCCATAGCTCTGTCCCTTACGCTGAATAGAACTTGGCACGCTGTTCAAGTATGAGGACAAAATGGCGACTAATAAAAAGGAAAGATTTAGTGATAATTTGTATTGTTCAGTCGTTACAAATAAAACGAAATAATGAGACACTTAAATACTAATACATTTCTGCCGTGTCATGCCTATGTCAGTTAACTTGAGATACATGAGATATGCGTAACAAGTCTGAATCGTATTTTTTTGGGTGTCTTTACCTACCAACAAAACATTTTTTTAAATTTTGCTTACCAATTCCTTGTACGAGTCTATCTCAATAGTCGTGTAACTCAGTTTTGGCCACAGCCAATATGGCTATATACTGTATCTAGTAGTTACACGACTTAGGTGCGACAGGCCTTCTGCTATGCTGCCGTGTCATGCCTATGTCATGTAACTCTAAAAGCATAGTTTTGAGTAAAATCTGTTTAAAGTTTTTTTCGTAATTCGTAGTTTATTTTAAAATCAAGCAGCAAAATAAAAATAAAAATACGCAAATAGATTTGTGTTAGGCTTATGCATATTATGTAATATCTAGATTATTCGTGTTTTGTATATTGTATAAGTTATAGGCTATAAAGGAGTTAGGCATAACAGGTTCACCGTACAGTCTGTTTTGCGATGCCCTGTATCTCAAGATACATGACTTAGGCGTAACACGTTAAATATAAATATTTCTCTCGGTTGTCTACCAGTTTACTTATATAGTCGTAATTATACCATAAGGCTATATAATTATGTACCATGATAAAAACTTTTAGTAAATAGGATAAATAAAGGAAAAAACACCCCAAAAATAAAATTAAAACAACTGTAAATCTCTATATTTATGTTGAACAATCTTATTAAAACAGTTGTTTTTGGGGTGTTTTTTTCTTTATTTATCCTTTTTACTAAAAGTTTTTATCATGGTACATAATTATATAGCCTTATGGTATAATTACGACTATATAAGTAAACTGGAAGACAACCGAGAGAAATATTTATATTTAACTTGTTACGCCTAAGTCATGTATCTTGAGATACAGGGCACCGCAAAACAGACTTTGTATGGTGAACCTGTTATGCCTAACTCCTTTATAGCCTATAACTTATATAATATACAAAACACGAATAATCTAGGTATTACATAATATGCATAAGCCTAACACAAATCTATTTGAGTATTTTGATTTTTATTTTTGCTGCTTGATTTCAAAATAAACTACGAATTACGAAAAAAACTTTAAACCGATTTTACTCAAAACTATGCTTTTAGAGTTACATGACATAGGCAGGACACGGCAGATTTGCTTTTATAGCTGTTTGATAATGCCACCTGTCGGTGATATTCCAAACTACTATACAAATCAATAAAGTTTTCCTATGCATGTTTAACAGCTTAGAAATTCATATAGCATCAACACAGGTGGCGTTATAGCGACCTCTATTTGACACAGTTTGGAACTAATTAAGAGGATCGATAAATAGTTAAGTAATTTGATTAAGAGTATTTCCTAGTACCACGACAGATGGCTCTGATGTTAATTCCTTAACACACGCATTAAGCGATTTTGGTAACCCCATATCCGATTTTGCAAAGACGATAATTCGACAGTAACTCACTCTATTGTTTTGTAGTCTTGAATAAAGAGTATTTTGTATCGTATTGTATTTTGATACCCCTTCCACCTATACGCCCACAATCATGCTAAACGTGGCCTTTAGGTCTTGTTACCTTAGCTTCTGTCTACTCCGTAAGGGATAAAGACGTGATTTGTGCGTTTCTTCCATGCTGGTTGGGAGCAAAGAAAAACATAGAATGTACCAATTGCTTCTCTACCCGCGCAGATGGTAAAAGCCCATCAAAGGGATTGGCGAAAATCATAGGAATTATGTTATAGGCGATGTCTGAGACTAGCAACCCATCACTATTTTGATTCCTTTTTCCACCTGTACGCGTACAATCATGCTAAACGTGGCCTTAAGGTCTTGTTACCTTAGGCTCTGTCTACCCCGTAAGGGATAAGGACGTGATTTGTGTGTGAATGTATATGTGTTGTGTGTGTACGTACCAACAGTGCTTTTTCACGTAACACCAACGTGCGACGTATTTTCACCACGGCAAAATGCCTTTATTTCCTATCTTTGTTCATACACTTTTATGTCGACTAGGCAAGTGGGCCTGATCAATGACTGTGAAAAAATATAGTTTGCACAACTCATCGGCCCATTCTATCCCGACACTTCAGACTTGTTCGTACACATACGACTGTATCAGCGAATGAGGTATTATTTAATGGAAAATAGAGCCTTATTACCATGACGTCTTAATGCGATTCAATTCAGACTCAGTTGTACGCTTATTACCTAACTCGCTCGCAATCGCCATCGCTTTCATTTTGACAGTTCATGTATGGGTTGATAATTGGCATCGGAATCAGCTAGCTGTCACATTCATACAAGAACTGTCAAAATGAACACGATGGCGATTGCGAGCGAGTTAGGTAATAAGCCTAGGTTTTAGCTGTCATTTTTAGTAAGGAAACATTTACAGGGCTATTAGTTACAAACTAACCCAAGCACATTGCTGGAATATTCCAGAACAATTTTAATCTCAGCCGCCGCACTACAAAGGAAGTGAGCTTTGTACGCCACGGGAAAAGTAAAGCTATGGCTGGGAATCGAACCCGGATCCTCGTAATTCCGTGACGGGTACTATACCCCTACACCACCCATAATCTGTTACTAGCTGTCACGTAACCTTGTTACTTTGCGATTTTTTGTCACCAAGCGTCATCTGTTTGTCTTGTGTGTCTGTCCGACACAATTACAAACTCCCGTGGAACATCTACTGCTCACCAGGGACGAGAGAAGGCGCTGTTTTTTAAATGATAGGTACTATCAAATAAATCAAGAATTTTGAGTTGAATGTTGGTCATGTATCGATGACATTGGCGTGAGAGCCGTGTCATTGACTGTCACGACTGTATGGCAAGGGCGGTTAAGTTTTACTTGCCTGCATTGCACGGTCTCATCGTCTAAGGGAAGACGGATCCAGCGTACGGGCCCTCCCCTTCTTGGCGCGGTCCTGGTGGAAGCTGGGGCCGCTAGGGGGGCGTTTGTGGTGAAATCCTAGTGGCATCCCACTGCGTCCCCGTCACACCGGATTGAGGCAACGCAGGAGAGTTTTTAGTTTGGGTATACCCCTCCGGGGGGGGGGGGGGGGTCCCAGATACCCCTAGACATACCCGTGCCTAGGGCTTACATAAAGATTTCCTCTCCGTTAAAAAAGGGCGGTTAAGAGGTTACCAGACCTTGTATACGTAAGTACAGTTTGACAACAAAAATAATGCTCCACGATGTACCTGCGCAGTAGACCAATTTTAGTAGCGCGGGAAACTCTGGCGCTGTTATTGGTCGATCGATTTCGTACCAACAATGGCAAAATCGTGTAAGCGGGACAGAGCTAAGAATGCAAAGCAAGCAATACTCTGCCAGTTGCGCTTGCAAATAAAGTTCAATATAGATTATTTACACGTTCGGCTACCATCGGAAACTGGTCTGCGCTTCTCTGCGCAAACGAATACTGCCGATGCGCATTATATTTGTTGTCAAACTGTAATACAAATCATACGAATGCCTCGCAGGCGTATTGCATCGAACATGGCTTTTCCGTCCATCCCAATTTAGGATCGGCACTTGCTATACAAAAAAAGGTTCGTCCGAGAGTATTTTCCTTGTTATTTGTTTTCTACCAAGTCAATTTGGTAGTTCAAAGTTACCTTATTTCCTCTGGGAACACTGGGAGCCAGCAGAAGCCAGAAAATTGATTTCGAAAAAAAGTTGGTCTGCTCGGACTTCGAGTTGTATTCACAAATCAGTCTTTATCCCTTACGGAGTAGACAGAGCCTAAGGTACTATCAAATGAATCAAGAAATTTTTATTTCTTGATTTTTATGTTTTACTTTTTCGGTTTTACCGTTAGAAATTAAATTTCTAAATGTCAGTGAAAATTATAACACATAGAAAAATCCGAAAAGTAAAGCTATGGCCGAGAATCGAAAAACAGCTGTCATTTGAAAAACAGCGTCTTCTCTCGTCCTTGGTGAGCAGTAGATGTTCCATGGGAGTTTGTAATTGTGTCGTACAGACACATCATTCAAACAGATGATGCTTAGCGACAAAAATTCGCATAGTAACAATAAGGTCACGTGACAGTTAGTAACAGGTAGAAAAATTCGGAGACTACCCACCTGCTATGGGTGGTGTAGGGGTATAGCACGCGTCACGGAATGACGAGGACCCGGGTTCGATTCTCGGCCATAGCTTTACTTTTCGGATTTTTCTATGTGTTATAATTTTCACTGACATTTAGAAATTTAGAGCCTAAGGTAACTAGACCTAAAGGCTACGCTTAACATGACTGTGGGCGTATAGGTGGAAAGGGGAATCAAAATAGTGATGAAATGATGATGAGTGTGAAATCAAAAGACCCAAAGGCCTTAGCATAGGTGGGCGCATAAGTAGAAGTGGAAAGGGGAATCAAAATAGTGATGCGCTAGCCTCATCGCCTATAATGTGATTCCTAAGATTTTCGCCCGTTCCCTCGATGGGATTTAACCATCTACGCGGGAAGAGGAGCAACAGGTACATTCTATGTTTGTTCTTTACTCCCAGACCAGGAAGAATTTGTTTCATACATTTTGAAAATACGAAGACATTTTGTAAGCGGCTCCAGTTGTAACGCTGTTTTTTGCTGAATTGGCCGGTCTCTTCTACATATACTTGTTACATAATTCATCTTGTAATTCCATTTCCTTGCTTCAGTTATTCGTTACCTTGTAATTAAACAATGCTGGATGCAGCGGAAAGGCGTCGGTACGAGTGGTTTCTCGTAAATTCCCGGGACATGAGACGTCGCCAAATACCGCGTAATTAGTGAAATTTACACACGGCGGAGCCAGGAAACGGGACTCGAGTTATCACGTCACACTAATACTACAAGCCGAAAGTTTGTGTGTGTGTACGTTTGTTAGTTCTTCACGCGCAAACGGTTGAACGGATTCGGATAGAATTTGGAACGGAATTTCTTCCATGCTGGCCTGGGAGTAAAGAAAATCGTAGAATTTACCAGGTTGCTGTGCATCGAGGGAATGCGCGAATGTCTTAGGAATCATGTTATAGGCGATGCAACCCATCACTATTTTGATTTCGCTTTCCACCTATACGCCCTTAATCATGCTAAACGTGGCTTTTTTACCTTAGGCTCTGTCTACCACGTAAGGGATAAAGACGATATATAATAATATGTTGAGCTCAGCCTACGAGGCGCGCGGGAGGACGTCACTGTTGCGCTTGCGACACAACTGGCTGCGCGGGCGCAGCACGGGACTCGCCTACCGAACACCACCGGCGTCGGACAGCCTCCGAATTTAATATTAAGATTCGTTAGACGGCTTATTAAACCAGCCTATAAATTTACAGTCCACGATTTTTATTTAAAGTCCCGTAGGACCCTAACACATACGAGTATATCCTTGCCTTGTCCATTGCACAAAATCGTATCTTCCACTCATAACCAGCCTACATAAAACATTACTAACAATCTAGCAACAGAAGAGCGACAAAATGGCGTCATAAAGCGTGAATTTAGAGCACAATATGGCGCTAGCGCATATTGGCGCAAATTTAAGGCAATACGGCTAGTATCATGGAGGAAATAACCTAATAGAGAGGAAATGTCATATAATTCATCACTACATGGTATAAAACAAAGTCGCTTTCCGCTGTCTGCCTCTTTCTATGTATGCTTAGATATTTAAAACTACGGGTTTGCGGGTGGTAGGGCCTTGTGCAAGGTCCGTCCGGATCGCTACCACACCATCTTACTCGCTAATCCTGCCGCTAAGTAGCAGTGCTTGCACTGCTGTGTTCCGGTGTGGAGAGTAAGACAGCCGGGGAAATTACGGGCACAAGAGGCATTGCATCTTAGTCCTCTAGGTTGGCAACGCATCTGCAATCCCTCCGGGGTTGCGGGTGTCTATGGGCCGTGGTGATCACTTACCATCAGGTGACCCACTTGCTCGTTTGCCTTCCTATTCATATAAAAAAAAAAAAAAAAAAACTACGCAACGGATTTTGATGCGGTTTTTTTTAATAGATAGTGATTCAAATAATACATGCATAAAATGGTAGAGAAACACTGATTGCACCCGTGTGAAGCCGGGGCGGGTTGCCAGTTATGAAATAAAATCAAGCCAAGCTGAAATTAGTGATTAAGGGGTAATGGGGGTGACTTAGCCAAGAATTAAAATAGAAAATTAAAATGAAACAACATCTTAAGCGCAATCGTCTCATAGCAAAATCTAGTTAGGCTCTCATTTGAGATCAGTAATTGTCACATTAATATTCAACTTTAGGAAATATAAAAGTTAAAAAATTAACTGTTTTGGCTCTAATTGCACTGAGGTAAGGGCAATTGAGGTCACCTTGTGGGCAATGAGGATCATACAAAAATCTAAGACAAATTGCATCATCCATGCTAGTCTGGGAGTAAAGAAAAAACACAGAACGTACCAGTTGCTTCTCTACCCGCGCACACAAATCACTTCTTTATCCCTTACGGGGTAGACAGAGCCTAAGGTAACAAGACCTACAGGCCACGTTTCGCAAGATTGTGGGCGTATAGGTGGAAAAAGGAATCAAAATAGTGATGGGTTGCTAGCCGCATCGCCTATAACATAATTCCTAAGAATTACGCCCATCGGGCTTTTACCATCTGCGCGGGACGAGAAGCAACGGGTACATTCTATGTTTTTCCTTTGCTCCCATACCAGCATGGAAGTACGAGTAAAGGCGTAAAAAAATCAGATTCAGGTCAATCAATAATTATAAATATTTATCGTTTATTTTATGTCCATGAAAATTTATCTACTCTCATTTCCTAGGCCGTCGCCGGCGCGGCGCGAGCGCAGTGACACCGGGGGAACAGCGGGGCGGGGACGCCCGTAAACGCATTTCTAGTGCTTGTAGTTTTGAAGAGGTGACCATCATTGCCCACTGACTCCCATCACCCGGTCTTCCCCTGTACTCTGATTAGCCGAAGGTCATACAGGTCACAAGCGTTGATCAAGCAGTTGCTGTGATCGATATGGATGGTTTGTCATCGTGTGGCATAGTGAGTGAAACTCAATTATTAAAAAAAAACTCAAAACGTAAATGTGCAATGGAATCAAAACGTAAATTATGCAATGGGAATTCATATCACTACAAATGACTTCATTATGTTTCAATGGCGTTAGTGGAAATATGTACACTGATGTGGTTGCTCTAGTGACAGACGGTTCTGGCTGAAAATCAGTGCTGCAGGTGTCTAACACCTCAGCGTAATGCTGAGCCAGCAACCGTTACACTTTTGCGAAGACACCCAACACTGATGATCTATTTTCATGACTGTAATTTGTTTCTTTCTTTTCTGTAAAATTGTGTGTAAGCTTTTATATTTGTGTGTCTTTCAAAAAGGAATATAGAAAGAAAGAGAGAAAAAGTTTATTGTGGCAATCACAAAAGTAGTTAAAAAAAAACAAAAAACATTATAAGCTACTTAAAAATTAATTGCCACAAAATGGTCCCAACTCAGGATTTGCTGGCCTTACAGCCCTCTTCCTTCTTTATTTATTTATTTATATCTTCCTTTCTACAATTGGATAGCCTTTATTGCCACTCTATTTGGTTATATCGTCTATAGCACTAGCACTTACGTAGCACATGGTGCTAGCGCTTATTGCCCGCTAGCGTAACGGCCCGCTGCTGCCATCTCTCAAATTGTCACTTTACAAGCGTACCTTAACAAGCGGCGGTCCACTGCGGGCCGATAAAACGGGCTGAGGGTTGCTCTCGCTCTTCATTTTTTAATCCCTGACTCAAAAAAGAACGGTGTTATAAGCTTGACGTTGATGTCTGCGTGTGTCTGTAACATCGGAGCTCTCAAGCAGATGGACCATTTGGATGAGGTTTTTCCTCCAAAAAACAGTTTCCTAGTGGTGGTTTTTAGCCATGTTTGGTAAAAATCGGTCCAGACGTTTGACTTGTATCAGCTCTTTGCCGAAATGACATAAGGCATTTTTGGAATAAAGTTTATTTATTTTTTATTTAGGTATGATTACTCGATTAATGCGTGGTTTTCTTTTTAATTTAATCTTATTAAAGGATTTAAGCTAGCTCGAAAAATCGCTAGACTTACGTGGCTGTGGGCAGGCCACATCGCCCGTAGGACTGACGGCCGATGGGGCCGAAAGGTTCTCGAGTGGCGTCCGCGGACCGAAAGACGCGGTGTAGGTAGGCCTCCAACAAGATGGAGCGACGACCTGGTGAGGGTAGCGGGAACGCATTGGATGCGGATGGCGCAGGGCCGATCTGTTTGGCGCCGCGGGGGAGGCCTATGTTCAGCAGTGGACGTCTTTCGGCTGACATGATGATGATGATGATGATGAAAGGATTTAACTTAAGAATAATTGCATAATTTCCACCAAACGGCACGAATCGAAATCGGAACGGATTTTAGAATCTTTAAACGAAATAATCATGTACAGTATTTAAATACAGAAGCTTGACCGCGGACTTAGCTTTAGCTAACTTAACTTTAGCTTTTACTTCCTTTTATTTTTTATTTTTGGTCTTGCTCAGTGCCTTGTCATGTCGTCAATATAAAGCAACATTTACAGGATTGTTCAATCAAAGTGTCCCACCTGCTGACTTATTTCAAGAAATTTTAAGACGACTTAATTGCATTTTACAATATTCTATTCGTGCACTTATTATGTCCGTCAGTGCACAAGGTTCGTTACAGAAGGCGTTTCGGTGTTTTTCCGCGCCTCAATTTGGGCCCTTTGTCCTTCCTGTAAGTGATGGCAACAGCCCTTTGTCTAGGACATGCGGACGTGTTATTTAAACAAAACGTTTATTGTGTGGCTTTGACTGCTACCTACCTTCTTATGGTGTCCGATCGTTTTAACGACAAATGTTTGTCAAATGTATCGTTTGATAAACAATTTCTTGCAACCCTTCAAACTCGATGTACACATGAAAGCGACGATTAAATGACTTATGACTTATGACTCGATTTTTATTGGTTATTTGTTAGGTTAGGTTACGGTAACAACCGGACCCTATTTCTAAGACTTCGCTGTCCGTCCGTCTGTCTGTCTGTCTGTCTGTCTGTCTGTCTGTCTGTCTGTCTGTCTGTCTGTCTGTCTGTCTGTCTGTCTGTCTATCTGTCTGTCTGTCACCAGTTTATCTCATGTTTCGTGATAGCTAGACAGTTGAAATTTCCACATAAATATGATGTCGGTATAACAACAAATACTAAATCAGAACATGTTAATAATAATAATAAATAATAAATATCTTGACCCAGCCCCAAACTAAGCAAAGCTTGTTGTTGCGGACTCTTTGTAGATTTATAATGAATTTTACTAAACGTCTAATTTTTGAAAGCAAGTTTTGTTTTCTAATGTCTGTTGGTTAAAAGTCATCTCAAATACAGCAAGCCTAAATTCTTCAAGAGTTTTATTTCCAACAAGTGGCGACCGTGAACATGGATAGATTAAAAAAGGAGAGAACAGTGGCGCGCTGCTTATTTACAAAAGCTAAAAATGTATTAGAAGAAAAACTGCGCGACTGCGACATCGACGACGCGACTTCCGCCTTCGGGCTCCTCGAACATAAAGCAGAACAGCTGTTCGGCGTCGACGAGCGCATTAAAGAACAGTGGCTTAATTCCGAGGATGATATAGACGAAGAAGCATTCTTGCAGGATAGTGCGACTAGTGATAATTACCGCTATGACTGGGAGCGTATGAAAGTAATGTATGATAAAGCTCTCCAGAAGTACGGACACATAAAGAGGTCAAGCGAATCCAACGGAAGCCAAATGTCAAACGATACGGTGAAATCGCAGCAGCCGGCCAAGTCAACGTGCAGCTCTAACTGTCAGTCAAGGAGATTTCGTTTACCAAAAATCGAATTACGCAAGTTCGATGGAAATTTAAAAAATTGGATCGGTTTTTGGGGGCAGTTTCGAAAAATTGACAGCGACGAGACTATTGACGACGAGGATAAATTTCAATATCTATACCAGTGCACTGTTTCAGAATCTCCAGCTCGAGAACTTATCGATAGCTTCCCTCCCTCAGGGGCTAACTACAGGAAGGCGATCGAGCAGTTGAAGTCCAGGTTTGCCCGCGATGACTTGCTAATTGAAGTATACGTACGTGAGCTCCTCACTTTAGTACTTGCTGAAGCTAAAGGTAATACTTTGCATAATCTAGGCCACTTATACGACAAGTTAAATACGCAATTACAAGCGTTACAGAGTTTAGGCGTAACGATGGATAAATACGCAGCTTTACTATTCCCATTAGTTGAGTCCGCCCTGCCCGAATCTGTACTTCGTGCCTGGGAGAGATCTCAAACTCAAGGAGTGAAGACTGAAGACCATCTCAGCCAGCTCATGACGTTTCTGAAATGCGAAGTGGAGACGGAGGAACGTATCCAGCTCGCCCGCAGCGGTTTGTCTTCGGGTGATAATTTAGTTGGTGCTCCTGCTCAACCCACCGCAGCTTGCCTGGTATCCACAGAAGACCCGGCAGGTAAGAAGTCTTGTATTTGGTGTGATAAAACCACTCATAGCAGTTTGGAATGCTATAAGGCTAGTAAAATGTCGTATGAGGAAAGGAAAGAGTTACTAGAGAAGAAAAGAGGTTGCATAATATGTCTAAGGACGGGGCATAATTATAAAATATGTAAGAACTTTTCGAAGTGCCTTATTTGCCATAAACGTCACTCAATTTTAATGTGTCCTGACACTAAGACAAATAAAAGTGAAGAACCTGTCAACGTCAGTTCACTAAAAATAAATAACAATGTGTCACAAAACAAAGGCAATAAAACTACGTTACTCCAAACGGTTATAATAAAAATCGTGAATGGTGATAAATGCGTAAAAATTCGAGCCTTTATAGACACTGGTTCACAGAGGTCATATATACGTCGCGATATAATTAAAGAATTAAGTCTGAAGTCGGTGAGTACTGAATCTTTATCTCATTGTCTTTTTGGTGGCATCGAAACTAAACGGCAGCAATATAAATGCTACGAATTTTGTGTCAGCAGCCTGGATGATGAATTTAAACTAAACATGACGGCTCTCGATAAGACTATAATTTGCGGACATATTCCTCGTGTGCCTAATAACAACAATGCCATTTTGTCGCAGTTGGAGAAGCATAATATCGCTCTGAGCGACGTCAGCGAGGACGCGACGCCAGAAATTGGACTGTTAATCGGCGCGGACTACGCTGGCTTATTGCTCACAGGGAGTCTCTTACAACTAAACGACAATTTAATTGCGATCAAAACTAAATTCGGATGGACACTCCAAGGACCCATCATGAACGTATGTAGCACAGTTACGAATGTGGTGTCAGTAAACTTTCAATTGACGGATTTAAGGGATCTAGAGTCAATCGGAACTAAAGACCCAGCCGAAATTGCGAGCAAAACCAAGGCGGACTCTATAATAAACATGGAGGGGCGTCACGAGGTGGAATTACCTTGGAAATCAGTCAAATCCACAATATCCAAATGTATTACCTACAAACGCCAATCAGCAAAGCACGCCGAAGCACCAGCAGCGCCGCTACCTAGAGATAGAGTGAAGTCTGCGGCTGCGTACAAAGTCACAAAAACTGACTTAGCTGGGCCGTTATTTTTGCTGTCTGGAGGGAAGGTCTGGATAGTTTTGTTTACCTGTGCGTTTTACCAAACCACACATTTGGAACTAAGGTTGGACAGTCGGCTAAAATACCTGCGCAAGAGGGGTAGAGAGAAGGGCACTCTTTTAAGGGTGAGCGATGTTGTTACAGTAGAGCGTATTAAGTGGCCTTTAGGATTAATTCTGAAGATCTACTCGGGAAGAGATACTAATTCTCGAGTGGCAAAAGTTCAGACCATGGACAACGCATATACAAGACCGCATCAACGCGTATACCCTAGAGATCGCGACCAGCACAGCAGTGCTCAGTGGTTTGTGGCTTTCGCCCCAAAGGCGGGAGGATGTTGCGGACTCTTTGTAGATTTATAATGAATTTTACTAAACGTCTAATTTTTGAAAGCAAGTTTTGTTTTCTAATGTCTGTTGGTTAAAAGTCATCTCAAATACAGCAAGCCTAAATTCTTCAAGAGTTTTATTTCCAACACTTGTACTATGGGTACCAGGCAACGGATAAACATACTTATATGATGTAGATAAATACATAATTAAATACGTACAACATCCATGACTCGGGCACAAACATTCGTATTCATCATACAACTGTCTACCCCTACCGGGATTCGAACCCGGGACCTCTAGCTTCATAGTCAGGGTCACTAACCACTAGGCTATCCGGTCGTCGAATGTATGTTTGTCTATGCAAGAAATCAATATAAAATGATCTCACACTGCTTGCATTTTGCTTATGGTAGGGCTCTACTAACACTGGATTCCATATCAACTTGCCAAGTTTGTACGGAACGCTCGGTGCGCGAGTACGACTCTTGACCGGTTTTTTCATTACACTCAGTAATTTCTTCTTTGCTCTAAACACATTTCACGTCAGCAAATCATAATAAACAAAATAGGGACAAAAAGCAAAGACAAACGAAATACTTAGGGACCACTGACCTGTCTAAAACGCTACGAGCACAATAAAATTAGGGACCAGGAACCGCTCGACAGGTTAAAATCTGCTAGACGGTAGGTAAAATAAAAATAAAACCTGCCTAGCCCACATTCGGTTGGTTTACAGGATGCAATCTGATAATCAACAGCAACAACTTATAAGTTCTCAACCTCGAGCAATGAAATTAAGCCAAAAAGTAATAATTTTTTTATGTGTCAATCACCAAGCATCAAAATCTTCGTGTAATTGTATTTATTATTTTAAAAAAATCTTGATGAATTAAGAAGCGACCACACCGCCGCGTATACGCACTGATGTGACGTAGGCGTCACGGTTTTATGTATGTATGTAAACTCTTTATTGTGCAAAATAAACAAGACAAAATACAATTGACAAACACTGAGATACATGCACAAAGGCGGACTTATCCCTTTAAGGGATCTCTTCCAGTCAACCTTTGAGTGGATGAAAGGAGTATTATATTAGGGATGGACGACTGAGTTTAAAAATTGCAAACACTGAGAGCCACAATACATAACTTTACCGAATATAATACATAAACTCCTAAAACCTACCAGTCAATAAACTACTTTATACTACTTATAATATATATCAATAAAATATACTACATAAGATAAATAAATAAAGAGCACAATAAACAAAGGAATATTTACCATTGATTTAAGAAGATGGTGCGAGCCACATCTTCTACCCTCTTATTCTTTCTTTCTCACCGTTTTTTCATACATTTTGTTGCGTCAACGTCTTTTACGCACCGGTGTAGTCGCACCTTAAAACGGTAAGCTCTGCTTAGCACGCACACACATGCCTTTAAAATTATTAGTAAAACTTTTACAAACCAAACACGGACCTCAAAGAATTGCGTTACCGTTTTTTTGCGCGAAAACACATCACAAAGATTTAAAAAACTCAACATTTTGGATTCACAAAGCTTAAAGAGTTTTTGCGGTGAGCCGCGCTGATAAAACCACTGTAACATTTAAGTATATTCAAGTATACGCCGTCTTCCTCTAACCATACGGATTTTTACAGTGTGGGAAAAAGGGACAACCGAGTTGGAAATGCGGTTTATGAATGGAGCTAATTGGCCAGACTGTGAATTCAGTCAGTATTAGGTACACACAGTTACACAGTGTATTAATTTCAACAGCAGTATTTCTCTGGAATCTATTATATAGTTAATTTGCCGTTTTTTTAAATAGGTAGCCAAATAGGAAGAGATGGAATTTAAATTTCTGAGAATATTCTTGCAATTTTGAGAATTTTCTGCAACTTGCACACTGTTAGAAATAGAAATAGAAATACTTATTGCATAAACTGTGTCTGTACATAGTTGACAAGAAGTACATGGCATCAACAGTTACCCATTTCGGGCATACAATATGTAACAAACAAACTACACATAAATAATTATGACAATAACTGATTGGGTCAGTAATAATTATCAAACATTAAAAGTATCACAAATTATGATCCCTAAAAACTTACTCAAATTATTAAATACCCTGTCTATCAGCCAGTTTTTAAGCATGTTTTTGAATTTTGTTCCCTCAAGCATTTTAATATCTAAGGGAAGGTGATTAAATACCTTTTCTCAAAAATGTCCGGTAAAGTCGTCATTGTTAACTACATATCAGAACAGGAAGTTAATTGTTGCCAGTCAGTCCCAAATTAAAAAAAAAAAACTTTACTGTCGCGCTAAACTCTCCAGTGATGTTGCATACAAATTCCATTACTGTCTAGTTATTAACTTTTTAAAAATGCAAATCACCAATTATAAAATAAAGGCACACGATTTAAAACACCAAATTAAAAAAAAAAGCTGATAGACAACGTGTTTATCTGTGTCTGAAATAGCTTTAGGTGTTCTGGGTAGAAAAATACTCACTTCAAATGCCATTGATAGAAAAAGGCGGCAAAGCAAAACAATTTTCATTATTTTGTTTTCATTTATTTTTGTTCTTGTTTATTTTCGAATTTTGAGAAAAGCACTATACTTGCCTCGGCCAGAATAGCATTGCTGGCTTCGTATTATTAAACGGACTCGCAAGCTCGTCCGTTCGAAAACCAATACTCAGCCAGCAATTGCCTACTTCCTGGCCTAGACAGTAATGTACTATTATAGCAGTAATGAAAGAGCTTTTTTTCTACATCGAGTTATTAACTTTGGGCAAACAGAGGTTACACTTATACTGAGAGCGTAAGTTGCTTAGTCCCGCGGGAACTTAGCAACTTTTTTACTGTCTCATTCTGTGCCGTAAGAAATACTCAAATTATTCTGCTCCGTGATAATTAAACTGTGTCAGTCGGAAAATGTAATTTGAAATTTTTAATTTGTTCTGGAATTCCTGTTGATGAGGGTCCGATTGGAACCGAATTATATCGGCCCTGCGCCCCGCTGCTCCGACAGTGTTGTGGAAAAAGTTTGGAATTATAATTATCTAGACAGCATCTGCCTGCGACTTCACGCATGTAGAGAGTTTGTATGAAAAGTAAATGTTCATCCAGGGTCAATCCATTTCAAATCTCTCCAGCCGATTTGCACGTGACCTTGCTCTGTAAAAAGTTATAATGCATACTCATTCATAAAAATTAATAATAAAATATACGCGTCGAATTGAGAACCTTTATTGTTTTTATTCGGTTAACAAGTAAATTTATTATTAAAATAATCCGACTGCATCAATTTTTATAATTTTGATGTACCTTGTCACTCTCTCTCAAGCTCAAATGCGAGAAATAGTCAGAAAAAGGAGCTCCGCTCTGAGCGCTTGGGCGGAGCTCCGTTGAAATCGAGACTAGTACATAGTAAGTAATCGTATATGAGCAGAGTGCTGGTCTGGGAGTATAGAGAAAAAACATAGAAAGTACCAGTTACTTCTCTTCCCGCGCAGATGGTAAAAGCCCATCGAGTGATTGGGCGAAAATATTAGGAATCAATGTGATAGGCGTTGCGACTAGCAATCCATCACTAATTTGATTCTCCTTTTATACGCCCAAAATCATGCTAAACGAGGCCTTTAGCTCTTGTTATCTTAGGTTTTTAATCCTGCAACTCCTCATTATCTCAAAGAACGATTTAGTTACGTTACCTCTGTAAGATGTTCACAAAATTTTTTCCTTACTGTGCCTCTTTCTAATTCCAAATTCTATGTATATTCTTATACTGTTCAGGCTATACGGTTGTGGAATTCCTTGCCTATAATCATAAGGCGCGCTAAATCGTTACCCATATTTAAATCTATGTTGAAGGAGCACTATCTGTCATCTTGTGCATGAATCTTGTAGCTGGTTATATTTTTTATGGTATGTGTGTATGTGTCTATTTATATCTCCATTTATTGTAAATGTGTGTTTCATGTATAATAATATTACGTTTTTCAGTACTTAGTATATTAATATATATATTCTAAATTGCACCACCTGCTCAGATCTGTTCTATTCTCCAGTCCATTATGGTTGCCTGGTAGAGATCGCTCTGTAGCGATAAGGCCGCCTATTGTTACCTTGTAATATTCTGTATACCTTTTTTCTGTTTTGGTTGTTATATTTTATGTGGTGTTCAATAAAGAGTTATTGTATTGTATTGTATTGTATTGTTCTGTCTACCCTGCAAGGGATAAAGACGTGATTTACGTATGTGCCAGGAAAATCTAGAATCTAGGTTTCCAGTTCTGAAGCGATAGCGTTGAATTTATGGGTCCGAGCTCTAGGGTGTGAAATCTCGAACTGCAATTCACCCTTGCGGACATTGACCCCTGTTCGGGGGGGGCCGGTTTAAAGTTTAAGTTATGTTAACGTTGACCAGGTTATCTGGAATAAACTTTTTAGTTCGACTGTATACACTTAGAACTTATTTTTGTTCGGGTAAAATGTCTAGAGTAGTGAATTTTCCGATGTACTTACTGTTTTATCGTTTGAATACAAGTAGATAATCACGATAAAATATATTATATTTTTTATAAAACACAGTGTCTGTCTGTCTGTTTGCGAAAAAGTCAGAAACTACTGAACAGATTTTCACAATAGAATGGATTCACAAGGAAGATTTGGGTGGGTTTATCAAAGTTTCGGGTAAATTGGTATAAATTAACGATAATTGTTGGAAGTATCGAGAAACGTCAAACTCCCTGGGATAGGTACGAAGTTTAGTTTTGCGCGGGCGAAGTCACGACGCGGGCAATAGCTAGTACCTACCTAATACAAGCAAGTAAGTAAGTAAATGCTTCATTGTACCAATATAAAGAAACAGAGACAAATCACAAAAAAGACATTAAATATATGCACAAAGGCGAACTTATCCCTAGGAGGGATCGCTACCAGTTAACCTTTGAGATTAGATTATTTATTCATTCAATATAAAATTTCATCATAAATTGTATAATGTCAAGTTACGAGAACTTATATTGAAATCGTCAAAAATTTAACATATAAAATAAAAAATTGAAAAATTAATTAAATAAAAATATAAATGAGAGAAGCATTAATGCGACAAATATACAACATAATGCATCCAGGCAAGATGGTGGGATGGTGCCTAATCATACAAATTTGTTATTATTAAAAAACTCTAGTAACATCAAGGGAACGGGCGAAAATCTTAGGAATCATGTTATAGGCGATGCGGCTAGCAATCTGTAGGCTACTCTCCAAGACATAATAGCACACAAACATACACAGAACCTTGACACACACACACACGATATATAGTTATATTTTTGCCGTATCCGCTGGAGCGAATCGTGCAATGGAAACGAGCAGGCCGGTACCAGCGGCGCCCGCGCCGCGCTTCGCCCGCGCTCCTCTCCCCAGTCACGAACTGTTACCTGAGCTTAACGCACGTCGCTTGCTCCGCGCATTGTTATTGTTTCCGTACATCGTACTGTATCGCTAACTCTGTGTCTGTGCTTCTGAACTTCCTTACTGTGCTATCTCTGTCTACTTCCGCCTACATTTCCATCTGTGCTTTCTAAACTTATGTGCTACCTTTATTCTGCAAGCCAATAAAGTGTTTGTGTATAATTGAACTATTTATTTGTTGTGCACCGCAGGCGAATACCCATAACTGGTGACCCCGAAAATTTACACGCAGATAATTTATTAATAAAAATGGGTTCCGATTCTGACGCCGGCGGTAGTTCTAAACAGGATGCTGCAAATGAGCGCGGTTCCATTATACCGCCGTCCGACATTTGCCGTGTGGGAGTACGGATTCCCCCATTTTGGCCTGAGAAACCGGCACTGTGGTTTGCCCAACTGGAAGGTCAGTTTATACTTTCTAATATAACAGCAGACCAAACAAAATTTTACTATGCTATCTCACAACTCGACGCGCAGTTTGCCTCTCAAGTAGAAGACATAATCGTTAACCCACCAAGCACAAATAAGTTCGATAAACTTAAAACCGAGCTCATTAAGCGACTCTCGGCTTCGAAACACAAGCGTAACCAACAACTGCTAATGCACGAGGAAATGGGAGACAGGAAGCCGTCACAATTTCTACGAGATTTACGCAGCTTGGCCGGCCCGGAATTTCCCGACGACCTATTAAAGACTCTTTGGGCTAACCGTCTCCCACATAACATGCAAGCCTTCATTGCAGCTCATGACCCGAAACCTCTCGAGGAACTAGCAGAACTTGCCGACAGAATTTACGACGTCAATTCTTCGCTACCACAATCCGCTGTGGCCACTACTTCGAAATCAAGTCCAGAATCAACCATAGAGACAATGGCTATCGCGATACAGGACCTGACGCATCAAGTTCACGCGCTCACCACTAGATTAGAAAGGAAACCTCGGCCAGGAGCAAGATCTACTCAGCGCACTCAACCTTCCCAAGTTCGTTCAGAGTCAACATACCGAAAGTATCCTATTTGCTGGTACCATTATAAATATCGAAGCATGGCAAAGAGATGCCTAAAACCATGCGACTTCAAACCGGAAAACTCTCAGGGCGGTCGATAATGGCGACAGACGATTGCCCAACTGCAACTGGTCGCCTATTCGTTACTGACTGCAGATCTAAAGTAGGATTCCTCGTAGATACAGGCAGCGACCTCTGTGTCTTTCCCCGATCTGCAATTCACAGCCACCGTACGAAAACTAATTACCAGCTACGCGCAGCCAACGGGTCTATCATAGAAACCTATGGTTTCGCTCATTTCAACCTCGACCTGGGCCTACGCCGAACTTACCCATGGCGATTCATTGTGGCGGATGTGACAAAAGCCATAATAGGAGTAGATTTTCTATCATTCTATAACCTAGTAGTAGATTGTCGGAACCAATGTTTAATTGACAATAATACAGCAATTTCTGTAAACGCATCCTCTGCTGCTACTTCCAAGTCCATTTCATCGGTAAAGGTTATGACTGGGGATAGTAAGTATCACAAGATATTAAACGAATTTCCAGAAATCACTCGCCCAGCCGGTACGCAAAAATCAACATTACACAACACAGTACATCACATCCGCACAACACCAGGTCCCTCAGTAGCATGCCGGCCGCGTCGCCTAGCTCCTGATAAATTAAAAATAGCGAAAAGAGAATTTGACGCTATGATTGCAAACGGAACAGCTAGGCCTTCGGAAAGCCCTTGGTCGTCGCCGCTGCATTTAACGCCAAAGAAAAACAATGGTTGGCGTCCTTGCGGCGACTACAGGAGGCTCAATGCTCGCACGGTGCCTGACAGGTACCCGATCAAGCACATACACGATTTCTCGCACAGCATTTCAGGTTGCAAGGTTTTCTCAACAATCGATCTAGAAAAAGCTTACAATCAGATACCTGTCAGCACCAACGACATCCCAAAAACGGCTATAACTACACCATTTGGATTGTTTGAGTTCCCGTTCATGACTTTCGGCTTACGAAACGCGGGACAAACATTCCAAAGGTTTGTTGACGATATGACTCGGGGGCTGGATGCATTCTGCTACTCTTACCTAGACGATTTCCTAGTATTTTCAGAGAACGAGGCCGACCACGAAAACCACTTACGTCAATTGTTTAGCAGAATGAAAAACTACGGAATGTTAGTCAATACCGCAAAGTGCGTCTTCGGCGCACCCGAGGTAACGTTTTTAGGGTACTCCATCTCAGCTCACGGGACTAGGCCTTTGAACACGAAGGTACAGGCTATTAAAGACTTCACCCCACCAAAGAACATTAAAGAACTACGGAGATTCTTAGGCATGATTAATTTTTATCGGAGGTTCCTGCCTCAAGCCGCATCCATCCAAGCACCGCTGAACGCACTTTTAACAGGCAGCGCTAAAGGCTCCTCACCAATTAACCTATCCGGAGACGCCATGGATGCTTTTAATAAGTGCAAAGAAAGCTTGTGCAAGGCTGCTTTATTAGCACACCCCAACTGCCATGCAAAACTCGCGCTAGTAACAGACGCGTCAGATACAGCACTCGGCGCAGTACTGCAACAGCATGTTAACAACGCATGGCAGCCTCTGGCATTCTTCTCCCGAAAATTGAGCCCCACTCAAAAGAAATACTCACCTTACGACCGCGAACTGCTAGCGATCTACGAAGCCATAAAATATTTTAAGCATATGCTCGAGGCCAGGCACTTCGTCGTGTACACGGATCACAAGCCGATCAGTTACGCATTCCACGAAAGGAAAAACAGCTGTTCGCCTAGACAATTTAGGCACCTAGATTACATTTCACAGTTTACGACCGATATAAGGCATATTTCCGGCAAAAACAACGTCGTTGCCGACACCTTATCTCGAGTTGACGAACTAGAAAAACCAGTGGACTTCGAAGTACTCGCGAAGTCTCAGTCTTGCGATGCCGAAATAAAAACATTCCTCGAAAATCCCACCTCACTGCGTCTTAGAAAATTAAAACTACCTGGAGGTCACATAAGCTTGTACTGCGATGTCAGCACACCGACTCCCAGACCATTCATCCCAAAATCGCTACGGAAAGGAATTTTTGATAGCCTGCACTCTTTGAGCCACCCGGGCGCAAACGTAACGGCTAAACTCGTAGCGCAACGCTTCGTCTGGCCAGGCGTCCGTAAAGACTGCCGCGAATGGTCTCGGACATGCATACCATGCCAACGAGCCAAAATAAATCGACATGTATCTGCACCGATAGGAACCTACAATTTACCACAAGCGAGATTCAGGCAGATACACATCGACCTCATCGGACCGCTGCCGATATCTGAGGGGTATAGATATTGCCTGACGGCCGTGGATCGATTCACACGATGGCCAGAGGTTATACCATTACCGGACATTACAGCCGAGACGGTCGCTCAGGCCTTATTAACGGGTTGGATATCTCGGTTTGGGTGCCCGACAGACATAGTTACCGATCGCGGTCGCCAATTCGAGTCCTCCCTTTTCCAACATCTCTCCAAAATAGCAGGATTCCATCATAAACGAACTACAGCCTACCATCCCGCATGTAATGGCTTGGTTGAACGTTTTCACAGGCAGCTAAAGGCTGCAATAGTGTGCCACGCTACTGAAAAATGGACCGAAACCCTTCCTCTCGTCCTACTAGGTATAAGAAGCGCCTTCAAAGAGGACCTGCAATCATCATCAGCAGAACTCGTATACGGCGAGCCGCTGAGGCTCCCCGGAGAAATGTTTCAAGACACGAACGAAGTTATCACCGACTTAACTAATTTCACAATGCGTCTGCGTTCATTTGTTAAAAAATTAAAACCAATCCCTGCTTCTCGCCACGGAACAGGCAAGGTATTTGTTTACAAGGAATTAGCCAACAGCAGTCATGTTTTCGTTCGCGACGACACAGTGCGTGGCGCGCTACAGCCTGCCTACGCAGGACCCTATGAGGTTGTACGACCAGGCGATAAAATATACACCATCCTAATACGAGGAAAAACAGTCACTGTTTCTATTGACAGACTTAAACCGGCTTTCTTACTATCGGAAAAGGATGATGACAAGAAACCAATAAGTGACAAAAACATACGGTCGAACACAGAACCTCCTCCTTCTCTGAAGCCAGCCAAAAAGAAAATCACTACACGATCCGGCCGAATAATCCGTTCTCCGGATACGTTTGAAACTTTCACCCGTACTGACGGTCTCTGGGGGGGAGTGATGTAGGCTACTCTCCAAGACATAATAGCACACAAACATACACAGAACCTTGACACACACACACACGATATATAGTTATATTTTTGCCGTATCCGCTGGAGCGAATCGTGCAATGGAAACGAGCAGGCCGGTACCAGCGGCGCCCGCGCCGCGCTTCGCCCGCGCTCCTCTCCCCAGTCACGAACTGTTACCTGAGCTTAACGCACGTCGCTTGCTCCGCGCATTGTTATTGTTTCCGTACATCGTACTGTATCGCTAACTCTGTGTCTGTGCTTCTGAACTTCCTTACTGTGCTATCTCTGTCTACTTCCGCCTACATTTCCATCTGTGCTTTCTAAACTTATGTGCTACCTTTATTCTGCAAGCCAATAAAGTGTTTGTGTATAATTGAACTATTTATTTGTTGTGCACCGCAGGCGAATACCCATAAATCCATCACTATTTTGATTCCCCTTTCCACCTATACGCCCACAATCATACTAAACGTGGCCTTAAAATCTTGTTACCTTAGCCTTTGTCTACCCCTTAAGGGATAAAGAAGTGATTTATGTATGTACGTAGGTATAAAAAACAATCTTTAACTATACAGGGTCTCATAAAAAAAACCGGAATATTTTAGCAGCTGGTTGAGTTAATTTAACTAAGGGCCTGTTTCACAACTCTCTGTTAAGTTCTAGTTATCTTAAGTGTCAATTACCTATGATGTTGTCTCTGTCTGTTCCGTAGTAAGAAATAGAGAGGGAATCATAGATAACTGACAATTAAGATAACCGGAACTTTTACAGAGAATGGTGGGACAGGCCCTAAATAGACCTCTAAATAATTTCCAGAATTTTCTATGACATATTTTGGAAACCTGGATCGATGTTCAAGGTGATCCGCGTCAAAGGCGAACTGACTAAATGTGGCCTGTAGGTATCTGTTACCTTAGGCCCTGCCTACCCCGTAGGGATAAAGACGTGATTTGTGTATGTAGGATTCCACTACGCGAACATACCGATACCAAACACGTTTTACTGTCGCCCAAAGGTCATTAAACAGGCTTACAAAACCGCAATAACATCGAAATTAACAAACGGACATTTTCCAAAAACAACGACGCTTTTCCCGGCATAAAATGCCCGCGCTTTAATTACAACCATGTCAGATGCCGGGGCTGTGAGCTAATGGCTGTAAAACATCAGTAATGTCAACCTTACTATGAATACTACAAACATTAAAGAGATGAAGAGTGCTTCCATGATGGTCGAGGAGTAATAAGAGTGTACCAATTGCTTCTCTTCCCGCGCAGTTGGTAAAAGCCCATCGAGGGGCGTGAATCGCCATTTTGATTCCCCTTTCCACCTATATGCCCACTATCATGCTAAACGTGGCCTTTAGGTCTTATTATCCTGGGCTCTGTCTACACCGATAAGAACTTGATTTATGTAACGAAGAGGAAAATCTTTAAGGATGCCTTAGGCATGGGGATGCCTAGGGTTTGTGGGACTCACCCCCTAATGGGTAAACCCAAACTAAAAACCCTCAATCCGATGTGATGGGGACGCAGTGGGATGCCACGAAGGTTTCACCACAGACGCTTCCCCGGTGGCCCCGGCTTCCGCCAGGACCACGCGAAGAAGGGGAAAGCCCGTACGCTGGGCCCGTTCTTCCTTAAAAGATGAGGCCTTGCAATGCAGGCTCGTAATGCCCCATTACCGTTCCCGCTGGCCTCAAGGGCGAGGAAGAGCAAGCGCTGAGTTCGCCTTCTCCCCACGTCTGCGCGTGGAGCGCATTATGAGAGGCATGTCCCCAGCAGTGGCATGTATTTAGATTAAGATGAAACTGCCTTGATACAGTACCGTAGTTCTACACTGATATTGGATCTAATGTGATATCAAGTACCTCGGCCTGCCTTACCGTCGGTACCTAGCCGTCGGATGGGTATATAAAATAAAATAATATCAAAAATTATACTACTTACTGTAGCGCGCGCTTATAACTTTTATTAGTTTAATATCTTTCTTGTAACGAATCTTTCCGTAAACCTGTTACGTTAATTAATATCTTTCATCTACCACATCTAATATACGTTTTTCCTTTGTTTTAGACGGGAACATGTCTACATTTGCTGACTCCGGAAACTTGTAAGTTGTAACGTTTGTAGTTTTTGATAATAATTCTAATTTTGTTACATGATAGGGTTTCGTTACGACGCGGTTCATTTTGAACATCAAGCATTCCAAAATCCTGAAAAACATTCACAATTTTAGACTAGATATCCTAAGCACCAGCCGATAGCTTCGGGTATAATTCTGAGAAACCTTGTACCTAGGGACAATTCCATTTTACACCTTTTATAATCGGACATAATAAGTATTTCCGGGAATTCCTCTGTAACAGTAGCAGTCTTTCCCTGAATACCTTCGTACATGTTATTAAATTTTTTTAATTAAAATTCCTTCGCTTATCCCAAGTAGCTGAAATATGAACTGAGAATAAAAAAGTTACGACTGTAGCGGCTATCAGATTACGTGGCTATATTATATAACGATCTTTATATGTATGTTAATTTCACAAGAATGGCTTGAATATTGTAATTTTGTACCTGTAGTATACTTCCTTGCATCGTCATACTTTTTGTGTAGGCTATTATAGCGCAATATTTTCTATGGGATCCCATCCCAAAACATTACCTTAATTAATGCATAAAAAGAGAAAGAAAGAAAATAGAAAGAAGACATTTATTCCTTTTTGCAAGACACACAAATATAAGAGCATGTATACACACAATTTTATAGAAAAGAAACGAAAAAGAAGAAATAAGGTGACATTGGTCGATTTTTGTAGCAAAATCTAAATCAAATCAAGATCGAAACTATATTTTGTAAACAGGTCGCCAAGGGCTCTTTTACACTATCTTTTCTTGGAGTCGTTGTGTGTTTTTCATTCGGAAAGACCATTATTGCCAAAAAGACCGCGCCGTAAGAAAGATGGCAGAAAGTTCTTTTTCAAAATAAATAGTAAATTTACCATCATTAAGTTCCACTTAACTAGGTACTACGGTTAACTGGAAGAGATCCCTTTTAGGGATAAGTTCGCCTTTGTGCATGCGTGTTGTGCTGTATTCATCTTTTTCTTTTTCTTGTGTTGTATGTACAATAAAGAGTTATACATACATACATACATACTAATAAAATAAAAAAACTACACGACACTGAAAATTAGAACACAGAAAAATCCGAAAAGTAAAGCTATGGCCGGGAATCGAGATCTTGAAACGAACACTGCCGTGGCGAGCGCTCCAAGAGGAAGGACTACGACTAGTCTGAAACATGTCGAGCATCACTCGACTTTTATACGTGAGTTATGCGTTCGTGTAATTATTGATAACATTCGATGACTTTCATCATCTGTTATCAAAAAGTAGTGGTCGCCAGTAAAATGAATTAGTTTCATTGAAAATCCGCAACATGGCGAGGGCTAAATAGAAGGTAGACTTTTACGTTAAATATATGTAAAGAATAATAATAGATAGTATAATAAAATATCTTCTGGAGCGAGGGATATGGGCGTTGTTATCCAATTCACTTTGCATGTCGGTGTTTTAAGATGCGTTGCAATATAAACTTCTCTGCATGCATAATTTAAATGAATTTCATATTTAAATCCAACAGTTTCTGTTCTCCGGTGTAGCAGTAGAATTATTCTAACATTGTTTTTTTTACACTTTGCTTTTTTTTAATGGGAGCAATTTACACAAACTGTTATGTTATTTACACAAGTGTTATGGGTAACTACTAGACAACGATATACATACTTATATCTACAGAGAAGTACATACTTATATAGATAGAAACATCCATGACTCAGGAACAAATGTTCGTGCTCATCACAAAACCTACCTATCTACCTATTAATATTCCTTGAACTTATATGACATTGTGAACTATTGTAATGGTTCTGAGATTTAATTGACATACTATTTTACTGAAATCATCTCATTTTATTAACAAATAATTAACTAGAATAGAAAAACATTAATGAATTTAATAATATCAATGTATAATTTAATGTACTTAATTAATTTCATGGCGTGTTTTTGGCATTATATTAGGTACAATGTGATTTAGATATTAATTACTATTGTGTGCCCTTGCAGAGCGTCATGGACTGACTTAGAACAATATTAACATCTTCATAATGTATGTACATGACTTGACAATGAATAAATAAATAAATACATAAAATAAATAAATAAAAATATTTATGCCCTTACCAGGATTCGAACCCAGGTTTCTGTAGGTAAGTAGGTACTCAAGGAATCAGAAACGAGATAGGTACCAAGGTATCATTTTCTTCTTCGTGTTTCTTCAATTCAGACGTTAGCCATATAAAAAAAATAGTAGCACTGCATGATAGTGTTTTTTTTGTATAATTCTGTGCTTCCTTCTTTGGATATTAGTGTGTTTTTCCTTTTGTTTTGTGGTAATTTATATCATTTTGTGCTGTTGCTGTGCCATGTACTTCTATTATTTTCAATTAAGGAAACTATACGTTTATTTTTACTCATTATGTCTTGGTTATTTATGTACCTATACGACAGTTTGTTTTAAAATAAATAAATAAATAATTAATGCCTTTTATTTAATTTACGAAGCAACGCCGACAATAGCATTAGTAAGTAGGTGTTTAACCGTGGCGCAAATTTAAAAATTATATTAGTTTGTAGTTATTTTAAGTTACTCGAAATCTCAACAGAAAGATAGTGCATTGTAATTTTAGTTCGGATGTTTTACGATAGATGTCACTCTCAAGTTCAGTCCCCATCCTGCATCGCGCTGTTGAGATTTTTCTAAATTCATAGGCATGACCGAAGCCGGTCACTCATATTAATTCTTCCTACAAGTTCTGAAACATGTAGTAGCATAAGACTAGTTCAGTAAAGGTTGGAGACCATTGTGGCGTAAACAATAGGATATCTTGAAGTCTTGCTATTGTATTGTATTCGATTCGATTCGCCCCAAGCCGTTAGTGAGCCGCGGTACCGTATTTCTCTATCGCTCTGAGACGTCACATAATACATCACTCGGCTGTGTTGTAGGATGCACATCTATTACGCGGGATAAAACAAATCTTCTTATAATTGTTCCAAAATATTGTAGTAGATATATTTGGGCTAGTACATACGACTTGACACCCCTACAATAAAAAAAAAAACATTCATTTCCGACCGTATTGTGAGTTTCATTTTAGATTTATAATATTGTAAATTGAACACAGAAAAATCCGAATAGTAAAGCTATGGCCGGGAATCGAACCCGGATCCTCGTCATTCCGTGACGCATGTGTTAAGCCTTTCCAAATGTTTAATGAAATAATAATTCACTTTGGTAACTTTCACACGTTTATTGACCCATAGTTGGGCATAGTGACCGCTTACAACGAGTACCGTCTTAAGAATAATCGTCAAATGGATCTACCGCCGTATTTATGACAACAAGAACAAAGGAGCTAGTACCACAGTAATCAAATTGAAACTAACAACTATTAAAAGAACATAAGCACTAACTAAATCAGTTAAATCAGAAAAGAATAATAATGTTTTCATCAAATTATAAATGTTAGGTCATTGCTTAATCAATTGCTAGTTTAAGTATATGTTTTTAAGTTAGTGCGGAAGTAGTATAGGCAGGCTTGTTGGTGGCGCCAGCCGGAAGCGTTAACACTCGGCCATCCTGCAACGGTCGCGTCCCGCGGCCAGCAGCCTCTCTCGCGTCTCTCCCAACCGGATTCTGGAAAGTGAAAAGATGCAGAGCAGTAAACATTTTTTTGATTCAGTATGAGTATGAGGTAGAATTGTGTTTGATGATATTTCATGTTCACACAGTTACTCTTAGGTTCACATAGCAAGTTTAAAATCGTAAGTGGATATTATTAGGACACAATGTCACACAGCATACTGATGATATTTCATGATATTTAATGTTCACACAGTCAAGCTTAGGTTCACGTAGTTTAAGATCGTAAGTAGATATTATTAGCACACAGGTCACACAGCATAATGTTCACACAGTTGTACTAGAGAGTATGAAATTACATAATGTAATTGTTAGAGATGTTTTTGACACACAGGATATGTTCACACAGCTACTTAATATGTGCTGAAGTTCACACAGCTGGCTATTTCTGCTATTTGCAACAGTACAGTGAAACCTTATTTTACTGCCTTATTTCCTTTATGCGGTAAGTATCACACAGTCACACAGCTTTATTTTTGATTTCGTGAAATGGTTATGGTTATCGTTATGTCACACAGCCATGGTATTTATTATTTAATATGCTACTTGTAGAAAATAAGATTGTTGATTAGATCAATCAAACATAATGTTATATATTTTATAAACAATAGGCAGGAAAATACATTTCTACAGTGTGAATTATTTCACCGTTATTATTATATTAATACCGATTCAATCATTTAATCTAATTATGTACAAGCTTATATTGACACAACTTAATGTAATTTTGCAACACTGTTTGGGGATTATATTTATTAACAATGAAATAAGAGCTTGTACATGTACCCAGTTTAAACAAAATCCTTATCTAATTTTGTTAAATCTTAGCAACCACATCAGCGTTAGAATAAACATTTGTAGATAAATCTTATTCTCCAACGAGTAGCTCCAAAGAGTAAATACACATCACATTAGCTCTCTAAAAGATCTATTAAATCATCTCTATCAACATCACGATCGCTACCAGAACCATTATCCTCTGAAATAGTGGATTTATACGGACGCAAAGTTTCAGCGCGAACCACTGCACTGAACCTTCTGTAACCTTTCATACCTTTAATGCTAACAATCGTATAACGGTCAAGTGATTGATCTGCCTTACATACTTTATACGGTCCTTTGTATCTACCGTCAAGCTTTCTTGTCACATTAGCGGAGGCATCCCTAGCTAGGCCCCCTTTCCACAGGACTAGTTGACCTACTCTATACTTTACACACCTTTTGTGCTTTCGGTCAAACCTACTCTTCATAACGGTCATGTTTCTATCAATACGCAATTTAGCAGTGTCCCTTCTCTTAGTCAAATTTTGCTGTTGAGTTTCGTGGTCTTGAAGATCGTGGTCTGGAATAGCGGGGAAACGAGAATTACTGTGCCCGAACATCAATTGGAAAGGTGCCATTGTAGTAGTGGAGTTTGGTGTATTATTGATTCCCCATACTACATCGGACAGTTTATCGTCCCATGTACATTCACTCTCTGACATAGTATTTAAGCCATTTAATAGAGTTCTATTCACGCGCTCTACCTGACCATTAGACCTAGGGCTCGCTATCGCATTAAGAACGTGCTTAAATTGCATTTCATCAGCAAATTGCTTAAAATAACGACTCGTAAATGCTTTACCTCTGTCTGTGATTACTCGTGCGGGATAACCGAATTGAGTGATGATTTCTTTGAATAATTTTATTGTCTCTACAGAACTACAATTCCTAGCAGCTTTAGCAAAAACAAACTTTGTGAACGAGTCTATCACCACAAAGACGTATGTATTTCCTCGGCGAGTCTTAACAAATGGCCCTAAATGATCAGCGTGCAAAGTATGCATGGGGATCGCCGCCTTACTAATGGGGTACAACTCTCCTTCTAACTTGCCATAATTGCCTTTGCTAAATGCACACCGTATGCACGAGTTTATGTATTTTCGAATAAATCTAGTCATTTTTGGGAACCAAAATTGTGCTTTTATTGTTTTTTCACATTTTTCAAAGCCCAAGTGACCCGCCTGATCATGAATCTTCTGCATCAAACCATATTTAGCCAACCTAGGGATAACAAAACGCTCCCCTGCAAGAGTTTTCCTATACAGTATGCCTTCTCTAGACGTGTAATTTCCTACTATGTCTGGGTTGGTGGTATTTTCGCGAAGTTGTAACAAAATACCTTGTATGCTCTCATCTTGCATCTGTACAGTCCTTAACCAGTCCGATCCATCTATCATAAGTATTGAACTTGCTAATGGGTTCCTACTGAGAGCGTCTACGTGTTTCATACGCTCTCCCGGTCTGTATTCGATCTCGATATCAAAGTCTTGAATGGTTAACCACCAGCGAGCAATTCGCGGTATTAAATCTTTTTTAGTTAGAGTGGTACGTAATGCTGCGCAATCAGTAACTACTTTACATGGTATCCCAGACAAATAGATTCGGAAACGTTTTAGTGACTCTACTACTGCAAGAGTTTCAAGCTCGTAACTATGATAGAGCTTTTCTTCCTTTGAAGTAACTCTACTAAAATACGCTATAGGTTTTAGCATACCATCGCTTTGGTATTGCATAAGGATCCCGCCTAGTCCTAAGCTACTTGCATCTGTATGCAGTTCTGTAACTGCGTCCTTATCGTATATACCTAGCACCGGTCGTTCGACTAAGCGTTGTTTTAAGAGTATGAACGCATCCTCCTGCTTAGGGCCCCAACACCATTCTACATCGTTTTTCGTAAGTTCTGTCAAAGGCTGAGCTATCTGAGCAAAACCCCGAATAAACTTTCTAAAATAAGATGTCAAACCTATGAATTGCCTTACTTCGTGAACGTTACGAGGACGTCGGTATTGGGCAACACAGTTGATCTTAGCCAGACCTGGTTTAATTGTTCCAGCAGTGATTTCATGACCCAGGTAATTAGCGGAGCTTTTAAGAAACGAACATTTATTTAAATTGAGTTTTAAGTTCGCTTTTATTAATAACTGCAAAACCTGTTCTAAAAGATAAAGCCCTTCTTCACCCGATACAGTCGGAATCATTACGTCATCTAAATATAGAGCAATATTTTGACTAACTCTACCTAGAGTCATTTGAATAAGCCTAGAAAATACCGCTGGAGCGTTTGATAGCCCAAATGGCATCTTTAAAAACTCGAACTGAGCAGATGGGGTAACAAAGGCAGTTTTACTAATAGAGTCCTCGTGGACCGGTACTTGATAATAGCCTTGCGCAAGGTCTAGCGTCGTGAAGAAGGATTTTCCCGTCAACTTAGTAACCTGGTCCTCTATGTGGGGAAGGGGGTAACGATCCTTAACAGTTTGCGCATTCAAAGCCCTATAGTCTACGCAGAGTCTATAATCCCCACCCTTCTTCTTTACAAGTACCACTGGACTAGCATAATCGGACATAGACTCTCTTATAATACCCGCACTAAGCAAATCCTGTACCTTTTCGTTCACAATGTCATTTTCTTTATGTGAGAGTCTATACGGCTTACAAAACACAGGTTGGTCGGTAGTGGTCTTAATATGCATCGATATAAGATCTGTACATCCTAACTCCTTAGTATTTCTAGCGAACGCGTGCTTATACTGATTAAGTAGTAGCCGTAATTTATTTAATAAATCGTCACTGAGCTCGCCCACATCGATATCACATGCATTTATTTCGATATTTTCAGTACATTCATCTAACTGTAATATTGAAGGTAAGATGTGATACTCGTCATTAGTCAAGCACTCGGCCCTCGCTAAGAGTTTATCAGCTTGCCAACTAATATCCTCATAACCTGTATTTATGACCTTTAAATAACACTGACCAGATCTTACGACCGCCTCGGGTATATGGTATGAAACGCCTCCTAACTGAACTGACACTGAGCGCGTTAAAAATGAGTGTTCCGCTTCTCTATCGCTACAAGGGTAATCCAAATAAGTTTCCACATAAACACAGCTTCCTTTAGGTATAACACAATCGCATTTTAGATATACTGGATACTTCGAGACATATTCGTTTCTACCTAATTTAATATCCGACAACACACTATTCAGTACAGATGAGTTGACGAACGTCGCAGAAGTTGCTGTAGTAATCAAACTGATGTCTTTTTGATTAATCATTGGTTGTCCGATTATTAAATCTATATCAGACAATTCACAAGCAGTTATTTCTACAGCTCCTTTTAGTGTCACATTATCAATACACACAGATATTTCACACGAGCCTAGAGAGTTTGAATGGTACCCTCCAAATCCTTTCATTATTACAGATGACGGTTTTAAGTCGAGATTCAAAACTTGTGCTTTCATTAGTGTCAGTACATTCAGCTTACTTCCAGTGTCTATGTAAGCGATTAGAGGCTTACCATTCACACAGACCGATCGTTTATAAATATCCAAGTACACATTGTATGTAATATATAAAATATCACGAACCTTATTTCCATTTTGCTGTGGCGCGTTAGCTGCGAACCAGCACGTAGTGGAAGTGTGCCCGAAGCGTCGGCAGGTCTCGCACTGCTGCTGTTGCCGGCAGTCCCGCGCCTCGTGCCCCGGCTTCCGACAGGCGTAGCAGATCTTGGGCAGGAGCTGCTGGTGCTGTGTGCTCGTGGTCGACGTGCTAGCGCTGCCTCTCTTCCACATTGATGTTGATTTTCTTGCAGCAGACGCAGCCTCTACTCTTCTGAAATTTTCCAGCGAAGATAAATATCCGTAGTACAGTTGCGCCGGTGTTTCGCACGAGTAGGCCTTCGCATTGGCTCTCAGCTCGTGTGGCAGACCTTTAATGATACATGATATAGCATCGGTGTTGTCGATCTTGCATTTCTTCAACAATGACAATTTATCGTGATAGTATTTCGTCATTGTTTCAGAATCAGATTTAGTCCTAGCCAACATTGTTTCAAGTCTATCCACGTAATCAGTAGAACGAGGAAAAGCAGTTTGTAACGCCTCTTTCCATTGTTCCCAAGAGAGCTTGTAGTCTTCTAAATCATCGTACCATTCTCTGGCAGAACCCCGGAGACGAATCTGCATTACAAACTGGCGGTCTTTACTGTCCCAACCGTATACGTCACCGAGTTGGTCTATTTTATGAAGCCAACCGATTACATTACTCGTATGGCTATCAGGTCGAAACTTTGGTATAACATCAGCCTCAGTCGGAGAAATCCGACGTTTTTTTAAAAGGGTACATTGTGGGGTAGACTGCGAGGCACATTCGTCATGCAAAGAAAAAAAATCTGTACTTCCCTGCTCGTCCTGCGATGTTGATGCAGAGTCCGTGCGCGTTCTCTTCTTTCGGCCGAGTCCGTTAATATATGGGCCGGACATTGTTAACATCCCACTTCTGAAGTGTTAAGCCTTTCCAAATGTTTAATGAAATAATAATTCACTTTGGTAACTTTCACACGTTTATTGACCCATAGTTGGGCATAGTGACCGCTTACAACGAGTACCGTCTTAAGAATAATCGTCAAATGGATCTACCGCCGTATTTATGACAACAAGAACAAAGGAGCTAGTACCACAGTAATCAAATTGAAACTAACAACTATTAAAAGAACATAAGCACTAACTAAATCAGTTAAATCAGAAAAGAATAATAATGTTTTCATCAAATTATAAATGTTAGGTCATTGCTTAATCAATTGCTAGTTTAAGTATATGTTTTTAAGTTAGTGCGGAAGTAGTATAGGCAGGCTTGTTGGTGGCGCCAGCCGGAAGCGTTAACACATGCTATACCCCTACACCACCCATAGCAGGTGGGTAGTCTTTGAATTTTTCTACCCGTTACTAGATATCACGTGACCTTTGTTACTATGCGAATTTTTATCTTTACTTTTCGGATTTTTCTGTGCTCTTATTTTCATTGACATTTAGAAATTTAATTTCTAACGGTAAAACCGTAAAAGTAAATATAAAAATCAAGAAATAAAAATTCTTGATTCATTTGATAGTACCTATCATTTGAAAAACAGCGCCTTCTCTCGTCCCTGGTGAGCAGTAGATGTTCCACGGGAGTTTGTAATTGTGTCGTACAGACACATCATTCAAACAGATGACGCTTAAAGACTATTCGTTTAAATGTATGGTTCAAAATTGAATCCCGCCCTTGACATTGATCATTGATCAATGTATGGACACATTTCTTGTCAAAAATAATTCAAATCCATGCAGTTGCAGATGGTAAAAGCCCATCGAGGGAATGGGCGAAAATCTAAAGAATCATGTTATAGGCGATGCGGCTATCGACCCATCACTATTTTGAAACCCCTTTCCACGTTAATCTAGGGTAGGTACCAGCTATTTTCGTTCCAAATTCTATCCAAATCCGTCCAGTCGTGTCAGCGTGAAACAGGAACAAACATACACACACATCGTCACATCCATTCATCCGTCATCCATCCTCACAAACTTTCTCATTTATAATATTACACACACACACACACACACACCTAATTCACGTCCTTTACGGGGTAGACAGAGCCTAAGGTAACAAGACCTGCAGGCCACGTTCAGCATGATTGTGGGCGTATAGGTGGAAAGGGGAATCAAAATAGTGATGGGTTGCTAGCCGCATCGCCTATTACATGATTCCTATGCCCACTCGATGGGCTTTTACCATCTGCGCGGGAACACAAGCAACTGGTACATTCTATGTTTTTTCTTTACTCCCAGACCAGCATAGATTTATAATATTAGCAGTATGTATACTCAGCTACGTGAGGGCTAAGTTCTGCCGCCGAATAAATCCTGTCACGGTCGCCATATGAAAAAGCAAATTCTCAACGAGATTTTTATTGTCAACTTTTTCAACAACCGTCGCCAAGCAACTTAAGCCGCTCACACATTCGCGACAATATTATATCAGACTGCTGTTTCTCACAAAACGTGTGCTCTCCTTCTACTATTGTCTCTCCAAATTCTACCACAAGGTAGTAAACGTACTTTAGTTGTGGTCAGCCTAACGCGAGCACTTTAGCAGATTGGCATGCAACGGTGTCGGGACCGCAGATAAACTACTGGAAGAACCAACAGCGTATACTGTGCATTATTTAGTGGAGCGACAAAGAAATGCCTTTTCCCACGAATGGGTCTTCGGCTGAACTTGGAACCGGTGCCGGAAGTACCGGTGTTACACCGGCATTTACGCGTTCTCTCGTTTCGGTTCCAGGGAACTGGTAAAAAATACTAGAGTTACACGTGCATATTATGCGACTATGCCGTTTGGTGTCATAATTTATTTATTTATTTATTTAGTCAATAAAAAATTACAGCATTACAGTCGAAACCAATGCGCTATAAAATTCAAAAAACATAATAAATGTTATTTAGGCGACGAAACGTTGTGGCTCCGCTGCGTCGTCATCTCCGGTGTTGGATTCGGTAGTTTGCCCCGGATAATAGTCGTTAGTCATAATTTTTTTGGTCATAACACATGAAATGGTGGATTTTTCAGGAATTTTGTAAAAGTCATCAAAATTTTGTAGGTTAGATTAGGTTAGTTACTATCAAATATATTATAAAAAGCTTTATGACAAACGTAAATTATGGCAAACCGTACATTCGGAACTTTAATTTTATGGGACTAAATATACCTGTGGCGGTCTACCATGGAGGACTGTTTTGATACTCTTTACGCGCCGCGTTTTTTCTTTAGCTATCAGTTGCTATTTAGTTCAGTGAGGTTTTTTTAAGTTAAAATGTATATCGTTTATTTAGTTTGTTTGCAATTACACAAAGCTATTTAAGTGGACTTATACTGTTTATTATTCAGCCCACATACCCTTTTTATAAAACCTGTATAAAAAGCATTAAGTCTATGTCTCGTCTACATTTCTTAGTCTTTGCTCTCTGCCGTATTTACGACAGGTGTGCCCGTAGCTCTAAGTAGGCGCTGAAAAATTCACACGGTAAGTGCCTTTTGCAAATTTAAAAACTGATTGCGAAGATGACAAAACGCGGTTCGGCCAAGGCTGTAGGAATAGGCCGACAGCGTTAGGTTATTTGCATGCATTTTTAAATGAGGGTGAGGTGAATAAAGACTATGGCTCGTAGGAGTTAAGAGGGGGAGGGAATAAACGAGGAAACACTAATGGTGGTAGCAGTCGATGTTGAGTGGGTCTAAGGTAAGAATTACGTTATAAATAAATAAAGTTATAAATTCAGAAGCTTTATACCTATCGACAAAAATACTAGGTAAATGATTACTGAAATAAAAACAACTATTTTTTTTAAACGACAAGGAAGCGTAGTGACGTTTGCGCCACCTAGTTGGCCTCTACATAACTACTTCCAGCCAGATCTAATGACAGCTGTCACATCTTTCTCAATGCGGCTGCATAAATGCAACTCTTAACTCTCTTTCTTCGGACTTCGGTCCCCAGGCAGATGTTATGTTAGATATCTCTATTGTGGCATTCCCCCACTAAGGCATAAGAGCAGGTGGGTCACCTGATGGTACGTAAGCACCACCAAGATGGACACCCGCATCACTAGAGGGGCTAAGATGGAATACCTTAAAAAAAGAATTTAGTGCGCGAGCGGTTTTCCGAGTAAAGTGTTTCAGCTTCGATTTCCACAGCCTTCCTAACCGCTAACACGTTTAAAAGCTCCCAATTTATTTTCCAAAGTACATGCAAACTTTTCAATCTTTAAAACAGAACTTGCGAAGTAATCAGGCGGATTGTCGACCGAAACGTTGCCTCGGGTGCGGGATGAAAAATTAAAAAGTTACGCCCGCGCGAACGGTTGTAATTAGAGTGTGATAAAATATTTTAGTGCTACGGCGTTCCGATTGAATGTTTAAAAATGGAAGATTCGAATAATTCGGTTTTAAACAAATCGCTGCTCGAATTTTCTGAGAGAAGAAAACCGGGACTTTGTCTAAGCCAAGTAGGTACTAATTTATTAAAAGTAAATAAATCACAATGAGATAGTTTATGGGTGCTCCTTTTGATCTTGAAGATGTCGTGATGAGAATTATTGTGGAATTTTGCATTTAATGAGAAAGCACATACAGCTTTCTTACCTCAATAAGTAGGGTACAAACACAATTTTGAAAAAATTACTTTCTGCCAAGTTTGTTGCGGCGCGTTCTTCTTGGCAATGATGGTCTTTCCGAATGCGCTGGTAGTTTCAAAAAGACATGAAAAACAGCCGTTGGCGGCCAATTTGCAAAAATAAAATTTTCATTTTCAAATGAATTCCCGAAAAAGAAAATCATTAATTAAAATGTAGATACTTTTTGTTGAATGTACTTACATTGTCATCCATCCTATGTAATTAATACTAAAAGAAATTTCAAGTTTGGTACTTCTAGAAATGTCAATTTAACTTACGTATAATACATACATAAATCACGTTTTTATCCCTTACAGGGTAGACAGAGCCTAAGGTAACAAGACCTTAAGGCCACGTTAAGCATGATTGTGGGCGTATAGGTAGAAAGGGGAATCAAAATAGTGATGGGCTAGCCGCATCGACTATAAGCATGATTCCTAAGATTTTCGCCCATTCCCTCGATGGACTTTTTACGTGCGCGGGAAGAGAAGCAACTGGTGCATTCTATGTTTTTCTTTGCTCCCAGACCAGCATGGAAGGAGGAATTTAACTTACAAGACCATATTTCCATTTCAACAGTTCACAGCATCCACACAATCCTTTCTTTCAGAGCGTAAAAAACGCCATAAAGATAACGTAGGTATATTCCCTTCAAACGCACACGTAATATAAAAACAATATTCCCGGGGATACGGGAATCCCGGCATTCGGCGCGGGCATTCGCACTGGGATATTGGATGCAATCCAAACGTGTGTACATCCTGCCGGGAAATTAAGATAAAATCTCGGGACGAAATGCTCCAGTCGTTAGTGCGTGGTTTCTGCCACAAGCTGAGCGTCTAGCGTTAGATTTTGACATAGTAAGTTTCTGACACAAATTCCATTTTTAACACAACCTTTTTTGATGACTGTAGGTACCTTCTTTTTTTGTTAAGTGCGCTTGAGTTGTCACCAATAAAATAAAATACAATATATAAAACATTTTTTTTACCAACTAGCTGTTGTCCGCGACTTCGTCTGTATAGCCTACGTTCATTGGAGAAAATGTAGGATTCTAACGGTGAAAGAATTTTTTAAATCGGTCCTGTAGTTTCGAAGCCTATTCAATGCAAAAAAACAAACAAACAATCAAATCTTTCCTCTCCTATTTATCTAATACTTGTGTGCATGCTGGTTTGGGAGCAAATAAAAAACAGAATATACCAGTTGCTTCTCTATCCGCGCAGATGGTAAAAGCCCATCGAGGGAATGGGTAAAAATCATAGGAATCATGTTAAAGGCGATGAGACTAGCAACCCATCACTATTTTGATTCCCCCTTTCCTCCTATACGCCTACAATCATGCTAAACGTGGCTTTTAGGTCTTGTTACCTCAGGCTCTGTCTATCTCGTAAGGGATATAGACGTGATTTGTGTATGTATGTATGTATAAAGTAATAACAATTGTTATTTTGTACACTTGTTCACAATATCGCTCCCGCCCCCTCTCGTGGCTCGCACCGCGTCGTTAGCGTCCGCTCGTACTGGATCCCTGATTTCCCAGCTCGCATGTAACACTAATGTTTTTTATCTAGAATTCCATTCGCTTTCCATTTTTCGGTCTAGAAATTTCTAATTAAAATTTTGTAATTACATTTTGTAATTACAAAATTTTACACACACGCCTAGACTTTGATATTTGGTTTGATGTTTTGGCTAAGTACAGTTTAATTTCTCGGTAATAACAAGTATTAAGAAAATGATTTCGCTTCAATTTGTAATGCTTCACCAAATTACGGGGCGAAAGAAGCAATATTACTGTATGGAATTCAAATTTGAACGAAGTTATTTAAGTTGGTTGATTTCTCAGAAAAAATAAAAAGTAATAGTGGAGTACGTCGGGCTTGGAGTCACAATTAGATAAGGCGAAACGTGCCTACAGTGAAAAAAACTGAATCGCGTAGGTACTGAGCCCCTAGTGTAAGTTTTCGCATATAAAAACTAGAGATGTCACGAATATTCGGCTACTATTCGGTATTCGGCCTATTCGGCCCATTTTTTGGTATTCGGTATTCGGCCGAATAATACCTACGTACTATTCGGCCGAATACCGAATACCGAATTATGAAAAAAAGACACGTCATATTACTCAAGATTATATGTGTGCATTACCAAATTACAATACTTTCTGTATACTGTACACTGTATACTGTTACTGTGTATACTGTTATTCTGTATACCTTTTTTCTGTTTTGGTTGTTATATGTGGTGTTCAATAAAGAGTTATTGTATTGTATTGTATTGTATACTTTAGTAAGTAAAATTGATCAGTGTTAAGTTGTGATGGATAAAAACAAGCTTTTTAGCATTTGTTGGTAGCAAACGATTATGCTTTTCGTCGCATACACGCTACTCCCAGGAGAAGAAAGATAAACTTTAGCAAATTTCGAGAGAATTGGGTATTGTTTTTCGTTTGCTGACCACCACTTGTAAGGATCAGCCTATAGACAAGCACGTATTTTGTGCCGAATATTCGGCGCTTCGGCCGACAGCGTTGCCGAATATTCGGTATTCGGTATTCGGCCAAATCACTATTCGTGGCAACTCTAATAAAAACGTCTCGAACGCGGTCATGTAAACGTCTCAATTACTATGGAATAATTGGCAGCGCCACTAGCGGATCGAAACGGCAACAAACTGTTCTCATTTTGACATTTTAACGCAAACGCGATCCAGACGTATTTTGTTACCGAAAACTTGCACTAAGCATTTGTGGAACCTTTCCAGTGCAAACGTCGTATTAACTAACCATACACGTGCCAAAGAAATTATTGCGAAATTATTGAGAAAAGGTTACACAGAGGTACACGTTTCAGTTTCTTCGGCCGAAGGAGCATTCAAGATGGCGCATATAACCGAAAAACTCAGAGGGAAGATTCCAATACTAATGGCCATGATGTGAGGATATGGCGAAAACTATACTCCGTCCTCCATGCTGGTCTGAGAGCAAAGGAAAAACATAGAAAGAAATATCTGTTCTTGAAAGGGCCGGCAACGCACCCGTGATTCCCCAAGTCTTGCAGGTGTCCCTAGGCGATAGTGATTACTTTCCATCAGGTGACCCGTCTGCTCGTTTGCCCCTTCCTATATAAAAAAAAATAGAATGTACCAGTTGCTTCTCGCAGCTGGCAACCCATCACTATGTCGATTCCCCTTCCTACCTATACGCCTGCAATCATACTAAACGTGGCCTTTAGGTCTTGTTACCTCAGGCTCTGGCTACCCCGTAAAGGATATAGAAGTGAGTTCCACGAAACTATATCGGTAGCAATGAAACCGGGTTACTTTTCATACAACTTTCCATAGGAAGCGACCCGGTTTCTTTGCCCCTGAGTATACACCTCGCACACACACACACATCACGTCTACATCCCTTACGGGATAGACAGAGCCTATGGTAACAAGACCTAAAGGCCAACAGTTAGCATAATTGTGAGCATATAGGTGGAAAGGGGAATCATAATAGTGATGGGTTGCTAGCCGCATCGCCTATAACATGATTCCTAAGATTTTAGCCCAATCTCGATAGGCTTTTATCATCTGCGCGGGCACAGAAGCAACTGGTACATTCTATGTTATTTCTTTGCACCCAGACCAGTATGGGATAATATAAGGTTACCGACATAGCCCAGCGGATTAGCAAGTTGAAATGGCAGTGGGCAGGGCACATAGCACGGAGGACGGATGACCGATGGGGTCGAAAGGTCCTCGAGTGGAGACCACGTACCGGCAAGCGCAGCGTGGGACGTCCACCCACAAGGTGGACCGATGACCTCATTAAGATCGGAGGATCGCGCTGGATGCAAGCCGCTTCCAACCGGTCTTATTGGAGATCTAAAGGAGAGGCCTATGTCCAGCAGTGGACTTGTAATGGCTGAGATGGTGATGATGATGATGAGACCAGTATGGAAGTAATTCACACAATTTCTGTAATTTCCCCAACTGTACACTCAACTGTGTGTTACCTTAGGCTCTGTCTACCCCGTAAGGGATGAAGACGTGATTTGTGTGTGTGTGTGTGTGTGTGTACACTCAACACGGAAGCACTTCACGTTAGTGTCAATGTGGCCACTCGAAAATAAAGCAAATAATTTTCCTTTCACTCTGAAAGCGTCACATAACCGCACCAAAACATAAAGGATTAATTTACTCCCGCAAAGACATCTTGCCCGTCTTGGCAACTAAATCCTTTTTAATCTTCCGTTTTATTTGTTTTCAAAATTGTTGGAGCCAAGTCGGGTTCATCGGATGCGCTGGACATAGACATTGGCACCTGCTCTGGATGTTTTTCAGTAGCTTTCAGTGTCTATAATGGATTAGTTTTTTTAAGAAAATAAGGGGAATGTTCAGTGTATTATAATTAATAATAACTTTATGTAGGTTGTGCATTAGGTCTTCCATACTGGTCTGGGAGCAAAGAATAAACATAGAATATACCAGTTGCTTCTCTACCCGCGCAGATGGTAAAAGACCATCGAGGAAATGGGCGAAAATAATAGGAATCATGTTATAGGCGATGAGGCTAGCAACCCATCACTAATTTGATTCCATTTTCCACCTATACACCCTCAATCTTGCTAATAGTGGCCTGTAGGTACCTGTTAGCTTAGGCTCTGTCTGCCCCGTAAGGGATAAAGACGTCATTTGTGTGTGTGTATGTATGTATGTGCATAGGTAAAGCAGAACGCATGGCAAACTGCCATAATACACCTTTTCTGGAAGCTTTCCTTTGTATAAAATCGATGGAATGTACTTTTTGTGCCTTATTACTCTTCCCTAATCGTTAGCACTCTATTTTTTGATGAATTTATTTAATGTACAGACACGAACTTTCTACTGATTTATTATATGTAATACTAGCTTCTGCCCGCGACTTCGTCTGCGTAGAATTATACATCTAACCTTCCCCTTGAATCACTCTATCTATTAAAAAAACCGCATCAAAATCCGTTGTGTAGTTTTGAAGATATAAGCATACATAGGGACATAGGGATATAGGGACATAGGGACAGAGAAAGCGACTTTGTTTTATGCTATGTAGTGATGTATAGATTTCACAACTTATGAACAAATCATCGCAACCAATAAATATCACGTAACAGCATGTTTAGTTAGGATGAGGCTAAATAAATAAATATAGAGACAACCAAATGGTTGTCGATTTGAAGCTTATTTCGTCAACAATTACTAATAACAATTGACAATCTGTTATCATCCGACCGAAACGAGCGTGAAAGACGTGTTCTACCGTTTTCTCGCTGGTTCAGTGCGTCCCTTTCAGCTGACCCAGGAGGAAAGAGCAGAGAGCGTCTCGTTTGCTACCCCTCAAATACGTTAGACCAAGCCATATAAATGTACAAGTCGGCAGCGAGTCATTTTCAAGCCCACTGGGCCGGGTGATGTTATTTATCTGCTCAAACGACAAATCCGATACCTACAAATAAACAAATTATTTCCCATGCGAAATAGAATTCGCCCCCAGCCTCTGTTATTAAATACAAAGGAAATTGAAGTGTTTTAGTCGAGAGTGCCTGTTTCATTGAAATTGAGTTGCCACGTTTTGGATTCGTTGATGGCGTAATTGTCTCGCAGTCTGTTGCCATTTGGTATTGGATCGGCAGTTTGTTGAGTATCCCGAATAGCTATCGTGGGCGGATTCCAAAAGGTTGCTTAGCAGGTACGTAATGTCTTTGTAACACTAAATTTGCTGGAATATTCCAGACCAAATTCTGAGACACCTAGTACATTTTCACACATACATACATACACAAATCACGTCTTTATCCCTTACGGGGTAAACAGCCTAAGGTAACAGGTACCTGCAAGCCACATTTAGCGAGATTGTGGGCGTATAGGTGGAAAATGGAATCAAAATAGATGGGTTGCTAGCCTCATCGCCTATAACATGATTCCTATTATTTTCGCTCATTCCCTCGGTGGGCTTTTACCATCTGCGCGGATAGAGAAGCAACTGATACATTTTATGTTTTATCTTTGCTCCCAGACCAGCATTGAAGACATTATAAAGTAGCTTCGTAGGTTTTTTTTCATCTTCTATTATATTATAACTAGCTTCTGCCCGCGACTTCGTCTGCGTAGAATTATACATAAAAACCTTCGTCTTGAATCACTCTATCTATTAAAAAAACCGCATCAAAATCCGTTGTGTAGTTTTGAAGATATAAACATACATAGGGACATAGGGACAGAGAAAGCGACTTTGTTTTATACTATGTAGTGATATGTAGTGATATGTATGTAAAAAACAAAGTCGCATTCCCCTGTCTGTCCCTATGTATGCTTAGATCTTTAAAACTACGCAACGGATTTTGATGCGGTCTTTTTTAATAGATTATGGTCCAAGAGGAAGGTTTAAATGTGTAATACGTAGCCGAAGTCGCGGCCAGAGGCTAGTTGATTATAAACGAGTATTTCAAAAATGATAATTCCCAACGATGACGCGGCGCAATCGTCGCATTACGACCTTGATTGATGGTTACCCTTTGTTCTAACCGAAATATTCTGATCCTCGAAGTTTCAGCATTAATCAGTGTCAATCAGTGGAAAGCAGTGTCGGGTTTTTATTAGACAAAGTAGTTAAAGTCATATGATACGAGGATTGCTGGTCTGGGAGCAAAGGAAAAACATAGAATGTGCCAGTTGCTTCTCGTCCCGCGCAGATGGTAAAAGCCCATCGAATCATGTTATAGGCGATACGGCTAGCAACCAATCTCTAGTTTGATTCCTTTTTAAATCACGTCTTCATCCCCCACGGGGTAAACAGAGCCCAAGGCAATAAGACCTTAAGGCCACGTTTAGCATGATTGTGGGCGTATAGGTGGAAAGGGGAATCAAAATAGTGATGGTTTGCCAGCCGCATCGCCTGTAAACATGATTCCTAAGATTTTCACCCATTCCCTCGATGGCCTTTTACATCTGCGCGGGATGAGAAGCAACTGGTACATTCTTTGTTTTTATTTTCTCCCGGACCAGCATGGAAGGATTGTCTGTATATGCTGAAATAAATGTATATCACTACATATCACTACATAGTATAAAACAAAGTCGCTTTCTCTATCCTTATGTCCCTATGTATGCCTATATCTTCAAAACTACACAACGGATTTTGATGCGGTTTTTTTTAACAGATAGAGTGATTCAAGAAGAAGGTTTTTATGTATAATTCTACGCAGACGAAGTCACGTGCAGAAGCTAGTAATAAATAAATAATTCGTTGAATCAGACGTTGTTGATTCAGTACGTTGCTACGTCGCGTGGTGGCGAGTATAGCAACGCAAAATTTTTTTTGTACACCAAACAAAAACACACAAATTGATCGTTATAAAAAACAAAATGCCTGTTTGTGGCGCCGCAAATATGCAAACGTGATTTTGCCATTGAAATTGTACCTTTTTATTATTCCTTGCATATTGACAATCAAAACAAGTGATGATATGGAAAAACGATTGTCAAAGAGACCGGGAAATACCATTGTTTATTTATTTACTAGCTTTTCCCCGCGACTTCGTCCGCGCACATAACGTCAGAGTGACGACACACCCCATACATCCACTCATGTCTCCAAGTATGCGGTTTTTATTGCCTATCCCGTGGGAAATTCGGAAAATCCCTTCTTAGAGCACCTACAGATCCTCTAGGAATATTATCTACTAATTATAGTCTTAATTATTTACCTTGTGTTTTTATCCCGTGGGAAATATGAAAAATTCCTTTGTAAGTGCATCTTTATACTAATCAAGGAATAATGTGTAGACATGCTAAATTTAATGTCTGTAGCTTTATTAGTACAACATTTCGGAATTTTCCAATCCCGTGAGAAAATCGGGATAAAAAGTATCTTATGTCCATCTCCTGGTTCTAAGCTACCTCCTTACCAATTTTCAGCCAAATCGGTTCAGCCGTTCTCGAGTTAGAAATAGTGAAACTAACACGACTTTCTTTTATATAGATTTAAGTGCAAATAGCGCAGTGAGGTCAGTGAGTAACTAGCTCCGAGGTATTACTACTGTGACTCGCTAGAATCAATATGCAAAAGTTATAGCAACTTATACGGGGCTATCCCTTCAGTGGCGTAGCTACCTAGGTGCCAGGCGGTGCAGTGCCCCGGGGCCCTCAATCTCAGCCCCTCAGGGCCCTCGAATCCTTACCAGAAAATCTCGATCAAACTGAACTTTCGAAAATCAAACCCAACCGGTTTAGATAGTAGTGGGGCCCCATTTTTTAATTGCACCAGGGCCCTTGGTTACCTAGCTACGCCACTGTATCCCTTAAAATTGTTTTGGAATAATTCCAGCAGGTTGTTGGGGTGAATTTGACTAAATAGCCGTGGGGCCCAATTTTTGAAAGCACATCACTCGAAAGTACCACTCGAAAGTGGTATAAATCAGCTTATATCTCTAAAACTACAGCTCTAATCAAAGTTTTAACTAGTTCACAAGATTAATGAGAGCAGTGATTGTCTTCTAAGCTGCTCGTATTTAAAATTCAGCATAATTTTTCACCACTTTCGAGTGGTATCTTCACACATGTGCTTTCAAAAATCGGGCGCCTGGGCCTCTATTCGGCACTGACACGTGAGCAATATTACCAACCGTTTGTAGAGCCTATACTTTAATTTGCTGCTCGTTGTCGCCAAAATTACAGTTTGCTGAACATAAAAAATGATAAGAATGCGAAGAGTTACTATAGTAAGCTATTCGGGGCGCTTCGTCGTTTTTGTTGGGGACTGTCAAAGTGTGACAGAGAAAATATACAATACACACACACTAATCACGTCTTTATCCCTTACGGGGTAGACAGAGCATAAGATACCTTATAAATACCATGGTTGCAATAAATGATTGATTAATTAGCAAGACCTAAAGGCCACGCTTAGCATGATTGTGGGCGTATAGGTGGAACGGCAGGGTAATCAAAATCTTCTAACCAGAATTTTCTCGTAATGGCTGCCACATCACCATTAATAATAATAATATCTTGGGACAATTGACACCAATTGACCTAGCCCCAAACTAAGCAAAGCTTGTAATATGGGCACTAGACAACGGATAAACATACTTATATTGATAAATACATACTTAAATACATATTAAACATCAAATACTCGAGAACGAACATTCGCATTTTTCATACAAATATCTGCCCCGACCGGGGATCGAACCCGGGACCTCAAGCTTCATAGTCAGGTCTAACCACTGAGCCATCCGGTCGTCTAAACCATTGTTCAGTTCTCATCGCGTATTCTGTTTGTTTTCATCAAATATGCAAGCTGTTTAGTGTCAGTGGTCTGGTCAAAGCCTTTGTCTACTTGACAAATGAATTAGACAGAGATAGGGAATCCGTGTTACTTTTAGTGGGTATGCCTGCCGTCGCGGGAGAGCCCCACATACCCCCGGTAAACCCGTACCGGGCGGATGCATAAGGCGCATTTTCCACACCAAAAAAAAAAGGGTAATCAAAATGTTCGAACCAGAATCTTGTCCTAATGGCTCAGTAGTAAGGGCCCATATCACCATTGTTCAGTTCTCATCGCGTATTCTGTTTGTTTTCATCAAATATGCAAGCTGTTTAGTGTCAGTGGACTGGTCAAAGCGTTTGTCTACGGAACAAATGAGCTAGACAGAGACAACACATTCTCTTCAATACTTAATGTAAATGCGATCGTTTTTGAGTGATACTGTCTGTATGTATGTATGTTTGTGGTCACGCCTGCCATTTGCGCATATTTTGCTTGTTTTTCAATTCATAGAAGACGTTTTGAAAAAGCTCAGGGGCCTCACCACGACTTAATGCGATTCAATTCCGACTCAGTTCAGGTTTTAGCTATCATTTTTGGTATGCATCTGACAGCGAGCAAATCGAAACTGAATCGAAATTGAATCGCATTAAGACGTCATGGTAACCCTGGTCAGGAGTACCCGAAACTGACGAGCATGTATGAGGAGATTGATGAATGTGGATGAAGCGAAAAAGGTATGTCGGGATCCGTAGCAAGTGGAATAAAGTAGTCTCCGCCTACCCCTATGGGAAAGAAGCGTGACGGTATGTTTTCTATTTTATTTATTAACTAGCTTCTGCCCGCGACTTCGTCTGCGTAGAATCATACATAAAAACTTCCTCTTGAATCACTCTATCTATTAAAAACTAAAACCGCATCAAAATCCGTTGTGTAGTTTTGAAGATATAAGGATACAAAGGGGCATAGGGACATAGGGACATGGGGACAGAGAAAGCGACTTTGTTTTATACTATGTAGTGATTAAAACTAACAGTACATTAAATACTATATCGCCAAACTGCAACACAGTTTGTTGGCGAATACTGCACACCTTATTTTTAATATGTATTTACGGTTATACTAAAATCCTACTAATATTATAAACGCGAAAGCTTGTAAGTATGAATGGATGGATGTTTGTTACTCTTTCACGCCAAAACGGCTGGACAAATCTGGATGAAATTTGAAACATAGATTATAGTCTGGAATAACACATAAATAAGCTTCTTTTTATCCCGGAAAATTGTTTAATTCCTGCGGGATAGTGATAAACGAATTCTATGCAGACGAAGGAGCGGGCAACAGCTAGTTCAATATATCACTAAACCCTACCACACTTAGCCATACTTAATTGTTCTTACCTAAATTTAGTTATTTATTTTTCCTCGAGGAAGGTATCCATCAAACAAGCCTTCAATTTCTCTAAAAAGTGATCTTTTCCCGCTAAACAGGAAAGGAAATTTACAGATAGGCAATCAGTCCAAAGTCTATTTTTGCACGTAGGTACCTACCTACGTGCAAAAATTAAAAGGAATACACATACACAAATGACATCTATATCCTCCACGGGGTAGACAGAGCCTAAGGTAACAGGTACAGTTAGCGTCATATAGCTCGAAGCATCCAAGTCGACCAAATATTTCGGTACACCATAGAAATAGTATGGTGTGTCGAACTCTTTGGTCACCTTGATTGTTTAACACTATATGGCGCATAGGTGGAAAATGGAATCAAAATAGTGATGGGTTGCTAGCCTCATCGCTTATAACATGATTCCTATTATTTTCGCCCATTTCCTCGATAGGCGAGCATCTGCGCGGGTAGAGAAGCAACTGGTACATTCTATGTTTTTTCTTTGCTCCCAGACTAGCATGGAAGACAAAGATGGAATTAAAAGGAAGATCAAATAAATTACAGCAACCCTTAAAATCCCATTCATTACTGTCGTAGCAGTTCATGCAGTCGGTGGATAGTAGGTGCGCTGCAACTTCTAAGCCGACGTTTGACGAATCCTTTTAAAAATACTTCCAGAGTGCCTTAAGTTAAATTTATAACTTGTCCGTTGTTTAGCAACAATGCACAACGTAACAGGGAAAGTTTTAATAGAGCACCAACTTGTTCCAAGTCGGCCCAAGTTGGTCCAAGTCGGCCCAACTTGGAGCAGACTTGAGGGGTGACCCCGTGTCGCTCATTATAGGAGAAAACAATCCCTGACAGCATCTCGGGGGTTGTGAATTTTCTAGTGTTTTCCTAAAAAAGTTTGAGGTTTCAAGATTTTTTTTAATCATTTGATTCTAATCTAAAGGGCGTGTACTGAAAATCAGCGCTGTGTCAGTTGGAGGCTCCTGTGAGAGCTCTAACCCGCAGCAAATGCTGAGGACATCCCCTTTGCCACATTTGTTTTATGTTTTATGAATGAATATTATATTTTATGTAGTAAAAATAAGGATAAATTTATATATATAACTGTTTTTTTTGTAATTGTTGTTAGTGGCAATAAATCATCTTTTATCTTTATCTTTTATCTTTTTAATTACGAACTTTTACGGTTGGTAGAAGCAAGTAGGTATTGTTGGCGACAGCCAGCCTTTTTATAGTTTTTGTTGTATTTTATTCTTTTTTATACGGTTGCGTTATTGTTTTGTTATGTCAGAGTGTATTTTTTACGTCACGGTGTCACTTTCTATTAAAACAGCTAAAAAGGCTAAAAAGTGGATTTATTTTAGAATAGTAAAGTAGCAGGCACCTTCGGGTGCCCAACAAATGGTCCTTCGACGTGAGTATTAAACTGGTTATATATTTTTTCCGATTTGTGCCGTACCTACTATTAATTTTTATGCTGTTGCATCCCACTAAATTTCTTTTTCCTACATCGAAATGCTTACTAGAAGCAAAAACGCCGCTAATAAAATAGTAGAGCCAACCGCGAACGCTGTAGAGCCGAGTGCTCCGATGTCGTCGGCACAGCCGCCCGACCCGCCACGTTCGGTACAACACTCATCCACCACGGGTCGCTCTGCTCGCTCGAGCCGCTCCAGTGCAACCGTGGTAGCGCAGAAGCTTGCCGCGCAGGCTGAGCACGCGCGCCGCATCGCCGAGTTGGAGCGCGCCGCAGTGGAGAAGGAGAGAGTAGCTGCTGACTTGCTACTAAAAGCGGAGCTGGCTACCATCGAAGCGCACAGCCGCTCTAGTAGTCGGTATAGTAGGACAGCTGATTGGGTAGACTCGTGTACTGAGACTGTTCCTAATTTTCAGGTGCCAAGGCCTAATAATGATGTTGAGGAGTGTGTACATTTGCCGTCAGTGCCGGTACCCCAGGGGGTACTAATGCCCGGCACTGCTACTACGGTTACACCTCCATCGCATCCTATAAATAACCTGCAACACTTTGCGTCGCCGCTGCCTATTGAGGTAACCAGATGTGTTACCGCCGCGGCTACCGTGTGGCAGGAGCCGCCACCACCTGCTGGACTTAGGTCTACCGAGCCTCTACCTATGTGGGAACAACCACACGAACATGCACAGCATTTAGGTACACACATTAAACGTGAACTATGTAACAACCCTAATAAAACTAGCCATAGTCAGGGTACACCTACTGATATTCAACAATTAGCTGAAGCTATCACGAGCCTGGCCGCATCGAAGCAGCAGTCGCCGCGGGTGAGTGACCTAAAGCTTCCTTTGTTTGATGGGCGTATTCACGACTGGCTACTATTTAAAAGAACTTTTGAATTCACAAAAGCTAGTTTTTCTCCTTTAGAAAACCTAGCTAGGCTAAATTTTGCTTTGCGAGGCGTAGCTAAGGACGAAGTTGGCGCACTTTTAGCCTCTGCGCAGGGCCCGGGTGTGGTCATGAGCGCCTTGGAGGCTAGGTTCGGTCGTCCTGAGCACATAATCCTGCACGAAATAGCCCAGATTAAAGCTTTGCCTAAACTATTAAGTGTTGACGGGGGCAGGGATCTGTGCCAGTTCGCTTGTCGAGTTCGCCGGTGCGTAGAAACCATTCGCGCGCTCAACCAGTTAGAATATTTGGCCTCTCCGGAACTCGCTAACACCATCATAGGAAAGCTAAGCTCGCTTTTGCGGGCTCGATGGGCAGATTACGCATTTCTTCGTAGTCATACTAAAAACAGGCTCGAACTTATATCCGATTTTCTTTCGCACGAAACTGAAATTAATTGCATGTGCGTCCGAATTTAGGGCAATGATTGATACCTACATACATACATAAATCACGTCTTTATCCCTTACGGGGTAGACAGGGCCTAAGGAACGAAACCACTTTTAGCATGATTGTGGGCATGTAGGTGGAAGGGATTCAAAATAATTGTACGTACTTCCTGTCCCTGAACCTGTTTTTCACTAAGAAAAAGGGAGTCTTTTATTTAGATAACATTTTACGTTATGTACCATATTAAGTTTTTTTTGTAGCAAAATTGTATATTATTATTCTTTCTGTAAATTATTCTTTCTGTGCCAACCAATCACATTAGTTGAAAATGTTGGAAATCCGCGTCTTGCCTCGCTCCCGTTCGTGATTCAATAGATAAATAGTATTTTTAGGGTTCCGTACCATATAGGTAGCATAATAGTACATTATGATACAAGTGTGCTATGTTGGTAATTACACACGAGGCGTATTGTACGCGCGAGCGACAGCGAGCGCGGGTAAGAGAGCCGAGATGTGTAATTACCAAAGCACACGCGTCGCATACAACGTTTTTCAACACATTTGCGAGGAAAAATAAATAAAATTTAGTTAATAAAAGGACTTTAAGAACTTTAGTTTACCTTTGTTATGTTAGACATTGCTTACCTGGAGCTGCTTTAGAAATTTACTTTATCATTTGGTAATTAACACCTTGGATTTCTTACTGATATAACTGTCCGAACATTGTCCGAACATATTTTAGTATTTCCAGCGACGGACACTACATTTATTTATTACTTGAACTCGTAATTTTTAAAGTAAAAAAATAACAAAGTCTGAATCAACAATATCAGTGAAAAATGGCGGCAGATATTATTTCTCCGCGCCAATCCGCGCGCAGCACTCGCGCATGCGCGCTGTGCACTTAGCACGCGCGTGATGAAGACACTGACACAGCCTGCTAAACAGCCTAATATTAAAAGTATAATAAAAAATAATTAATCAATGCCTGAGATTGCAAATTATGTTCAGTTTTAGATAAAAATGAATAATTTGTCGAAATTAAATGTTTATTTATCATCTTTTCCCTAAAATAGTTTAATATTCACGAAAATATTCCTTGTTCCTATAGATAACTGAACTTTTTGCTGAGATTTAAAAAATATATATTACCGCACTCGTGCGGTAATACATTACAGCACTTGTGCGTAATAAGCTCAATTATGAGCTTAAATGCAGTGCAATAAGACTCAATTTACGAGCAAGTGTGTTGAAAAGATTATTATATATTAGGTTACTTCTTTGTCTATTCCGTCTATCCATCTGTCGATCAAGACCCTTTTTTAAAGCCCAGCGTGAAGATATCATGTTGAAAGTACATAATGCTTAAACGCTTATTTTTTGACTCTTTTAACCGTAAAACATAAGTTTCCAAGCTCAAACGATAAAAATATACAAGCTATTGAAGGTGTGTTTTCATACAAAAAACGAGGAAATCCTACATGGTACTTTCCGTTGACATAGAATAAAGAAATTTGGTAAGAAGTTATACCTCGCACAACACAGGAAAAATAAGTCAATTATCACTCATCTGCAAAAAATTACGATTTTTGTAAAAAAAGCTTGTTATGGGGCAATTACACTGAGTCGATCGCCGCATGCAACACTAAACGTGTAAGGAATGCGTCAGTCCGCCGCATTCGATGAGCGCCAGCTGCAGCGGCCTAATTTGTATTCGAAGTAGGTAGACCCACATGTGATGGACGACGTTCGTTAGCCGAAGTAGTTAGAAACAAATTCGGCGATCCCATTAGGCGAACGCAATAGTGTAATTCTATAACTAAATACATTACATTTAACAAATTATCTCTAGAGTATCACTAACAGATACTATGACTAAATAAAATAAAAACTAATCTTAAATTAACCACATATACATACATACCGTCACACCCCTTTCCCGCAGGGGTAGGCAGGGACTACTTCTTTCCACTTGCTACGATCCTGACATACTTCTTTCGTTTCATCCACATTTATCAATCTCTTCATACATGTTCACCTTTTTAATATGAAGAGATTAAAATAATTAAGTTGTGTTAAAATATGTATGGCGATGATTTGAGACTCTGGAATGGAACATCACTATCACTACATAGTATAAAATAAAGTCGCTTTTTCTGTCCCCGTGTCCGTATGTATGCTTATATCTTCAAAACCAGTCAACGTATTTTGATGCGGTTTTTTTAATAGATAGAGTGATTCAAGAGGAAGGTTTATATGTATAATACATGCATAATATACCGTGCGAAGCCGGGGCGGGTCGCTAGTAGAATATATTTTATCCCGTTTTTTTTTATAGTTGCCGCGGGCGCGCGTTATACGAATTCTCCGCAAACGAAGTCGCGGCAACAGCCAGTGGCCCCATAAATTTGTACAGAACCCTCAGTGCGTTATTCCTGTTCGCGCTTAACCCGTCGAGCGTCCCGTGTGCACAGGGCGCATAACGTTGTGGCCACACGTGTGTCCACAGGACGCTCGACGGGTTAACCCGTTTTCCCTAAAAACGCGGGCATACCGACAACAACAGGAAGTATCTTGTAAGCAAACACCAAATAAAACGAATGTATTCAATCCCATGTTGCTTATTTCTTATCGGTAACTAGGTAAATAACAAATTCGAATAAGGAAATGTTAAGTAGGTTAAGAATAACGCGGGGGAGGTCACAGGGGTCTGAAAGATAAACAACCAGGTGGGGGCGATTTTTGAAAGCGCATAAATGTTTAAATATCACTCGAAACGGATATAGATCTTAATTACACATAAACGGATAACTCATTTCGTAGTCCTTCCTGGAGCGCTCGCCCCGGCGGCAGCGAAACGAACACTGCGCGCCAGCGCTCTGTTCGCGCGGCTGCTCGACGCAACTGACAGCGGCGCACAACTACCCTCGTTTTCATCGTCATTTTATTACTGTCAAATGTAAGGCAGCACACAACACTGATCACGTCACTCCGTAAAAGTACTTCATGTTGAAAGTGGTATAAATCTGTTTGTATCTTCAAAACTACAGCTCTAATCAAATTTTTGACTAGGTCGCAATATTAATGAGAGCCGTAAGTATCTTCTAAGCTACTCGTATTTCAAATTCAGCATTTTTCACCACTTTCGAAATTAAGGTACCTGTTACCTTAGGCTCTGTCTACCCCGTAAGGGATAAAGACGTGATTTGTGTATGTATGTATGTATGTATGTATTCGAGTGGTGTTTTCACACATATGCTTTCTAAAATCGGGTCCCTGTTCTGAAACAAATAATTATTTATTTCAGTTTCTATTTACTTTTAATTGTATCGGTTTCTTTAATAACTTCTTTACAATAAAGCATTTACTTACAATACAATACAATAACTCATAATTGAACACCACATATAACAAACAAAACAGAAAAAAGGTATACAGAATATTACTTACTTCTTACTTAGAGTTAATTCCAGTCCTGGGGAAAGACGGGATAGTTTTTATTTCGGAAAATCACATAGGCAGTTCCCGCGGGATAGCGATAAGCGAATTCTCCGCAGACAAAGTTGCGGGCAAACGCTAGTAGAAAATAATAATTAAAAAAATGACTGTCCATTGGATACTTTTTCTTTTCTTGTTGCGAGTTAAAAGGAGATGTCCCTCTAGATTTCTTTCTACGTTTCCGCTACACAACCAATACCGTCTTCACCAAAAGGGCACAAGGGGGCCCGTGCTCAGGGCCCCCATTATCAGGGGGCCCCGAAGGACCAAAAATTTCTCTCACACATTTATTCTCAAAACATTTTTGTCGGGCACTACACTTTTTTCTTCTTTTTTACCTTCCAAAGGGGCCCCAAATTCTTGTGTACCCGAGGCCCCCAGCCTAGTTTAAGACGGCCCTGTACACAACTGCTATAAGTGCTATAACCGTGTTTCCATGTCAAATCACGTGGCAAAAAAGTTTAATAACGAAAATCAACGTGTCGATCCGACATTCCGGGCCGGCGGCCAGAAGCGAAAACGAATATCCCCGATTTAATGAAAATTGTTATCGGCCCTCGTACGTAAATTGAGAAGTTTGATGTTTGACTGGTTCCGTGTTTGTTTTGGTTACTGTGACTTTGTGACCCAATTTTCATTTAATGTTTTGTCGTGTAAATGGGTACATAAAAGAATTCGTACATTGCGCGGGAACTACACGATTTCCCGAGATAAAATTAATGTGGTCCAGGCTTTAATATTAACGCCTACAATCACGCTAAAGGTGGTCATTAGATCTTGTTATCCTAGGCTCTGTCTACCCTTAACTAAGGGATAAAGACGTCATTAATATGTTATATGCAAATATCAGGTGAGACACAAGTAAATGAACTGTTGTATGTGTGAGTAATATGTGTGAATAGACAAATTGACGTTCCAAATTAGAAAAATGACTTAAGTCCCATATAAGTTCTGTACACTACTACATACAAACATACAACAGGACATTTACTTAAGTTTTACACCTACAAAGAGTAAACAAATAGATAGGATTTGCAGTTTCCTAAAATTACATTAGTCACGTCTTTACCGCTTACGGGTTAAACAGAGCCTCAGGTAACAAGACCTAAAGGCCACGTTTACCATGATTGTGGGCCTATAGATGGAAAGGGGGGAAATAGTGATGGGTTGCTAGTTGCATTGCCTATAACACGATTCCTAAGATTTTTGCCCATTCCCTCAATGGGTTTTTACCATCTGAAGAGAAGCATCTGGTACATTCTATGTTTTTTCTTTACACCCAGACCAGCATGGAAGAAACATATCAGTGTTTGAGAATGTAAAAAAGTAACTTATCAAGTTTGCGGCGGCTTAGTTAGTAGCTCGAATCAGGCGGATAAGGCTCAAGATGCGGCAAATTATGAATTATTCAGTTACGACACAGAATAGACTGAGGAAACGAGTGTGCACTGTAGAAAAAACTCAGCGGAAAGTTCACGAAGGAAACAAATACCGTCGCAGCAATAAAAAGATCGAACGAGGAACTAAACTATATTTACAGCAGCCGTTTCATTTTTTTTATTAATTTTTGTGTTTTTTCCTTAAAAACATTAAAAAAACTTAAATGATCCAGCCGTTTTCGAGTTTGCGCTTATTTACACATGCATTTTTATTCAATAGTCTATACCTAAGTAGATATAGATAAAAATAAGTATACAATTTAATTATTTACTATGCTGATCAGGAAGCAAAGAAAAAACATAAAGCTGTATAATAACTGTACTTACCAGTTGATTCTCTTCCCGCGTGTATAATCTATAGATTGTTCCAATGTAGTTCCGCGCTCACCGAGAGATGGCGCTGCCTCCGAATCCAACATGCTAAAGATGTGTCGCTTCAGTAAAGTGAATAATCAACACAGAAATTTGTACGAATGAGAATTGTAGGCGTTAGTTAAGCTCTTCTGTTTCGTTTATTAGAAAAAGATAGTGAGAATATAGTAAATTCACATTTAAAACCGAGTTTCATTGAGTCCTCATAAGTAGGTTTGTACACCGCGTCTATGGTAAAAGCCCATCCTGAGATTGGGCAAAACTCTAGGAATCATGACTGTTATACTTAACTTAGGCGATGTGGCTAGCAACACTAGCTACTCATCACTTATTTGATTCCCCTTTTCACCTATACGTCTTGTTACCTTATAGGTCTTGTTACCCCATGTTACCCCAGGCTCTGTCTCTCCCATCAGTGGGCGTCGCGGTGACACCTAGTGCTCCCGTAACGCTCACAGTCCATGGCCAGGAGGGAACGTGTCGGTTTTTAGACGGTAGGCCACTCCCCTCCTTCCATAGGGAAGGCAGCGGCGAGCTGGAGAGCCCGTCATACTTCCGTTGCTGCCCCGAGCGCGGGAATGCATAAGGTGCATTTTCCACACGTTAAAAAAAAGGCTCTGTCTCTCCCATCCTTACTAATATTATAAATGCGAAAGTAACTCTGTCTGTCTGTCTGCTACCTTTTCACGCCTAAACCGCTGGGCCGATTTAGTTGAAATTTGGTATACAGATAGTTTGAGTCCCGAGAAAGGACATAGGATAATTTTTATCCCGGAAAATTGCATAGTTCCCGCGGGATAGCACAGCACTGGACTTAGAGACTTGAAATTTTGCACATAGATACCTTATATAATATAGGCATCCACTAAGGAAGGATTTTTGGAAATTCCCACGGGATAAGGAAAAAACGGGAATTATATATTCGATTCCGAGTGACGCTATCTCAGTAACTTTAATAAAACTAGACTCTTCAAATTTGATACAAAAGTAGGTGATTACAAAACTAAGAAACTAATTTCAGGATTTTTGGAAATTCCCACGGGATAAGGAAAAAAACGGGATTTATCTACGCGGACGAAGTCGCGGGCATAAGCTAGTAAGGAATAAAGACGTGATTTATGTGTGAACTAGCGACCCACCCCGGCTTCGCACGGTATATTGTGCATGTACTATACATATAAACTTTCCTCTTGAATCACTCTATCTATTAAAAAAAATCGCATCAAAATTCGTTGTGTAGTTTTGAAGATATGAGCATACATCGGGACATGGGGACAGAAAAAGTGACTTTGTTTTATGATATGTAGTGATGATGATAGTGATGTGTAGATGAAGAAACATTCGGTGTTTTCATGTGATGTGGCCACGCTGTTGCTGCTGCGCTGGAGTGGGCCGGCCGAGGTTTCGACCCCCGATATTACCGAAAGCCCAGGAGATGTATTTACGTAATTTGTTTCTCTGATGTTTGGACAAGGGCCTAAAGCTGCGGCCACACACGCAGCGATTTATTAGCGTAACCTTACTTGAATTGAAACAAGTATGTTATTAGGGTAGGAAAAAAAACGTAACCCTCATAGATTACTCATTGTGTCTGTCTGTCTGTCACAGCCAATTCGCTTTGAAACTACAGCACCGATTGAATTTACACAAGTCGTTAATCTATAAAAGAACGTGTAACATAAATAAATTAATTTTAAACAAGTCGGCTAATTTTAAGGCGTACAATATAAATATAAATGAAAACTTGTGCACTAAAACGTGTGTCATATCAAATTAAAAGGCTACCTAGTAAGAATTACAAACACATTAGCCTAAGCCAGGGGAGTATCGATTTTAAGTGGACTGCCGAAATAGGCGTTGTCTCACTCTCGCAAAAGTCCTATTAAGACATTTGATGAAGTTGAAAGTAACGGTTGATATTCATACGGGTCTAGTTATGACTGTCTGGGCCGCTGACAATGTTTATCTGGCCTTACCCGCGGCCGGTTTGGCCACAGTCCGCCCCGTGGCCAGAATGACGAGAAGGTAATGACTCTATTATTCAAGTGTCATGCTCATTGTTTGCTGTAGATTCGATCGCTGCCGCAATGCAGCAGCACCCCTTCTTTTTGTGGGTTGGGAATTGGGGGAAATGATAAAATGAACTCATAAATCATTCGTCATCAGCAAATAAGTCTTCAAAGGTTGGTCTGATTGACTTGTTTGATGTACAGTGTAGGATATGTTGTAGACCGTTCAGATAAGGTCAACAAAAAGTACATTTAGCAAAGGCTTCTAATATAATAATAACGTAGTCCAACCTACTCACTGTTGGGCACCAGCCTCTCAGAATAGGAGAGCTATAGCTGTCGCGGTGACACCTAGTGCTCCCGTAACGCTCACAGTCCAAGGCCAGGAGGGAACGTGTGTGTTTTTAGACGGTAGGCCTCTCCCCTCCTTCCATAGGGAAGGCAGCGGCGAGCTGGAGAGCCCGTCATACTCCCGTTGCTGACCCGAGCGCGGGAATGCATAAGGCGCATTTTCCACACGTTAAAAAAAAAAGGAGAGCTATAGCTCCCACGGAAAGTCACACACGCCATTGAATTGCTTCCCAGGTGTATGCCGGTATAAGCTTGTATTAAAAAATAGATATGTATTTTAAGTTAGTCTGTACCTAATAGGCACGCACCTAAGAACCCAAAGCCACTGTTAATTACTTAACATACAAATCCAAAACCCCTAAAAAAGGTAACTTCACATCCCAAAGCTTTAAGCAGACAAGGGTACGGATCAAGGACGCTTGAATGACATAAGAACCCAACCAGTACTATCACCATATCAAACAGATATACGAAAACTTGCAACCGGCCGTCCAGACCCCTCTCAGAGCAAGGGCATAAATGTTTCCACTCCGTCCTGCATACAAAGCCGAGGACCCACAGCTCAAGCTGAATGGTCTTACGATTCCATCGAACTTGGAACCAATGGAACTTGATCTATTTAAAGTAACGTGCCGTCCCCGCGGCGCCCTGTGATATTGGAAGGTTAGAGGGGGGTAACAGATCAGTATATAATGGAAGCTATAGTTTGCCGTATACGTTTTGACAACTCAGTGGACCGAAATGGAAGGCACTGGAGTGTATGAACCTGTATAGGTATGCTTGTGTTTATTCTAATGTTATATCGAATGCGTAGCGGAGTGTGAAAATGAATGCGACGTTGGATGGAATTGGGGTTGTGGATGAGTTTATTGAAAATATGATGTACTGACGTGTATATTTTTTAAATCTTACAGTTAAGTAACTATGAGATGAAGACTAACTGGGGAGGACCCCAGCGAAACAGGCGTTAAGTCTGAAGTGAATGACAACCTTTTTCCTTTACTAGTGTAGAAACCAGGGGTGTTACGAATATTCGCATCCGCATCCGTAAATGCGGAATATTCGCATTAATTCAGACATCTGCATCCGCATTCACATCCGCATCAATCAATGCGGAGTTTTTACGGATGCAGATTCGCATCAACAAGACTCGACAAGTAACTACATGTTAAGAAAGTGGGCGGAGCCAGAGTGGCACGTGCTTCGCTTTTGTTTACATAAATACTATTATGCACTAGGTAATAAGTATTATTATGCATTTAAAATTTAAATAATTATCCTTTTAAAATCCCAAAATCCGCATCACATCCGCATCCGCATCAAATCCGCATCCGCGAATGTGAACTTCTAATAATCCGCATCCGCATCTGCATCCGCGGATGTCTAAATTTTTGCATCCGTAACAACCCTGGTAGAAACATAGATAAGTGTAACATAGCTATGAACAAAAGATATATACCTTGCTACATCGCTAATCACCTGCTAACCAAGCCTGTGCGAAATATATATGTATTTCATGCAACCCTCCCTCCACTCTGCCACATAAAACACATATAAATTCCACAAACTTAATCATCCCTCAAACCACACGAACACATAATTCTCAAGTTTAGTGAGCACGCAAGTGTTACACTTGAAAATCAACGTCGTACTGATTTGAAAACATTATAAATAAACATAACGCCTGAAGTAACGCCTGATTCAATAAAATATTTAAAATAGCTATGTAAATGACGACCGGATAGCCTAGTGGTTAGTGACCCTGACTATGAAGCTAGAGGTCCTGGGTTCGAATCCCGGCAGGGGCAGACATTTGTATGATGAATACGAATGTTTGTGCCCGAGTCATGGATGTTGTATGTATTTAAGTATGTATTTATCTACATTATATAAGTATGTTTATCCGTTGCCTGGTACCCATAGTACAAGCTTTGCTTAGTTTGGGGCTGGGTCAATTGGTGTAATTTGTCCCAAGATATTTAAGTAAGTAAGTAAGTAAATGCTTTATTGTACAAATATTTATAAACAGATACAATTTACAAAAAAATAAAAAATAACATTAATACATGCACAAAGGAAAGATATTTATTATCATTATTATTATTAAAAAATTCAGAGTTAACTCCTTTTTCACTAGGACCACAGTTTGTTTTGACGGCGGGATAGCTCAGTCCTGTGTTTATTTCATTCTGCTGTTATAGGCAGAGTGCAAAGCGGGTGGAGTAGGTAGCCTAAACGATCACAGCGCTCGCTACGGCTAAAATTGTCATTTTTGTCGCTGACTTGAGCTGTCAAATCCATATTGCAGTAAACATTTTCTAATCGTTTTTGAGATAAAAATATGATCCTGGTAAGATGTGTTGTTGTGAATTGTAATAACACCAAGAAGAATAGCGACTGTAAATTTTACCAATTTCCAAGACCATGGTGGAAACGAGACCAAAGAAATAAGTGGATATTTGCCGTAAGAAAAAAAAAAGTAAGTTACCTAACCTCTAAAATTTCACTGAAAACAACAGTTTTAATATTATTGGCAATAATGTTACTGACTACCATTGTCCAAAATTGTGTAATATAGTAAAATAACACAAGATTTCATTAATATTTTTCACAATATTTACTTACTTCTTGTTTGACAGCGGTGACAATATTGTCCATAATGGCCGCCTATCACGTGGCGCTGTCGTCGCGCTCGGTCCCAATAGTGTGTGAAGTAAATTATCTACATACATGAATCACGTCTTTATCCCTTACGGAGTAAGTCCCTAAGGTAACAAGTCTAAGGGCCACGTTTAGCATGATTGTTGTAGGCTAGGTGCAAAGGGAAGCAAAGTAATGATGGGTTGCTAGCCGCATCGCCTATAACATGATTTTCGCTCATTCCCTCGATGGGCTTTTGCAGTTGTCGTGCAAAATCCTTTCCCATCGTATTATCTCGGAAATGTGTGCATTTGTATGTTATTTATCAGTCACTCATAGACACGTCGGCATCATTCGGAAGTAGTCGTGTGTTCTCGGTGGGAAAGGATTATTCACTAACCCCCTTATTCATAAACGCTTTATAGGCTTCTGCTAACTTAGCAATCGTTTGCCCTTATCTGTGAAATGTAAATGTCAAAGTGACAGATAAGGACAAACGATTGCTAAGTTAGCAGAGGCCTACAGAGCGTTTATGAATAAGGGGGTACTTCTTTACCATCGACGCGGGAGAGAAGCAACGGTATAGGAGAAAAACTTAAATAAATGACCTGTTGTAGGTATGTAGTAGTGTACAGATTTGATACGGGACTTAAGTCATTTTTCTAATTAGGAACGTCAATTTGTCTATAGATTCGCACACATTACTCATACAACACGTCATTTACTTTTTACTTTTTTAGTTTTTCACCTATACATTTTATGTTTTTTCTTTGGAAGTTTGGAAGTTCAAGTGAAGAAAATTAACCTTTTTCAAATATATATTTTTTTAATTTTGTTTCAGGTACGTCCATGCCGACAAGCTTAATGCAGAACCCGCCTCTTTAGGTAAGCTTTCATAATAACAACTACAACTAAGAAACGTTTAAGTCCCCGACAATTTCATATCAAATTTTAATTTTAAAAAACGTCGGGATCGATTTTGATGAAACTTAGCTGAAAGCTATCGCGTTCAAATGCTTTCTATTAGAACACACTAAGTACGTCTTAATCATAATCATAATCATTTATTTGCATAAAACATGGTACATATATTGTGGTATGAAAAAAAAGAGTTTCACATGTTTTGTCACTATAATGACGTACAAAGTGATATATACCTAACTTGTGGGTTTTTGATTTTTCTGAAGAAAGATGCGTACAGGAGTGTAGTACAGTGGCATGGCCTCCATAGAATTCAATTGCCACCGGCTTGCCTATTTTAAAGCAGTTGGGCACTTTTATTGTGCAGAATTACAGGAAATACTGATTCTGATATACCTGACACCGCGCCACTGGTAGGTATATCAAAAAACTTAGAAAAAATATTTTTCGATGTCATTATTTAGATTTTTCAGATTTTCTGTGATGTTTTTAGTGATATTCAAAATTGGTAATTTTTACAATTGTTTTTACCGAGGACTGATCATGAATACTTAATATTAGCAGATGCAAAAAATTAGGCCTTCGCACTAGACTCGACCTATCTTACTATCTTCCCTTTAAGTTTATGTTACAAAATGCTACGTACTGGATATCCTGCAACGGTAGCATAAGAGTGCGAGAGACTGCTCGTCTCTTTCTGGAAAGAACAGTAAACAAAGACAGAACTATCTCGCGCGTACTGCTAGACGTATTGTATACACTTAGGTACTAGAATTTCACGTTGAATAGTTAAGTCACTATCACTACATAGTATAAAACAAAGTCGCTTTCTCTGTCCCCATGTCCCTATGTCCCTTTGTATGCTTATATCTTCAAAACTACATAACGGATTTTGATGCGGTTTTTTTAATAGAATTAATGATTCAAGAGGAAGGTTTTTACGTATGATTCTACGCAGACGAAGTCGCGGGCAGTATAGAATAAACGCCGCGTTGTAAACGCCGAGAAAATTCTGAACTCGACCCTCCAGCCCTGAACCTGAAAGTTTGAATGTAACCGCCACAATTGTAAAGTTGGTACTTATCATCGGGCGAACAAAGGCCCGAACAACAAACAAAGGGCATTTCAATAAATACGAGCAGCTTCAGCACACACCGTGGCGCAACAGTGACGGCATCAACATCATCTGTCCAACCCAAAACTAAGCATTTAAAAAAGGACCCTTATTGCTCAATTAAAATATTTATAGTAGGAGACGTTTTGGAAAAAGGTCAGGTCAGGAAGTAGTACCTACCCGAAACCGACGAGCATGTATGAAGAGATTGATGACTGTGGATGAAGCGAAAGAAATATGTCAGGGTCGTAGCAAGTGGAACAAAGTAGTCTCTGCCTACCTACCCCTGTGGGAAAGAGGCGTGACGGTATGTATGTATGTATGTAAAATATTTAATAAAATTGCAATTGGTTTCAAAAACGAATTAAATGATAGTTATTTCTATAATAACTTAAAAAATGCTAATAGAGAAATGTTACTACTCCGTAACTGATTTCTTAGACGATAAATTGTAACCATAGTTACTTTATACTACCCAGTACCTGTTAATGTATGAGCATCTTTATTCACCCTACATTGTCTATGGTTGTTAGATATTTAAAAACTGTTTTTGTCTCTGATCCTACTTCTTATTATGGCTGCCTAACATGTAAGTCGCATATTTAATTAAACTGTTTCCTGAAGATATTTCGGCTTCTCATTCAGCTCCACCACTCCGCTTACCTTGACCACATCAGGTTTTGGCCCCAGAACGACGCTATTGCGCATTATAAAAGCGGTGAAGAAAAGTGGTGAGATTGCTTGTCATACTTTGTGAACTACAATTTTTTTGCCTACCGGCTCGGGCAAATTTCGCGTGGTCACATTTCAAGATATTTATTGTATTCTACAAGTAATTACTGCAACATGAGTGCTGACGAAGTCCGATTATATTCTTTTAACAAATTGGAAGGTGTGTCAAATTATTCCACTTGGAAATTTTATATGGAGATGGCACTTACACTGGATAACCTTAAAGAATGTATTCTAGGAACAGAAACTGATATTTCCAAAGTGAAGAAAGCTCTCGCGCGCATTTGTTTGTCAGTGAAACCGGCGTGTTTGCAATATGTACGAAACGCTAAGACGGCTCATGAAGCGTGGACCAATTTGTCTAAAGTATTTGAAGACAAAGGCTTCTATAGAAGAGTGTGCTTATTAAGGAAACTTCATCGTTCTCAATTTGTGGATTACCCCGATATGAGTTCTTACATTGAGGGTGTTACCGATTTGGTGCAACAACTTGCCGACATCGGCAAAAATATTGAAGATGCTGAAATTGCCGAATTGCTTCTCAGCGGGCTACCTCAAGAGTACGACGTCGTCGTGTCAAGTATGGAATCTGCCAACGTGTCTTTGTCGTTAACAAGCGAGCTAGTGCGCACTCGGCTTTTGCAAGAAGAACATCGACGTGGCAATGGCATTCAAGATACCCACATTTCGACGGATGCGGCGCTCGCTACTCAACGAAGCAAAATAAAGTGTCATTATTGCAACAAAATTGGACATATTAAATCTAAATGTTTTAAATTGAAAAACGATAGAAGAAAATCTAAAAGCGAAGAGCATGTTTTGGTAGCGTTGTTATGTAGCACTTTTGGAAATGATCAATTTATTTTAGATTCTGGAGCAAGTTCTCACATGTGTTGTGATAGAGATAAATTTCAGAATCTTAAACCTTTGTCTGAAACTGTAATTGTAGCGAATGGACAGAGTTTGGCTTGTGTAGGCAGGGGCGATTTAACTTTCATTACTCAGTACGGCAATGTCACTTTGACAGATGTAATGTGTGTACCAGGCCTCTCGACCAATTTAGTTAGTATCAGTAAATTATGCGAGAAGGCCATATCTGTAAAATTTTTTGATAATAAATGCCATGTACTGAGAGAAGGCAACGTCATTCTGTTTGGCACTAAAGCTAATGGTGTTTATCTTTTAGACATAATGGGGGTAGGTCAATCTTATGATTCACAGGTGGCGAATATTTCAACCATGGATGTGCCTGCAAAGGTGTGGCACAAAAGGTTGGGCCATTTAAGTTACAGAGGTATGCACACCCTAAAAAGTATGGTTTCAGGTCTGATGTTTCAACCGTCTCAGCATGGATGTCAAGAGAACTGCGTGTCCTGTGCTGAAGGGAAACAAAATGTGCTGGCGTTTCCCAAAGGGGGAGCCACACGGGCCAGGCAGCTTTTGGAGCTTGTGCACTCGGACGTTTGCGGTCCGTTTCCTGTAAGCAGTTTGGGTGGATCAAGATTTTTCGTGACCTTCACTGATGACCTCTCTAGGAAGACTTTTGTGTATTTTATGAAATACAAATCCGAGGTAATGTCTAAATTTATTTTATTTAAAGCTACAGCAGAGAAGCAGACAGGTTGCTTTGTTAGGCGGCTAAGAAGCGACGGTGGTGGGGAATATTGCGGTCATAAATTCAGGGATTTTTTACGAAAGGAAGGTATTGTCCATGAGACAACTGTTCCTTATAGTCCTCAACAGAATGGAGTTAGCAAGAGACTGAATCGCACTGTACTCGAGAAAGCTCGGTGTATGCTCCAAGAGTCCGGCCTCGGTAAGCTTTTTTGGGCTGAAGCGGTTTCTACTGCTATTTATTTAAAGAATAGGTCGCCCACAGCTAGTGTACCCGGCAAGACTCCTGAGGAAGCGTGGTCTGGTTATAAAGTGGACCTTAGCCATCTGCGGGTGTTCGGATGTAAAGCTTTGTCTCTTATACATGAAAGCAAACGTGACAAATTAGATGCAAGGTCAAAACATTGTATTTTTGTTGGTTATGCTGAACACTCGAAGGGCTATAGGTTATTAGACCCTCTTTTTCTTAGAAATGTGATAACTTCTAGAAATGTGATATTTTTTGAAAATGAATTTTGTGACCTAAAAGCAGATAAGAATATTTCACACAGCCCCACTACTACTTTTTTACATGATTTGTGTGAAACTGGAACTGGATTAAATAAAATTAATGTTTTATTAAATAATGACATGTGTGTAACACAGTCTAATGAATCTAATGATAATGATATTTTAAGTAATAATATTTCTAATAATAATGAGTCTGATAATAATATTTTAATGAATAATGACATAAATTCCAATAATGTTTTAGTTGGTGATAGCTCTAATGAGACTGAAAATATTAATGAGACTGAAAATATTAATGATATTTATATGCAAAATTCTAATGTAGGCAATTTTTCAGATAAGGATCTGTCATGGAGCAGTGCTGCTGATGACCAAGTGCCGGGTGACACTTCAATGTCGTCATCTCCCAACGTGCTTTCTGGTCGAGGGGAAGAGACACGGCTTGAGCCAGAGCCTGTGTCTGACAGCCAGTCATACGTGCCCTCGTCGTCATCATCATGGAGCGAGCGTAATGTTCGAGGGGAAGTTGTGCTCGAGCCGGAGCCAACGACCGCCTGCGAGCGACGCGAACATCCCGCGCGCAGCACGCGCAACACGAGACCAATCAGGTATCATGATTATGATTTGTCAGACTCGTCTATGCTAGTCAATAATGTATGTCAGATTAGTGAACCTCTTTCATATGAGGAGGCTATGAGAGGCCCTCAGAGGGAAGAATGGCTGTCTGCCATGCAATTGGAATATGATTCTTTAAAATCTAATAATGTTTGGACGTTAGTGGATAGACCTTTAGATCATAATATTATTAAAAGTAAATGGGTATTTAAAGTTAAAAATCTGTCTTCAGGAAATAATAATAGTGATATTAAATTTAAGGCACGACTTGTTGCACGTGGTTTCTCTCAGAAACGAGGCATTGATTATGATGATACGTTTGCACCTGTGGTACGCCATTCTACTATGCGTATTTTATTTTGTATTGCTAATGAGTTAGATATGGAAATTGAGCATGTAGATATAACCACAGCTTTCCTGCATGGAGATTTAGCTGAACAAATTTATATGGAACAGCCTTTAGGATTCTCATGTAATAAGAACAAAGTTTGCCTTCTAAATAAAAGTATTTATGGCCTTAAGCAAGCCAGCAGGGTCTGGAATACTAAAGTAAATAATGTTTTAGTAAATAATGGTTACATGCAAAGTAAATGTGAGCCTTGTATTTACATTAAGAGATCAGATAAGAGCTTAATAATTATCGCTCTCTATGTCGACGATTTTTATATTTTTTGGAATAACAAGCATGAAAAAGAAATATTATGTAAATTGTTAAATTCAGAATTTAATTCTAAACAATTAGGAGAGCTAAAAACTTGTTTGGGTATTAAGGTGTCAAGAGACAGAAAATGTGGTACTTTAATGTTGTCTCAGTCTGACTATATAAAGAAATTATTGTCAAAATTTAATATGTCAAACTGTAATGGTGTATCTAGTCCAATGATAACTAATTGTAGACTTGAAAAACCCAAGCAAGGTGCTGATTGTTTATCAGAAAATGTTTATCCTTTTAGAGAACTGATCGGGTCACTGATGTATTTGTCTGTTTGCTCTAGGCCTGATATTAGTTTTGCTTTGTCACAGTTAAGCCAATTTTGTAATTGTTTCACAAAAGATCATTGGATAGCTGCGAAACGAATTCTGCGATATCTGTTAGCAACCATTGATTATTGTCTTGTGTTTGTTAAAAGTGGAAATTTTAACATTTCAGTTTTCGCAGATGCAGATTTTGCAAATGATTGTGATAGAAAGTCTTACAGTGGTTTTGTAATTAAAATAGGTGGCTCAACTGTAAACTGGGAATCTCGTAAACAACAATGTATTACATTGAGCAGCACTGAAGCTGAATATTTGGCTCTTGGCGATGCCTGTCGCGAACTCTGTTTTGTCAGGAATTTCATGAATGAAATTTTCGATAAACAATTGTGTTGTACACTCTATAGCGACAATCAAAGTGCGTTGAGACTCCTGGAGATACGTGAATATTGTCACAAAAGAACAAAACATATAGATTTAAAATATCACTATGTTAAAGAAATTGTTAAAAAGTATAATATTGTGACTAAGTATTTGCCTACAGATAAAATGACTGCTGATATTCTTACTAAAGCCTTGTCTGGTCTTAAGCACTCTAGCTTTGTGTATAATTTAAATTTAAGGAGTATAGAGTCATAGGATTGTTGCATAATTATCTGCATGTATGATAGAGTTATGGCATAAATATCTGCATGTGTTATGTATGTGAACCATGTGTTGTTTATTGGTTCTTTGAATATTATTATGTAGTGTGAGGGGAAGTGTTAATGTATGAGCATCTTTATTCACCCTACATTGTCTATGGTTGTTAGATATTTAAAAACTGTTTTTGTCTCTGATCCTACTTCTTATTATGGCTGCCTAACATGTAAGTCGCATATTTAATTAAACTGTTTCCTGAAGATATTTCGGCTTCTCATTCAGCTCCACCACTCCGCTTACCTTGACCACATCAGTACCCACCCGTTGGGTGTTATTGTACTACCCATTGCTATACTACACCGGGGTCCACGTGAAACTTCTTTAGTATTAGCTACCAACATTGTAATACCATGGTTGTGATAATAAAATAAAATAAAATAAAAAATAATTTAAAACTACTATTAAATTAAAATAACTAAATAAACTTTAATAATTTAAAGACTGTTTTTGTGCAAAGTTTCACAACGCTCCCGATAGATGTCACTATGCCACCACTAAGGTAACGCTGTGCCTTGTGTTGTGATAGATTAAGGCAATTAGTTCTGAATTCTGTCAATAGATAGCGCTTATCAACGACGCAACATGCAAACGATGTGTTTCCTGAGGAATTAAGTCTTCCCAATGCGATCATCAACATTGTGGAATCAGTTAGACTAAGTCATGGCTACTACCGGCAGGACTAGTCTTGTACCGGGAGTAGCCCTGTCTCTGTCAGTATGTTTTCACGTCATAACTATAAACATAAATAAACTTAGCAAGAATATAGTCAATTTGAACATTGAGCAACAACGTAATAAAATTAGGCTGCTTTTGTCGCGCAAAATTGCAGTTAATTGGGATAGCGACCAAATAATTATTCGCAAAGTCATGTGCATGGGCTAGTGTTCTATTAATTTGTCAAGAAATCATTGACTCATCCAAGCAATGCACTTCACTCCGAACGTACAGGTAGCTCCGGGGACATAATAGATGTCTCGGACTCACAAGGAGGTCACCAGGCCTAAGTTCGTGTTGCGTCGTTCCGCTCACATTAATATACTCATTAGAAGGAAAGGGCGGGATAGCATGACAGGAATTTCGGCCTTGGGCGACTGGGAGTAGACCCCCAGATTACCCAACTAGTAACCTACTATCGCACAAGTCGATTTGACCCACCGTAGAACGTTCTCACAGTAGACATTGCATGATTTTCCTTGCTAGTTCAATGTAACGTTGCTAAGACATTTTCTATGAAAAGGTTCAACAGTGGGTCAATCACTATGTTCTAATAGTACTTAATAAAATTGACTCACGAACTTCGGTGTGACTTCGCCCCGTCAGAGAGTTAAGGCCTCTCCACACGGCCCGTGTCAGCTCCAGATTATTTATAGCTGTTATTTATTTACCTCGTGTGAACGCGCCTTTGTGAATGCGGTAATAGATTCTGGAATAGTGGAGGTTTTTTGGAATAGCACCGAATTGCCGGCTATTTTTCAATCGAAACTAGCTGTGAATCATTAGGCATTTTGTTTTATAGGTACTCGTATTAAAGCAAGTTAAAAACACTAAATATCTAGAAAAAAAAATTTTTTTTAGACCTTAGTCTTCCAAAGAGGACGTTCGAATCATGTCGTTTCATTCTCACTATGAGATTTACTGTACCCGGCCATAAAGATATCACATCGGTCTTCTCAGCTAATTTCGGCTTCGTAGAGCGTTGTCTCTCTCTAACTTACGCATGACGCCTTCCACAGACTGAAGTGCAAACTTATGGCCTGGGGGCCGATTTTTGAAAGCACAACACTAGAAAGTACCACTAGAAAGTGATATAAATCGGTTTATATCTTCAAAAATACAGCTCTAATCAAAGTTTTGACAGTTCACAAGATTAATGAGAGCAGTAAGTACCTACCTTCTATGCTACTCGGTATTTTTAATTCAGCACAATTTTTCACCGCTTTCGAATAGTATTTTCACACATATGCTTTAAAAAATCGGGCCCCAGGTACCGAACGGTGTTTACGGTATGATTATGAACTTCGAATTTTGAATCTTGTAGCAGACCCGTTTGCCGCCATGTGTTCGTTTTGAACAACGGTAATAAAAACGGGTAGCTATCAGTTTTTTTTTCTAGGACAACTTATCTATACATATAATAAAATCGTTGAGACCAAAAAATCTGTACATGGAAGATTTAAAAAAAAAAACCGACCAGGGTGACTTAAAATCGGTAACTGAACATATTAAAACCATTTTTAAAATTTTTGTTTGTTTGTTTGTTTGTTTGTTTGACTGAGCATCACGTAAAAACTACTGAACGGATATTAATGAAATGTTCACAAATCGATTCCAATAAATTCAGAATAGGATATAGGCTACAGAAATTGTGGAAAATTTTGGAAAAAGGGGGTGAAAAGGGGGGTTAAAGTTTGTATGAAAAAAGAAAATTAGATTGTTCTAGAATCATGAAACTCAGAATAAATACTTAGTAATAAAAATAAAGAAACACCTGTTTTAGCATTTTTTTTAATCTCATCCAGAGGCGCAAAAAAGAGGGTTTTGTGTTTAAAATTAATTAACTTCATACACCTATACAATAAAAACCAATGAAGCGTAACCTTTTGAAATAGCTAAATAATACTTCCAATTTAATACAGGTAAATATAATTTCTCAGTTTTCTTGAAATTTGATTTTTGAGGTGATTACGCACAAAATAGCGGAACTCACGAAAATCAGCTTCCTCGGTATAAGTAGTTGGTAATAGTTACAAACAAAATAATACTACGAAGAAAATAGATAGATACAAATGTACATAAGACATAATAGCCGGAAAAGTGTGTCAATTTTGAAAAGACATTATTAATATAATAATTACATGCTGTACAGGCATTTTTTCAACGAAGAGATTTTTGTCGATCCTAAATCAACCTAAATTGGCGTCCTAAATTGTGTTCTTTACCTAACACCTAAAGTTCAATATGCAATACCGTTACTTTTGTTTTTATTTATTGCGCCATTATTAACAACGTGTTCGGTTTTTGAACGCACTCTTATTTGAAAACCTGATATTAATATGAGGGCGGCGTGAAACGCTTGGCTGTATGTTCTTGGTACCTTTGCCTATAAAAAGCAAAATCAAAGGGCGCGTTTACGCCTGCGCTACGAACATGTCAGAATTTTATTGTGAAAAGTTGGTGCTTTTAGTATAAATCTGACAGCGAGCGAACCTAAACTGAATCGCATTAAGACATCATGGCAACTATGGCAAGGCCCCTGTAGGTAATTAATTTGTAGAATGATAATAAGTGTTAATAATCTGTAATTACGTACCTACTTAAACCAAGAAAATAAATTAAAAAAGCTTCTGCTAGAAAAAATTGAGTCGCAAAATATTAATTAAAACGGATTAGTAAATGAATTGTTAGTTGTAAGGTAAAAACAGGTAAACATTTATGTATTATTTGGTTAGAATAGATTTAATTTTTTAAATTAATCAGGGTACAAATATCGTTAAAGTGAGCGCAGTATTCGCCAATAAGCGTCATAGTTTGGCGAAATTAATAGTGATGTAATTAAAACTGTACTTAGCTTTTTTGAATAAAGAAACTATAAACCAAACTATAAATAAAACTATTTGTAAAATAAAGTATAAATAAATGTGATGAGTCATTAACCAGTTTGCACTTGATTTTTTTTTAAGATTCCGTGTCGCAAATTATTATTTTCATGACGTAATTCTAAAAGTATAGTTTCGTACATACTTTCAGTGGTTCATGTGACGAAGTTAATAGTCATAATAATAATAATTTTGATATCGAGAAAAGCCGTAAGTATCACAAAAACACACGCGGACGAAGTCGCGGGCAACAGCTAGTACCCAATAGATTTTGATTCTTCAGCAATTTGTATGGAACTTTTTTAATAGCTATCTTTTTGATAGTGTTGACGTTTGTAGGAGTTACGCTTTTTTCAGGTAGAGTAGATGAAACAGATGTCGATGTGTGAACCTCTATTGCTATTTTTGCATTAGGTACGCCTGTTATTGTCTTTCCTGTTGCCCGGGGTCCTACTACACTTTTTCTACTGGTTTTCGATGGAGTTCCGCCCGTAACCTACCTATTTTTGTATTAAAATATTAGGAAAACGGGCAATAATTTTGTCTTTAGTTTAATCTGCTCCATTTTTACATTAAAATTATCGTTTAAAATACGAAATTTCAAGTTCCGTCATACATTAGAGGTGATGTAAATAATGTAAACGAAATAATTCAATTCATAGTTCATTTATTTAATACACAATTTAAGTCAAGGATTTGTTGATTCAGCCTGCACTCTAAAATCCAGTTTCTCAGTCACTCTAATACAATTGATTTAAGAAATTGCTTTTTACAACTTTTTGCAGATCAAAACAACATGCTAACCTCTCTCTCTCTCACACACGCACACGCACACACACACTTTCTCGCTCACTCTCTTATAGAATTGCCTGTCGATAGTCCACTCCAGATAGATTGAGCAAAAACAGTATCTATACTTTTAAGTACGTGATCCCTGACGCACTGTGGAACCATTTCGCAGTAAATGTCATAGTGAATTCATATTGAATTCACATGGAAATTCATTGTGACGTTTACTGTGAGAATGTACTGCGATGGGTCAGGAATCAATTTCTTTGATAGTACTATACTATCAGTAAACAACAATAACATCATTAATTTTCAGTATTACATAGAAAAACTGTTGATCCTATCTTGTTTTGGTAGTAGCAATATTATAGCACTTATCAATTAAAAATATTAATAGCACAACTGTTGACTATACGGCAACACTACTCTATTTCTCTCTCTACTCTCTCGCCCTCTAAATCTCACTCTCCTTCTATCTTACTATCCATCTACACCTTCATTTTCTTATTCCCTTTCTTAGCAGCCCGTTCTTTCGCTTTCTCATACAGCGGCATCAATTTCTTCTCTTCAGCTAATATCTTCAACAAGACCACTATGAAAGGTATGTAATTGTGTTTCCTCCTCGCCATCTCCTGTTGGTACTTCGCCATCTTCACATCCTCATACTCAATGAGCATCCTCAGCCGCGGTATTTCGTTCTCCAGTTCTTCAGACTGCATTCCCATTACTTGAGATTCGTTTAGGAGTTCTTCCAACTGGCGTTCATAGATCATTTTCCTGTCGGAGACTAGTGCCATGAGGTTAAAATGGATTTCGCCTTCCGTGTAGCTGTGGACAATGACTTTAAATTAAAAAAAAATTACAAGCCCCCAGCATTAACTGATCATACGTAAAAAAAACAAGATTTGATATTCTTCAAACCGGTCGACCGATTTTAGGAAACATGGCTAAAAACTACCGCAAGGAAAGTGGCTTTCGAATGAAAAAAACCGCATCAAAATCGGTCCATCCGTTTGAGAGCTACGATGCCACAAATAGACACACACACAGACTATGCGATTTACCAAATTTGTCATTAAAATTGGCTTTGGCGAGAAAGCGTAACAGATATACACTGAGTTACTTTCGCATTTATAATTTTAGTAGGGATTTCATTTTTAACCAATTCGCAGTTCTTTGTTAATGAGCACGAACGGATAGACAAACACGGAAATTAATCCAATACAAAAATCCACACATACACATATCCAAATCACGTCTTTATCCCTTACGGGGTAGACAGAGCCTAAGGCAACAGGTACCTACAGGCCACATTTAGGCCTTGCTAAATTGTGGGCGTGTAGGTGGAAAATGGAATCAAAATAGTGATGGGTTGCTAGCCTCATCGCCTAAACATGATTCCTATTATTTTCGCCCATTCCCTCGATGGGCTTTTACCATCTGCGCGGGTAGAGAAGCAACTGGTACATTCTATGTTTTCCTTTGCTCCCAGACCAGCATGGAAGACTTACATATTAATCCTCTTCATGATGATAGGGCGGACAACATCGAGCCAGTCTTGTTCCGGGGCGATGGGTCCGTGGTCGATGGGTCCTTCCCTCAGCCCATCCAACTCGTACAGCCGCCCATCGATGGGCATGTAGCCCACAAAATGGTATACATCGTCATCCTGTAACATTGATTGATTGTTAATTAACGCAATTCTTGCTAGCTGCCAAACTAGATTTTCTTTAGACGCCAATGACGCCATTAACGCACATGTGCGTTCAAATTATTGTTATACTGTAACACCGGGCGAAAGTCACGAAAACGCATATATAATATGTATCATTAACGCATTTATTCCATACTGGTCTGAGAGCAAAGAAATAACATAGAATGTACCAGTTGCTTCTCTGCCCGCGCAGATGGTAAAAGCCCATCGAGGGAGTAGGGCGAAAATCTTAGGAATCATGTTATAGGCGATATGGCTAGCAACCCATCACTATTATGATTCCCCTTTCGACGTATATACCTACAATTATGCTAAAATGCCTTTAGGTCTTGTTACCTTAGGCTCTGTCTACCCTGTAAGGGATAAAGACGTGATCTGTGTATGTGTATGTATGTAACGATGCAAAAAAGGCTTATCTACATAAATCCATGACCATACAAACCTTGGATCCCATCTTCTGATCAAACTCAAAGTGTGCGTGCGGCGACATGGAATTGTGGGCTGTCCTTATTGTTTGCGAGTTGCTGAGGGTCAGACCTCTCATCCGAGGGTCGAAGGTCATACTGAACTCCTTCAACTTGGTGAGCTCTGGGCCAATATCTACGTCGGGGTGTGTGCAGTTGAGAAGTAAACTGACCACGGCTTGGGTGGCACAGGCGTTGTTTATCACCTAGCAGATGAAAAAGCGATGTATTTAACAAGGAATGAAGTTTTAAGTTAGTATAGTTTTATATAGTATTCAGAGAAACATAAAACATGTATTCAAAAGGAACTTTTGGAGTTTGGTAAGTTTAAGATTTCAACCCCCTTATTCATAAACGCTCTGTAGGCCTCTGCTAACTTAGCAATCTTTTGTCCTTATCTGTCACTTTGACATGTACCTTTCACAGATAAGGACAAACGATTGCTAAGTTAGCAGAAGGCTAGAGAGCGTTTATGAATAAGGGGATAAGTCTTTTAATCCATTATATGTTTACTGACACAACAGTTCTATGATCAGAGTATAAACATATATTGTTGATTGATAAGATGATAAAGGTATTTTTACATTCAATTCTAAACAGCTAATCTGTCGCTACGATTAATGATGGACAAGAGCATTACCTGTTTAGCAAAGTATATCTTGTCAAGCCGGTTGTCCGTCACCACAGGACCAGAGGGTTCTTCGTGTTGTAAAAATTTGAACAAGAATATTAAACCATGTACAGGTCTGAAACAAACAGGTATCATTAAGCAGTGAACACCGGCAGGGCAGGGCAATAAGACTTGATATCCTTAACCTCCAAAAAAAGAAAAGCATACCTTAAGTTTTCAAAAATGCCATCGTCAATTGTCCACAACTCCTCAACTTGCACACCTTTGGCACCTGTAAAATGAAAATTTTACTGTAAACCAGCCAGTAAGTTACTCTAATGATGACTTATTTTTTTTATTATAATAAAACTAGCTGTTACCCGCAACTTCGTCTGCATAGAATTTGTATATCGCTATCCAATTTTCCCGGATAAAACGTAGCCTATATGTTATTCCAGACTATAATCTATCCAAGTTCCAAATTTCATCCAGATCTGTCCAGCCGTTCAGGCGTGAAAGAGTAACAAACATCCATCCATTCATCCATCCATACTTACAAACTTTCGCGTTTATTATATTAGTAGGATTTAAATTATGTTAAACATTGTTATATGATTCAATAATTATATCAAACTAGCTTCTGCCCGCGACTTCGTCTGCGTAGAATTATAGTTAGTTTAGTGTAGTTTTGAAGATATAAGCATACATAGGGACATAGGGACAGAGAAAGCGTGTTTGTCCGGGTGGAATCTTGCAACTCAATTTTTGAAGCAGATATCTTCCACTGATGGAGTTGAAATTGTGCAGGCTCGAGTAAGTCAGATGACAATACAATAATCTAGTAGTGGAGTTCTGGTGACCCAGCCAGGATCGTCTCCGCAGGAGCAAACTTTTCAATCATTGGTCTCATTGACTTGAAATTTGGTACACATTATGTAGGATGGATGACAGTGCAAGTACAGTGAGCAAAAAAAAACTTGTATTAAAAATGAAATTTTTGCCTGAAACATACAAATATAAAATCATGAAATTCTTACCAAATTTTCTTATAAGCTGTGTAAATACACCAGGGTCACTCTCAATGAGACACCAATCACCAGCGGACTCCATGTTTGATCAGACCTAAAAATATATTTTCATATTATTTGGTCACTCATATGCTAAAGGATTTATTTCGTATTCGACAAAAGTGATTGTGTTCTCTATATTGCATTTATTATGATTCAAAAGTAAACAAAAGCTAAAAATAAACATAACCTTCAAACGCTACGAAATCAAAATACGAATATAAATTATGTTAATACCGTGATCACAACCTAAACATGAAACGGCAAGTCTTTATAGCAACAATATAAATTGTGTCAACCGTAAAACTCGACCAAAATCACGTTAATATCGTAGTTATTATACAAATATTTTGGGAAGAGCGGCCGCTTCAACTAAAGAGAACATTGTTAAGATTTACAGAGAAATCGGTAGCAATCCAAATTCAAACAAACCTTAGTGGTGTGTGTAATAGTTTATCACTTTATTCCTGTATAAAGATCACTGAAAACGCAAGTAATTTTCACGAAACAATAAACCAAAACCAAGCTTTTGCAAGTCACAAGTCACGTCACTCTATCTCTAATGTCAAACAAAATTGCAAAACAGCCTCACACCATTCGGTGAATGCTAAAAAAGTTATTATTCATAGATACTCTCAAAAAATGTTGTAATAGTATATACTTTACCACGTTAGAATAAAGTTTATTTTTGTGGAGCTAGATCAAAATATCTTGCTTTGCTTAGCTCATGGAAGTTACAGACGGGAGCGCCATTTTGATTTGACGTTACGTTGCGCGCGCAGGAAAGGAAATCGAACGGGCCGTTTTAAAATACGTAAGTGTACTTAAGCACGTTTTAATTTGAATAAATATTTCAAGGGTATTTAATTATTTTATTACTTTTCAGTTACTAGTACAGTCTGTCTCAGTAATATTTATAATAATAAATGTGGTGTATTTATCAATAATGCGTATAATGAAACGTTACAAGTGGCTAGGTAGTTAGACAAACGAGAAGGTGGGTCATCCGATGGAGAGTAAGGTGGTTACAAATTCTACTTTTAATACCTAACGTTGAACTTGAAATTCAATGGCAATATGCAAAAATATTGAATTACTCGTTCTTCTAAATAAATACGCCACGATGTTCTTTTAAACTTTGGGACTTATCTTTGGGATTTTACTAAACTAACAATAATTATAAAGCCACCAAACCTCTTTACACCAGCTCTGCTCAAGCAAGCTCAAAAGTAGCCGCACCCTTCAGTAGCTATACCTACTTTGTCGTAATAAACGTAATGCAAGGACTGTTTGAATTCTTTAAAGTCACTGAATTTCACACATCATATATTATTGCTAGGTTTAATTTCACGCGCGTTATACCTAAGTATAACTATACTATGTAGATACATTCTGCGTAGTCTCTTTGACTCTTTAGGGTATGCACATCAATGAAAAAAATAATGTTTTTTTTTCTTTTTGGGGTAAGTTATACCGCGATACTACGGTACTATATTGTAAACACTGGTTATAGGGCCACGTTTAACCTCCTTTCGGTTTTACGCGTAGTTTCGTAACACCCTGTATTATAACCAGTTAATTAATCCGCAAATTGCAGCAACTGCCCTCCGGTTGCAGCGGCAATGCAATCTGCATGCAATTAATTTACAAATAGACTGTACATGGCGGTTTTCTTGCCATGGATAGATGCACAATTCGATCGTTACAGCGAGAATGCGTAGATACATGCGAAATAAATCACCGTCATCCTTGGCACCCCAAGGGCGTAGCCAGGGGGGTGGTTTTGGGGGCTAAACCCCCCCCCCCCCCCCCCCCCCAGAAAAGTTGATATTAACATTCACCGAATTAAAATTAATTCCTTACTAAACTTGTATAAGGGTTCTTTGTGTACTTTTAGTCGTTTTATTTTCTTGAACCAACCCCCCCCCCCTCGATGCTACGCCCGTGGGACACTCATAATCATAACATAGGTAGATGGGTTGGGTTACAACTAAAGCTCTAATCAAATTTTTGACTTCACAAGATCAATGAGAGCCGTATCTAAGTATCTTCTAAGCTACTCGTATTTCAAATTCAGCCCAACTTTTCACCACTTTCGAGTGGTATTTCCACAAATGTGCTCTCAAAAACCGGGCCCTAGAGTTTGCTCGAGTCAGCCGACACGGAAGGGCCCTGCACGAAATGGGTTCTTAACTCAATAAGCGGGCCAGTGCACCGCAAATTGCAATTACGCAACTGATTGCCACCTGCCCCGTGATTGGTCAGCTGGGCTGGGCGCGAATCAGACGATAGGGTTGCCAGTAATAATCTATCTATCTATATAAATAAAAATGAATTGCTGTTCGTTAGTCTCGGTAAAACTCGAGAACGGCTGAACCGATTTGTCTAATTTTAGTCTTGAAATATTCGTGGAAGTCCAGGGAAGGTTTAAACGGTGAGAAAATATTGAAATTTAAAAGAAAAAAAACGGGAGCGAAGCCGCGGGCAACAGCTAGTTTATGCATAAAATATCTGTTGCCCGAGACTGTGATTTCTTTATCGCTCTGCCAGATGCAAGAGAATTGTCAAAGCATTTCACCTAAACTGTAACGCAGCGCAACAATAACTCATCTGTTTATATTAAGGAGTTAATTTGAGTCACCAGCAGCGGCAGTTATAAAGCTTTTAAATTATTATTAATTTCTTTTCAATAAATAAATAAAAAAACTATGAAGTTTTGCGATTAAAATAGGTCTTGCCTCATTAAATCAGAAAAGCAGTTACCGCAAAAAGGTAGCAAGCAGATGGAGAGTTCCTGTCACATTTTAGCTACATATTCGCCAACACGTTGTTAGCCACATCGATTAAAACTTTGATTTATAAGATTTTCGTCCATTCCCTCGACGGGCCACCATAAGTGGACATAATTTGATGGTAATGACAAATAAGACGTAAAATGAAAAAAAAAAAATATTATGATGAAATAAATGCCTGTGCATTTGTTTATTGTAAATCCTGTTTGTTGAGTAGCGGAGTAGCAAAGTAAATTTTTTGTTCGTTGAAATGGAGGTCCATTAAAGACAAAAGGCAAAGTAACGCCTGATTCAATAAAATCCTGTTTTGCTTCAGGACTAGACAGAAGAAAACGAGGACCCCGCAGTGTAGGTGATGGGCGGGTGATCATCACCCAGCACTTTACGGAGAGGACCGTCACTCCTGGCGGTGATGTAAGTCATTCATCACCATCACCTTTTCATTTAATGTCGGGCCGTTTCAACGGTCAGTTAGACCTCGACAGACAGACCCCGTGCAGATTAGTTTCTACCCACTAGATTGTTCCTAGTGAGAATTTTACGTTCATAAAATTCTGAAAAATATACCTACTTTATTACTGCAGGACTTCCCAACTAGGGGTGCGTAATAGATACGTTTGCGTTTCGGAAAAAAAAATACGCGTAGGGTAACTGTTCCGAATTTTAATGTAATGACCGTAAAACATTTACCTTGCGTCTCTTCCAGGCCAGGGGAAGACGTAAAACTATGTACACGCCTCGGGCGGTGGTAAAGAAAGCCTCAGGTCGCATGTTCTCACGATCTGAGACATTCTTTGTTTCACCACCCTCGGGGTATAATGTACTATTAAATTAAACTTAATGTTTCAGATCAGCATGCAGTGCGCGGCGACTGGTGACCGACCGCCGCAGTTCATGTGGGAGCGAGACGGAGTAGTCATCACCACCGACTCCAGGTCAGTAGCATAGACATAGGTTCTACAGGTATACCAGAAAATCGAAGTTCATATGATACCGGTTTATTTTTTCCACGCTGGTCTGGGAGCAAAGAAAAAACATAGAATGTACCACTTGCTGCTCTTCCCGCGCGAAGGGTAAAAGCTCATCGAAAGAACGGGCGAAAATCTTAGAAATCATGGTATAGGCGATGTGGCTAGCAACCCATCACTTATTTGCTTCCCTTTTCCACCTATACGCCCACAATTATGCTAAACGTGGTAAAAGCTAAAGAGCTCTTGTTATCTTAGGCTCTGTCTACCTCGTAAAGTGCGAGCAGAGCGACACGAAACGAACTTCCATTTTATAGCTTCACAACATCTCTACCTCTAGACTAGACGCTCTGAAATTGTTACAGATATGCGTTGGGGCAGGTGATGACGTCAGACAACTCGGTAGTAGCGCAGCTCAATATCACACGCGTGCGCGTGGAAGACGGCGGCCTGTACTCCTGCATCGCCTCCGAAGGCGAGCATGTGGCCAGCCACGAGAACAGACTCGACGTCTACGGTGAGGCCTTGGATCAGTTGCGTGTGGGGGCGGTAGGCGGTAGGCGAGGTGACGCAACACAGTTTTTACGTTGCCTACACTGGCGATCCCACACCAGACGCCATTGGCTTGGAATGAAAAATCATCATCGTCACCTTATTACAAATCATCCGGAAGTCGTCCTTAAGATAAGGCTAAAAATTAATTGATTTTTGAAACCACCACTTTCAGAATCCGGTCATTTGCTCCACAGAGATACCTGAGATGTATAACCTCCTTCTTTGAAGTCGGTTAAAAAATGAATGACCATAATCTTATCGGCATCTACCCTACAATTAGCATTCTGGTTCTCGCCGTAACCAACCAAGCTAAATAAGCTACCATTTGTTTTTTCAGGACCGCCCTACATAAGAGCACTACCTCCAATCAAAGTGCAAAGTGGCGAATCGGTGAATTTGAGATGCCCTTTTTATGGATATCCTATAAGGTACGGTCCAATCTAACAACCAGGCCATAATAGGGGTTATCATTATCACCAGCGTATATGCGTCCCTCTCCCACTTCTGGGACTGGGATAACAGGCTCTGAAGAAATAGTCAATATGTAAAAGCACCTAAACAAATTTAGCTACAGTTCGTGGTCTTTAGGATGCCATTCGGGTTTGTCTTGCTGTCTCCCTCACGCGGCCGATTCAAGTATCAAACCCTTAAGAGTGAGTGAGACAATAAGATAAACCCAAATGAAACTCTAAGAGCTCACGGGCTGTACAAGTATGTTCTATTATAACCAGCAAAAAAATAAAGAACTAACTTGTTCCGAGGGCACACAAAGTTCTGGATTCAGGTATTTACAACACAATACAATACAATACAAATACTCTTTATTGAACACCACAAATCAGTACAAAACAATACAGAAATAAAGAACAAAGTATACAATAGGCGGTCTTATTGCTTAATAGCGATCTCTAGAAGAAACCTATAAGATAGAATAAGTTGATTGGTTATTTATTACACATTTCCACGTGGATTCTTACACACAAAACATTTTTGCAGTAAAATCGACTGGGAGTTCAAAGGCAAGACAGTAAACTCAAATCCTTTCCACTCCCGATACAAAAGGAACCAGAAACGAAAACGGAATGCTCCCTCCGTCAACATCAACGGTATCATGACACTAACTGATGTTACGAAAGAAGAAAACGGCGCTGTATTTACCTGCATAGTCACAAGTCCTTCTGGTGAAATGGCAAGACGAGCTTTCGAGATTCAGGTCATAGAAGCACCAGTTCTGGACGATCTGCTGCTCGGCAATAATCTGCAGGAAGGGCAGATTGTGAATGTGTACTGCAACGTGAGGAGTGGCGATCTGCCGATACACTTTGAGTGGTTTAAAGATGGGAAGAGGATACCTAGTGGCTTGAAGGTAGGAAAATAATAAAAGAAATATGTAGAACTAAAATGGTATACATAGGTCCGTTACTGATACTAGTGACCTCAAAATTGAACGTCATAATTGGAATAAGAAACAAGAGTAAGACAAATCTAATCAACCTTTATGACTTGTAGACATGAAGTATGATTTTTGATCAATTTCAGGTAGTAGAACGAAGCTCCGAACTCTTTAGCGCTTTGGTGATCAAGAAAGTGTCTTTAGAGCATTGTGGGGTGTACACGTGTGTGGCTTCTAACCACGTCGCCAAAGTCAACAGGTCTACTGAACTTTATATTAAAGGTCCGTCGCAAAAGCACTCGTATTTACATCTGCAATGATTATTCAGGATAAAATCAAATTCGGTTCTTTTTGAACTGAACTTTTGCACGCACGGCTTCGCTCCATCTCTCGCTCCTCGGTTGCCTTTGCTTAACTTATTCTTATGAACACTTTATCTTAACCGCAGTTTTCTTCAAGCATTCTTCAATTTATTCTTATTGTTTCTTCTCTCTTCAAATTTCTATATTCTTTAAGATTATTCTTGAAAGAGATAGATAGATGCTCACTTCGTACAACCCTTATTTCTAAATTTGATTCCAGTGGCACCGAAGTGGCTGGAAGAGCCTTTAAACTCTTCGTTGCTGCTTGGCAGAAGAGGTGCCGTGTCTTGCAGTGCAAGTGGCTATCCACAGCCTCAAGTGCATTGGATGAAGAAAGATGGTATGTGTGCCTAACTTCTAGAGCTGCGTACTCATCTGCGAGCTGTAACCGACACTATCGATAATATTGATACTATTTTTGTTTAAGATATCGATTGTGGACTATCAACTATCGAGCGGCAACTCTGGCAGTTTGGTGACAATTTGTCCCTGTAATTTTCTTAATTCTATACCTTTTCGTCCTTCCAGCGCTTCTGGGCACCTGGCAGCCAGTCCTCGAGCTAGCCGGTGGAGGAATCCTCAGCCTGCCCAACGGGACCCTGGTAATAGAGGAAGTATCGTTGGCAGACGAGGGCCTCTACTCTTGTAACGTTGAGAACGGGGTCGGCCAGCCTCTCAGCAAGACTGTGTGGATGAGCGTCAACAGTAAGTCGAACGGGTGTAATTATACAGTCGGTTATCTATGATGTCGTCTCTGACTTTTTCATAGTAAGAAATAGAGAGGGAATTATAGATAATTATAGATAACAGGAATTGAACAGGCCCAAAGTCTTTCAGAATGATTCTGTACTATTTCAGCAGGTGTTAAGGTTAGTTTGATTGGACACTCCCGTACAGATTTTTCGCCGTAGTTTTGGATTCAAAACTAAGGTACCCTTTTTGATGCCGTACACTTTGAACATCGGCAAAATAAATGTAGCACAATTGCAAAATTCTGTAAAAAGGTTAAACTAACCCAATCAACTGCTGAAAAATATTCCCAAATAATTCTGAGGCCTTGTATATTTGTAATCGATACTTTTGAAAATTGAACCAACTGTAATCTCCATGTAACTCCATGGAAAAGTGCACAAGTACAATTACAGAAGAGCAATTATCATCGTCTCCAGCTTATATACGTCCTACTGCTGAGCGCAGGCCTCCTCCAGAATGAGAGGGCTTGGGCTTTAGTTCCCACGCGGGCCCAGTGCAGATTGTGACACCATTGATTTCCTGTGTCCAGGTTTCCTACTATGTTTTCCTTCACCGTACACACAGTGCATTCTGAAATAGTTTTTGTATCTCGAAAAACAGTTTCTCGCTTCAAGATTATTCTTCTCATACCCATGTAATTAATGTAAGGTTATTCTATTTTTAGAGCCAGTCCACTTTGAATCATCATCAACGAACGTTACGTCACGGCTTGGACATTCCGTCAACTTGATGTGCAAGCCGCTTGGTGATGACCCCATCAGAGTCACATGGACTCATGATGGAAACATCGTTGACTTCAGACATCACAGGCAAGTCTTTGACCTACTTAATCTTTGCAATATTCGTGATAATGTAACATTCCTTACTCTCTATTCCTGCTTGCCCTGCTGTTCCGGAGAGCAAGACCGCCAGAAAAATTACTAGCTCATGAGGTATTCTTAGCCCTCTAGGCTGGCAATGCTATACTTGGGTGTCCACGGGTGGTGGTGATTACTTACCTACCGTCGGGTGATTCACTTGCGCGTTTGCCATACTGTCATGTAAAAAGTACTGTTACTCGTGAACAGACCAGAAGACTAAACACATTCGAGATTATTATGAGCTCATAATACACCCCTTGCAAATAAATCAGGCACTTATGGTTTTTCAGATTTTTAGGCATTACATACACAAGTCACGTCTTTATCCCTTACGGGGTAGACAGGCCACGTTTAGCAAGATTATGGGCGTATAGATGGAAAATGGAATCAAAATAGTGATGGGTAACTAGCCGCATCGCCTATAACATGATTTAGGTAAAGCTTAGAAAGTAAGCTTTTATGCACATAAAATGCAAAAACCATGGGTGCCCATTTTTTTTGCAAGGGGGTGTATGTGTTCTGATAAACACAATATCTGTACATGTCCAGTTATTTTCTCCACTGTGTCGAAAAATATGGTCCTGGATCTTACTGATTTTGTTAGCGAAATAAAATCAATTTAAATACGGCTTTCATGAGGCTAATGTATATTGGGTGACTATGATCAATCTACATGTTTTCAGGGCTAAATTGACGGAAACTAAGGCAGCGCTGGGCATTATCAGCACGATAACCATGCAGTACTCCGAGGCTGCGGACTCGGGGCTGTACCAGTGCAGAGCGAGCAACCCATACGGTGCTGCCGGCTTCAACGTGTATCTCACTATTTTGGGTACTGTAGGCTTATTACCTAACTCGCTCGCAATCGCCATCGTGTTCATTTTGACAGTTCATGTATGGGCTGACAATTGGCATCGGAATCAGCTCGCTGTCACATTCATACAAGAATTGTCAAAATGAACACGATGGCGATTGCGAGCGAGTTAGGTAATAAACCTACTGGTTTCCGTTCCTTGAACCCTGTTTCTGTCGCTGAATATGTACGGTCTGTAAAACTTTCAAATGATAGTTCTGATGTAAAGATAAAGATTTCGATGAACAAAAAATTTTTACCTTGCTACTCCGCTACTCACGTGCAAGATAACCAAGCCTGTGGGAAATATATATGTTTTTCATGCAATCTCTCCCTCCACTACTGCCAATAAAACACATATAAATCCCACAAACTTAATTATCCTTTACACCACACAAACACTGACGCAGGCTTGGTTATCTTGCGCGTGAGTAGCGGAGTAGCAAGGTAAACATTTTTTGTTCATTGAAATGGACCTCCGCTAAGTAACGCCTGATTCAATAAAATATTATAAAGATTTTGTTAAGTGGTCTAAATAGCCACCAGACGTCAAACCCCTAAAGGGGAATATCATTACGACGCTTACTATGAAAAGGTTCTATGGTCGTATGGTCACCGTAGAACTATCGAAATAACTTGAGATACCACTCGAGTTTGAGTGACGGTGGCCTGTCATCGCGACAGGGTTCTACGGTGGTACGTGAATACATTCCCTCTAGTGTACTATGTATTATGGCTACTTGAATATCTGTTATAGTCTCTAATATTACGTATACAATGTGTTACCACACTGGCCAAGTAAGCAAGTATTGACATGAATGGACCTCCCCCCCAGAGCCCCCCTCGCCCCCCGTGGAGCTGCGCGTGGAGTCGGTGTGGGCGCGCGGCGCGGCGCTGGCGTGGCGCGACGCCCCCCGCGCGCACGCGCAGTACTACGCGCTGCAGCACGAGCCCGCGCGCTACAGCCTGTGGGAGCACGCCGTCACCCTCAACGTCACCAGGTGACCCCACATCACTTGCCTGCGTGACCTGCGTCTTAAGTTGATTACATGAGGTTGATAGAGATCTTTCGACCTCCTCACCCCCGGTGAGATTACGTGACGCTTAACCCCCTCCCCCTTTCCAAATCTCACGTGAGATTTTAAAAAATGGGTATTTTAGTGTACGTAGTTCTAGTGTATAGAGTTCTCTATATAGCGGTACCTATTTTATTTAATAGTAATAAATGTGTACTTAATTTAAAACTCATTTTTCTAGCAAAGTTAATTTCTTACGAAAAAATATATACGTCTCATCTGCCGATACAGAGTGAGATGGGTTGAGATCCGTTGGAGCTTTTAGTCTATCAATGAGTCGAGAATTTCACTTCCCAACTTTTGTGTTTATTTTTACGATTAAGCCGTTAGAAAATTCGACTCAAAGCAGGTACCTGTGCAAACGGTCCTCTGAACCGGATTACAGGTGTATACAATTTTCCAGGAAAGCATCAGAACTTCGTCAGAGTTTGGAGCTCCAGAACCTTCGGCCGGCGACTGCCTACGCCGTCCGAGTGGCCACCGGGAACCAGGTCGGCATCAGCTTGTACACTGCTCCTGTGCACTTTACTACTCATGAAGAAGGTAAGCTTCTCGATGTGTAATGAATTTATGAACAAAATAATCTATATAAATAAAAATGAATTGCTGTTCGTCAGTCTCGCTAAAACTCGAGAACGGCTGAACCAATTTGTCTAATTTTAGTCTTGAAATATTCGTGGAAGCCCAGGGAAGGTTTAAACGGTGAGAAAATACTGGAATTTAGAAAAAGAACAAAAAAAAAACGGGGGCAACAGCTAAATAAAAAGATTGTGTGGTTTTATGAAACCAGGAGGCAAGTGAAACTTTTTTAAGCATTACTGAATTTTTTTGAAAAAATATTTGATTTATGGTAATTGGAAATTAGGAATGATTAGGGAAATAATTGAAAACTAAACACACAATCGCGGAGCACTTGCACGAATAAGTAAGAATGTAAACGCCACTCGGTCAGCTGATGCGAGCTATGGGTGCCGCCATATTGGCTGTTCTGCCGAGCGCCTGTCACTTTATCCCCACAACACTAAGCATAGCTTGTCTATGGTTACCAGGCGTTGGATAAACATATATATATATGGTGGTGTCTCAAGCAGATAGTCGGTTGATTCTAATCAAGGCTCACACCTCTAACTTTTTAGGAAGTGTGCGAAATCACATTTGAAAACCATAAGCTTTACCGTAAAGGAAAACATTGTGAGAAAGCAATGATGTGTGTAAATTATAAAGCGCTGGGCCTGCGTGGAAACTATGGCTCAAGCCCTCTCATTCTAAGAAGAGGCCTGTTGTGCGATGTATTTAGGCTGAAGACGAAGGTTATGAAGGACAAAGGGGTGTTAAAAAGGTCTTTTTACAGCACCTTCTGCTCCCCCAAACAACGTGCAAGTGGAGTCTACGGAGAACCCTGGAGAGCTGCGGGTGTCATGGCTGCCACCTCTGAAGGACACCCACAACGGGGTCATAGTGGGGTACCACGTCAAGGCTGTGCCACAAGGCGGGTCAGGTGAGCGATATTAACCTCGGAATATATATTTATCCCGAAAACGAAACTCTTTTTCGCCTTCCAAGCTATTATTTGGCAGTGAAAGCGTGCAGGGCTCATTACCTGAAGCAATGAAACATTTTTTTAGTAATATAGTAAGCAGCTAAAAATGTGACCTCAATATAGGTAATTTTGCATGGAGACTGGGCCAAATTTTGTACCACTGAGTATTATAATATAGGTACTACTTTAATGTATTACGGAAAAAAGAAAAGACACACAATTTGACACTCCAATTCAAATCTATGTGTTTAATCTATAGGTATTCCTTTAAACGAGCAATTCTATATATAATTATATACTCTGAATCTCGGAATTTTCATGAAATTTGGTATGCAGAGGGTTTCGGGGACAATACATCGATCTATAGCTTGTTTTCATTTTTAAAAAAATGTACAAAAAAAATACCGAGCAAAGGCTATCAATATCATGAGATATCAAAACATTACATTAATTATTGTAACTAGTTAACAGACACGCTCCTACGTATATGGTTTGTGTCTGTCGCAGTGTCTGACGACAGCGATTCGAGGACGTTGAAGGTCTTGCAACAATCTGGAAAACAAGAGGCGCTACTGAGCGGACTACTGAAAAACACCAGGTATAGAAATGATTTGTCTTTATTATCTTACTCGCTAATTCTGCCGCTGTGTTCTTTCGGCGGAGAGAGTGCAGAAAGTGAAACAGCTGATGAAATTCTAGGCACATGAAGGTGTCTATCTTATTCCTAAAGACTGGCAGCGTATCAGCAATCCTTTAGAATAGGTGACGTCCGTGGGTGGTCGTAAGTATGGTACTCACTTAGCTCACTCGAGTGCGAAGAGATGATTCTGTTCCAATATATTTGTGTATTGTATTATATTTGCTCATTCTGCTATTTGCAGGTATGCTGTCTCGGTCGCAGCCTTCAACAGTGCTGGGTCCGGGCCGTTTTCGATACCAGTGTTCCAAGATACCAGGGAGGGTGGTAAGACACCAGCTTTTTGAAATACAAGCTTACAAATAGAGTCTGGCTAATGAAAGTTGAGACTGAAATTGCGCGGCAAATTGCAAAATTTTGATATATAATGATTTGCAAATAGGTACTGTGGTGATCTGTGGCGACTGTACATAGCTACTTGTTATTTTATTGGTTAGCTAGACTTTTAGGAAACTATTTTCATTGACAAAGCCGAGCGCTTCTGCGCTTCTCCGAGGACTGCCGACCTCAAAGGTCGAGTGCGATGTGCGGATTCAAACAGCAACTGTCTAAGACTTCCTGCCGTGGTGATCTATCATCTTTATCCATACGTTTATTCCTTATTGTTTTCTAGTTTCCCTATTCCTTGCGTATTTAGCCGTGTTATTCCTGTATATATATTATTCTTCAGTGTTTCCTTTTAGCATCCTTAGCACCCATAGATCGTTCATACTCTTTCTCAATAGGTACCAATATATATCATATACATAGTGTATTTTTAAGTTCAATTTACCGTGTACGGTCGGGGCAAGAAACGTCCCTTAAACTGTACAGTGGAGGAGCGTCTTTCAGCGAGGTGGTTGATGGAAGCTATTTATATTATCATCAACTTCATCATTACGTAATGCGTTTTATGTAATGCCTGCTTTTACAGTGTTGAAGAGTTCTTTAACTTTAAGTTTTCATCAGACATGAAACTAATTTAACATAATATTAATACTAGAGATAATGTAACTGTAATTATAATGATAATAATACCAATACGACAATTTATATCAAATTCTAATTATAATTCTAATATTCTTGACATGTATAATAATAATTCTATATAATTTCAATGTTGACGGTCATTTTATCTAACACTACATTAATTTTTATATTTGCATGACTTTTTAAGTTTAAATGTTTGAAACTAGACTAAATCCATGACATCTTATTTGTACAACATTTACTGCGAATAAATAAATAAAATAAATAAATAAATAAATAAATACGCTAAGTTAGAATTTAGTACAGTCGGTATAAGAAATTGATAGAAAATCTTAGGGCTCAAAATGATCTTCGCACCCTCTTATTACTTAAGCGATGGAGTATAGTGTCTAGATCATTTTGAATTCTTCGACAGTTTATCAACTTCTGATGTTGACTGTATGATAATGAAACTTGACAGCTGGGACTGGGATAAGGTAAAAAATTCTTCAAAACCTCCCCACTTACACCAAGTGCCAGTTTAATTAAAATGAGTGTATGTGTGTGTGTGTGTGCGCGCAGCGCCGGAGCAGGCCCCGCTGGGCGCGGAGTGCGCGGCGGTGTCGGCGTCGGCGCTGCGCGTGGGCTGGCAGCCGCTGCCGCAGCCCGCCGCCAGCGCGCTCGTCGGCTACGCCGTGCTCTATGCCGCAGAAGGTAATGTCAAGGCGACTCTGTAGGGATACTAGGTCTCTCTCTGAAGATGATAACATAATCAGGTATAAACCTGAGGACCGAAGACCGAAGGAAGAGTGTGTGGAGTTGTTTTTTTTACAACAATAATTTTTTGGATTAATTTTGCAAATAAGCTGCAAAGAGCTCTGTTACATGGACATTTTTTTTTCATACCAAGTACAATCAAGGGCATAAAATATAATGTACGTTACCAAGACGTCAAAACCATGTATACACGTTTATGCCACAAGCAATAAGGTCGAAGATACATATATTTGACGCGTGTTTGACTGTATCGCTATTCAGAAACACATTTTTGCAATATAGAATCATGTTAAATTCAAAATACCTCACCTCCTAAGTAGAGATACAGACTTAACCTACTTCGCAAAATATGTCATTGTTTGTTTTCGAGTTGTGTTAGCGAGTAATTTAGTCCTCACGTCATACCGTTTCCTTAAAGGCGGGTAACGAACCGGCAACTCACCTGGGTTTGCTGACTCTTATAGGTAGTGGTGATCACATGGTCCGCTTACTCATTTACTCCCTGTTAGGGCACTCCTCTTTGGTGTAGTTCTCTCCAGGCCAGGAATCAGGTTTGTAGAAGAAGAACTCAGGATGATGCACAATAACTTTTAATTATTACTAGATAGGTAGGTACATTGATTTGACAGATATGTATGTATGTATGTCACACGTGTTGCCGCCTTGGCTGTACGATGCAGTCTAAATCGCCGCGCTCCGGGGATGAATCGTGACGTCCTCGTGACGTCACCACGGTGTGAGCTGGGCAGCAGCCGTGACGTATGTTATGGCGTCAACACTCCCTCTTTGCATAAAAAATGATTTGAACTCTTTCTTTGCAAATGTGCAGAAGGAGCATGGCACAACCAGACTGCCCTCCACACGGAGATCTACCTTCAAGGACTCCTGAAGTACTCAAACTACACGGTCAAGGTGGCGGGGTTCTCAAACTATGGCGCAGGGCCGTTCTCATACCCCATAGTTTGCGCCACATTGCAAGATGGTAAGTTGGTAAGAATTCTTACCCTTATTCTGAGTTGTACAGTCAAGTGTAATAATATGTATCTAGTAAAGGTTTCAAAAATAAGTACCATACGCTCTTACACCGGCGTAATAAGGCCGTGGGACATATTTTTGAGAAGTTCGTATCGATACTTATTTTTGCACTTGACCGTACACCGAGAAATAGTAGTTATCTTACATTGCCGGGCGTGATTTACAATTACACCATTCTGCTCCCATCACGTCTCTCAAACGCGTAGCTCATGCCTAATGAAGTAATGGGGGGTCACCAGGATAAGCATTTAAGGTGATGCACCACGATTTGTATCCACTGCCTGCTCTGGCGACCCACGCTATCTGCCTGTCTGTCAAGACCTTTTTTGTTCAGTCAGTGCTTCTAATTAAATTATTACCAAGAATAATGATCCACCAGAACCTTGGCCGAAAGTGACTTTTTCATAAGCGAATATTTTCAGTGCCCGGTCCTCCAGCTGACATCAAAGTGCTGGTCCTCTCAGGCTCCTCGCTCCTGGTGAGCTGGAAGAAGCCTGAGCATCCGAACGGGGAGCTGCTGTATTACACTGTCTACATCAAACCCACGTCCAGGTCAGTTGATTCCAGCAACGATGAAGTCTACATTGGGAAGCCCATTTTTCAACTTAGCTTCATTAAACTTAGGTCCAAAATTTCTTAACACACAAATAAGAAATCTATAAGGTACTTCTTCAGGCTTAGAATCATGCAATTTGGTAAGAAGCCCTTGCTCCTCACAGCACAATTATAGGAAACAATTCAAAAATCGTTAATATTCATAGTTGTATCAGTTATTTTTCGATAGCAAACTTAAATTTGAAGTTTATAAAACACCCATCCACCATGCTCTTTTATTTTCGTAATCAGACTATGCCCAATTATTTGTCGTGTTCATTAAAAAATATTTGTTCGGTATTGTGCATTAAGTCTGTTCTAAACGTTAACATCCAACAAACAATGGCGTGCAGAGCGCCAGGGTAGGTGCGTAACCTGACGACCCCCACTGCTCATGCTAACTATACGCTATCATCTACGTATCCAATCTTCCCAGTAACGGCCCTCCTCAAACCTACCGCATCGAAGATCTGCGAACGTCGGCTGAGGTCAAAGACCTGGTCACCGGCAGGAGCTACGAAGCCTGGGTAACGGCCAGCACCAGGGCCGGGGAGGGAGCAGCCACCAGGCGGGTGTCACACACGCCGTCGCCGAGAGGTACGACGAAACAATCAAAGGGAAATTCCTTTGTTTTTCTTTACCAATTGAGTTACCAAATTAGCATTAGATGTGGGCAAACCTAAACTGTTTACTGACATGTGTGATGCGTGGGGAAACTTTGAACCCCTTGCACATCCACCTAACAAGAATACGTTACGGATTCTTTTTCAGATAGGTACAATGTATTGGGAGTGAAAGGAGCGATACGTTATACTATTACTATTAGGTATTGCCTTCCACAGTGGTCGCTGGTGTAGCTTCCCTCGGCGGTCCCATATCCGTGGGCGTGGGTAGCTCGCTGCTGCTGGTGTGCGTGTGCGTGGGCGCGCCGCCGCCGCGCACCGTGTGGTACCACAAGCACAACATCATCACGCACCACCCGCGCTTCACGCGCAACCATGACGACAGTCTGCTCATCAACAGTAAGTATACATATAGTTGAGTCACCTCTTTAAAACCGTACTTTTGAACTTCGAACGATACATGAAACATTGTCACGAACGGGTTTGAACAGAAAATTAGGCGCCAAATCTTTTCCTATTGCAAACTGTTCCATTCCAGACATCGACCAATCCCTGAGCGGCAACTACACCTGCCTCGCAAAGAACCTGTACGGCTCAGACTCGGTGGAGTACTCCGTGGTTGTACTGCCCCTACCCGAAGCACCCATACTGAGAGCTACTCCGCACAAACACTCCATACTGGTGGAGTGGGAGCAACCCTACTACTCAGCCAACAGAAGTGGGAGCCAGAAGATCAGTAAGTTTAGGAAAAGAATAAATATGTGCATTATAAATAATGAAAAATGTTTTTTATTTCTCGCGGTCTTCAGTAGTGACATAAGTACGGTTATTGAAAGTTTGTCACTTTTGCAGTAAGTACTAAACCGCGTTAATTTTGATAATTTTGGGGCTACTTTGATCGTTTTAAACTAGAATCGATATTGTCGACATGCGGTGAATGTTTGGCATGTAGACGCAAAGGCGATCGATGAAGACATTAACACAGTAAACGCAAATAAAAATTAATGATTCGATGATTGGTGGCAAGTCAAGCAGTTGGTTACTGTGGTTACCAAAGCCAATGCATTTTTGGTAGGTACCATCAACCAAATACGTGGTCTGCCAACCCAAGCTTGAAAATCTGCACGTCGTCACTATCACTACATAGTATAAAACAAAGTCGCTTTCTCTGTCCCTATGTATGCTTATATCTTCAACTACACAACGGATTTTGATGCGGTTTTTTTAATAGATAGAGTGATTCAAGAGGAAGGTTTTTATGTATAATTCTACGCAGACGAAGTCGCGGGCAGAAGCTAGTAAAATATAAAATCGAAAAGTGATAGATACACCGTAGTTTGTCCGACCGTACATTCCCCATTTTCAGGTTACAGCCTCACGTGGAAGGTGACGAACGGGCCGTGGCAGGAGGCCTGGCCGACGGCGCGCCCCAACCTCTCAGTGCAGAAGCACCTGCTCACGGGGCTCAAGTGTGGCACCAAGTATTCAGTGAGAATCACTGCGACGAACAAAGTGGGGACATCGCAACCGGCATATTTGGACGTGAGCACCCTCGGAGGAGGTCAGTGTTGCTTTTGTCTTTCAAAAATTAATGTTCTGATCTGAAGCCGAAGCTCAGTCTTCTGCGTTTTACAGGCCAGATACTACTTTCGAGTGTAATCTGGTGTAACCTACGTCATACTGTGGTGGTATAAAAATAATAGCTAAATGTTTTGGCAAAGCGCTAACTAAATGGCTCCATTTGGTTTTTGTTAAATATTCTTTGAAGCACGAAAAAGGTTCTAACGATAAAATATTGAAAAGGGGAAAATAAGAATTACCTTTTGACAGAACGCCTGCCGAGTTTGCTAAGTAGTAAGTAAATTGGGATTGAGACTCATTTTAAAATGAGCTGTATTAGAACTGGAATATCCGTATGAAATCGATTGATAGCAACAGGAAAATATACCTAACAGAAACAATTACAAACATAGTATCCTTGAGTATTTTATTATTTTATCATACCAAGTTTGCAGTTAGGTCTGCATGCGTTAGCCGCATTTACACTTTATAATCATGCTTAATGATAGGAGAACAATGAACTTCTTCAACTTTTTAGTCCATTCGCCTACAGCATCTCAGCGTAAGACTCCTTAGGATATGGTGGGTAGGATGTGGCGGCCGCATTGTGGTCAACGTTCACGTCAATTTTGTTACGAAAGAGACTTCTGATAGCGTAATTCAAGTGATCTACTTACTACTTAGTTCAGCGCCTTAGCTTTTATGACAAAGTAAGTGCTACGCTAACCTGAAGGTTGTTTGAAACAATATCAGTCTCAAATTTAACATTTTTGCTCATTATTTCATTCTCGCTTTGGACTGAAGCCAGTTTTTTTTTATTTTCTTTATAAGTCCCTGATGTTCTGTTATGTTTGAATAGAAATCGATATTTCAGAGTCCGAGGTGGTCTCATATTAACGTTGTCGAGATCAGAAGTAAACGGAATGACGCTCAGATTTTAAAATCGGTTGGTTACTCAAATTTTGTACAATCGTGAATTTTGTTCGTGTAAAATTCACTACTTTCGTTGCTTCAAAATCGGAACCCACTAAATACGCGACGAGGGTTAGCATTTCGCCGATCGCCGTGGTGCTAACGCGTCGAGACCTGGCACAGGCAGATACACCTTTCACACTTGATGAGCGAATCAAATTTCATTGTCTCGTTTCTTGCTGCCCCTTTTCGCGCTTTTGCGTTTCCAACAACACCTTGCATACATGTTTAATATTATTGCAAACGAGAACACGCATATATATTTAACAATTTGAGTGGCCAAACAGCAGGTTTCCATTATGACATTTGTGACTGCAGATTTTGTGACAGTGACAAGTACAATAACAAACGATTTCAGCTTACAGCTTATATAGAAAAAAATTAGGAAAGAGTTACAGGATGGCTTAAGCAGCAAAGGAGAAATTTCAGATTGATCTGCTCTAACTTAGCGTTGTAACAATGAGTTAAAAGTAGAAGGATATATTTGACGTTTTTCTGGACCTACTTTTGATCGTTTGGTTTTGGGCAACACTGGTCAAAACTGATATTGATAGAAGAAAAAATTACTCAATATGTCACTGCCACAAAATCTGTCGTTGTCACAATGGATTATTACTATTTGTTCACCCAAATTTTTAAATCTGTAACCATATTCTCGCTTGCAGTTGTAATAAATATGTTCATGTGTTGGAACTGCTTCAAAAGAAAGGAGAAAAAAGATGAGGAGGTAACAGAAGACGGAGAGAAGGCTTCTTAAGTTCATGTTCTTTTAGGCAGTCTAATAAAGGTAAGACAACATGTGATACGTGGGTTTGAACATAGTTACTGGCTTTAATCGCGCTGGTCTCAATGGTTTTTTGATTCACTAGACTGAGATCAAATAACAGAATCTGATCTGACGTCACGGCATGAGTTTCGTTCGATGATATTTCTTGATTATTTTTAAAATCGGATTTAGTGTCTTAAAAGTGGTGTTTGTAAGATTAGGTATAATTGTACTAAAGTTGTGGTGTATTTACAGGAAGAAGAAAAATCAGTCCAAAACGCAATGACAAAACGAAGTCATCAAATTTAATAGTGCAAAGTAAATTATTATGAGACGACTTAAGAGGTTTATGTGTGACTATTCAAAGAAAATTACAGAAACAATACTAATGAATAGAAATGAAAAGAACTGGGTCAAGATGAACACTGGACTGTGGGTAATTAGACTCTTTGGAGTCTAAGTGAGCCTAAGTATGCATGGTGTTAAACCAACAGTGCTTTAAAGTGATATTTCAGGGTGGCTTTCTGACAGTGTAACACTTTTATCATACTACCTATGACTACTAAATACGAAACTAAGAAAGAATGCAAGAGTTGAAAATATGAATTAACTTCCTAAAACTATGGACTTTGGACTAAAGGCTGTGAAAAATAAAACTGAAAATTCAGGATGAGGGTCCAAACAAATTGCAAAGAGGCAATTGCAAACAAATTAAGTAGGTACATTAGAAAAATATGAAACCTAGTCGAGTAGACTAGTGGATATTGAAAAGACGAGAAATGGAACTGGACCACTTCTTTACAAGGCAATTGCATAAATGCTTCTCGTACCTATTTCGTACATGGTTTCTATGGGGTAGTAGAAGCAGCACCTAATTGCTAAGCTAGGGAAGATTTGTGTGGAAATCATGTTAGAAAACTTGGTACTTTTGTAAGTAGGTCAAAAAACTGATGTCAGATATTAACTTTTTCAATGTGGTATGTTAAGAATAAAATAAAATACTTTTGTGTTATTAATTGTTTCTCTTGTATTTAGACTACACCTATAGACCTCGCGAGTATTTTTTTTTTCAAAATGGCTTTAATCTGGATTTCACGCTTAAAAAAAACCAATATAAAAAAAATCACGAAACCTGGCGTACAAAATTTCACGAAAGGCAAACCCTAGTCTGTAACCGGAAATGCGACCTGCAGAGAATACGAAACCATTTTTACCCGACTACGGCAAACTCAAAGGAGGGTTATGATTTTAACAGGCTATATTGAAAAGCAATTGTATCGATACTATTGCCTTTGCTCGATATATCGATAGTCTGTAGAAACACTGTCTTGCGGCAACACTATATTTCCCTTTGTAGTGCCCATCCCGCCGGCCACGAACGAGTGGCTGTGGAGCAACAGCTCGCACATCGCGGTGCAGCTGGCGGGCTGGGGCGACGGCGCGTGCGCGTTGCGCGCGCTGGACGTGCAACACCGGCCGCGCGGCGCGCGCGCCTGGCGCTCCGCCGACACACAGGTACACGGTCTATACACAGAGGCACTCCTATCACATTTTTATATAGGTACCTATTATCTAGTACAAAATAGGTAGGCTATGAGTCGTGGGCCACCCGGAAAAAATGCTGCCATGATTATTCGAATCACTGATTATTATTTTAATACAAAAATAGGTACTTAGGCAAAGTACCCAGAAAAAGGAGCTCCGCCCCTAGGCGGACTGTACCTAGGTGAACCGCGACCCATAGCCGTACAAAACCGGTCGAAACTCTGAAAGGGACTCTGAAGCAGAGGTAGCTAACCTCTAGAGACTTTTGTTCAGGACTTTGAAATCTTTAACATCGTATTAAAATGTCAGAATATTTAACTGAAACCACATTTTCCATACTTTAGGTCTGGTGTCTTCAAGTCATGTTCAACATTACACATAGGGTGTTACAAATGTAACCACTTAGTGATAGAGAGGGGGGCTCACAATAATTATATTTGTGTGTCAATACTTCCAAACCAACTCACGGAAATACACAATCGCTTGTTACACCATACATTTTTCGAAGGCTTGGTCGGGAGCCTCAATAGTCCAATTGGTAGCGTGTAACCTTGAAACGCGGATTCAAATCCCGTCGGGCACTCGAAAAACTTTTGCGTTCATAATAAAATTTAGTTTTCGTTAAGATAGCGTACTGCTATATAAAATATTTTGCTCCCATGCCCTTCAGAGCTACACCGACCTGCCGTCCTGGAGCTCGTACTCCAATGGGTACCGGAGCGGTTCCTTCGCTATAGGAGACTTGGCGCCCGGGACCTGGTACCAGGTGCGAGTCACAGCCACCAACGAGGCCGGCAGCGTGTCGACGGTGTACGACTACGCTACCAAGAATGAGGATGGCAGTAAGTTACAGATTAAGTTAAGATTACATTAGGATATGTTGCAACTCGATCGAGCTAAGTTTTCAACTCGCGTCTTTATAAGAACAGTTCAAAAATTTCTAATAAGTAGGAGACGAAAATTCGTAAGCCGCGTAGGTACCTACCTATCGACGACAAAGATGCTAACCGTACAAACGCGACAGGGCGATCGCAGGAAGGTGAGCGGGGAAGACGGCGGGACGCCGCATTCCAGCAAGGTGCAAACTTAGCTCAGTAGAGTTGTATATTAGTTATATTACACATCGGTTTGTTCGCTGTTATTCGGATGAAAATAAACAACGTCGCTAAATAGTTAAATACAGTGCCATTGCCTTGTGAAAATTAAACAAAATCGAAGTCAACGCGTGACTATCGCGTGGTCAGAACAATACGGCTTTTGAAACAAATCAGTTACAGTTTCAGCATGGCGCTAATTTTAAATTTCAAAATGTGTGAATAGGAAACTTTAAATCCTCGCTCGGGGGGCGATTTTTGTAATCATGTGTGTGAAAATACTACTCGGAAGTGTCAGAATCTATGTATTGCCACAAAATTACCACTCGTACAAAATTTTCGATTGGTAGATGAGTGTAATCAATTCTAAAACTGGGTTCAAAGTTCCACTAACCATATTGTACTGTGTACCATATTGTTTTTTTATTATTATTATTTTTATTTTATATTAATTTTATTTTAATATTTTATTGTTTGTAATTATTTGACATTTTATTTCTTGATTGTAGGTATTATTGGATTTCTGATTTCTAGTTTTTGTATGAATTATTTTATTGTACCTTATTGTTTTTATTTTGTTTACAATTGACAATCTTTTTGTGACTTTCTTATGTTTTGTCATAAAAATATAATGTAATTTACAAATACAAATAAATGAATCTAATCTATATTTCATGGGTTCCTAACCTGGCGGTAATTACCCCCGCCGCGGTAGAATTGGTTATTCGCGGGGGTCTCTAAATATTTACATTAACACTTGAGTTAATCGTTGTGGGGAGGGGTAAAATCCGTGGCCTTAGTTATGTCATAAGAGTAGGAACCACTGCTGTATTCTAAAATTTGGATTGCAATTATAAGTGTTTCAACTCCAGGTGAAGTGGGACCGCCGTCGGAGCTGCTGGACCTCAATATGCTGGTCATCATTTGCAGCTCCATTTTGCTGCTGATCTGCTTGCTTAGCTGCATTTATATTTTGGTGAAGAGACAAAGGTAGCTCTAGGTTTCTATTTACTTATCTACTTTTAGAAACATAAGTGCGTTTGAGTACTTAAGGTGAAGACACAATTCGAGCAGAACTTTTCACGAGAAGTCTTGCTCATTGATCATTAGTAAAGATGCCATCATCATCATCTCCCGTCTTAATACGTGCCATTGCTGAGCACAGGCCTCCTCTCAGAACGAGAGAGCTTGGGCTATTTCCCTCGCGGGCCCAGTGCGGATTGGGAACTTCACACAAACCGTTGAATTGCTTCGCAGATGTGTGCGTGTTTCCTCACGACGTTTTCCTGCACCGTTTTCGGTGCAAATTGCGAATGTAACACAATATATTTCGAAAACTCAGAGGTGCGAGCCCGGGACTTGAACCCGCGACCCTCTGCTTGAGAGGCCACAGGTCAAAGCACTAGGCAACAACGGCTTTACACAACCACACTCAACAAGTACACTCATGTTGTCAAAAATGACTTATTAACAATTGAACCACCTCAGATGTGGACTAAACAACTTTGAAATACTTAGACTTAGAACTTTTTTCGAAGACGGCTAAATAGACAGCCATACTTTTCAGGACTGGCAACCTGACAGAGTACCGGGACTCCATAACCGTGGACAACAAGTCGGAGAGCGGCAACCTGACGGCCAATACCTCGCATACCAACCTGGCCGGGCTGGGCGGCGGGCTGGCCGGCGGGCTGGCCAGCAAGGAGCACGCGGCCAACGCGCAGAACAGGATCTACAGCGCGCCCGTGCACATGCGGAACAACAGCAAACACGGTCAGATTACGTGCTTCAAGCACGTGAGGTCGGCCTGCTCCCACACTCTTTCCTCTCCTTCTCACCCCTCTCCGTAATTGCTGGTTTGTCTCGCTAAAATTTAGTAATAGCTGTACCGATTTGAATAATTTTGGTTTTGGAACACTTGTGCTACTGGGAAGGTTTAACATTAAAAAAACAGAAACGGTAATTTTTTCTTTGCTTTTTTTGCTCGCTATTTTTTTAGTGCGTTTTCTAACAATGAAACCTAGCTAGAACGATTTATCGCCCCGAAACACCCTGCGTACTAAATTTTATGAAAATTGTTGGAGCCGTTTCCCAGATTCAGATTAGGTATTATATTAGATAGATCTTTATTTTCCACAGGGTATAATATAGACCGCGGCGGGTTGCCAACGAGATAGCCAGTGGCGTAACTATAGAGTGGCAGGGGTAGCAAAATGCCAGGGGCCGCTAGCTCTACGGGGCCCCGAACTGGCTTGGTTTAGAGCACAGAAGGGACGCTGATGCACTTCTTTATATTAGAGGAAGGAGCCCCATCTGACGAATTTGCCACGGGCCCCAGACGTTATAGTTACGCCACTGGAGATAGCGATATTTTAATGCTGTCGCGTGCATCATGATCACGGGTAGGCTGAAGAAATGAAGAAATGAGCTCGTTTATGGTAATCGCGGTCTCCACCCCGTGGGAAGTCTTGAGTACTTAGAAATAGTTAATCACTTCTTAAAAAGGATTTTTGTTTTGTAGAGCTGTACGAGATCAGCCCGTACGCGCAGTTCGCTGTCGGGTTCCGTACGTTCGGCCACGTGGACAACCAAGACCTGCCCAGCCGGCACAAACATCGGTTCGATACAGGTCCGTCATCCGCCCTCATCTTCTCGTTAAACTTTAGCTGAACTTTTGACCAACAGCTGGCCAATCGGAGTGCAGCTTCGTCTCCAACCTATTCCTTAATCCTTTCACAATGAGAGGGCTTGGCTCGTAGTTCCCACGCGGGCCCGGTGCGGATTGGCAACTTCCCGCACACCATTGAATTGCTTCGCAGATGTGTGCAGGTTTCCTCGCAATGTTGTGCACCGAAAAGCTCATGGTAAATTTGAAATGAGATATCACTCATAAATTCCGAAGAACTAAGTTTCTTATCATTCTGTTATGCGTGCTGCACCATATATAACACCCGATCGGTTAGCAAATTCTTCAATGTATTCTTGAAGTTTTTATTTAAAATCTTATAGCAAAGCGAGATTTATTTTTGTCTAAGCAATTTCCTCTTTTGCGTAGTGAACTCGCTGATTGTGTATTAAAAAACAATTGTTATTTCAGAAACGAGTTTCCAAGTGTGTTCAGAGTCCGAAGATAGTGATAGTATATCAAAATCAACGCTCAAGAGTGTGCCCAGAAGTGAGTATGCCCAAAATTTTAGGAGTTCAGTAAATAATAGCATTTTCCTAAAAATTCGACGCTTTTCGAAGACGGTGCACTTCGATTTTTTTAAGATATTTAAATAATGACATATATTATGTGTCTATTGTTTACCCAAGTTCCATAGAAAGTTTTAACTTTAACATACCTATATTAACAATGTGGTGTGGGGAGAGGCCTGGAGCGGAGATCAATCTCTCTCCAGACAGATGTTATGGCTAGGAACAGAAGTTCAAAGGAAGCGAGTTGGAAGTTGTCTTTCTTTCTTTCTTTCTTAGATAGGTTCCTTCAAGTGAAAATTATGTATGTATGTATGTATGTAAACTCTTTATTGTGCAAAATAAACAAGACAAAATACAATTGACAAACACTGAGATACATGCACAAAGGCGGACTTATCCCTTTAAGGGATCTCTTCCAGTCAACCTTTGAGTGGATGAAAGGAGTATTATATTAGGGATGGACGAGTGAGTTTAAAAATTGCAAACACTGAGAGCCACAATACATAACTTTACCGAATATATACATAAACTCCTAAAACCTACCAGTCAATAAACTACTTTATACTACCTATAATATATATCAATAAAATATACTACATAAAATAAATAAATAAAGAGCACAATAAACAAAGGAATATTTACCATTGATTTAAGAAGATTACGATTTGAGAAGAATTATCACGATTAAGTTCAATATAGTTAACATAATGTTAATAAATTATATCGTAATTGTTACAGAAGCATGCCGGCAGCCACACCACAGATAACTAGGCTCGGAAGAATTGTCTTTTTAAGTGGCAAAGGAATGAAATTCCATGGACCATTAGTGAGGTGCCAACATTTTTAAAACTATTAAGTTTATAATTTTTAATATTTATTGTGTCATAAATTTATAATACGTTGATATGTGGTACGAATTATAATTGTTCAAGGTAACGAATAATTCGTTACAATAATTGTCATCGAAGTAGTCTACTTAAGATGATAAATTAAAAAAAATGGTTGTTGTATGATACTTCGTTTTTTTTCACAATAGAAAAAAGTGAACAATCTTGACATGTCTGTTTATTAAAAAAAAAAACACGTTTTATAAATAAATAACAACTAGTTACAATTTAAAATCCCTGGAATATAATAATCTGTTATATTACGGTTGTACGTTCCAGTTGCCGATTAATGTTGTTTTATGTTAGAGAGGCCAAACGAACTAGTGGGTCACCTGATGTTAAATGATCACCACTGTCCATAGACACCCGCAGCGATAAGCATTTTCAATAAGTGTTTTGTTTGTGTGTGTTCTCAAGATTGTTTGTCTTTCTAGTGTGAAAAAAAAACCATAGTTGACCGGTAACGCTGGCTGGCTGTCGTAAGAGCATTTGTTGTGTTTCTACGATTTGTTATATAAGGCACTGATTCACGATTTTTGTAACTACATCGCTCGAAAGTACCATTTGAGAATGCTGAAAATTATGTGTATCTACCTATTGCAAAACTACAAACTTAGTTCACTTGGATAAATAGCCCTTTAATTTTCCGTGACTTAATATCACCTATTAAAATAAATAAAAGACCGAACTAGGCGGATCGTTCGATTAAAAATCATGAGGTACCTAAACCGTTAAATTTTTAGTTATTCATCAATTTATCATCAGTCATCAATCAGCCAAAGACATTGAAGCTTCTAGGTAATCGTTGCTAGATTATGTAATTGTTCCCCGTTTAGGGCATATCCACGAGTTTCGAAATTCCCCCAATTTCGAATTTACCCCAATGCACTGACTATCATCCTTGTCATAAAATAGTACTATTTTATTTTGACCACATAAATTTACCTAGACTTACTTCACGACAGCTAAATGAGCTCAACGGCGATATAATCTGTGGTTTATTAGTTCTATGAAATACCGCATTTTACAGGAAAGAAAAGATACCTAATGTATTGTATGCTAGCGCGTCAGAGTATGAAACGGCCAAGGGAAACAATTAGTCCTTTTTTGTCATTGTTATAAAAATGCATAAACGTTATACTTATTTAGGAAATAGACCAAAATTAACCTCTTTTTAACATCACTACTGGACACAAAACCTTAAAAATAACCATCAAAAAATCGATTTAATTTTGTTATTAGTTTTTTTTTCGTGCTTGATTTTACTTTATAGACGTGAAAAATTGCTTAGTTACAGTCAAGGTTATCTATCTATACATAATAACAAGGCTGAAGAGAGTCGAAAGTCTGTACATGGAAGATATTAAAAAAAATGGACTTGGGATACTTAAATTTGGTAACAGAACACGTTGCACCAGCTTTAAGAATTTTTGTCTGTTTGTCTGTATTTGCGAGCGCATCACGTGAAAACGGCTAAACGGATTTTGATGCAAACTTTAGTAATCTGTTGAGAAAACCACCGGCCGGGTTATAGGCTACTTTTTATCCCGGATAGTTATAGTTCCCGCGGGATAGCGATAATCATGTGGCAGGTCGCAGCTGCCTAAAGTCGCAACGTAAATAGATATTGCTACATTATAACAGAGGTGCACTAAGGAGAGATTTTTCAAAATTCCCTCGGGATAGGGAATAAATGGGGTTTAACTCGACTGAAAAGGGAGCCTATTTCCATGACTATAATTGTGTAATTTTATTTTTCATTTTACCACTTAATGCTTACTTAATTTCTTGTTTTTTAAATTATTTCTGATTTGATGTTTTTCATTCTGCATAAATTTTGAAGTACGGTACCCTTGGTGCGCGTCCGATTCGCACTTGACCGATTTTTATACATTATAGTTATAATGCGCGTGCGTCCAATAAGCATAGCTTATCGTCACACTTTTGTCTTTGTGTTCGTACGTAACCGGTATTTCCTCAACGTCAAACTGAAAATGCATCTGAATTACAACCTACGAGTACTTAATTGCCTAATATGATAAATTTAATTGATCCTTGGTGGGTGTTAGCTGCTACCTAACTGCCATGGTTGGTCAGTTAAGGCCTTATAAGGCCGTAATTGGTTAATACGTTTAACAAACCAGAACTGGGTAAACTTTCAACATGAAACTACCGTGAGACTCAATCATAATTATACAAACGGATGACTCACGGACTTTTATACGTGGGGGAGGACCAAAAAGTTACACACCGTTAAAGTTGCGGTAGTAGGTAATTAAAATTCGCTAACTTTTTCCATTGTGACACGAAAATTACTACTCATATAAATATATGATAATGGATAACTTTCGTGTCACAGTGGATAAAGTTAGCGAATTTTAATTACCTTACTAACCTAACTTTAACGGGGTAAAACTTTTTGGTTTCACCCACGTGAGCTATCCGTATGTTTAATTATGAACTGGGAAAGGGTTAAAAATAGCTTTGGTTACAAATGTAACGTTGGTATTGTTTGTAAGCAGCAAAACAGGTACTATCGAACAATTTGATTCACGATCCACTGCGGTAGCTTTTCGCAGTAAATGATATAGTAAAATCACATTTAATTTTAAAAGGGAGGTACTTACTTTTTTGGGTACAAAGGCAGTTTGGAATCTTGCAGACTGACTCAAGGCTATAATTTTATACAATACAGATGTGACTTATCGTTTTCGCACCGCACGAAATTATTTTTACGGATAAAAACAGGGCATGGTTGCGCTGGAAAATGCTAAATTAAAATCTGGTATCAGCATCAGAGGTTGATGAACATACGAAGTGCTCAAAAAGATCTACACACCCTCATTATTGCCTTGACGATACAGTCGTGTGTAAATCATTTTGAACACTTCGTATGCTGATGATGACGTATTTATTGTATACTTTGTATGACTATGTCAAGGCATTTTTTGAATGAAAGTAATTTTATATTAGCAATACGCTAACCCCAAAACGAGTTATTGTAAAATAGTCAAAAAATATTTGTAGTGCTTCTTATATGTAATGTAATGCTAGAAAATTGTAAGTATGCAGCGAAAAATGCTAAAAAATATCTACAAGAAGACTGATTAGTCGTCATAACGAAGGTTGTTTGGGTTCATATACAATTGACCTAGAATTAATTAATAAATGTTAGATTAAATTCGTACGTTTTTTATTTCTTTCCTCTTCTATTTTCGGTAATACAGTAACATAATATAATACAGACAAACCTACCTTCGTTTGACTGAAATTGTGCAGCAAATCACTACATAGTATAAAACAAAGTCGCTTTCTCTGTCCCTATGTCCTTACGTCCCTATGTCCCTATGTATGCTTATATCTTCAAAACTACACAACGGATTTTGATGCGGTTTTTCTTAATAGATAGAGTGATTCAAGAGGAAGGTTTTTATGTATAATTCTCAGACGAAGTCGCGGGCAGGAGCTAGTAAAATATAATTGCGTAAATACTGTACCTATTAGTTGTGCTCAGTATTAATATTTGATATACCGTATCTCTACAGTATATTATGGTTCACGACACATAGAATATTTAAAATTGCCACGTGATCCAGTCTCTACTTTAATTAGGCAAGCTCTAGGCTAACATTTTTCCTATTGACGTAGGTAGGTTAATTGCCATTAAGAGTCAACTCAAAGACGTCATTTTAACTGAAAAATGGACTATTAGTTGACGTCACTGAACGCGGCAGAAGTGACTACATGCTTAGTTCCTGTGGCAGGTGAATGCCAATTTTTAACTGTCGCCTAATTTTGCAGCGTACAAAAGTCCAACCCGTTTTGCATCGACGTGTGAACAAAACAGCGGTTTTGTATGATACGAAATAAAGTAAAAATTACGCGAATCGCAGCTCACAAAATTAAGCTCGGTTGGCTTCACTCTGTTGCCACAGGAATTCAGTATCTACTCACTTCTGCCGCGTTCAGTGACGTTAATTAACAGCCCTTTTTAGGGTTCCGTACCTCAAAAGGAAAAAACGGAACCCTTATAGGATCACTTTGTTGTCCGTCTGTCAAGACCCTTTTTCTCAGGAACGCGTGGAGGTATGAAGCTGAAATTTATATCAATTACTCAGGTCTACTGTCCCTTGAAGCTGTGAAAAAATCAAACTTCTAAGCCAACGCAATCAAAAGATACAGCCGTTTATGCCGCAAATTTCCGCAAATTTTCAACTCTCAAGGGAATCAAAACCTACAAGGTACTTCCCGTGAACGCAGAATCTTGAAATTTGGTATGAAGGTAGGTCTTATAGCACAGATTAAAGAATAATTGCGAAAACCGTAAATGTGTATGTATGTCTGTATATAGCAGTGACCAATATAAAGTAACCCCACACTGCGTACATTTTGCTTTGGAGCAGGGCTCTGCTTACACTGGTTTAAAGATATTTATAGATAATGATACGGAACCCTCGGTGCGCGAGTCCGACTCGCACTTGACCGGTTTTTTTGAGTTAAAATAACGTCTTGGTTGTCGGAGTTGACTGTGATTTTTTACTACGAACTGACCAGTGATTGACCTGTATCTCACTTGGTGGAAGGTGCAGATGAGGCCAAAGGTGTAACTCACTGGTTCAGTAATAGCCTATTCACTCTAGCCTTGAAGAGACCTAGGTTGTATCTGTCCGGAAATACAGACGATGGGAGCGAATTCCATTCCCTAGCAGTTCGCATTAGGAAGGATGAAGCAAACCGCCTCGTGCGGGCCAATGGTATGTTGACAACAAATGGGTGGGAACGCTCCCCCCGCCTGGAAGTCCGTTGGCGAAACGGAGATGGAACTATAAGGTCGTGCAATTCCTGCGCACACTCACCAAAATGTATCCGATAAAAAACAGACAGACATGCAACTCTTCGACGGTGTTCGAGACTCTGCAGCCTGTTCTCGATTAACGAGGCATCACCAATGAACCTACGGGCTTGCCGCTCTACCGAGTCCAGCAGCCAACTGATACTTGGCAGACCCGTCCCAAAGGTGGCAGCAGTACTCCATACACGATCGAACCTGTGCTTTGTATAGAGTAAGACGCTGTTCCGGCGTGAAGTACCGCCTCACCTTATATAGACATAGACATAACTTTATTCGACATCAAAAAATACACAGACTCTTAAACTAATACAAAAACATACTGAGTTGATGATGCCGAAAAGGTATTCGACTCAGCATTATGCTGCAGTAGGTGCCTATATAGGACACCAAGCTTTGATTTGAGCATAATCAACATCCAAGACTCGGGTAGGACATTCCTTTCTGGAATTCGAACCTAGAACCTCAAATTTCATAGCCAAGGTTAGTAGCCAGCAGGTCACTGAGTCCGATCGTCAATTTGCTATTTAAGCAAATAATTCATAGGTTTCATAATAAAACAAAATTTACTTTTAAGGTTCACTTTAATTCAATACAACTTATAAAGTGGTACCCAAATATGACGCATTATAACCAGGCCGCGAACGCAACGTGAGGCACAGCCAACGTGGTTCAACTTCGCATATGCCACCAGGTCCCTCGGTCATAAGGGGCCCCAAGGCAGTCATTTAAGAATCTTTGCTCAGATCGCAAGTGATGCCATCGCTTTAGTTAGGTACTTGAGTATAACTAACTACTAAATTTAATCCATAACACCTGCAATCCACTCCAAATAAGTCAGTACACTGGTGTAGATGCCAGGTTTCCCTGCTGTGCCGCAGACGGTGAACCCTTTGCTGGTCAAGCCGGCGAGCTCGGCTCGTTCCTTGTACTCCACTAACGGGCCTCCTGAGTCTCCTCTGCAGGAGTCCACGCCCTCTTCGCCTCCTGCGCAGATGACGTCGTGAGGTAGTTTGGTATTTGGGTAGGCGTTTTGGCAGTCATCGGGATCCCACTGCGGTAGCGGTATGATTTTCTTGACTTCGCTGTATTCGAAGATGCGTGGGATCTCTCCCCAGCCAGCTGCGGTGAACGTGGCGTTCTTGGGAGCGGTCGTTGGGAGGCAGATCGGACGGATGAAGTCTGTGAAGAAGAAAGAGAATCGTTATTGTAACACGAAGCACAAGGCACAAATTCGAGAACTCGGGAAAATTGGTTCAGAAAAAGATCTGGGACGTCTTAATGCGATTCAATTCCGAACCAAACTTGGATCGCTCGCTGTCATACATGCTAGAAGTGTCAAAAGTGAATCCGAATTTAAGCATTAAGACGGCATGGTAAAGCCCTTCCCAAAATATGGAAAAGGCCTACTTCACTTTTAGACTTCAGAATAAGAATGTGGAGTGTAAATTAAATGAGGGTAACACATTTTTTTGCAACTGTCACATATTTTGACGTTATGTTATATATGGTAACAATTTGGCGAGAAAACGAATTTTCCTCTATTTGTTGGGAGAGTTCTAATCTTTAAGCTATGTAGCATATCACAAATCCTCAATTGTTCTCATGCTTTATTTAAGTGACACCGCTGGCCAGTCTTACAATAAAGTTTCCGGTTTCGTGTGGATTCATTGCAGGTTAAAATAATTGAATGAATTCAAAAATCCAGCATTACGTCGTCTACGGAAACCACAAACCAATAAGGTAATAATGTAGGTACAAATGATCAGCTTGAATGGACATTGGTCATCTTGGTTGTACCTAACTATAGTAGAAATTCCTTGAGGAAACTTATTACCGTAATGTAGTTATGGTTAGTTAATACGAAGTTAGTTATGTTACACAACGGGTAACTGACTCGCTTAACTTGAAATTTAGATAAAGCCAATTCTATAGTTTTTATGATTTGAATCTCAAAATGAAAAAATTGAATACGGAAAAAAACCCTAAACAATAAAAGAACATAAAAGTATAAAAGAGTTCGCTACAATGTCACTTATTTATCAACTCAATTGACTGACTATTTACCTATTTCAAAGTAAGTAAATCAATATTTTCACATCTAATAGTACCTACATTACACTCCGTGCCAAAGGCGAGGGCCATAAACATGCGACCTGAGGCTTTCTTTATTACCGCCCGAGGTGTGTACACAATTATACGTCTTCTCCTGGCCAGGAAGTAGAAATTTCCGGGGCGACGTAAAAAACAATATAAATTAGAATTGTGCCTTGGAATTCTTAGTTAATCGTGTCAAGTTTAGAATACAATTGCCAATTCAACCATTTTATGCAAGCTATGTGGCTTGTTTTTAATTAACCATAAACGTTGGTAGGTAACGATGATATAAAATTCATACACGTTACATAATATAATATATTGGAAAGTCACTCCTGAAAAACCCAGAAGCGTCAGAGCAACGCAAGATGGGACTTTAAGCGAAACATATTCTGGTGGCAACGTACTTTACGCAAAGCACTCTTTCCCTATTGACGTAGTTTTAAGAATTAAATAAGGAAATCCAACTGAAGATCATTGACGGACACGCACGCGCCACTCGCAATTATATGCTGTATTAAAATATTGTATTTCAACCTTACTCATGTCGCGATTTTTTTTATGTGACAGGGCAGAGCAATCACCGCCGCTCGTGGACACCCACAGCGTAGACGGTTTGCCAGCCCTTTCAGAAAAGAGTAGACTCCTACATACTTTTACCTACTTTTTTATATTAAGCATAATTTAAGTTTACTAAACCACACAATCATGCTAAATGTGGCCTTTAGGCCTTGTTACATTAGGCTCCGTCTACCCTGTAAGCGATATAGACGTGATTTGTGTATGTGTATGTATGTATAAGTTTCGACCCTAGAGGTTCGAAGACCTGGGGGTTGACCCACACATTTAGTGTAAGTTGAACCAAGTTACATTAGCAATAACGTTAACTGTAACCGTCGATTTTGACATACATGTCACAGCTATTCTGTCAAATCGTAGGTTATGCTTATAGTTACTGTTAAAGTGTCTTGGTGCAACTTATATTTATACATATATATATATATTTATATTTATTATCACGTTGTAATGTCATGTACATGATGAGTACAAGTAGCTACTTAAGCTTATGCGTCGTTTTTTTAGCATAAGAAAGTAGTTAAATATTTTTTAAAAATAACAAAATTAAAAAAAAAACAGCAAGTTACATTTCAAAATCCCTGGAATATTGCGATTTGTTTTGTTATGCCAATATATTTTCCAGTTACCGATTTTCGATAAAAAGCCATTTCAAAATTGTTTATCTTTTTTTATTCTCATGCTAAAAAAAAGAAGTGTATCTTCGGACGCGAGCGTTAAACTCAGGAGTCAAAGTGGCCATGGCCAAAATCAGTTGGAAGGACCATCATCATCAGTAGCTTACCGGTGTAAGGGGCGTCGCTGCCTAGGGTGAGGATAGCGATGTCGTGGCTCGAGCCGTCGTAAGCCGGGTGCACGGCTACGTCGACGACCTCGATGCTCTTAGCTACCGAACACGCCCCCTGCATACAGTCTTCTTCGGTCCTCAAGTCGTATTCACCTAATCGTACTTTGTACCTGGAGAGCATAGGAAATAACAGTTACAGTTTGACAACAAATATAATGCGCATCGGCAGTATTCGTTTGCGCAGAGAAGCGCAGACCAGTTTCCGATGGTAGCCGAACGTGTAAATAATCTATATTGAACTTTATTACAAGCGCAACTGGCGGAGTATTGCTTGCTTTGCATTCTTAGCTCTGTCCCGCTTACACGATTTTGCCATTGTTGGTACGAAATCGATCGACCAATAACAGCGCCAGAGTTTCCCGCGCTACTGAAATTGGTATACTGCGCAGGTACATCGTGGAGCATTATTTTTGTTGTCAAACTGTAATATTGTGGAAAACTGGGAAAGAAGATGAAAGACTAACTTATTCTATGATGCCTGTGTATCTAGGTGATTATATCTAGTTCTAAGATTACTTTGCATGCTATTAGCAAAATTATGTTTTGGACTGAAATTGTTATTTTATCACCATATTATTATGGGAATAAGGAATTTTGAATTTGAATTTAGACCAGGCTAAGTAACTACCGTCGAAATAATAGACCTTCCTGTTTCACCACTCTCTGTTAAGTTCCAGTTATCTTAAGTGTCAGTTATCTATGATGTCGTCTCTGTCTGTTTTGTAGTAATAAATAGAGACGGAATCATAGATAACTGTCACTTTTATCTATCTTCATTTAAAAAAAAATGACACATTTCAAGTCTCTGGTAGTAGGTTAGGCGTTGTCGGTCATTTTCGAATATCTTTATGGATTTTTTTATTTACTTTTGCGGTTTATTAACTCTGTCTTCCTTAAGAAAGAAAGTTACGGAAAGAATTTTATTTGCACTGTTTCACAACTGGTTCCTCTATTTACTTTATTGTGTAACAACTAGTTAATCTTATCCAAATTTGGCCAAGCAGACTTGCAAACTGTAGTTCCTAACGATAGTAACTAATCTCCGTCATTATTAACTAAATTCCTTACTATAGTCGATCATCAGTTATTTAAAAACATAAACAAAGAAGACATCATTATAAATAGATCGAATTCCTTATTCGTTATCACCAAAGCAGGACAAAAGAGTTATTTTTGTTATTTCCTTATATTACTTAGAACGATGACCAATTTCATCATAAACAATATGAAAAAAAAAAAATTAAAGTGTTTATTCCAAGCAAATTATACAGGAGGATAGCTACAACTAAGGGCCCTGTGCTAGGATACCCTGTGTTACAGGACCCTTCCATACAGACATAATGTTAAATGCTACAAGTCGTACAGAGAATAATAAAAATAAAAGCACGCGTACAAAGCGAGTAAAGAAGTACCTAGTTACCTACTCATTAAATTAGGCATAGGCACCATTGCTACGGAATAATGTGCGCGCGTGCATGCTTACGGAAGTGATGTGTATGTGTGAGTGTGTGTGGGTATGTGGAAGTGTGCAATAATTTTAGGGTTCAATTTTCAAAAGGAAAGATGGTTGGTATACTTATGGGATTACTCTAGCTGTCCGCCTGTACGTATGTCGGTCTGTCTATCAACTCTTTTTGAACGCGTAGAGGAATCAAGTTCAAAGGAAGCCATGACTATGTTCACTGTGTCTGTGTCCCTACGCCCAAAATCATGCTAAACGTGGCCTTTAGGTCTTAAGTTCTGTCTACCCCCTAAGGGATAAAGACGTGATTTATGTACCTAATTAAAAGTACTTACATGTTAGCCTTAATCTTAACACAATGTGCTGCCGTAATCACGTGCCTTTTGCTTATCAGAGTGCCTCCGCACCTGATGTCCACCATCTCACCACGCCTGTAGTATTCCAGAAGAACTAACCAGGGGTTGTGGTGGATCAGGCTGGGGCTTGCTTCTACGCCGCATGGTTGCACTGGAATTATAAAAAAAAACGTGGTGAAGATTTAAAAAATATCTTGCTGCTCCGCGATATCTAACGCAAGCGTGGTCACGGAGCAGTGAAGTAGCTTACAGGTATTAATTAAGTATACCTAAAAAAGTTCTTTAGCTATTTTGAGGTTAGTTTAGAATGTAACCTAACCTAGATTTTGTTTAAGTTATAATTTTAATCAAACCTAACCTAACCTAACATTGAAAAGAGATAAAGCGTTAATGCGTTCGTGGAAATAAAGTGGGTATATCTAAGTTTCACAATAATTGAAATATTGTGATGAAGCGTTGGGGATTATAAGTTTAGTTTAAAGCGGCATTGCCTTCTAAGTAAGACTATTTCTTGCATTTTTTGACTAAGGTACGTTGATTTCTACCAACACGTTATGTACATTAAGAAAGAAAGAAAGAAGGAAAGTAGACATTTATTCCTTTTTGCAAGACACACAAATATAAGAGAATATGCACAATTTTATAGAAAAAAAACAAGAATAAAAAATTACAGACATGAAAAATATATAAAAAGTGAACCCATTAAACACACACACACGCACACACACAAAACACGTCTTTATCCCTTACGGGGTAAACAGAGCCTAAGGCCACGTTTAGCATGATTGTGGGCATATAGGCGGAAAGGGGAATCAAAATAGTGATGGATTGCTAGCCGCATCGCCTATAAGTCATGATTCCTTTGCCCATTCCCTCGATGGGCTTTAACCATTAAACATTATAGCAAATAATATTAAGGAAACTAGTCGGTGTAAATTGTATACACGACAAAACCCGAATGAACACAATGACTTCATACCATAGATAACTTTTAGCATGAACAATAAGTCTTAAGCAATTTATAACCCCTCAAACTAAAACAAAGGCTTAGACTTAGAAAGAAAAGATCTTAAAGACTCAGAGGGTACATAAATGTTAAAAGGTAAGTCCAAATATTATTCGCAACTAGCTTAAGCCGAGTACTTATCAGCGAACTGTACTTTTGCACGTTACAGTAACCAACGCTAGTGTGGCATGGCTTGCGAGCCTGCCACGCCCACACTAGAGTTTTGTTACAACGTGCAACAGTTACGGCGACGTTACCCGGCTTAAGATACTTCAACTTCGTTAATAATAAACCTATCACTGACCTTCTGCTCCCAGTAAATGCAGTCCTTCCACTGTTATCACAGCACCGAACGCGAACAAAAGAGTTAGCATCTTGAACACATCCATAGCGATTCCAAACCCTAGAAGGTATAGGATTAAGTTTAGTATAAGTTATTGGCGGACAAACTTTTAAGGCAAAACCATATTGTTGTCCTGCCAATCTGGCGACCGTCAGTGAACTGGCTGTGCAGTGAATAAAACCGTTTATTATACTTTACTATAATTCTTATCCTTATTGCGTAAATGTCCTTAAAGTTGACGTATGGATTCAATACACGACATAGTAACACTAACCAGCAAATGGAGCCAGCTCAACACCAAAACTGATAACGATCAAGCTGCGACTTAATGTTTAATTAAAAATGAAGCCCTGAATTGTCTTCTATATCTGTTTTAGTACATCTAGTGTGAGTTCACGTTGCAAAGTGCGCTGCGCTCAGGAATCCGCGTGACCACTACATACAGGATTCGGTTTCCCTATCGCACACGTTAAATTTTCGTACATGACATCATGTTGACTAAGCGATCATTACTTTGGTCTCAGTTAAAATTAACATGAATTATATTAGGTAGATCTATGCACAGGAATCCCCAACAGAAACGCAATGCAATAGAACTCGGAATTAACGCTGTCAAACACAACAGCATCCAAAATTTCATCATGGTTGGACCGTAGTAGCCTCAAATTAGGCGGACACCCTTCGGACACCCAATGAAATCTATTGCGACAAATTACCACCACTGTTACATGGTTTTTTTTGTGCCATTCTTTCATCCGTCCTACTCCTAATTTTTAAGGAATGGAATTCGCTCCCATCTATTTAAATCTTCAAAGCCAAAATCTGTAACTAAATCAGTGTTACACCACCACCTGAACATCCCATCAGGTGAGATAAGTAGGACAATTACCTATTGGTAAAATTCTACTTTAAAAAACTTAGTTTAGGCCTTATTAAACGTCCTCTATAGACACTATGGTTACCGCGGAACTTGAAAAAGAAAATCATATCCACGATAGAATATCGGGCGCGAACACCGCAATAACTCTGGACACGCAATCTGAAAGTTTCTGAAGTGTCCTCACAATGAGCTTAAGCCCGTAGCGGTGCCACGCAGCCAGACAATAGCGAATGATGCCGGCCCCAAACACTAACACTTTCTGTGACGATACAAAAATATCTATTTAGATATTCAATACCTTTAACTTAATAACTTACAGCAAACCAAGGGCTTGGTGATAGAATTCGCAACAGGCTACTATGGCACGGTTCAAAGCTTGCTCACGCTGGTTAAAAAAATAATACCGCGATAGGGGATACCGTCACCGCGGCCTTTGTAAACTGATGACATTAACGTCACTCGTATCCTGAGGCCACCTGCAGTCTATAAACGTCCCACTGCTGGGCACAGGCCTCCTCTCGTAACGAGAGCTTGGGCTATAGTTCCAGTGTGGATCGGGAACTACCCTAGCACCATTGAATTGCCTCGTGGTTACTGGTTTCCGTTTTCCGAAAAGATCATGTCAATTTTGAAATGATTTCTGCACATAAATTCCGAAAAACTTAAGAGGTTTGAGCCCGTGTTTGTCCACGATCCTTTGCTTAAGAGGCCATTGGTCAAACCACTAGTAGGGTAGCACGGCTTACAGTAGGTTATACGCTAAAGGTACGCTCTCGATTATCTTTTTGTCAGTTAAGGTATCGTTGAACAATTCACTGGTTTGGGGGTCTGATGTTGCGTGGTTCTTTATTTTTATAAATAAAAAACTGGATAGTGCGTTTCTTCGTATATTGTCGGCAGACAAGGGGCGAGAGTTGCCATAGTAAAAAAAAACATAAAATTTAGTGTTGCTACCATAAAATAAGGTAGATTGCAACAATCGTCACTACCACAGGACATATTCCGCATTTGGAGTCACAATCACATTCACAGGGCTGTCACTGCTTGCCAGTCAAATGGTATCCCTCCAGGGTCCGTTACCACAATCCCCATGGCAACAACTCAACTAAAACTTACTTTGCTTTAAAACCACATCAGTCGCGCTTCACAAATTAAAACCAACACAAACCCGACGTACTTTCCCTGAAGCACATTCAACAATGGTCGGCTTGCGACTGACCAAATTGTATATGAAATGCCGCTTATGAGTATTGTATGCTGAAGTTGAAGGTTTAAAATTACAATATGATTTACTGTTTAACAGAAATGTTGTTAAATCACTGAGCTATATTTAATCATGAGGGCGCAGAAAATGGATGGAAATGAGCAGTGGCGTGGAGTAGGGATCGCCTACAGTAAGGTATTGCACGGCCTTAGGGCCACGGGGGAGGGGGGGGGGGGGGGGGGATGAAACCCTCGTGGCATCCCACTGCGTCCCCATCACACCGGATTGAGGGCAACGCCGGAGTTTTTAGTTAGGGTATACACTCCGAGGGGGAGTCCCACATACCCCTAGGCATCCCCGTGCCTGGGGCATCCATAAAGATTTCCTCTTCGTTACAAAAAAAGTCAGTGGTAAAGTGAGACATTATGAATGAAATAAAACAAGCACAATAGGGGACAATAATCATTTTAATTCACCAATTTATAATCAATACATTCTTTACTTACTGTTACATGCGACAAAGTCACTAACATTGGTAAAGCGGGACGCGTAGTGAATAATTTATCTAAAATTGAAACAGGACTATGTACTCATCCAACTGAAAAAATTCGTGCCAATTTTTATAGTTTAAAAATCAGATGATAAATATATCTAAAAGTATAGTTGTTACCCACCAAACAAGTTTACAAGTTTTTTATTATTAACTTGTCTCAATAAATTGCGTGTCATACAATTGTAAATAATTAATGTAAATAATAATTGGCAGATTTCGCCAATATCAAGTAAAAGCTGAATACAAAACATCTTCAACTATAATACCTAAATAGAAACTTTTTTGGGTATTAAGGTTGCCCATCGGTATTGTTATATCAGCGGTAACGAAGGAAGCAAATTAGTTGAATTATTTGAAAAGAAAAAAGCTGGCAAATTCGGTCCAGCCGCTGCCTATAAAATTTGGTGTCAACGCTACGCCACTTTGTCAAACCCTCAATAACTTATTTAGTTAGTAAAATAATATAAAACTTATAAATAACTCAATACACGCTCTTATGCTTGTGAAAATAGTAGTGTAGTGTGAAGTTAACCTTCTGCCGAGTAACCATAAAACTGTAGCCTGTCAAACTGTGTATGGGTATGCGTCACAGTGCAATATTAGGATGCTTATTTTCACAGTAAGCTTTAGTATTCTAAATCATCGTTAGGATGGCTTGAGTGCCAATATTCTAAAGTGCAAAGCGCGAGCGACTCGACAAATAAACGATACTTTTTCTTGTCTGAATAGTGCCTTTAAGCATGTGTGTAAACAATTGTTTTCTATAATGTACATTTACCCACGATTATTATGTATATAGTGTAACCAAAAACATAACAGCGTCATTCTGATATAACATTTCGCTACGTCTCCCGCTTCACCAAAAAGCAAAGTCATAAAATCGACAATAGGACTTATGGACGTTCAATTATATGTATTGTTTTTTTAACAGATATGCCGGCTACCCTACACAGCTATTTTTTATTATAAACACACTTACTCAAACTACAAAACATCAGTACAGCTGCTCGTTACCAGATCAAAAGAGAAAAAAAAAGTTAGTCTTACAAATTATTCGTTACATAGAAATGATATTTCAATATTGTACAGAAACGAGCATATCTACAAGAACATAGCTATTATATGTCTACTGTTTCGATATAAGCTTGCGTATTAAAAAAATAATAAGTTAGTTAGCCTCATTTACTTCGCCACATTAGCTATCTACCGTTCTTATAAAAGATCCAAGTGATACCTATAAATATAATAATCATATAAACATTACACAGTACATATATTCGACATTTATATTAAAAATTCGTGTGCGCGTCACATTTTCAAAATGGCGGATGCACACAAAATGGCCGGCCGTGACGCTCACGATATAAGTTCGAAAAGTTTGTCTGAAGTCAAAGATATGTTTTTATTTTGTATATATTGTTATTTATATTGATTATGTATTTTTTAACATTTATTCGGATCTGAGTACATCTGTTACACAAACTACTTATACTAAACTTATCAGACACCATTCGTAGAAACTTAACATAAAACAATGAAAAATCATAATTTCAAGCATATAAGTGTAGGTATCGTATCGAATATATTTTTCACTTAAAACTAATTTTCGAGAAATCAACTTACACGCTATTGTCCAAACCCCATGATTGTTTTACACTTCGAATAAACATTTTTACTCACAGTAAACTTAAGTCCGCTAATGTGTCAATATTTTGCTGACTGACATGTGCGTTTTCTATAATTTATAATATATTGGTATTTGAAGACCGTGGAAAAGATTATGTAAGTCATCTTTACATGATAGTTATCGATTGCGTAATCTTCCTTAAGCAATAAAGTAAAATTAAAAGATAGGTAATAAACAATAATCTCAAGATCATCTTTATCCAATTTGTTATGTTATTGCGATATTAAGAGCGTTCATTTAAATTTAGAGCTTTTAAATAGTTAAAAAAAGAGAAAAGTAGCAATTCCACCAAAGAGTCATCAGAGAAAACTAATCAAGTATTCAGATCGTTATTTTTATTCGCAACTCACGAACGTATGCAAAAATCCTAACGGGTAAAGATTGATTTCGGACATTGGAACGACACTTACGTACGTACGAAATACAGTCCACGCGCGAGCTCTGACGAATAGGGAATATTCATGGTTTATTTCATGGCTTTCATTAAAAGCATATTTATAAAGTAAACAATATAAAAAATATCTTTAATCTCTTTCTTTAAAGCCCATATTTTCCGTATTTCTTGACAGATATTACTTTTAACTTCACTTTTTATCATCGCCTTTACTATATTTTCACGCGCTTTTACTATATTTTGCGCCCAGCGCCGCTTAAACGACCCGGCAGCAACTCTCCCTCCGTCTTACGAATTTTTGATCAGGCCTTGTCCTGACGGTCACGTGACCTGACGCGAGTTACATTTTTTACCCATCTCAAAAAACTGCCCAACACCGCTAAAGAAGTTTTCACTTCAAAAACTCTGTATCTTGCTTGAATTTGCTAATGCACTCATAATGTCTAACTTTCAAAAGAACATAGCATGAGTCAGGATATACGCCATGAAAATATTCCTGATCTTAATAGTCAATCGGCCCCTTCGACGACTTTGGAAACCAAAGGTTCGAAGCCACTTTAGACAACAGAATTATTCTAATATCTTTTTCAGAAACCTGGTTTCCAAATGTACGGAGCAACCAAAAATCCCCAAGACCTTTTCTAACCATTCTAGAACTTCCCCGATGTTAACAGACTTTCCTTGATCAACATGAGCTTAATTATTTCCCTGGGTTTTAATTGCAACTGCAATCATATTTTATAATTATGCAATGACTCATTAGTCTGCGGAGATCGGTATTCATCTCTATCACTACATAGTATAAAACAAAGTCGCTTTCTCTGTCCCTATGTCCCTATGTATGCTTATATCTTCAAAACTACACAACGGATTTTGATGCGGTTTTTTTTAATAGATAGAGTGATTCAAGAGGAAGGTTTTTATGTATAATTCTACGCAGACGAAGTCGCGGGCAGAAGCTAGTGTACTATAAATCAATTACTTTTCTACTTCACCATCACACCTGACAGTTACTTGCCGACGTACACTAGACACAGTTTTGTACAAGTAGCAAGGTACATGGTTAATGAAGCACAGCAAGCAGGTAAAAATATTTTGTACTAGCCTTCCGTCCGCAGCTTCGCCCGCGATAAATTAATTTTCCCGTAGGAAAAGGTATTTTCCCGCGGTAAAAAGTAGCCTATGTCACTCAGTGATAATGTAGCTTTCTAACGGCAAAAGAATTTTTGAAATCGGTCCAGTAGTTTCGGAGCCTATTCAATTCAAACAAACAAACAATCAAATCTTTCCTCTTTATAATATTAGTATAGAAAAAGGTAACAAGATACGATTTTTCATAAGGCGCACTGATGAAAGATTGTTGTTTCTATAATAAAATTTAAAAAATGCTAATAGAGAAATGTTACCACTCCGTATCTGATTTCTTAGAGGATAAAATGTAACCTGTACAGTTACCTACTAGCTACCTGTTTGATGTTATTGTACTACCTATTGTATTGCTACACCCCACCGGGGTCCATGTAAAACTTCTTTAGTATTAGTTACCAACATTGCAATACCATTGATGTGATAATAAAATAAAATAAAATAAATGAGTAAATGAGTTTATAAAGATGCCAATTGAGTCACTACCAATACAAATAAGAAAATATGTTGCATTCACAATCCAACAGTTTTAACTTATTTTTTTTATGTTTAAAATTACTTTCATTCATATAGTTAAAAATTTAAATAAACGAGTCAATCAAGGTATGTCCAATATTCGCGCACGCAACCAAACGAGAACTAGCCAAGTAGCTAAAAACTAAGTCACGCGAGTGCGTCAAATTAGCCCAAAATTTAGATTATATTTATCTATGGGAATATTTTAACTGGGAAAAGGGGTTGGTAATGTTAAATTCGCTCTATAACTAACCCATCCCGATAGATACATAAATTCCATGTACAGTCAAGGTATTTAGTTCCTAACCCACCATGGAAGCTTATTATAGTACGCGTCGTAACGATTTTCCTTGTTAAGTAATCCGATGTCACTATGACGTTTTATGTGAAGAGGTTCATCAATGGGTGAGGAATTAAATTCCCTGACTGTAGGTACATATTATTATTATGCGAATGATACATTTAATTAATTCGGAAAATTATAAATTAAATAATAAGTTACCTCGGCAATTAAAACACGCGTGACAAAGTCACGCAGAAATTAAAAACATATTCCAAGTAAAAAATAAGTCATGTGCCAACCTTCAACTATTTCAATTATTGTATAAGTTTTCCTACAGTTATTGTCATCCGACTGCTGCCAGAAAGGAGGGTTATGATTTTCGAGGGTATGTATGTCTGTTTGTGTGGCAGGTATGTCAGGATCGTGGCAAGTGAATCAAAGTAGTCACTATGACATTTACTGCGACAAAGTTCCACGATGGGTCAGAAATCAATGTGTTCGATAGTACCTACATAGCAGCCTAAGCTTTTGAGGCGTTGTTAGAATACGTCGCAAATTTGGGTGAGAGTATATTTCTTTCAAACCAACTCTAATGTATTGGAATCAATCACGTATGAACTGACATACGCGTTTGATCCGTACACATTTTAAGTTGTAGTTTCAAAGTTCCCCGCACCGACACGTTTTGATCACTACACACAAGCCTAAGCAAGCAATATTCCCTTATTCATAAAAAAAAATACAAACCCAGGGCTCGATTTTTGAAAGAACCTCTCTCAAAGGCGGTAAAAATCTACCCATAGCTTACCAGCTCAAATTATTTTTCCAAGTAGTTGTGATTTTTTTTAATTACACGCGTATTCTGAAACTAGCACGATTTTACACCACTTTCGATTGACGCAAATACTTATTAAAATCGGTCTCCGGTTACTAAAAAGTAGGTTTCTCTGTGTCTGGCAAGGGCATAATGTCAAAGTGAAAAATAAGTAGTTTACGCAAGTGATACTTACATAAAGAGTTGCTTTATAAAACGAGCCTTGGTGAGTTTCATAATAAGATCATACGAGTGTTGCAAGGCCTAATTATGTAAGGTGGCATACAATATTTTATCTACACACATAATTACAAGAGTTTATTGTAAATTAAGAATTAGAGTACTAAGATGGGTTTAGAAGCGGCAAAAACTGGAATTTCATAGCGACATCGATTTCGGTGTCATAATGACGTAATAACAACACTGATGTAACGCTGATCATTGCGTGTGATTTCTGAACGTATTATAGAGGACTTGCCTGTTCTTTGTGTTTTATGAATATGGAAATATGAAGGACATTAACAATGTATTTCTATTTCATCAGTTGCCTCTTTCTAAGACCTAGTTTATTAACGTGCTACTACTAATATTTTAACTACAGGTCTTCACACAATACGAGCACGACATATAAACAAAGGTAATTCAGTGACGAGATGGTTTCGTGGTTGATTGAACCAAAAATGCAAGTAATGTTTCCTTGACATCTTTTAGTCACAATCCGTTTCCGTCATTGCTTTAGTAGCACATGTAACGTCTCGTTTTTAAATAGCAAAATTTCATATGGACATTTAAGTATTAATACAGAACAAAAAGCACAAACAATATTTCACGGCCTTTCCGAGAACGAGTAGCGAGATCTAGTAGAACCGAACGAAAAAAAATTGTAAAAGGCTCCATTTACTTCAAATTTCAGTAGCGACTTTTAACGTAAAATACTTTATAACTATCTATGTAAACAAAAAGGAATCGCTTGACATGTTGCTAAGCACACAACTTGAGAACGGCCGGACCAAAGATATTTCTTTTTTTGTTGTGTTCGTTAATGTCTGGGCCAGGTTTTTAGGAAACAATATAAAAAAAAACTGCAACAAATGCGAAGCCGCGGGCAACAAACAAGTAATAGTAATAAATAACATTTAAAACGATACGAAGTCGGTTAATAAAAACTTAAAACGTGTTTTTATTCCGCGTTTTTGCTCGATCTTAATTAATATCGTCAATAATTATTGTGCGGCAGTAGGTACAGGAACTGTCTACACGCTCAAAAAGCTAACACTCTCATTTTTGTGCACCTTGGACAGCTCCCACGTATCTGCTAGCGACTGTAGGGGTACCTTTTGCATGCAAGCTGGATTCGTACTCGGACGATATTTTCTTTTTCCTCTAGCGTTATCTGTAGGTTCCTGGGAGTTATTCGGACTTCCTTCCTCAAAATTTACATTTAAAATGGTTATGGTGTTTCATAATTGCTTTAGGATGTTTGATTAGTGTTTCCCTGTGCCTGGCAACAGACTGACGTAATAACATTATGTCATTGATAATAATTTTAATTGCATTGAATTTATTAAATCAATGGATTCCAATTTCCAATTTATGAGGAAACTAGCGACCTATTCCAGCTCCGGACGCATTATCAAACTATACGTATAAACTTTCTTGTTGAATCACTCTGTCTATTGATAAAAACCGTATTAAAATCTGTCGGTGGTCCACTGCTGAAAACAGCTCTCAAAGCAACTTTGGGAACCGTTTTGCCGGCACATGTTCGATCGCTGATGTTTTATCTTATGATCGATGCGTAAGAGAAAGATCTATTTTCACAGTTTTCGTATTTTTCTCTAACGGGATATAAGACGCCTTTGAATGAAACTGCTACTTTGTTCTACTTTAAGTAAGTATCAAAAGATTTCACTCATATTTTCTTCCTTTACCTAGGGATTTAAAAAAATAACAATTGTCGTTGAAAAAAAAGATTATGGAAATGATGATCTGTCAAGTCTTAATTATACGTCGTTGGAAGTTGTATTAAACAATCATCAATACCAGTCAAAACATCAACTTATGTATATAAAATTCAGTAATATAAAACACGCAATCTTGGACATGAAATATACAATTACACGTTTCGTTAAAGTCGTATCTTTTTACAAAGACGTAGAGTCAATTGCAACCCATGTTGCACGCAACAGTTGCGACGTTACAGTGTTACACCTCATGTTACTTGAGTCGTAGAAAGGAGTTACGATGTGTGTTTCAAATCACACTACGCGCAACATCACAGCTGATATAAAGTTATTGTCGTATAAACATACGAAAACATATCAGAGGCAGTGAGAACGAAACCGTATTAAAATCTAGAGATCATTCCGGCAAATTGCATCTCAACACTTTAAAAGTTAAAGCACTAATTACAATTATAAACATTTAATACATTTCGGTTTTCAACGGCCCGAGATAATAAATTTGTTACAGCTTATGTTGCGTGCTACATGACCATGCGAGCTATGTTACAGCACGTGTTGCGTGTTAATTAGTAGCGTTTAAAAGTAACAACCTATGTTGCGCGCAACATAGCGTTCTAAGATCTATTTAGACGACGGAAGATCTGAAGATATTAAAACAATAACCAAAACCGTTGAGACATGTAAATCTCTATGTCAACCCGGGACGTAAATACCGCTAGTTAAGCTAGCAACAATTCTCAACGCCAACACTCAATGGTCAGTATAAAACACATTTTTTATTTAACCGCTTTGTGTATGCTATTTCCTATTCTCCAATAGTATACAGACAAGAAACGTACAGACCTTATCTAAGTAAGCCTACTAGTTACCGTGCAACGTTGCGCGTTGCGCGGCGTCTAGCGTATTTTGGGCGCGGAGCGATCGTTGCAATGTTTGTTGCGGCGCAACGTTGCGCCACGTTTAATCTGCTCCATCAGAGACGTGTGGCAGACGCGTGGGTCGGGCTGGAAATCAAAAAACATTAATAAACAAATGTTCTTACTTAGAACAGAATGACTACATGACTACAAACGTGAAAGAACTGTTAATTGTTGAAGATTTTTCTAAGATTGATATGAAACCTCAAAAATCCTTTCAAATAAAAAAAGAGAATATTTCGAATCGAACCACCACTGCTGTACATAGATACAATGCAATGACTTAGATCAAAATAGAAACTTCCCTTTTTTTTCATTTTTTGTAATTGTGTCGTACAGACACATCATTCAAACAGATGACGCTTAGCGACAAAAATTCGCATAGTAACAAAAGGTCACGTGACAGTTAGTAACAGGTAGAAAAATTCGGAGACTACCCACCTGCTATGGGTGGTGTAGGGGTATAGCACGCGTCACGGAATGACGAGGATCCGGGTTCGATTCCCGGCCACAGCTTTACTTTTCGGATTTTTCTATGTGTTCTAATTTTCACTGGCATTTAGAAATTTAATTCCCTTTTTTAACTCTGTTAAAGGCAAAGACCCGTGTTATTAAACCATTATTTCATATCGGAGTGTATTTAGACATTTTTAATATTAAAATTCTTTAATTTTCCACATGTTTTTTGTTGATAAAAAACAATGAAAAGGTGGCGGTATTGATATGTAGTGCAATAATGGAGTCGTAATGACTAAAAATGTAAACAAACATATATTTTGGTGTTAGAAATAAAACAGAGAAAATCCTACCCTGTTGCCAAGGCCCAATTGTCCTGGCGTTAGGACTACCTAACGCATCATAACTCCACCTAACAATCAGTGCGTTCTTTTCTGATTAACGCAGTAAGAAAGGAACAAAATATTCTGTGACACAATAGACTGATAGAGTATTCAGTAACCTATTCCATAATATATCTCTGCATTTTTCATAGTAGTGGCCCTATTTGCAATTTCTGTTACGAGTAAGTAATCTCTCAAGTATCTTGCAAGTCAAATTGGACCCACTTCTAGTCTTTGGATTGCAGTGAATTTTGGTAAACACATTTAGATCATTAGGAGCGTCAAGTAGTTACACCTTTAAACGCAAGCTGAAGGATCACTTATTGACGCTCCAAAAATCCTTACAATACCAGCACTTTGCACATTGATATGCCAGCCTGTTGTTTTTGAACAATTTAGTTTTCCCTCCTTTTTATTTTTTATTTATTGTGAACTATTTAATTAATTTATGTATTTTTTTAGTTACACATAAGTCGGGTTCTATCTATTTATTACTTTATTTACGTAAAAGTTTACGGATTATGTAGTATATTTTATCTGTGTATCGTTTCGTGAGTCACAGACGGTTCTGGCTGAAAACCAGTGCTGCAGGTGTCTAACACCTCACGTAATGCTGAGCCAGCGACCGTTTCACTTTTGCTACGGTTTGATAGGGCTACGTTGTTACTCAAGGCCGTGTGGTCAATGTAAATCGTCATGAGCTACTCAACGAACTATAGTCACGTCGGTAGGGATTTCTGCGCTTGCGTCATGCGCGCCTGACGACAAAACTACATTCCAATGCCGCGTTGAAAATGCTCTATAGAAAAAAAAAAGAAACCTACTATTTAAATAAATAAAAATCAAGTACCGAACAGTTATGTGCGCACATTATTTTGGGAAGTGTTAAATTATCAGGAAAACGTTTGAATGCAGAATATGATAAATAATATTGAGCTGTTTTTTGTTAATGGGTGGATCAACTTTTTCTTGTCACTCGTTGCTATGGTTACGTTCTCCTCGGTCACTTCTTAAACCGAAAGCTTAAGTTTAAAACTTGACAAACATGTATTTTTGCGATAGTTTTCAGCCTCTTCTACAATTTTATTGGTCATCTATGTCACAAGATTTTTGAATACTGTTTTTATTACTTTGACATTGGCGAAACCGATCGATGGGGCCATATTAAAAAAGAAGAAGAAGACTTATAATAATATTAAATATATTTCAAAGTCTAATCTCTCACCTGACATGGCCATCTTTGGAAAAATTACCATAAGAATCCAGTGTTTTTTGTGAGTGATCCTGTAGTGTGTATATACGTGTGTGTGTGGGTGTGTGTGTATGTGTGTATGCGTGTAGTGTCTCTAGATACGGCGGTCTCTGGCCCTGTTGCTACCGTCTGCTGTTTAGGTTAGCTGATCTTGATTAATTAAGATTTTTATTATGATTCAAAATTGTATAGCTATTATTAATTATGAATATTAAGATAGGTATTATCAATATAAATATTGTACCTACTGTAATTGTTCATTTTCATTTTCATTTTCATTTTCACCACGTCATCATCTAGGAGTATAGCATATATAGTAGATGAAGCGAAAGAAATATGTCAGGATCGTAGCAAGTGGAATAAAGTAGTCTCTGCCTACCCCTGTGGGAAAGACGCGTGACGGTATGTATGTATATGTATGTATAGCATATACTATACGTTCTATACATCAATATATGAACATATATAACAAACCTCATGCCATCTCAACCACGAGCACCAGGTAAATCGCATGCCTGTTTGTCGACTTCAACATAAAGAAATTTGTACCGATCGCCGTCGAGACTGCGGGTCCCTGGTGCTCGGAGGCAAAGGAGCTATTCAGGGAGCTGGGCCGCAGACTGACAGGGCTGCGATCCCCGCTTTGGTTCGTGGCTGGTTCAAAGGGTTGCCATTGCAGTTCAAAGAGGCAACGCGGCCAGCATAATGGGAGCCTTTGAACCAGGCACGAAACAGGAGAGGAATTTTTTAGGTTAATTTTTAATCATTTGATTCAACCTTGCTAGTTTTAGTGTTCTTTATTGTTAAATTTCTTAATGTCTCTGAAAATCAGAACACAGAAAAATCCGAAAAGTAAAGCTATGGCCGGGAATCGAACCCGGATCCTCGACGTTCCGTGACGTATATATCCCTACACCACCCATAGCAGGTGGGTAGTCTTCGAATTGTTCTACCTGCTACTAGCTGTCACATGACCTTGTTACTATGCGATTTTTTGTCGCTAAGCGTCATCTATTTGAATGATGTGTCTGTACGACACAATTACAAACTCCCGTAAAACCGTAAAAGTAAACAAACAAAAATCAAGAAATAAAAATTCTTGATTCATTTGATAGTAAGTACCTATTCTTTATTGTTATTTAGTTCTTAATAGTTTGTATATTAATAAATTCTCTTCTGCCTCTCTTCCCGCGCATATGGTAAAAGTCCATCGAGGGAATGAGCGAAAATCTTAGGAATCATGTTATAGGCGATGCGGCTAGCAACCCATCACTATTGTTATTCCCCTTTCCACCTATATGCCTTTAATCATGCTAAGCGTGGCCTTTAGGTCTTGCTTAGGCTCTGTCTAACCCGTAAGGGAAATGGCGTGATTTATGTATGTATGTATATTTATGGCGTTGAGTGTAGTAGTGTGGGTGTACCTGCGCGTGCGTGTTGATGCGCTCGCGCACGTGCGCGGCGCGCGCCTCGTCCAGCTGGCGGCGCTGCTGCTGGATGGTGGCCGACAGCTTGTCCAGGAACGCCGGCTGCAGCGACGGCTTCGGCCCTGCTGACAAACGCTACATCAATACGGCTACGTATGCAAAAGGAAAAAACTTGAGAGGTGTCAAGGGACACCCGGATGGAACGTAGTTCATTTCGATTAATTAGTGAAGGAATTGTAATAAAATTTATTTAATTTTTAAGTTATTATAATATTTTTTTATGTTTTGTATCTCTACATCTTTGTGCATTTGTCTTTTTCCTTGATGTTATAGTTGTACCTCAGTAGTCGATGCTTTAGTTGATTCGCTATTACACTCATATATGACACTACTCATATCACACTATACACTACTCATATATACACTATACATTCATACATACATATATATCACGTCTTTATCCCTTACGGGGTAGACAGAACCTAAGGTAACAAAACCTTAAAGCCACGTTTAGCATAATTAAGGGCGTATCGGTGGGAAAGGAAATCAAAATAGTGATGGGTTGCTAGCCGCATCGCCTATAACAGGATGCCTAAGACTTTCGCCCATTCCCTCAACGGGCTTTTACCATCTGCGCGGGAAGAGAAGCAACTAGTAAATTCTATGTTTTTTCTTTACTCCCAAGACCAGCATGGAAGAAATTTGTGTATATATGGATGTAAAATATTGTTTTTTTTTTATTTCAGCGTACGAACGCGGTCACGGGTGGCCGGCGTTAACGCCGCAGACTTTCGGCGACGCTGATGGATCTATCTCTATGCACTACTAGCTGTTGCCCGCAACTTCGTCTGCCTAGAATTCGTTTATCGCTATCCCGCAGAAATTACGCAATCCGTTCTTAGAGGATGCCTACGTCATAGTAGCTTTATGCATGCAAAGTCTCAGCCCGATCGGTTTAAAATTGACAAAGTTTCATACAAACTTTCGTCCCCTATTTTATCCCCTTGGGGGGTAGAATTGATTCAATTCAATTCAATTTTTAAAAATCTAGCTCCATCGATACTGTCGATGTTTCTGCCAATGTCGAAGAAGACACTACTTGTTTTTATTCAGCCGTTGTTCGGTAGAATTGATTAAAATCCTTTCTTAGCGGATGCCTACGTCATAACATCTACCTGCATGCCAAATTTCAGCCCGATCCGTCCAGTGGTTTGGGCTGTGCGTTGATAGAACACTATGTCAGTCAGTCAGTCACCTTTGAGTTATATATATTTAGATGATGTTTACTGGGAACAGTAGGCTTATTATCTAACTCGCTCGCAATCGCCATCGTGTTCATTTTGACAGTTCATGTATGGGCTGACAGTTGGCATCGGAATCAGCTAGCTGTCACATTCATACAAGAACTGTCAAAATGAACACGATGGCGATTGCGAGCGAGTTAGGTAATAAGTTTACTGGTTCCACAGTCAATATTCAATTTGTTCGATAGTACGCACTGCACAAGAGCGGCTAGTTAGTTTAAACTAATCTATGCAATTCAAACAACTAATCGCGGGGCATCCTGCACGGTATTAACTCATGAATGACAAATTCATAGACCATTAATAATCATTAGTGTTTGTACTATTTAAACCAGTTTCCTCATCTTGAATGAACGGGAACCAGTCATAGCCTGATGCGCTATTGAATGTTATTGTTTATTTAGCACATCGGTGGCAGACGGGTATTTTTACACGTCAGTCAGCTAACGACAGAAAAACATGTTTTTAATGTCCATTGTGAAACCATACATAAACATGGTTTCATAGAAATACAAAATACATAGGAGCTCAAGCTTCGGCGCATACAGCTAATCTTTCATATTAGAACTCATCACTACATAGTATAAAACAAAGTCGCTTTCTCTGTCCCTATGTCCCTTTGTATGCTTATATCTTCAAAACTACACAGCGGATTTTGATGCGGTTTTTTTAAATAGCTAAAGTGATTCAAGAGGAAGGTTTTTATGTATAATTCTACGCAGACGAAGTCGCGGGCAGGAGCTAGTAATAAATAATTCATAATTTCTGCCATGCAAACACAGAATTTACCAGTAGTTTCTCTTCCCGCGCATGTGGTAAAAGCCCGTCGAGGGAATGGGTGAAAGTCTTAGGAATCATGTTATAGGCGATACGGCTAGCAACCCATCACTATTTTGATTTCCCTTTCCACCTATACGCACTTAATCATGCTAAACGTGGCCTTAAGGTTTTGTTACCTTAGGCTCTGTCTACCCTCCACGGGCCTGCTTAGGTGTCTAAATGGGTGGAGAGGGGTACTCCAACGTGGCGCGTCCCTGGGTGGTGGATAAGGGAACGCCTGCCTCACGGCAGGTAGGGGCCCGCAAGGGTCCCCGCGAACCAAACACCAGGGGGGGTAGGGGGTTATAGGGCGAGGCGACTATTATATTTATGTATCTATCCTTTGTGAGGGAGGGCGAAAGCCCTGTTATATTAGGGGAGGGAATAAAGTATAGGTGGAAAAAGGCGGGCGGTAGCTGACGGGAAGCTGCTCTGCATCTGCGGCCGAGTAGCCACTGGTGCGGGTCGGGGGGCCGGCGCCAGATGGTGAAAGGAGGCGTAGCTCTGCACCAGGCCTGAAGGCACCAAACGCCTTTTGGGGGGGAAGGGGAGCCTTGGGGAGACGAGGGACAGAAGCGTTGGGTACTGCCTGGCTGAACTGAGCCCCTACCGAGTAGCCCCTCCCGCCGAGCTGGTCACTCGGCTTGGAGCTGGCGAAAGGTAGGTAACGCTTTGCGGTTACCGGCAGGCCCTGCGTTCTCTGAGGGGGAGGAGCCTAGGGGAGGACGGGGTGTGCGGTAGCTGCCGGGGAGCTGCTCTGCATCTGCGGCTGAATAGCCACTGGTGCCGTGCGGCGCTGCCAGGAGGTGAACAGAGCGCAGCTCTGCAACAAACCTGGAAGCGCCAAACGCCTCGTATGGGGAGGGACGGGGGCGAGCCCAACCTTGTACCTGCTGTTCGCCCCGGGCAGGGAACGGCAAGGGCAAGCCTCATGCTGGCGGCGGGCGAAAGCCTGCCGTCGAAGCGGTGCGTCCCGCAAGGGATGCGCTCGCGGAGCGGAATGACCTCGGTCATTTCCGGTCGGCACGTAACCCGGTTCATGGGGCCGAGACCGTGGGGCCGCCTCGTCTTTTTCAAGATAGGAGGGCCGCGAGGAGTCAACCTCTATAAAAAATCAAACGGTCACCGGCGGGGGAGGGCGGGGAATCCGGAACCCGCACTCAACGGTGCCGTTGCCATCTGCCTCATCCCGGGGCGGCCAGTGGGCGTCGCGGTGACACCTAGTGCTCCCGTAACGCCCACAGTCCATGGCCAGGAGGGAACGTGTGTGTTTTTAGACGGTAGGCCTCTCCCCTCCTTCCACAGGGAAAGCAGCAGCGAGTTGGAGAGCCCGTCATACCCCCGTTGCTGCCCCGGGCGCGGGAATGCATAAGGCGCATTTTCCACACGTTAAAAAAAAAGGTTTGTCTACCCTGTAAGGGATAAAGACGTGATATATGTAGGTATGTATGTATAATAGAGCTAGACCAAAGACACTAAGCCTCACATACGCTGGAGATGGCGTTCAATGGAACCCACCCAAAGAAATTTTTTTGTCCCTCCTATCTGATTATGGCCTAAATGGCCGATGGCAGATCAAATAGTAAAAAAAAAAAAAAAAAAAAAATGTATGTATAATTTATCTGGCAAAACCGCAAGCGTCATATTAACATTAAACCACATTATTCTGCTGTATCCTACCCAGAAAATGCCTACCTGATTGGAATTTATAATACCACAATATCCGATGTTCTTGTAAAACCATTGTATTAACCCAGAGCGCTATTCAGAAATATAATCAACAGTAGCATAATTGATTAGTCAGTATTTCCTTGCCATTAAAATTTTAAATGTGACCCTGAAAATTAGAACAGAAAAATCCGAAAAGTAAAGCTATGGCCGGGAATCGAACTCGGATCCTCGTCATTCCGTGACGCGTGCTATACCCCTACACCACTCATAGCAGGTGGGTAAGCCTTCGAATTTTTCTATCTGTTACTAGCTGTCACGTGACCTTGTTGCTATGCGAATTTTTGTCGCCAAGCGTCATCTGTTTGAATGATGTGACTGTACGACACAATTAAAAACTCCCGTGCAACATCTACTGCTCACCAGGGACGAGAGAAGGCGCTGTTTTTCAAATGATTTTTCATGAATGTGTGTGATAGATGTTATTTGTAATTTAATGTTTGACATATATATTTTTTTAATTTTTAATGTAATTCTTAACAATTAGTTCTTTTATAGATAATTGAAATGTAATTATTTAATTATTTTTATCCAATATTGTACACCATTAATATGGTAGATTACGGTCATGTACCTACAAAACTGTTTCTATCCTTCTGTACCCGTTTTCATGCAATAAATGAATTATTATTAAATTATAGGTACTATCAAATTAATTAAGATTTTTTTACTTCTTGATATTTTATGTTTACTTTTACGGTACATTAAAATGTCGGTAAAATTTTCGGAGATTTTCTGTTTTATAAAACAAACGCATCTAGTTTGGTCTGGCTCAGTGTTTTCCAAAAAAAAAGTCCAAATGAACATTTTTCACAGAATTTAAATATTTTGGGTTTCTTTTACTCAGAATCGTTTACCCTATCGACCCGGAGAAGAAGTACCTTTACCCTTGGGCGGCGAGTCCGACGGCGTGATGCTGGAGATGGCGCGGCGGGCGGTGCGCGGCGACAGCTGCGGCGCCAGCTTAGCGCTCAGACTCGCAATTATCCCACTCTCTGTTGAATAAAAAACGCACACATTCACGTAAAAGCTCTTGCTCGCGACACTAAAAAACAAAAAAGCGGCTAGTACAATAAAATAAATAACCTAAACTAAACTAAAAATTTCATTTTAGACACAAGCTTTTGAACCAAATTTCAAGTCAATCGGGCAAACGAGTATCAAAATTCTACTACCAGATTATTGTAATGTCATCAGACTTACACATGTATGCAAAATTTCAGCTTAATCGAATGAAGATTATCTGCTTTAAAATCGAGTCGCAAGATTCCACCCGCACAAACATACATGCATACATACATACGTTGCGAGTTAATAAATATAAAGCTTGTAAAATAGGCATTTAAACATGGTCGCTACTTTCTAGGCATTATGTCAAAATTTTACGTTTTTTGTATGTGACAACCAATAGATACTGTGTGAAAATCTTTACTTTGCTAGTACAAAGAAGAAACTTAGTTCATTACTATCGTTTATTTTTTACAAGCGACCCGCCCCGGCTTCGCACGTGTGCAATCAGTATTTCTCTACTACTATACATCTTATATATAAAATTCTCGTGTCACAATGTTCGTTCCCGTACTCTTCCGAAACGGCTTTACCGGTTCTTACCAAATTTTATATGCGTATAGGTCTGAGAATCGGCTACTATCTATTTTTCATATTGAAATTTAGAAGAAAAAAAAACGGGAGCGAAGCCGCGGGCAACAGCTAGTGTATACATATAAACCTTCCTCTTGAATCACTCTACCTATTAAAAAAAACCGCATCAAAATCCGTTGCGTAGTTTTAAAGATCTAAGCATACATAGGAACAGACAAGACAGTGGAAAGAGTTTGTTTTATACCATGTAATGAAACTTACAAATAATCCAACAGCCGTGTTAAAAATCAGTAGAGGAAAAAAGATACAAGTCTTCAAAAGTAACGCCCATTCATTCACGGCTACCTTAATTGTGCAGTTGTAAAACCATTGACGCAAACACACATTACATACGCAATCCTGACTCAGTAGCATCGGCATGCACACAAATGTAAGATTGTCACATGACAAGTATGTACAGTCAGCGTCATATATATCGTTGCGTGGTCTAAGTGGTCAAATACATCAGAACACGCTTTTACTCCCTTCTCATACGGGCGTGTACCGATATATTTGGAACACTTTGACCTGACGAATTTTCAACAGATGATATTGTTTTCGACTGTCATCTGGAGGAAGTTGGAGTAGAAATTATTAGAGTGTGTTGTTTTTTGACTCCCATAGTGATGTTGATGATGCTAAGTAAGACAATGTATTGCGTCAAGTATGACGTTTATGAAAGATTAATCGAATCTGAAGCTTACAACGCTTTCAATTTAACCGATCTTGATATCAGTAAGGAATAAGAGCACAGTGAGATGATTTCGTTTAGGAATCGATGTGATATTAAAAAAAAAACGGACGGCTTGCACACCAGGAGTGCCGACAGAAATGAAAACTAAAAGTGGACAACGCACTTCAAAAGGAAAAAGAAAAAAAACCTTTTTCTACACGAGATTTGAACCGCGGTGACCGTAACGAACGCACTGTTATTCCACACCTTATAACACTAGGCCAAACGTATCTTATGAGTGAGTGACGAAATCAACGTACGTATTATCCTCTGTCTCATCAGACGCGAGTTTAACATCTTTTACCCATCCCAAAAAGTGCTCAACGCCGCTAAAGTAGTTTTCACTTCAAAAATTGTACGGTTAGATGCGTTAGTCGTATTGGGTAGTTTACGTATAATTTATCGACATTTCCAATCGCTAGCCATTGACTATTACAAACCTTTGATGTCGCGTTTGTTTACATGATATGACACGCAAGGATGAAATGAATATACAACTATTTAGCTTAAGAAACACTTGTCAACATTAAAGACAATTTATTTTCTTTAATACCTTAAAACACTTTCCTCAATAATTCCCTCTTTTAGAAATGAAATACATGTCAATCATGAAATATTTACTATGTCGATGATGTAAATCGACCTGCTTGAACTTTAATCTGCTGTCAACGTTGACTTCCCTAAACCACTCAAACCAATATGAATGAGGTAAATCATGCGAATCCAAGTAATTCCAATAATCCTGCCAACAGAATGCACATATTTTCACTGAATTTTGCCGATGTCGTTTTCAAAAATTGACTTGCTTGGTTGCCACATATTCCACCTTGCTCATAATATGGGCAACAATACAGAGCCCATAGTACATTGTCTATCACGCGAGTGTCCTCAATTACATTCGCTATCTCTTTCTACCCTCATCCTATACCGTTTGACAGGATATACTTCGATTTTTTGAGGATTAGAAAAAAGATAAACAATCTTGACAAGTCTTTTTATTAAAAAACAGTTTAAAAAAATAATAATAGCAAGTTACAATTTAGAATCTCTGGAATATCGTGATTTGGTTTGTTATGCTTTTATATTTTCCAGTTACCGATTTTTAAAAAGTGTTTTTCGATAAAATAACATGCCAAAATTGTTTACCTTCTTTCTAAGAAACAAAAACGAAGTATAATCAATGGTAAATGAGACTTTGATTCTAAGTACGTAAGACAATATAGCCTTTGATCAATGACACCAATAAAAAAATCCAACATCACGAGTACTGGAATTCTGGGTGTATGACCATATTAGGTAATAGCGATTCGAGTTCAATGATCCCAAATTACACTACCCTACCCGTCCTTTGTGTATGAGCCACCCTTCATTATTCACCTCCAATAAAATACCCAACTTTATTAGTCACTAATGTGACATTGAGAACACTGTTGTGTTGAAGCAAAAGAAAATGCAATCTACACATCGGTCACTTTCATAGTCGCTTTCAGAGCTGTTTTCAGCACAGTCGAACATGGATCACTGATGTAAAACGATGTCTAAAGATGTTCAAAAATAATAAAATCGTATACAATATTATATCTGGAGTACCTATCAATAATCGAATAATCTAAACTATCCATTTAATTACCTTATAACAAATAGAGCAAAACACGACAAAGATTGAAAGATTTAATTGTGTGTAGCGCTCGACGATTATGGACATTAAAATAGTATTACCCATATTGTGAACTTGGAACGAAAATCATGCTTCTTTCTACCGTCATAAATGACGGTTCATTTCTCCAGCTACTCCATTTTTTGGTAGCTTAATGGACAGAGGTGTGAAATGTGTCGAACACCATTTTAAACTGGTTTAAAGCCAAGAACATATTTTCTACGAGAGTAACAAAGTAGATTGATCAGCGTAGAGCTCATAACCAACTATGATACATGACCGTCCGAGTGGTCATAAGAGACGGTTCACTTCTCCAATTACTCCATTTTTGGTGGCCTCTGGGAGCTTTCTGTAAAATGAGAAATAACAATGTAGAATGAACTACGACGAACTATGATATACGACTTACGTTCAGAGTGGTGTCTGTCAGCGCTATGGGCCCTGGCCGCGATGTTCCTGCGTAGAGCGAGAGGGCTGAGCGAGTCGTGGCGCGCCATACTGTTGTACCCAGCTATGATCTGAGACGGCTGCGCGTAGATCGTGCTTTGGGCGTATTTCTTCTCTTGCGGCAGTTTAAAACCTGAACAGACAAGTAAATGTTGCACTTAGGCGGAGGTAAAGATGGATTGAATTTGTCGTGGCGAGACGATTATAATCTTATTAGAACGGAACGCATTAAAGTGATTCACTCGCTTATTTTTAAATACCAAAAATTTAACTGGAACCAAACATTACACTCACAAAATAATCTCTTCAATGTTTTGTTTACATTTTTTAAATACCTAATACACAGACTACAGGTGGTGGCTACGATTTGTAAATAAATGAGACAATCCAAAAAAAACTCAATACTGTAGAGCGTATGCAATAACTTCTGCATAACCGCAACTTAATGACGTCGGTATTACATTACCATGTTGCACCCCGCACTAATTTGTAGGTAAACCCAGACAATTGCTTCATGAGCTGGGACCATGTTTCGGTATTTCATTGGAACAAATTTCTGATACTGGTAAGAATTATGCGGCTGTCACGTCATTTGTCATCGAGGTAGTTTGTTGATATGTCATACTAAACGGGAATATTATGTTATGTGTATAATAAAATAAATGATAATAATGAATATCAAGGGACAATTTAACACCGATGGACCTAGTCCACGTTTTTGTACCATACGGCCCTTATGGGGTAGACCTTATGGAGTAGAAGGTAACAAGACCTAAATGCCACGTTTAGCATGATTTTTTATTTGTATAGATTTACTCATAGATAAATTAATTAATACATAAATCAATTATAGCTTTGTAACATCCATGACTCGGCTACCAAAGTTAATATTCCTCATACAAATGCATGTCCTTGCTCAGATTTGAACCTCTAATTTGTTATTTAATAATTCATCCAAAATAACTGGCAGGATTAGCAGGAGAGCATACAACTGCGACGTCAAATGTGAGTATTCCAAGAAAGTATAATAAGCTTTTGTTAAGAATTTCATTCTCTATTTATTTTTCTTTGCTGACTGTATGACTGCGCTAACCCCGGCTGCTGTTAGAGAAAGTTAACAAACGTTGCTCTGACTCAGAGCTTCTGAATAAGGCTTAGAAAAAATGTGTCTAATCGTTTTTTATATAATTTTATTAAACATAATTGAGTTTTCTTTGCCCACTGCTCGTGCATTTTATTCGAAAATAAATCGACACAGCCTAAGAAAAAGTGTGTATCTACAAAAACCAAATTTTACAGGAGAGCGTTTTAAAGTTTCTATAAATTTAAAATCGCAATTGCGTGGTAACTATATACACCAGAGGGTTGAAATTTGGCATGGAGTACAATATTGTGACAATAATGTATTCATGATTTTTTATATATTATTAAATACGGTAGGTTCTTAATAATTACAGTTATTCACTTATACGTGATAATATTTCGTCAACTCTGACGTGCAAGTAGCAGATACATACTTGTTATACGTATATTTCACTTTGACGAAACAGTTTCTGCCAGATATACAGTTCCAAATTTTACACTAGATTAATCAAGTGACAGATATTGTACAGCCTTTCCCAAGATAAAGACTGGTAGTGATTGATACCCATTTATCTTTATTGACTGCCTTATTAAGTAATCTGTAAATGGCAGATGCACACTTGTTCATAGTGACTTACCTACTTTACGCCATTCCGGTAAGTGACTGGTAAATACTTACCTTAAGCAATTGTTCCCAAAAGAAGTATGTAAATGGCAAATACATACTTGTTACGTGACATCCACCCGCTCAATGGGTTCCCGCGTAATATTGTATAAGAGCCAAATATTAAGTTTTGCTCTGGAGTTTTTTTAGCAATGAATGTAGATAGTTAGTTCTGCGTTTGGGAAAAAATATGTTCGGACCACTTTTTTCTTGTTTTTCTTAATGTAACTGATAAAGTCGATACCGTAGACTACGAAATTGCAATAGTCGCATAACTAAGTATCAGGCAGATACACACTTTTTCTTAGGGCGTGTCGAAATGTCGAGTTACTCGTTATTACGATTCGATATTCGCAGTAAACCATTAAATTTACACAAACAACAAAAACAACAGCGTTCACAACAGATGTGTCATCAAAACAAAGATTACTAACTTGTTTTGGACTTGCATTATGTATGAATAAACAAGCGTGTACAAAATTACAATATCCGCTTACTCAACATTGTCATATAAAAAAACATGTTTTGTTCGTGTAAAGTAAACAGAACACGTCACGATTGTTGGAGGAAACCTTACTCCAGACTAATGTTATGAATGACAGAGGATCGAACGGGAACTTTAAACTTCATAGGCATGTACCCTAACCACTAGCTAGACTATCCGATAGTCGCCAGTCGTATTATTTTGTTAAGTAAAATTTTGATAAAATACAAGCTATTATTGGTGATTGTACTTTTCGCGTGAGCGTTCAAGTCAATCAGATCAACGGCCAACTTAGATATATTGTTATGCCAAATTTCAAGTCAATCCAAACACAAGAAGTGGGCACATACAATAAATACACATCAATCACGTCTTTATCCCTTAGGGGGTAGACAGAGTCGATGTAACAAAACGCAGAAGATTTTGGGCGTATAGGTAGAAAGAGGAATTAAAACAGTATTAGTTTGCTAGCAGCATCGCCTATAACATGATTTCTAAAATTTTTCTCGACTTTTACGATCTGTGCGGGACGAGGGGCAGCTGTTACATCTCTATGTTTTTTCTTTACTCTCAAATTAGTATTGAGGTTACTAATCAACATGCATACGTACTTACCGTCACGCCTCTTACCCATAGGGGTAGGCAGACACTACTTTGTTCCACTTGCTACGATCCTGACATACCTCTTTCGCGTCATCCACATTCATCAATCTCTTCATACATGCTCGTCGGTTTCGGGTACTCCTGACCTGACCTTTATTCAAAACGTCTCCTATTTGGTTCCAGAGCGTGCGTTCCCATATATGTAGATATGTTTAGTTAGTCTCCTTTCATCCGCCCTCTCTACGTGAACAAACCAAGTAAGCAAACACAAATTACAAATTAAAGTATGTAAAATAGACTTACCCGTCTGTCCGTAATGCGATTCATTAGCCACCCTGGGCCCGAAGCTCGAAAAGCTATTACTCTCGCCGTAACTCGGTGTCGACGGGCTGGATCCATGCGGGGAGCCCTTTCCATCACTATACACCGCATTCCCGCCGTACAGATCTGAACTGGAGCTGTTCAAGCTGTTCTTCCTGACGTATATGGAGTTCTGTTCGACGTAGGCCATTATCCGATGGCCCGTCTGGCCGTATATGGGGTTGAGATTGCCAGTGCTGTTCAGGCTGGTGGTGGAGGAGAAGTTGCTCTTGGCCTGCTGGAAGGTGGTGAGGGGCTGCGTGGGGCTTTGAGTGTTGGGGCTGTGCGTGCTGGCGGCGGGCTGCTGCAGGCCGCGGCGCGCGAGGCCGGGGGACGCCGGCATATGCTTCAACTCGGTCAGCTGCTTCACTGTTTCGGCCACGTTTATGCCTGTTGGAAACATATAGCTAAGTTTCTAGACGTTTCTATTGTTCCAATTGATAGCTCGAGACTATTGAGACCTGTCTGGCCGTTCGTGTTACTGTTACAGCCACCATCCGATACATGGCAACAGAAAAAGGTGCTAAAAAAAAAATGTTACTCTTTTTTTTATTAATATAGTGGTTAATGACTTCCAGTTACGTACTACCAATGTATCGAGAAGTTTCTATTTTTACAGTTAATCAGTTACAAATGATATATCTAAACGATATTGAAAACTAGAACACCTGCTTATATAACCTACTATGGGTGGTAGTGATGTAGCGGTATAGCACGCATCACAGATTGATGATAATCCGCATTCTACATACATACCACGCCACGTCACGCCTCTTTCCCACAGGGGTAGGCATGGACTACTTTGTACCACTTGCTACGATCCTGACATACTTCTTTAGCGTCATTCACAGTCATCAATCTCTTCATACATGCTCGTCGGTTTCGGGTACTCCTAACCTGACTTTCTTCCAAAACGTCTCTTATTTGGTCTCGGTCCGTATTCTATCTCCTTCCATATCTTTCAGATTTTTCCAGGTGTGCTAGTTTTCAATATTATTTTAAATTCTCATATTTTAATTTTGCACCAATTTGAGCACGTTTAAAATATATTTTTTACTAAAACTATGTATTTAACCCAAAATCACAAGCTCAAAATATTCCTGAATAATTTTAGGACACTTTGTATTATGTCCCACTGCTGGGCACACCCTCAGGGCAACTCATCTCCAACCCTCTGGCGCTGCCCACGTGACCCACTTGCTTCTTCGTCATTATATCATTATACAAGTTGTTACCTGGGTTGGACTCGGATTCAGGCTGCAATAAGAACGCGGGCGGCGGCGGCAGATGCTCGGTCTCGCTTCCTGTCATCGCATTCTGGTTATTTCCCTGAAGCATAAAACAACATCATTACTATGAATAGGTACACTCAAATATAAAATTTGTCCAAAATAATATCATCACTACGAATACAATGTTGGTACAAAATTAGCATAGATTGCTTCCGCAAGTCGTTAGGCGTAGAGAATAAAACAGCAGGTGCAGTTTTAGCCGTATTCTATGTTCGCCCTTTAGGCTGGCAACGCGTATGCAATTCCTGGTGGAGCTCGTAAGCATTTATTTCTCAAACATTGTCGTAAATGTCGTCATTGTAGGCGCGATTTTCTGACCATAAATCGGATTGGTGGACTGTTTTTAATTTGTTTTCAACTTATAAGTCAAAGAGACTATGGAATAATGAACAACAATGTCATACAGCCAAGTCGATGGCCGAGGAGTGCGCGTTTTGTTTAAGTCTAACGTTTTTATCAATGTCTCAAATAGCTAAACGGTGGCAGATGACATAAAAACTTAAGAAAAAAGGCGGGAACGTGAAAACCACCTAAGTTGCGAGGAAGTTTACTGCAAAAATTATTTTCATTTCCTCTCAATGTTTGGGAAAAACATTGCTGGATTCGTAACTTAAAAAAACACTCATCTGCGGTTCGTGTTTTAAACAAGTTACTCATCCAGCAATTGGCTACTTCTCAGGCCTTGGCATTAATCTACTATTGTTTTTTTTTCAGTTATTGAAAACGTGCAGAACCAGACCAATATCATGATTTCAAATTGTCGAATTCCACTCCATAAAACTTCACTTCTACGGAAGCGCATCTTACACACTTAACTCCCTAAAAGTACCTAGACTACGACACTTCGGTGTACACATTCAATCAGACACGTTTTCAATCAGTGTTTGAACGCCACTGTATGCAGTTGCGACAAAAATTACGATAACCTATTAAGGCGCTCGAATCAGTGTCCGACATTTCTGTCACAATTTGTGTCGTAGTGTATAGTTACCTGCACGTATGTGGGTCTCTGCGGGCGCGAGATGGAGGAGGAGCGGCGCACCGGCGGCGGCGGCTTGCCCAGCGAGCTGGACGAGCCGCGGCGCGACCACGCTCCAGCTGCACACACACGCACACACATTACAAAACGAGCAGTGGCGTAGTTACGCGGTGGCAGGACTGGCAAAATGCCAAAGCCCCTAGCTCTGCAAGATCCCGAGCTGGCTGGGGCCGAGCACAGGAAGGGACGATGATGCACTTCTTTTTATTGAGGAAGGGCCATCTGATGAATTTGCCACGTGCCCCAAACGTTATGGTTACGCCGCTACAAACGGATTTACCTTATTTCCTATCAAATTAAACTGAATAAATTGAAATTATATAAAATAACGTGCTGATACCATTTATTTTCGACAGCATGTAGATCTAAAATCTCTAATCTTGCACACATGTAAGAAAAAAATAATGGATAAAATTGTACAAAGTGTATCATTTTGAAACATTATAGCAATTTTTTTTAAAGACAATAAGTTTAAGAGCATTTGACTTCCATTTTTACCAAACGAATCATTAATGGATCATATAAGAATGAATTATTTTATTTGTCAAAATTAACTGTACAAATCATAGACGTAAGATTGCTAGTGCGTCTTAATATCGAAAAAACACACTGTTTTTTTTCCAATAAAAATTACAGTAACTTACTATTCGTTAGTCACGGCACCAAAACAGACGAAAAAGCCCACGCTTAAATTTCCTTATAATATATTTGTAATGACAACACAAAGTGAACGGTGATTGCCGTACGAGTTCTACAGGCACTACTTTAAAGACACGTTAATTTACTAAAACATAACATTAAATAGCGACAAAACATCAAATTTCATGCCCATGCGTCTAAAACAGTATTTTGAAGGCACAGATCTGATTTTATTGTAGGTATCGGTCATCGCTTCCGTGACGTATACGTACATCTCTCCAATAAAGGCTAACCCGCTTATTCATAAACGCTCTATAGGCTTCTATAGACTTAGCAATCGTTTGTCCTTATCTGTGAAAGGTAAATGTCAAAGTGACAGATAAGGACAAACGATTGTTAAGTTAGCAGAGGCCTGCCGAGCGTTTATGAATAAAGGGGGTAAGTCTGGGTCTCATAAGTCTCATCGCAACTCCATAGTGAATCATCACAAACTACCCCCATATCGAGAAACCAAGATTAAACAACTTACCGTCACGTGTACGGGCCGAAGCTTTGGCACTGCAGACCTCTTCCCCTAAATAACCAAGTTCCATCCCAGGTTACTTCTCGATACAGAGCCGAGGTCTGTATACTCACTTAGACTTCACCTGCTGTTGGATCTATCTAGGGAATCAGCGTCAACAACCAACTTGTCGTCGTCACAGTCATACTGGCACAGCTGGCTTCTTCCCGATAGTATAGCGAACGCCTGGAGTCTCGCAAGTCTCATCAAGACTCCACAGCTAGAACCCACCAATTGTATAGGTGTGTACAGTTTGACAACAAATATAATGCGCATCGGCAGTATTCGTTTGCGCAGAGAAGCGCAGACCAGTTTCCGATGGTAGCCGAACGTGTAAATAATCTATGGCGGCATTGGCGCACGGCCCGGCCGCCATGTTGGTACGAAATCGATCGACCAATAACAGCGCCAGAGTTTAGCGCGCGTAGAATTCTATTTTATCATTGGTGTATCGTAATTTCCCGCGCTACTAAAATTGGTCTACTGCGCAGGTACATCGTGGAGCATTATTTTTGTTGTCAAACTGTACTCAGTATTTACCTGTCAACGATACTGGCCGTCGTTTCTGCACAGCTGGCTTCTTCCCGATAGAAGCGAACGCCTGGTCTCACAAGTCTCATCGAGACTCCACAGCTAAACGCCTTCAATTGTCACCTTCAACACACTGTGTACTCAGTATTTACCTGTCATCGATACCGGCCGCCGTTTCGGCACAGCCGGCTTCTTCCCGATAGTAGCGAAGGCTGGAGTCTCGCAAGTCTCGTCGAGGGATCTCACGGCCTCCTCGAGACTGCCCAGCGAGATAGAGAAGCTCTCGCGCGCGGCCGCGATCGATGCGTCACTGTCGCGACGGAGCGTCACTATCTCCGAGTCTGGCGTTGCGCAAATTATAGGCGTGCAAGGCGTTAAACAACAAACAACAACGAAAACACAAATATTAAACGGCTAACCCTTTGACCAATTACAGCTCATCTATGAAGTAAATCAAATTAAATGGATTGAAACATTTTACTGATCAGATACTACGAACATTGATAAAAGAGCTGTCGGTTAAAAGGATGGGTACTATTGCTAGTAACAATAAAAACAAATGGAAATTTGCATTAGAACTAGATAATACAAATGTAGAAGAAAAGCAAAAACTAAATTGAAAATGATGTTCACATAACGTCAAACAAAATACAAGTATTAAAATTTCTATAAATTTACTAATTTTGCGACTATCGTGCAGGGAATTTTATTAACAATCACAAATAATAAAACTCAGTTCCAGGTTTCTTTCAACAGTATCCACATCATTCACTCTTGTTAAGCTTATTTTCTTAACATTCATTTTGTCTTTATTTATCACTTTGGCACTTGCTTTAGCCAGATGCAGACAAAAAATACATTTATCTATAACAGAGGCCATATCGTCTAACTCGACCATTTCTTTATAACACCATGTTATATCTTAACAGTAAACGAAATTGCCAGCGTAAGAGCGTTAGACAATAAGACCTCATCTTCATAGCTATGAATAAGCGGGTATGTTTTTCGTCATTTGTCAGATGACAACTGTTAAAAGGAACTGCTCTCAAAATGATATGGCATGCGTATCGCTTGGACTATCAGAATGCAGCACTGACCTTCGGGATGCTGTATCTGGTGCTGGTGGCCGTGGTCCTCCGCGGCGAAGGCCCCCTGGCTGCCGTAGCCGCTCGAAGACTCGAGCGAGGACTCGCTGGCGCTGCTCTCTGAGCACACCTTGAAAGACAGACATGGGGAAGACGTTAGTACAGGATTTCTCAACCAGAGGGGCATGCCGCCCCAAGGGGGCTAACTGACTAAAGCGTAGGTAAATTAACATAACTATATTTTTTAACATAAAACCATGACACTGACACATTGCCAACATATAGCTACTGACAACCCACACTATTACAATCGGGAATTGCCCGACTTGTTTCGGACTATCACGAAGTCCTTCATCAGGAGCGTTATCCTCGGCGGTCGCGACACGAACATACATACATACATACATAAATGACGTCTTTATCTCTTACGGGGTAGACAGAGCCTAAGGTAACAAGACCTTAAGGCCACGTTTAGCATAGTTGTAGGCGTATAGGTGGAAAGGGGAATCAAAATAGTGATGGGTTGCTAGCCGCATCGCCTATAAAACGATTCCTAAGATTTTTGCCCATTCCCTCGATAGGCTTTTACTATCTGCGCGGGAAGAGAAGCAACTGAAACATTCTATGTTAGTTCTTTGCTCCCAGACCAGCATTTACACGAACAGTATTCATTAATTACGTGACTTATCCGTATATGTTGACCATGATACAACAGTTGGGACAGTTGGAGCAAAGAAACCGGGTCAATTCCGAGTGACGGTACTACCAAATAGACCGACCGCTTAAATGAGTCTGCACCCTGCACCGCGCGGGCTAGAACTAATACAAGGGGGTGCGAGTCGGGTTACCTCCACGTGTGGTCAAGAGCTGTGGTTCGTTTTTGGATCCGTCCGAGGGGAAGAGCAGTGCTTGGTCCGGTGCACCCTGAGCATCGGTTAATGATATCCTGGCAGTTTCTGAGAGATATCATTGACCGTTGGCTAAGAGCCATTACCGTACAACGTTGCCGACTTTTTGTCACAAGATTTTTTTTATTATATTTTTGTTACTTTGACATTGGCGAAGTTGTCATCGTTATAACGACTTGGTACGCCACAAATAAGAAGAAGAACTAATTTAAGCGGTCGGTTTATAATACACAAGATGTCCTAGAATTATTCTGGAACATTTCAGCTGTCCCCTATTTCACCATCTCGACAATTGTCGGTGACAAGTGACAATTGGAATTGCAATGCGTGCTCAGTATGAAACCAACGGGCGTGGATTTTTGTCGAGTTTATAATGTAAACAGAATTGTCTTTTGTATCTATCATATGAATATATAAAAAAGGAAATCCTTACTAAGATTTCTTTGGAGATCCGTCCATTTTAATTAGGATGACAGCATACTAATTAATTAGAACTAAATTACATTTCTTGTGTACCACAAAACAGTAGACCAGGGGTGGCCAACTGGATCAGACCCAAAATCTCCTGTTTACTAACGAAACCCTGTGCGATCTACCAATTACATACTTCATGAAACCTTAAATATTCGTTGGTGATAACGTCGGGCAGTCTGGTCTACGTATTTATATTTTTTGCCTTGCCACGATCGACTGGACTAACAGTCGCGATCGACCTGTTGGCCACCCCTGCAGTAGACTATGTCGTAGCAATATGGTAAGCACAAAAATTAATAAATATTTACAGTTCAATTAAATATTGTACAGAGAGCGTTGTATTGTTATAATAATTGCGTGTGAGATTATTTTTGTGTGAGCTGTTTACGTTCGGGGTTTTCGTTCAGGAAACAATGGGTGCTTGGTTTGGTTATTTCGTTATACTTTAATACGTTACGTGTACTGTGATGAAGCTTTCTTGATACTAGTAACGTTTATTTGTGAGTCATCCAGCCATATGTATGACTTAGGAAACAGGGCAAGTATCACGGATCGATCATCAAATCATGCCCGGGCGTCATTTTATCAAAGATAATTTTGTGCATTATGGAAATAAATAAACAAAATAAATTTTACTAAACGGTTACCATTGAACAATCAAATATGAATAAATGTCTCCGAGTACACCCTCATCAAATGATCACGATTTTTGATCATTTAAATTCTAGATACAACATTGCATACAATTTTATTATTTTGAGATAGGTACTTCACATCGGTGGCAAAACTGCTTTCAAAGCGACTTAGAGAATAATTTTAACGTCACACTTTCGAGCGGCTGATTTTGGGATGCTGTGATACCTTGAGTATAAATATGATCGATGATCACGATGGTTGACGCATCTACAATCCTCTGCCGTTTGCTAGTTTGCCATCTTATTTCAATAAAAAAATAACACATCCCATCACAAACAGGAACATTTGATTTTAACATATACACACATTGCAGCGCAACCTAGCGGATAAACACCATAATACGTATCCAAGAACCATCGCCGACAAAATACAAACAATACAGAATACCGCATCTTAATCAGTCGCACACAAACAAGCAACCTCTCGCCCTTAACATTGCCTTCTTTCCGTCGTGAATAAAAAATGACTCATAAATCCGTCCTGGCGTCTAAAACGTTAAACGATCAAGAATCATCAGCGCAGTAGTCGATGCGTGAATGCGATACGCGATATATACCGGTGCGCGCGCGCGTCGAATGCAGTAACTACCAGCTCTCCACTATGACCGATCACGTTATTTTCATCACGTGAGTAATAGTTCCATATTTTTGCAATGGTTAGTTATACTTTGAATGAAAATTCAGTGACAGTAATTCCGAAAGCAGACGTAACGGAAACGCTGTTATAAAAGGATAGACGAGAGAGGTTGGATGGACAGAGTGGTTGGTGATCAAAATTACAGTGCTTAAATTTTCAGCTTAGGCCAAAATGTTTTCGTATGTCCGGTTGTCCGGCTTGTATGTTCTCTACAGGTCGCATTTGTCAACCGTATTTAACTTCGCGGGATCTACAGCTCACAAAGCTGCCGGTTACAATGTTCTATTACCTAAACTTGTTACCGCTCCTTCAAAAAAATCAAAGGAATCAATAGAATCTAGAGATAGCTTTCCATTGGTTTATACGTACAGTCAGCGTTAAATAGTTCGTGACACCCAAAGTAGCCAAATAGTTCGCAACACGTCATTGTTACAGTTCAAATAAGGTCGTGTTGCTAACTTTTAGGCCACACTGGGTGTTACTGACCCGCGATAGAAGGTTCACAGTAAACGTCTGAAGTATTTTCCCTGACAATTTAATGTAACAATGTACTATCAACGATCACTATGGCATTTACTGTGAAAAGGTTGCATGCACAGTGGATCAGGAATCAATTTGTTTGATAGCACATACACTTACATATTTACAACAGCGCAACGCAACTGGTATACTATTGATTGAGAAACGATTTAAGTCAATGATTTAATTAAAATCATGCATAAATAATCCTTTATTTATACTTAAAACTGAAAGTCATAACATAACACTCGCCTCCATTCAAAACACAAGTCATAGCAATAAACCATACTGTACTTATATCAATCCATCATTGTTAGTCACCGAAGCTATAATAATCTATGTCTTATACGACCGAGTACTATTTAAACGCATATTATTAAACACCAAAGAGAATGAAACTACTTACTATTTTTTTTAACGCATAATATGTAGATAATAATATCTGAATAGGGAGACGTGGAGGTCGATAGGGGAGGCCTTAGCCGTAGCACAGCAGTTGGACACACATATAGGCTAATATAAGAATAAAATAATAATAATATGTTAGTGTGTTTGACGACAATCACGCCTGACTGTAAGAGAAGATGCCGTCAAAGATAGAGGGCACGCTTGCCTAATAAAAGTACAATCATTCTAAATTTGATTGACCTATTGAGTTAACTGGTGATATGAAAACGAAACCCTTTTCTTATTTTTTCAGGGTAGCTTTTCATCTGCTTCAAAACACTTATGGATGGTAAGCTGAAACATTTTATTTATGAAATAATTTTACCTATGCTTAGGATTGTTTCACCACCCTGTAAAATTTCAGCTACCTATGATTCCGTCTCTATTTATTACTAGGTAAGAGACAGAGACGTCATCTTGGATAACTGAAACTTAACAGAGTGTGATGAAACAGGCCCTTAGTAATTTAACTAATGTAGGCAAAAAATACCCTCTTACGACTATTGGTATGCAAGGGATCTACTACCAAGTCTTGTTACGTTAGGCAATAACCCCATACCACGTGATTTATGTAAGTATGTTCCACCCAGTTCCACATTCGAAGTTTGTATCGCACCGTCACTCTCACTCTACAACCAAACACCATCAGTATGAGCGGGACTTCGGATTTCTAAGTATACATGTTGGACTTGTTTCAGTGTGTTCGCCATTTAAAAAAGGGCTCATTTCGATTATGTTTAGGTCGAAACTAGTCCAAACTGGAAACGAAATATCAGTAGGCTTATTACCTACCTAACTCGCTCGCAATCGCCATCGTGTTCATTTTTACAGTTCTTGTATGAATGTGACAGCTAGCTGATTCCTATGGCAATTGTCAGATGCCCATACTTGAACTGTCACAATAAACACGATTGCGATTGTGAGCGAGTTAGGTAACAAGCCTACAGAACGTCTAAGTACATGAATGCAATGCGATAACACTGGGAAAAGCCATTTTACAGCCGTAAAAAATCATTTGGACTCAATAACAACTACTTGTTTTGATACGGCAATACCAACTGTCGCGAAGTTTCTAGGCCATAACCGAACAAAACTAGCATCTAGCTGCAGTCTTGGGTTTGAGAAGTACACTCGAGTTGTATAATAATTCTCCATCCTTTTTCCTCCATTTCAGCCCCGAACACTCGGTCCCCCAATCCAGTTCAAACCCCGACCCTGGCGTCAGCAAAGCCGCTTACAAGTCCGGTGACATCCTGGACATGCCGCCGCCCATTACGCTGGAGAGCGTGAAAACCAAACTGAGGGAGACGGGTATATTCGACAGCCAAGACCCGTCGCTGAACGAGAGGGAGAAGAAAGAACTGGGGAAGCTGTTCGATTCTATTGAGATCATGGTGAGTCATTTAACTCTGAATGACAATTTACAATTAGGGCCCACTGGGAAGCCATTGCAAATTCGCTAGTCACCACCAATCTTTTATATTGTCATTTACGGCAGCTAAGACACTTGGTGACGGTCTGGCAATAGTTGCCATGTCGTCCCAGTGGGGCTGCAAGTCTAGTGGTTTGACCTACGACCTCTTAAGCTGAATGTCATGGGTTCGAACCTGGGACACCTCAGAGTTCTTTGGCATTTGTGAACGAAATTTAATTTGAAGTTTGCCATGAGCTTTACGGTGAAGGAAAATATCGTGATGTACACCTGAAATTCCCAATCCGCACTGAGCCCAAGCTCTCTAATACTATGAGGCGTGTGGGCAACAGTCGGAACTATGGAAACTGGAGACGATGAAGATGATGATGACCTAAAGCGTGCAATGGTTCAATGGTCACCTTCCCGCTGCATAATCTGGCTATCACAAAAAAAAAACAGATTACCGGACGAGATTTGAACCCACGCTTCTAGGCTATACGAGCCAAGCGTCCTAACAACTGGACCACCGCACCGTGATCGTGACCAACTCGCGGAAAAACTTAACCGCTTGTGTTTCGCTCCTATTTTTATTTTTATTAATTTTATTTTTATTTTTAGTTAGAAATTACCTTAACTTCTAACTGACGTCTACTAACCAGAACCACTGTAAGCAAATTTGTCTTGTATAGTGCACTCCGAGGTCTCAAGATACAGGCTCTGCCTAGTTTGGGGTCTGCCAGATAATCGTTTGTATACTGCTGATGTATTTTTTACGAAATAAATTTATTCTTATTCTTTTAGTGGCTTAGTTTCGCAAAGCAGGCTTACTTCTAGGTATGTAAACAAATAACAATTAAATGTTGCCGTCGGAAATCCCCAAGCCGCAATGAGCCCGGGTGGAAACTTATCCATATGTGCAGCCAGCATCAGACGTTGATAAATACTCAAAGTGTTCAAAATACACGAGTGTATCAACAAGGCACCTAATAAGAGGGTGTGTAGATTTTTTGAGCTGTTCCAATATTTTTCAACTCCTGTTGCTGACTGTACTGGAGATGATGACGCTATGACACAATGTCTGGTTTCCAGATGACGTCTCGCACTCGGCAGCCGTCGAACGTGCAGAGCATGTTCGCGTCTCTGCGCCTGGTTGAGCGCGTGGTGAAGAAGCAGCTGAAGGAGGGTCAAGTGTCCGACAGTCTGGCCGACAAGTTCCATTGGGAGAAGCTGTGAGTCCACAGATCCCACACATATCACAGATATCAGATATAAAGTGGTGTGCGGTGAAGAGTCGCCAGAACAAGCAGCAGTAGGTAGCGGGAAAGCGACGCACCACAATTTATATGCTCTGCCTATCTTGACGACTTCCCACTGCACGCCGTAACAGATATAACATAGATTACGCAAATGCATCCACTTCGCGTGTCCGAGCCCCGACCAAGCTGTTCTATACGTTTTGAAAGTACGAAGACATTTTGGAGGGTAGTCGCTCCAGTTGAATCGTTTCAAACATGGCGGGGCGGAGGGGCATCGGATCGGCGTTATGGAACCAATTTGGATTTCGCATCACTAAATTTCGATTGCGGCGTCACAGTAAATGGTAAAAAGTCGGCACGCTTGGTTACAATCAAAATCGTGGTATTTGAAAGAAAGAAAGAAGACATTTATTCCTTTTTGCAAGACACACAAATAAATATGCGTAATCTATGGTAAGTATGGTAGGTCTGTGGCGTAATCTGTATTTTAAATTAATCAGAAATATATCAGCAGTTGAGTTAGTTCAACTAAACATCTCGGTAAGTGTTTTTAAAAAAATACAAAACACGTCTTTATCCCTTGCTGGGACAGAGCCTAAGGTAACAGCTAAAGGCCACGTTTATTATGATTGTGGGCGTATAGGTGGAAAGGGGAGAGGGTTGGGGAGGGGGGTTTCATAACATTCGTCGATATTCAAAGTACATATATGTCAAAGGGGTAAGCTTTGAATGCAAAGTTAGAGTGAAACCCCTTTACGACAACTTGCATAATACTGAGGTAAATTATATTAGCAGTGTCGTAACTATAGTGTGGCAGGAGTGGCAAAATGCCACAGGCCCCTAGCTGTACGGGGCCCCGAACTGGCTTGGTTTAGAGCACAGAAGGGACGCTGATGCACTTCTTTATATTGAGGAAGGAGCCCCATCTGACGAATTCGCCACGGGCCCCAGACGTTATAGTTACGCCACTGTTTATTAGACATATCTTTCACGGTATATGCACCGCGATAAAATGGAACAGTAAAGGAAAAAAAAGCTGCCCCTACTCAGATTAAAAATGTTGAAGAAAGAATAGTTTGGCAGTTTTACATTTCACTGCTTTATAAAACACTAGCTGATGCCTGAGACTCCGTCTGCGAAGAATTCGATTATGTCTAACCCGTAGGAACTATGCTACTATCCGGGATAAAAACTATCCTATGTCCTTTCCCGACACTGAAACTATTTGCATATCAAATTTCAACACAGTCGGTTCAGTGGTTTGTGCGTGAAAATGTAACACACAGACGAACAGAGAGATGAGACGGAGTTGCTTTCGCAGTTTTTCAGAAGGGATAATTATGTTCTCAAAATGGCTTTCCTTCTTTCTTGACTTTCTTTTCAGACCCACCAGAGTGAGGCGCGATCTGCCCATGTATCGACTCGACAAAAACACCAAAATGAGAGTGTTTAACGTTAACATTTAATAATTTAAATTACTACTTTATTTTTTCAATGGCAACTCTGTAAGAGCGTGCTCATGTTATCCAATCCGATATCGACGTCGGAAGCCGATACGATAATGGGGTAATCAAAGCATACAGTCCGCGAGCTCTTGGAATGTCGTACTGGTTTGTCATACTGTCTCACTCCCTCGGCCGATTCAAGTACCAAACCCATAAGGGGGCGACCATTAATTACGTGAGGCATTTTTAAGGATTTTTTGACCCCCTTTGTGAGAAGTCGTAAGATTTTTCTCGACCCCCTCCCCCCTACCCCCGCCTCACGTGAGATTTTTCAAAACTTGTACTTTGCGTATAAAAGTATTGGATTTATTAAAAAACAACACAATTTGTTTAAATATGACAAATATAATTGTGTCAGATTTTGTCATATTTTATTCAAGATACGTTTTTTATTTTCATTCAACTTTAATTTAACTTAATTTTCACGCAGGTTTACACCATTTTCTGCTAAAAAAAAAAAATTACGTGATATTTGCCAAGACCCCCCTCTCCCCCAAGTTAGATTTAGTAAGATTCGGCTCGACCCGCCCCCCCTCTAAATACCTCACGTAATTAATGGACGCCCCCTAAGTGTGAGTGAGACAGCAAGACAAACCCGAATGGCATTCTAAGAGCTCACGGACTGTATACCTTCGCATATTTAAGAAAGAATGACTATAACATGTAATATGGTGGTAAGTAGTGATCGTAATTAAAATGCATGAAAACAGTGTCGCACAAACAAAGTCAATTTGCACGTGTGATCTACAAAATGCAACGTTTCATCGCTATTCTGTTGCTCCGTCGTCGGAAGGGAAGCGGCTCATCGCAAAATCACAAAATATAAGTGTGGGTTGCACCAAGCTACTTTAGATTTAGATTTAACTAGCTTCTGCCCGCGACTTCGTCTGCGTAGAATTATACATATAAACCTTCCTCTTGAAACACTCTGTTTATTAAAAAAAACCGCATCAAAATCCGAGGCGTAGTTTTAAAGATATAAGCATACATAGGGACGGACAGCGGAAAGCGACTTTGTTTTATACTACGTAGTGATAACTTTTACTTGGCCATATTTTAAAGTAACTTGGTTAAAGTAACTTGGTACAACTCACTCACACTTATTATTCTACAGTTGCATTACGTACGAGTGCTAGATTTGTATGGTACTTTTGTATGGGTCAATAGAAATAAAAGTTTAAAAAAGTAAAAGTAAAGTACATTTTATTCTTATTATTTCGTTTAGGTTGTTATTGAGTTTAAGTTGCATCATTGGTATAAACCACCAAAGCAGCATTTGTTTGTGCGTCTAGGAAAACATGTTGTTATGTCGCGACCGGGAAATACCTTGGTCTAGACAGTTAGTTTAGTCATCTATAACTGTAACCATGACCAAGTATTGATGATGACACACTGGTATAACGTAAACGCGCTTTTCGGCGACAATCTACTTACTACATAAATCACGTCTTTATCCCGTACGGGGTAGACAGAGCCTAAGGTAACAAGACCTAAAGGCCACGTTTAGAATAATTGTAGGCGTATAAGTGGAAAGGTGAATCAAAATAGTGTTGAGTTGCTAGCCGCATTGCTTATAACTTGATTTCTAAGTTTCGCCCATTCCCTAGATGAGCTTTTACCATATGCGCGGGACGAGAAGCAATTGGTACATTCTATGTTTTTTTTTTGCTCCCAGACCCGCATGGAAGTTAAGGGAACACATTTACCCTTTTTAGTCGTTTAAGATTACTAGCGAGTTGGGATGAAAAGTGAGACGTTCTTTTTATAGGATTTGTGCTAATATTTTGGATAATAATACATTTTTAGGGTTTCAAGCTTTTTGGCTGTTGGTGGCTGGCTGGCGCTAGTCCATTGCCACGCGCCGCGGCACCGAATAAAAAAGCAATAAGGCAGATGTCACTTGTTTTCTAAATTGTCGGTGCACGTTCGGTGTTTTATGCGGATATATGTTTAAACTATTGTAAATATTAGTTAACGTGTGTAATGTTTGGTGTAATAGTGCAATTAATGTATCGGTCACGGATAGTCTTCGCGGGTGTGTAGACAGTTACTAAGCGGCGGCAGTGGCTAAAAGACTCTACACACGGACTCTACACAGCGTTGATCAAAGTCGGTTTCCTCAAGGTTTGTGGCTCTGACATTGATTGTTAGACCTAATACTGCACAAGTGACAGCTAAACCACGGCCTTGGTAACAGTCACTATTTGTCCATCGAAGGTTATTTCAAACAGGATTTCTTGTCCTGCTCTATTTCCATACGTATTGCGAGGTAGGAGTGAATTTCGTCCTTCCGAGCAAACCGAGTCTCTCCTGCTTACCTCCAGGGACCTTACCATGGCGTCTCAATGCTATTCAATACCAACTCTAGCCCAGCGATGTGATGTATCTTAGATAAAAGTATCTAAAATACAGATACAAGACACAAAATACGTATTTATATCTTGTATTTGAAATACTTTTTTTTAATTTTCATTTTGTATCTTGTATTTAGATATATTCTCCTAGTATCTTAGTATTTTGAAGATACTATATTCCCTAAGATACTTTTACTAAACTCGAAGATTTTCTTTCCGAACGCAACTAACCGCGTAGAGTCGTTCAAAAATGTAGTTGATAAAATCTGGCTACCGAAATATTACCCTTAGGGGCCCTAGGTTTGGCGAGGCGAGGGGTCTTAATATACAATCGAGCGCTTTATTTTTTATCTCCCGTGTAGTTTACATAATTTTATGTCAACACGGCTAAAAAGCGGCTTTTTTCGTACGCTTGGCGGGCGAAAAAGCTAGTTTTTGGCCCGGTGTGGCATAAAAGTATTTGAAAGATACGCATTTTTTATCTAGTATTTCAGATACCTTTTTAGAAAATTATTTATATCTGTATCTGAAATACTTTTTTGTAAAGTATCTTGCATTTTGAATTTCAGATACTTTATTTAGGGCAGCGGTTCTCAATCTTTTTTGGTGACGGAACCCTTTTGGAAAGCGAAATACTTGATGGAAACCTTATAATAAAACAATAATAAAAACAAAAATAAACAAACAAACGCGTCAGAACGGTCGACCAGACAGAGGTGTTTTGATTTTTTTTCTAAATTCTTGCGGAACCCCTACAGGGGTATCGTGGAACCCTAGGGTTCCGCGGAACACACTTAGAGTATGGCTGATTTAGGGTATCTTATACATCTCTGCTCTAGCCACGTTCTAGCTGTCATTTGTGACACTTCTAGTTTGGATCTGACAGCGATCGATCCGACATTGTCTCGGAATTGACTCGCATGGTAAAGCCCCAGGATGTAATTTTTGAGCTATGTAGACATTGAATATCCATCAATATGGAGCTGCAAGTTAGGTAGTGTTACCTTTTCCTGCGGGGGCGGGTCGGCGCCGTGCTGCTGCGCGCGCGCCGCCGCCAGCGTCGCCAGCTCCGACATGTTCACGTACAGCGCCACCGGCATCTCTGCCGCCCACAAACAGACCAATAAGCACAGTTTCAATAATACATACATATATCACGCCTTTATCCCTTACGGGGTAGACAGAGCCTAAGGTAACAAAACCTTAAGGCCACGTTTAGCATGATTGAGGGCGTGTAGCTGGAAAGAGAAATGAAAATAGTGATGGGTTGCTAGCCGCATCGCCTATAACATGATTCCTAAGACTTTCGCCCATTCCCTCGATTTACTATCAGCGCGGGAAGGGATGCAACTGGTAAATTCTATGTTTCTTCTTTGCTCCCAGACCAGCATGGAAGACAATTTATCAGCATGGAATATTTATTATTATCATTTTTGAGGGTATTATGTATTTAAACGTTTAGTAACCTTTAGTAAGATGTGGAGGAAGTGACGAAGGCTTGCTCGGCTTGAAGTCCTGTTGGGACGTGTTCGCGTTGCCTTTGGCAGGCAGCGATGGCCGCTCCAGGGACGAACAGCGCTAAACAAACAATATAAATATGTACCATGGAACAATTGACACAGATTGACCTGTGCCCTGTTTATCAAAACTTCCAAGTCTACGAGTTCACAAGTTACACTATAGGTACAGGTAAGTTGTAACAAGTTCGTGTAAATTACGTTTATCAAAAAAATACTACAAGGTTTGTAAAATTTTACGCTTGTAAATTGTACTTGTGAATTCTAAAATCAAAAATGTATATTGCCATATTATTTTCCCACCCATTGCGATTTTTTTAATTACATTATGCATTAATTTTATAGATGAATGCTATATTGTCTGTGCCTAATATGAAAGAGACTATAAAAAAATAACGTCAAAGTAGAGATTTCCGCCGTTTGTAATTTGAAGATTATTCATTCGCAGCAAGACTTTGCAGTAGGTTCCATTTGAAAAAGGTCATGAAAAGACAATAATTAACGATTCTACCAATAATTCGTGACAAGGAACACATTTTGTTTGACGCACTTAGTGACCGGTTGTCCAAGGATTTACAAACTTGGCTGTCGAGTTTAAAGTGGTGTTAGGTAGCAGTACAGTCCGTTAGTTCTTAGAATGCCCTTCGATATAGGGAATATTCACGACTTTTTTCATGGCTTTCATCAAAAGCACATTTATGTAACAAACAATATAAAATAAAACATTTTTCAAATAACTATAAAAACAACCGAGATATAAGCTGTCAAAGATTTGTCTCTAGGTATCTCTTTTTATAAAAAAACGGAATTTTGATTATGGAATTTATATGTATGGATGGGCGTTGTGACAAATGACGTCACATAACATATCGGATCTCTCTTTCTAATCGGTGACTAATTAGTAGTACCGATGTTACAATTAATTTTACTCTTTGTCATCTTTTTTACGATAGTTTCATATTTTATTAGGAAATATGTTTTTTTAATGCATATTCCCTATTCTCTTGCTGTCTCTTATGGCTCTGATACTTAAATCGGCCGCCGATGGTACCCAAAACGGAACCCCGAATAGCATGCCAATTCTAAGAGTTCACGGCGGGTACCGAGTGTGACACTCGTAAACTTGTGAGACGGAATGGAGAGTCGCCGGACACTCTCAGGATTTGTAATGATTTTCTACAAGTTTAAACTTACAAACTATTTTTTGATAAACGAAATCACGAATACAAGTGTAAAAATATACTTGTAAAATAAATAATGACACTTGTAACTTGTAATTTACACGTGTAGTTTTGATGAACACATATTTGTAATAATGGTTTTTTTACAGGAAAATTGCTTGTAATACAAGGCTTGTGAGTTTTGATAAACAGGACACTGGTCACAAACTAAGCACAAATACATACATACATAAAACATGACTTTATCCCCCACGGGGTAGACAGAGCCTAAAGTAACAAGATGTCAAGACCACGTTTAGCATGATTGTGGGCGTATAGGTGGATAGAGGAATTAAAATAGTGATGGGTTGCTAGCCACATTGCCTATAACATGATTTTTACGATTCGCGCGGGAAGAGAAGCAAACGGTGCATATGTTTTTTTACTCCCAGACCAGCATGGAAGGCAACTTACATACACATATAAATCACGCCGGTAAATTGAAAATGTAATTTCGCACATACATTTCGAAAAACTCAAATGTGCGAGCCCGGGATTCGAACCCACGACCCTCTGCTCAAGAAGCAACATGTCAAACGCGGGTTTTGCGGGTGGTAGGGCCTTGTGCAAGGTCCGTCCGGATCGCTACCACCATCTTACTCGCTAATCCTGCCGCTAAGTAGCAGTGCAAGCACTGCTGTGTTCCGGTGTGGAGAGTAAGACAGCCGGGGAAATTACGGGCACAAGGGGCATTTCATCTTAGTCCTCTAGGTTGGCAACACATCTGCAATCCCTCCGGGGTTGCGGGTGTCTATGGGCAGTGGTGATCACTTACCATCAGGTGATCCACTTGCTCGTTTGCCTTCCTATTCATATAAAAAAAAAAAAACCCACTAGGCTGCCACGGCTTTATAGTACGTATACTGACTAGCAAAAGCAACGGATCATTTTGCATAGGACTTTGTTTGGAGGGTGACCCATAATTTTTTTTCGTCATAGTAGATGAGAGATCATTTACAGTGGGTAGCGGGGGTCGCGCGTAGATGCCCTCTCGCGTAGATCCGTCAGCGTCGCCGAAAGTCTGCGGCGTCAACGCCGGCCGCCCGTGACCGCGTTCGTACGCTGAAATAAAAAAAAACAGTCTTTTTACACACATATATATACATAAATCCCTTACGGGGTAGACGGAGCCTCAGGTAACAAGACCTAAAGGCTACGTTTAGAATGATTGTGGGCGTATAGGTGGAAAGGGGAATCAAAATTAGTGACGGGTTGGTAGCCGCATTGCCTATAACCATGTTTCTTATGATTATCACCCATTCCCTCGATGGACTTTTACGATACGCGTGGGAAAAGAAGCAACTGGTACATTCTATGTTGTTTCTTTACCAGACCAGCATGGAAGGCAACTAACATACATATACATAAATCACGTCTTCATCCATTAAGGGGTAGCAAGGTAACAAGACCTGAAGGCCACGTCTAGCATGATTAAGGGCGTATAGCTGGAAAGGGAAATCAAAATAGTGGTTGCTACTTGCTAGCCGCATCGCCTATAACATGATTCCTAAGATTACGCCCATTCCCTCGATGGGATTTTACCATCTGCGCGGGAAGAGAAGCAACTGGTACATTGTATGTTTTTTTTCTTTACTCCCAGGCCAGCATAGAAGTTTTAATAGAGAGAGAGATTTAGAACCTTTAGGCGCAATTAATTATTTGTTTGTATTCTGAATCAATGGCTTTTTATGCAGTCTTAATTAGGCACCTATTTTCTAAGCGCTTCTTTTAAAGCGTCAACATACATGGATCCGTATCGCATGTATGGCACAATTACAATCTTTACAACACCAAAAATCCGTGACATAGAGCCGTAACATGCAACTTTTACTACTAATCAAGGTGTCTATATACCCCGCGCTACACTAGCGCCTCTAGCGGCCAATTCATCTCTTTGAGTAGACTCACCAGCCGATATGGTGTGGGGCCGGCCTCCCATGATGGCCGAGGCTGCGCGCTCAAACTGCGCGGTGTCTTTCAGGTCCGGCCACGTCACCGAGGCTGGAACAAACATCGTATACCATTAGAGACATCTGCTATAGCAGGACTTCCCAACCAAGGGGGCATGTCCCTAGTCGGGTGTAGAGAAATGTAAGTAGGGGTGTAATAGATACGTTTGCATTTACGCCGAAATATGTGTGTGGGTTTTTATAATTCAAAGAATTTAAAAATTGTTTTTGTTGAATTTGTTTTTGCTGAAACTTAAGGGACAAACATGAAACAATAAACATGACAATATTATTTTTGGTTCTTGAAGGCTCGTCGAAATAAGCGTTGGGAAAACCTACGCTTTAGCTTGTAGGTAAACTGAGTCGATTCTGACCTGGAGCCAAGAGGAGCCAGGTTTTTGAAAAAAATGAAAATCCACATTTTCATATTTTTTCAAAAATCTCGTATTTTTTATATGAGAAGGTATAATTAACATATCAAAAATGAATTCAGCATCCTTAACTTATCCGAAAATGATACCAAACACGATGCAGTTACTTTATTTACGAAGATATTGAGCTTAGAGTGGAGCGCGGTGGAGCCACACTTGTCCCCCCCCCCTCCCGCGCCCCCCTGCACGATGGCTCCTCTTGGCTCCAGGTCAGAATCGGCTCAGTTTGCCTATAGGTACCCCTGGGCGAAGTGGCTTCCTTGGTTGAAAAAGTGCAAGGTCCAACCTCTAAGAGCCTCCAGTATACAGCCCGCAAATGAGTAACTGGCTTAAAAATTACAATTTTTTTTTCTAAAACCAATTGGTTTTATAAGATGGCCAACGAGGATATAGATCAACGTCTGAGAATAGCTCAGAAAAAAACGACGAATGCCGATTTAATTATATAAACAAAAAATGAACAAACTTTTTCTTTGTGGAGAATTAAGATACCAGTCTAACTACGAGGGGTGATCCAAAAGTGATGATAATCAGTATGAAAGATACATAAAATGTTTAATAAAATAATTTATTTTTCTACGTAATCTCCTTCCAAGTCTACACACTTAGACCATCGTTTCTCCAGACCACGAATTCCTTTTAAAAAAAAATCTTTTTCTTGACCCTCCAAAAATGCCTCCACAGCGGCCATTACCTCGCCATTATTCAAAAATTTGTTGCCTCTAAGATCTTCCTTCAGCCGTGGAAAGAGATAAAAGTCGCTGGGGGCTAGGTCTGGCGAATATGGGGGATTTTCCAGCAATTCGAACCCTGAATCACGAATGGCAGCCATCGCAACGCCGGCCTTGTGGGGCGGTGCGTTGTCCTGGTGAAACAGGATGCCAGCTCGAAGTTTACCCCGCCGCTTCTCTTTGATTGCCTGTCTCAATCTGCGTATTTGGTCAGCGTAGTAGGAGCCCGTAATAGTGGTACCCTTTTCCAGGTATTCAATCATTATGACTCCCTCAGCATCCCAAAACACTGAAGCCATGACCTTACCAGCGGAGCTTGCTACCTTGAATTTCTTCGGTGTAGGGGAAGACGCTCGCTTCCAGGTCATGGATTGCTGTTTGGTCTCAGGATCGAAATGGTGGATCCAAGACTCGTCCATGGTTACAAACCGACGCAAAAATGTTTCGGGATCAGTTTGATATTTGTCAAGATTGGACTTCGAAATCTCACATCGTATTTTCTTTTGTTCAGCCGTTAACATTCTAGGCACCCAACGAGCGGAGACTTTTTTCATGTGTAGTTCATCAGTTAAGATTCTTTGAATGCTGCCATACGAGATGCCTGTGAGCTCAACTAGATGCCTGATAGTCATCCTTCTATCTGTTAAAACGAGATCATGAATTTTTTTGACGTTTTCTCCAGTAATGGCGACAGATGGACGGCCTTCGCGATGTTCATCTTGAGTGGATGTCCTTCCCAAGTTAAACTCCTTTGACCACCGTGCCACTGTGAAATACGGCGGAGCGGACTCGCCCAGTGTGCCCACTAATTCAGCGTATATATCTTTAGTACACATTTTTTTCAAACAGAAGTATTTAATAACCGCTCTCACCTCAGTTTTCTCCATTTTTGCGTTATTGTTCCGACTGCTCGTGAAGAAACAACTGCAACTCTCTGACAGATACATATTTTTTAATTTTTATTTTTTTTATTTAATAAGGAGTCTTTATGGCCAGTAACTGCATACCTATTTATTTTAATCCGATTCAATAAGTATTCAGTTATCATTACTTTTGGATCACCCCTCGTAGTTGCCTTTCTGTGACGTTCTTCTTTACGAACGTAGTGAGATGATGATGTTCATTACTGTGTATAATAATAGGTATGTACTAGGACTATTAAGTAGTTAAGTGTCACATGACGTGAGTCATTTACGTCGGCTCGTTAAAGGTATTTAATCGTTATTAATTGTTCGTTGCCGTCTGAACTATCCATGATTTTCCATAAATTCCTGACATCACAAGGAAAATCTTATACGCACAATGATTTATACCCAACTAACAACCGGCATCGCACAGGATTATAGCTGATACATAAACCCAACTGTCCCCTTGAATTGGCATTGTTCATTTTTTTTAAGCTGTGCTTTAAACACCTTTATTTGATAAAATGGACTATTTCAAGCCACTAATTTGAATAATATGCCTTTACGTAGCTTTGTTTATTAATAATAAATATTTTTTCGCTGTTTGATAATTTGATAAGTTAGGCACGATCCCAATCGCTTTCGTTCAGCAATAAAAAAAAACGTTTTTGTCTATGCATCAACGTCACAAATCTGTGAATGTGTGTGTGATCTTATTGTTATATCGAAAGCTACATTAAGTATATACAAAAAAATAAAAACATTAATTGGCACAGATTCGACTCTAATGGGAATTATCGTTTCTTTGCTCACCAGTTGACGCCACTGTTGACTAAGGTCCAGAGGTATAGCTGTCAAAGGCGACTTTACAAGATCGGCGCCGAAACAAATAGTTTTAAATGTTGAATCTCATTAAGTTTATTAATTATAAATAACTATCATCATATCGAGCAGCCATGCCGCAATGTTTTATTTAAAAAAAAACCGCTTTCGAAGCGGTCACATTCATCGCCAAATAATCCATATGCGATAATTTCACGAAGGAGATCACTTTTCAACAGGTAAATGAAAGAAATTATATAATTTATGTCGTGAAGCCCGCCAAAACCAGTGAAAAGCGAATGTTATTGGACCCCGCGCGACACTAGCGCCTCTAGTGGCAAATTCACACGCGACGCCTCCATTGCAAGCAGACGTAACCAACTAAAATGAAAAATATACTCAGCGGCAAAAAATGTAGCCCTCATACGTATTCACACATAATTTTGTACGGAGACTTGGCCAAACTTTTGTTTTTTATACATTAGTACCTACTGAATTGCGCCAAAAAGGCCACAAGTACACGCATACATAAAGACTGCGAGAAGCTACTTTGTTTAAGAGAGTTTATTCCTACTGAGCTGGCAACGTCGCATTTTACAATACAATAACTCTTTATTGAACACCACATATAACAACCAAAACAGAAAAAAGGTATACAGAATATTACAAGGTAACAATAGGCGGCCTTATCGCTAAAGAGCGATCTCTACCAGGCAACCATAATGGACTGGAGAACAGAACAGATCTGAGCAGGTGGTGCAATTTAGAATATATATTAATATACTAAGTACTGAAAATACATAATATATTATACATGAAACAAACATTTGTTTTTAGATGTTTTTATACGATTATTTCACAGATATTGAACGAAAGTTTGTATTGTGCGTCGTTTGCGTTCTTTGTTTTTAGTGTATCAATGTGTCCAATCAAATAATTAACCATGATGGACTTTTATTTTCTTATTAAATGAGTTTGTATTCCTATATTCGGCTGCCAGCTCAGCTCATAAACGCTCTTAATACCTACCTATTTAAGATATTTGACGTAGAAATGGGATATACCTTGGTTACATTATTTTCCTCATCATTATCCTTCCTGGAATAAACTATGACGGCATATTATGTGAATTAAACAGTTTTAATGTCACATTTTAGAATATTAATTTGATAAGAAACGAAACGAGGTATAAACGTTGGGTTATTTAAATAACATGTTCTAGCCCGAAATCATAACGCTAAGATATTCGTTGGTACATTATTTATACAAGGTTTTGGGATGGTTTGTTTAATACTGACAATTGACAATGCTTATGACAAGACCAAGAGATAAATTTTACTAGCGCGATCGAGGCAACTATCACTTTCTTGTAATATTTATTATATCGATTAGTTTCATGATATATCAACATGGCATGTTTGAAAATAAATCCGACTAATATTATAAATGCGAATGTAAGTTTGTTTGTTACGCTTTCACGCGAAAACTAGGTACTCAACCGATCATCATGAAATTTTGTACACATGTTCTTGGAGGTATTAGGAGTAACATAGGATTCTTTTTATTAAAAAAAATATTTTTTTTTTATGTCGTCACTCTGACGTTATCTGCGCGGACGAAGTCGCGGGCAAAAGCTAGTTTATAATAAATACGAAAGTTTGTGAGTATGAAAGTATGGCTGTTTGTTACTCTTTCACGTCAGAATGACAGAACTGATCTGGCTCAAATTTGGCACAAGGATAGACTAAAGCCTGAAATAACACATAGGCTTTTTATCCCGGAAAATTGCGTAGTTCCTGCGGGATAGGGATAAACAAATTGTTTTCAAACGAAATCGCGGGCAACAACTAGCGTACATACCGAAACGATCAGTTTATTATTAATTAACATGCTTCAGAATGTTGGAAACCACTCTGGACTCGCCTGTGACTGACTGAAAATATGGGTGGAAACGCACCTGTGTTTCCTACCGTCTCGCGTCCATCGTCAGTATCGTCGACCGCGCCTTTCGCCGGCGTCATGCATTCGCTGCTCACGCTCTGGTTGTCCGAACCCTGTATAAAAAGACAGCGAAACCTCCTTGAGTGCCGAATCTCACGCAATTTCATGGTAGGATAGTGTCTCAATGTCAAGGGCATAAATATATGTACAAACAGCAAAACAATTCGGTAAGCCGGTTAGACGCGGCGCGTGCGTGCAAATGTGCTTACCTGATTATTTTGCCGTGTGTACGTTACCAAGACGTCAAAAACATCTATACACCATTATGCTACAAACAATAAGGTCGGTGATACATATATTTGACATGATGGCTGTATCGATAATTATGACCTACGACCGTACACGGTCAAGTGCAAAAATAAGTATTGATATGAACTTAACAAAAATATGTCCCACGACCTTGTTACGCCGGTGTAAGACCTTATAATTATGGTACTTACTTTTGAAACTTTTGACTGTACATGATGTAACTGCAAAGCTCAGTTTAGACTGGCCAAATCGTGCAAGTTTCATTGCATTGCCGGGCCGTGATGGGAACGTGTTAGAAGTTGTCTACCCAGCGCCGCAATGTAAAGCGACTTTCAAAGTTTTCGAATATCTAAACTTGGCTCAACATTACACACACATACGCACTTTTCGGAGTTGTATCGGTTATATTTTTAATATTACGCGTGCCTCAAATGACCTTAGCTTGGGAAAAAAGTGGTTGTAGGCAAATCTAAGTTTTGACATGATGATTAATTTTTTTGTATGGGCATAACCCTGTCAGTCTTTCAGAAATAATCAAGACAATATTTTTCTAAATTTCTTTCCTTAAATTTATACTTTCAAATGAGACTGACATAGCTACCGACAGGTATTATTATTTATTATGCAAGAGTTATGCCCATACAATAAAAGACCAGAAGACTTCATACTAAAATTTCATGAGATATGATTGTAACTTATTCTTCTTTAAGTTTGCCACGGGATATTTCGCGAGTTTCCCACTTTTGACGGCCCTTCACACGTGTGCAAACATTCGTACGACGCACTATGCGTAAAATAATAAAAACATAAGAAGCAGTTACATTTTCAGCGTAGAGCGAGCGACGTTGCAAAGCGTCCTGGGAGCGGAACCCCGAGTCCGAGCTCGCCACGCTCGTCAGTCGCGACGCGGACTACAAGCAAAAACAAAAACAAACACACAAAAAACTTAAAAGAATCGCTCAAAAAAAAGATAAAGCCAGTGCAAAAACTTGTAAATATACTCTTCGAAATAACTACCTAGTAATTTTTTCAAATGTTGTCTTCTTATAAAGGAATATATATAGACACCTCCAATCAAGGGGCATCATTTTAAGAGTATGGGCTTACTGATTTGCCAACTCAATTAATTGTTCTCTTCCTCCTACCACGTTTTGATATTTTAATCCGATACCTGCTGTATCGTTATCGGTACGGTCGATACTTTTTTAAATATCGGTATCGGTACGGTTTCAACGAAAATACTTATCGACGCATCACTCAATTAAATTTTATAGAGCGTTGTCACACCATTTTGCTAAATAAATTCCTGATGCCTTAAGTGACAGATATATATGACAGCAGCTCTTTTTGTTTTGAAGTTATAAACAATACTACAAATAGTCAGTAGGTAGGCATGAAAACATAATATTTCTAGCATTTAAAGTATAAAGAACATATCAAAATGATGGAAAAACTAAATTATCAGTGTAGTTGGCAACGTACCTGCAAGCTGTTCGTATCAGCGGGCGCCGGGATGGTGCCCGCAGAAGACGCGTTCGATATTGGCGTGGAACAGCTGACTGTGGACCCTGCTCCTGCCAAGAACTCATTGGATTACGAAGCTGTCAGAATTAGCCAGTTCTATAGTCGAAGAAACATTTATCAGCCTAAAGTTCAATATCATATGTACGGCCTAAAACAATAGACAGTCAGCCTTATTACAAGCTTTTATATATCTTCACTTGTTCCAGTGGTCGGAATGACGTGAAATTTGGCATATTTATCTAAGTCCGGTGACAATACGAGTAGGTATAATCATGAAGTGAAATTCTGGTGACCTAGCCAAAACGTCTCCGCAAACACTCTTCAACGGTTTGTCCGATAGACTTGAAATTTGTTAACATGCGCGGACATGACAATGCAAGTACTAAAGTATTAAAAATGACAAATTTTGGTTAGGTTATTTTTTTCTTTCCAATGTAAGAACTAGCACAAAAAGTCCTTTACGTAACTGATCAAAATATGCAATGCAATTTTCTCAACAGGATTGCTCTGATTACGTTATGAAAAAAGCTCATATAACTAGTAGTTGTACCGTAAATTGCTTTATATATTTCATTATTTTGACCCACGCCCGGTATAGCATTTCTTTGGTAAACTACATCCACCATCAGACACATCGAAGCTCTGGTCTGGGTGCTCGAACACATCTGAACACGATCATATTGCCAATCGTGTAAGTACTCGCACACACGCGACTACTCAGCCGTGGAGTCACATACCGTGCGGGTCCGAGCACTGGCTGTTGTAAGAGCAGATGGAGGTGAGCGAGGACTTGCGGCTGCCGAGGCGCGACGCCGGCGGCGAGTGCGGCGCCGACCCGCACTCCGCCCAGCCGCTGTAGCACGACTTCACGTCGCAGATCACCTGCAACACCACATACATACACAAAACAAGACCTAAAGGCCACGTTTAGCATGATTGCGAGCGCATAGGTCCAAAATGGGAATCAAAATAGCGATGGGTTGCTAGCCGCATCGCCTATAACATGATTCCTAAGATTTCCGCCCATTCCCTCGATGGGCTCTTACCATCAGCGCAAGAAGAGAAGGAACTGGTACATTCTGTTTTTCTTTACTCCCACCAAGGAAGGCCGTCCTCCGCTTAACTTGTATACAATGGGTACACGATTCGGAGTCCCGCATGCCAACCCGTACATTCCGGGGCGTACATTGGTAGCACCCGACACTATTCCTGGCTTTGATAGTTGACATTTGTAACAGGTACAACCAAGAGTCATGATACGTCATGCCTATTACATCCAGCTCCAAGCTTACCTGCAAGCTAGCCGCCGGCAGCGTCCTGGGTTCCGTGGTGTGACGCAGCAGCTGCTCGCTCCCCTCTTGCAGATGCCCCACCTCCGCTAGCATAGCCACTTCACTCTCCTGCAACATTACAGGCCATACATAAACACGTATTGTGAATAACGGATAGCCTAGTGGTTAAATAACCAACTAAAGTAACAAGCACGTTCGAGTCAGACTCTGGCACCGAGGGTTCCATACAAATTTGGCAAGTGAATACAAAATCGAACGTTAGCAACGCCCTAAGCTAAGCCTAAAGGAGGAAAGAGGGATTTACCTGTTATGCGATAGAATAAAACAGGAAACGGTACCATTTATCCAACAAAGTACTTTAATTTTCCATATAATTATTTTGTATATTTTTTTTGACGAGCCATATAAATTTTATGAATAAGTTAGGCACACTTTTTTTTCTTCACTAAAATGGAAAATGCTTATGATATCGATTCAGAAAACCGCATTATGAACAAAGCAATAAAGTGTACTTAATAAGAAAATACCCAGATACTTGTAAATATTGTAATGGCCTGCTTACATTCAGCGCCGATCGCTGCTACTCGCCCTAAACTAAACTAAACAATGCTAATTGCATCAATGAGAAGTGGCATGTTAACACATTCGTGTTGACAATTTCTCTGCCTACGTCCCCGCCTCCTGCCGCGTAAGTGGACTACTATTGAAGGCATTTTGTCTGCGGCTACTGTACTTACCACGACTGGGTTGAGGAGCGTGACGAAGTGGCAGAAGCGGCTGCGTTCCTCGATCAGGGCAGCCTTTACGGCCTTCTCCTCCATCTCTTCAAGCTGTTGCTTTCGTTCTGCTACGTCCTGAAGCCACCAATAGAAAAGGATAAAGAAATGCAGTTCGCCTGGGTTGTTTCTAAACTGATCAGAAATGGAACCCCATTTTACCTGACAGCAGCTTGTGAGTGAGCTCACTGGTTCACTATTGCCTGAAGTTAAGTATTCCTCTCCCAACGGCACCACACTTCCAATAAATCTGTTTAGTTAATCTTCTTTCGTCCATCCACTCTACGTAACCAAACCAACTAATACTTTTATCTATCCTAGTCACTACAACTTCTTTCACACCAGCACGTTCCCTTATCACACTATTCCCAATTCTAACTTTCGTACCAACATCCGACGCCAATATCGGATGTCGTGAATACGCTGTTACCTGCATGCAGACGTCTGCGCGCCGCTTGGCGTCGGGCGGCGCGCGACGCGCCTTGCGCGCGTGCCGCTGCGCGTCGTGCGCCCGGCGGCGCAGCTCGGCGCGCGCGCGCTTGCACTCCCGCGCATGCTCGCGCCCCAGCGCGCCGCTCGCGCAGCCGCGCCGCCACTCCTCCGCGCGGGTACTCAGGGGCACTATCAGCGCGTCCGTCAAAGCACTACGAACAATATAATTATCACAAATATGCTCGGAAATAGTTTATTTGCATTTGAAAACAGAACACGCGAAGTGCCAGTTTTTTCCCGCTAACTGTTTTGAACTTGCAACTATTGGGTACATAAATTTAAAGGGCCCAAACAATATTCCCAATGCGATGCTCGGCTTGCAAACCACCTCGTCAGACAATCCTTTACTTCCCGGGTAGTAACGCCCTAATAGTACCTAATATAGGGTCGCGGATTTCTACGGATACGCATCAATATTTCATGATATGGATCGCGATATGCGTGGATCACACGATGATATTGACCGTCTAATCCATGTCAATCGATATCCACAAGAGTTCATTGAGGCTTTATGGTGCACCGCACAAAAAACACTAATCTACGAATAAATGGATGTGGTAGGCGGCAAGGGAAGGTTTTTTTATGCGACAAAGAAGGCAAATGAGCAAGTGGGTCACGTGATGGAAGTTGCGCTTCACCACCTATACCCGTAACGCTAGAGGATCGCAGATGCGTCCCTAGCCTAGAGAGGTATGATATCATGCTTATGTTTATTTGATCAATCATAACTTAAAATTAAATGTCAAAGAATTTACGGCTGGATAGAATACCTCATGTGCCAGTAATTTCACACACTAACACTACGCGCGAACACTGCTGCTTGGCGGCAGCATTAGAGAGTGAGACGGAGGTAGCGATTCGTACGGGTCTTGCACAAGGTCCTACCACCAATCGATCACGAGATCTCACCAGGACGTCTGATATGCTCTTACCTGATTATTTTCGATTCGCTTCATCTAAACTGTTGAACACTAGCAATCTATTGTCACTGATATCATCACGGCTAGCACGTACTACCCGTCTTATTCTTACTGTTCGTTCTAGAAAGAGACGGGTAGTCTATCTCGCGACCGACACAGCTCTCGCGCGCTCTCGAACTACTCGGGCATATCCACATAGATAAATATAAAGATTGCATCACCTGATGAAGGTTTTCATCCTGGTCTCGATGGCCCTGTGCCGCAGGCAGACCCTGGTGAGGGCGGTTCCGATCTCTTTCGTGGCCCCTGCAACAAGCAAAGAGGATATCATCATTGCCTATTTTTTAACTGACTTCAAAAAAAAGAGGAGGTTCTCAATTCGTCTGTATTTCTTAATCAAGCTGGAAGATAAGATATATAATAATCATCTGAGATATTTGTTAAGGGGTAAATTCGCAAGTGAACGGTTTAATTACTCTCCGTATTGCACTGTACTACCTAATATGCGCAATGCCTTTTTTATAAATTAAAACCGACAAACGGGCATGCGTTTCACCTTATGTTAAGTGATCACCGCCGCTTCCGTTCCGTGGGTAAAACAAAAATGTGATGACTGAAGATACATTCACCCACCACCCTTACTTAAGAGGCCATAGTTCAAACCGCTAGACTTACACGGCGTTTACACGGCATGAGTGAAATAACGTGTGATTTTAAGGTTAATTTGGTTTCGTTACCATTGCTGCGTATCCATTTTAGTCAACTATTATTATTTTTATTAAGTACATAACCAGCCCTTTCTGTTTTTGCCGTATTCATATTTGTTAAATAATTAAATAATGCAAATCTTCATCAAGGAAACATTATATCACGAATGTCCGTCAAAATCATAACAAACGGTAACTAGGATATAGTCAAGTATACGACACGCCTCCACTGTGATTCCAGGGAAAAGAGGAGCAGGGAGCAGTTTTAATCCCATTTATCATAAATATGTAATTTTGTCCCAATTACGATTTAATTTTTTTCTACCACCTACTTACTACTACTATTACTATTTTACTGCGACTACTTTTTGTGGACAGGTAGGTTGATATTTTTAATTTTTAATAGTAATGTTTAATTTAACAGACATCTCGCAGTTTGTCCGTGTTTCGTTATGTCGTGTATTGTTTGTTTACGGTATACTTTGAGAATACGGATATACCTGCATAATGGTTTTACAACCCCACTTGAAGTTAACAATTGAACAATAGATGTTGGTTTTAAGTACTTTTCGTCATTTTAAAAGAAACAGACTATACCAATTAATAGTTTCTATGGCTGACAATATACATGATGTCCATGTACTTACTGCATAAATAAATAGAATAAAATAAAAATAAATAAATAAACGATATACTTCTTGTTGCTAACTAAAGAGGATAACATTTTATCTTATCGTTGCTGACCCGTAGTCAGTGGCGGATTTACCATAAGGCTGAGAAGGCTCGAGCCTAGGGCGGCAGATTTTGGGGGCGGCAAATTTGGGATTTTGGGGGCGGCAAATTTGGGGCACGACCTTTTTTTTTTTTTTTTACCTCATAATAAAAATTTTAAGAAGTCTGCAACAGATTTTGCAAGGGCGGCAAAAATTCAGCCTATACCTTGAAAATTTGTAAATCCGCCACTGCCCGTAGTTTGTCCGTTTTTGCTGGAAAAATTGCGAATCGGGAAATAGGGATAACGTACAAATTTTACCCATATAAATGGACGAATTCATAATAAAATTCGCAGTTATTAGTTAGCGTTGCCAACGTTGAGTCTGTTTACCGTAATTTGTAATGAGAATAAAACTACAACATTACAAATGAGAACAATGTTTTATTTTCAAATATTGTTGTTGTCTGTGATCGTGTCGATTAGTTGTGGTATGTTTATATTTTTATTTGTACCTACTAAAAGGCTGTGGCCGCCCCGTAGCCTCTCAGCAGCAACTTTTGTGATTATATGATTAGAAGTTTACAAACAACATTTCACATAATTAAACAAAATATTAAAATCTATTAAGTTTTAATGAGGGAATGGGCGAAAATCATAGAAATGATGATAATAGGCGATGCGGCCAGCAACCCATCACTATTTTGATTCCACATTCCACCTATACGCTCACAATCTTGCTAAACGTGACTCGTAGGTCTTGTTACCTTAGGCTCTGTCTACCCCGTAAGGGATAAAGAAATAGCTATTAAAACACGAGACGGTCTCTTTTCTTGACACAGTCTTCACTACATAGTATAAAACAAAGTCGCTTTCTCTGTCCCTATATCCCTATGTATGCTTAAATCTTTAAAACTACCTACGCAACGGATTTTGATGCGGTTTTTTTAATAGATAGAGTGATTCGAGAGGAAGGTTTATATGTATAATAAGCAGACGAAGTCGCGGGCAGAAGCTAGTATTATATAATCACCTACCAAGATGAGAATACAGTCATGATAACTTAAAGAGACGAAAGTAAGTTTTTTATTAAAAGCTAACAATAAACAAAAAATGTTTCCCTTGCTACTCCGCTACTCAAGCGTAAGCGTGAGTAGTGGAGTAGCAAGGTAACAATTTTTTGTTTATTGAAATGGACCTCCGCAAAGTAACGCCTGATTCAATAAAATATTTAAAAGCTACCAAATTATATAAAAAATATTTAAAAACTAACAAAAATTTTTTGAAGTCATGTTTTAAATTTATCTATACCTATCCACGGATACACAATTCACAACCTCAATGAAAAGGAAGAAGTACCTAATTGAAAGGAAGCAACCATTGAATATTCAAGTGTATTGACCACCAGATGCAACAAACGTCATCACCCTCCCATTATCATTACCACAGCAAAAGGAAAAGTAGCAATTGATCACTCTCGACTAAGCATCATCTCTTTTAACAACATTTATTAGAACGATAATAAAACAACGCTGAATTTTGATAAGTTAGATCTAACTTGTTGCTGACCGGAATTTACTTTTAACATGAACTAATTTTGTTTTTTTTTTAGACCCGCTGTGCGATTTAATGAATAAAAAATGTAAAAGAATCGATAGCTGCCCGACGATGCAAGCCGTGCTGAAGAACGCACGAAATAAAAGCGGCCCAATAAAAACAGAATATGAAGAATATATTAGACAATCGAGATGCGGATTCGAGGACAAAATGCAAAAGGTAATTCGAGAACAGGGGCCTTACCACGACGTCTTAAAATGATTCAATTCCGACTCAGTTCAGGTTACAGCTGTCATTTATAATACGGATCTGACAGCGAGCGAAACTAAACTGAATTGGAATCGAATCGCATTAAGACGTCATGGTAGGGCCCCAGTACTTATAAAACGTAAGTCTGTCAATTAATTGGGGTACTTAACCTTAAGAGTAGTCGCGCCTTCTCGTGAAACGCGAGTGATCGCGTAGGGAGCATTTTGCCGCCCGTACTTAATGCGATTTATTTTTGTTAATACGAGTCATATGCATTTGGAATTATATTTCAACAATTAAATATATCACCAACTATAAGAATAGGAAACATTTATTAAAGTTTTATAGTTAGAAATTAGAAAACAATGCTTTGGGAAATCTTAGGTCATTATTTTTGTTTTTTCGGAACTTCTTCATTATTATTTATAAAAAAAAATTAAATATGAAACTTAATAACCAAATTATACGTTTTCATCATCTACAGCATGTATTTTACCAAAACAATCCTGGCACATGTACAATGCAATGCTCGTTGCACAGTAACTTTGCACATCTATTGCACCCTTTTTTTCTCCTTCTATTTTTGTTCGATGGACATACTGCGCATATACCTTCTCGAACTACTTTGTTGTTCCGGTGGCACAAATCGAGCAATTTGGTACCTCATATGTTACTGTAAAGTGTTCACGCCGGATCTTCTAATGATATGTGGTCTAGTCATAGCCAGGGCAATTTCTTTCAGAAATGTTCGGCGTAATAGTAATTTTCCAGTATTGTATTATTGTATGCCCAATAATGAATTAAAACAAACTAAAATTAATATCATACCATATTTACATTAAAATAATACTATACGCAATGAAAACAAATAATATTTCAACGATAGTAAAAACTAAGACCCACAAACTTTACTAACGTGAGCAGTCGCGCGGTGAGCAATTTGCCGCCAAACGCGACACGCCAAGCTTTGTCTCCTGCGTCATCCGCGAACCGATTTAATTGTTATTTCTAAAACAAGAAGGCGAGGGACGGGGGGGCAGGTACACGGACGCTTGACCTTGACAAATGCAGTGTATAAAATAAAACGAAAATTGTGCCGCGGGCGGCAAAATGCTCATAGCGCGAGCACTCTAGGGTTAAATAAAGCAGACATGGTGGTGGGTGGAGGCAACAGTTACGGTGCGAAAACCTTATACAAGAATAAGTCGAATGAATCCCTTGGTTAGGTACAGTCAAGGTCCACCAATATGTGTACACCACAAAGTCGCAAAAATATGCATACCTACATACTTCATCATTGTGGCAATATGCTTGACAAGTAGGTACAACATACTTTTGACCTTGAATGTACCAGCCACTGCAGTTTCACAAGGTTTGAAATCAATAAGTACGTGGGTACATAATTATACATAAGTACATATTGTATTTGTACATACATACATATATCACGTCTTTATCCCTTACGGGGTAGACAGAGTCAAAACCTTATGGCCACGTTTAGCATGATTAAGGCCGTATAGGTGGAAAGGGAAATCAAAATAGTGATGGGTTGCTAGCCGCATCGCCTATGACATGATTCCTAAGACTTTCGCCCATTCCCTCGATGGGCTTTTACCATCTGCGCGGGAAGAGAAGCAACTGGTAAATTCTAAGTTTTTCCTTGCTGTTGCTTGCTTGTTTTGCTGGCTGGGGCTGCAAGCTGCCGCAACCGCAAGACCATGGTCGACGCCGCTGGGCAGTCGTGTATTACTTTTTAAATGTTTTTTTTTAATTGTCTAATACTACCTGTTATTATTATTTTTTGTATGTAACTAACATCTATGGATTTTGTCCGAAATAAATAGTTATTATTATTATTATTATTTACTCCCAGACCCGCATGGAAGAAACTTTTGCATTTGTAACTGAATAAAATCAATGGCTCTGTGAGCAGACCTCGCGAGTCTGTCTTTAGAACATTTCTTCAATGTCCGTAGTAGGTACTAATGACAATAAATCGTTCCAGATGTGGTGTCCGGGGCACTGTACGACTCCTGACGGCAGGAAAGGCGAATGCCTGGACCTGGAAAGCTGTCCAATATTACAAAAACATATTCATCGCCACCGAATGACTCACAAGACTCGCAAGTTTCTTGCGAAACACAGGTAAACTATAATAAACTTTAATTTATAAACAGGAAACTGCGGTTAGCCATTAAAGAAATGTCTCACTACATTTCATTGTTTATAGGACAATTTTCAAGTCATTTTTTAGGGTTTCGTAGCCAAAAGGTAAAAACAGGAGCCTATTACAAAGACTTCGCCGTCCGTCCGTCAGTCCGTCTGTCAACAGGCTGTATCTCATGAGCCGTGATAACAACAAATACTAAAAACAGAATAAAATTAATATTTAAGGGGGGCTTCCATACAACAGACATGATTTTTTTGCCGTTTTTATAGATAGTGGTACGGAACCTTTTGTGCGCGAGTTTTCTAATTTGGAACGTCAATTTGTCTGTTCGCACGCATTACTCACACATACAACAGGTCAATTACCTACTTAAGTTTTTCCCCTATACGCTCATCGCTAAAACCGGACAAACGGTTTCAATTAATATTTGAGAATCGTAAGGTTGGAGAATAGTTTTGGTCCCGATATGTGACGCTGTTATCCTAGGTGAGAATAAAAAGAGATAAGGAATGCTTACTTGAATTTTGCGAAAAATCAAAGAATTTTATACCTGCACACTTGCCATGTAATTTCTATGTGAGAGTAAGGGAGCAGTAGCACGAACGTTTCGCGTTTTTACTAAATAAACGACCTCAGCCAGAAGCCCTGTTCACCCACACACTTCAATCCAACCCCTTTGTTTGTCGATGAGATTTTTTCTCTCGCATGGTCATGGCTTGTTAAGTTTCCTCGCAGCTTTTACAGCCGGTTACCGGACAGTAGCGAGCTGCCAGACGAGATTAACAAATGCATGTGATTTCTTTATTGATTTTACAAGGTGTGCGATCCCAAGTGATTTCTTCTGCTGTCCTGTTTCGTCTGATGCTGTGAATGAAGATAACAGCCTAAACTGCTCAGTCTCAGCTACTGCTCTGCCTCCACACCCGGAAAGCGGATGCTGTGGCATTGCGGAGAATAAAAACAGGATCATTGGTAACTCTGACCCTGATTACAATTTGATTTTTAATCCCTTAATAGGTATATAAATAGTTTATGTTATTTAACAAGAGGGAAGGCAAGGGAAAAGATGGTTCGCAAGATGCTTGAATAATTTTATCAGCAGTTAAACATTCTAAATAGAAGATACAGACAGTGAATATTTTGTCACCGCAATCCTAGAGTCATACAATTTGGCATCACTTTGACAAACATCCAATTTTAGCCAGCTCTATTAAAAAGATTCCATGCTGGTTTGGGGGCAAATAAAGAACATAGTTGCTTCTCTTCCCGTGCAGATGGTAAAAGCCCATCGAGGGAATGGGCCAAAATCTTAAGAATCATGTTATAGGCAATGCGGCAACCCATCACTATTTTTATTCGCCTTTCCACTTATACGCCCTACCTGTGCTAAGCTTGGCCTGTATCTCTTTCTATCTTTTTACCTTGGGCTCTGTCTACCACGTAAGGGATGAAGTCGTGATTTGTGTATTAAAAAGATGTTGTTATGGTTTTCTTCCCTATTCGATTTCAGCATGCATCACATGCCGTGCCTGTATTAAACTTCCACTGTTCACTGTGTTTACAGGAGGCGAACCTACTAACCAGTTCACATGGTTGGCGCTCATAGAGTACAAGTCAAAAAAAAAGGGATGTGACGGCAGCCTGATCAGCAAACACTACGTGTTAACAGCAGCTCATTGCACCGAGAGCCAACCGTGAGTTAAATAAGTGTTGCTTCATCTTACTTAATATTATAGTTTTTTTTTACAATTGAGGCATTTTGCTTCTTCGTCTCCCGGCGTTTTGCCTAATTGTGTATGTATTTATGTATGCTGTTTTGGAAAACTAATCTTTAGGTATTGATTTGAGACATTTTACTTTATAGTTGTTTTGCAATTGAGACACTGCTTCTTAGTGTTATTAGGTTTCAGGTTAAACCTTCAAAGTAACTTTGCTTTTTAGGACTTGTGATCATAAAGGATTTTATCTTTAATAATTTGTTCTTTTCCTGATGTGCAGATGGCGCGTCCGTCTCGGGGAATATAATCTACAAAACCCCACTAAGAAATGTCAACGTACGCACGAGTACGGAGTAGAGAAATGCAGCGATGACACCGCCGTCTCGTTAAGAATAAAAGTGAAACGGTCTATCAAACATCCTCGGTACCAGCCTGATGATTTCAAGTACGACATTGCGTTACTGCGACTGCAGAGTATGGCGACTCTGAATGGTAAATATAAGTAAAACATAATCTTTCTATCATCAGTGAATACTATAGATATTTGTTGTTAGATACTCGTACGCGGCTAAGCGACTGCATAGCCAAGAAGGTAATAGTACATTACTGTCTAGGCCAGGAAGTAGGCAATTGCTGGCTGAGTATTGGTTTGAACGGACGAGCTTGCGAGTCCGTTTAATAATACGAAGCCAGCAATGCTATTCTGGCCGAGGCAAGTATAGTGCTTTTCTCAAAAATCTAAAATATAACAACAACAAAAATAAATGAAAATAAAATAGTGAAAATTGTTTTGCTTTGCCGCCTTTTTCTATCAATGGCATTTGAAGAGTGTATTTTTCTACCCAGAACACCTTAAGCTATTTCAGACACAGATAAACACGTTGTCATACTAGCTTTTTTTTTTTTAATTTGATGATTTAAGTCTTGTGCCTTTCTTTTATAATGGTGATTTGCATTTTTAAAAAGTTAATAACTAGACAGTAATGGAATTTGTATGCAACATTACTGTCGAGTTTAGCGCGACAGTAATGTTTTTTTTTTTTAATTTTGGACTGACCGGCAACAATTAACTTCCTGTTCTGATATGTAGTTAACAATGACGACTTTACCGGACATTTTTGAGAAAAAATACTTAAGTACTTCAAAATAATCACATAGCTGAATACACAGACGTAGAATCAATTATTTTTTTTAACTTTCTCTTGATGAAGCCACCAGTAGAACTACTAGTTTCTGCAAATTTTCTAGCGAGGTACGTAGGTATCTTCTTAAAGGAAGCGAGGATTGGCAACGCGTGAATGTTCTTAAGAACATGCTTTTATTAGCATTATTAAGACGTAACAATACAATACAATACAATAACTCTTTATTGAACACCACATATAACAACCAAAACAGAAAAAAGGTATACAAAATAAAGGTACCTAACAATAGGCGGCCTTATCTAACTAACTAACTTGTTGAATTAATTGTGTTCACCTCATGACGTTCCCCTTTCTTTTAGAATATGTCAGCCCCGTCTGCCTGCCGTGCTCTGATATTACTGCAAGCCCACCGACAGGCCTAATGCTGTGTTTGGTGGGCTGGGACTCCAACAGGACATCAAAGCATTACCTTTATGTGCCTTATGTGGATCTTAATGTACGTATATTAAATTATTTAGTAACAAGTTGATAATAACGCGAGTTTTATCTACAAGTAGTGTACACTAGGGAGATTCCGAAGCGAAAGTTTTTATATCACTTCCGATTTGTGTTAGTCTATGAAATGCGTCAAATCATCCCAATTAACCCAACCTATCCAAAAAGACAATAACACATCCAGATTTTAAGATAACCATTAAAAAATGCTCCGTTTCCTTACAGGCGTGCAAGAAAATCTACAAGTACTCTTTACAATTCGAACTTTCTCACATATGCGCGGGCGGCAAAATGAATCAGAGCGACTGCAGTGGCGACTCCGGCGGCCCCGTGATGAGCTACACGGGGACACACTTCCAACTCGTCGGCGTCATCTCTAGAGGCCCAGCCCAATGCGGGATAGAATACCCTAGCATCCACACAAAGGTGTTCGAATATCTAGAATGGATTAAGACTACTATACTCAAGCACGATGAGATTTTTAACGTTAATTAGAATTATGTATATGCAATTGGCTAAGTAAAGTTTTTGGAAGAGGTGCAAATTATATTTTTTTTCGATAGTCGACGTCTTAATAATCCAGGAACTGCAGCTCTTTTATTTTTATTCTCTATTATTAATGAGATATAATTTTTTAAATGCTCGATATGACATTTGTGAGATTTAACGGCCGAAAAGCTCTGTTGCCTAGAACTAGCTTGTAATAAAAAAAAACTACGTCAACTGTCACGTTTGACGTTGTCAAAAAATAATACCGCGGTTCTGTTTATTTGCGTTTGCGTGTAATCAGTGTTAGCAGTGTGTTTTTTAATGATATTTCAACGACCTCAGCACAACCCCTGGACTTTCGATATTGCCGCACTTCTCTTCGACCTTTGCACGATATTTGGACTACGATTTCAGCTACTTTCGACGACTTAGGCACTGCTTCTTGGACAACGTTTTTCTGCTTTGCGACGACCCCCGCCTTGACTTTTGGACTGATTTTTATAATACTGAGGCTTCGCTATTGATCACAAAATGAGCGAATTTGTACGAGCGGATTCAAGAAACTTGCCACACATGGATATGTTCATGATAATGGAATATTTCCACACAAACGATAAGCACAATGTTGCTGAAATAAGAGGTGTGAAGACACTCATGTACGTACTGGCGAATTTCACATACATTCTGATGCATATAATAATTAATTATGATTACAAATATTTAACATGTATATACATAGTGTATTGTTGTGCATCAAATTAAATCAAAATCATTTATTTGGTTATAAATAAGCCGGGCACAGGCAGTGGGACATAAATAGGCAGATGATAATGATGAAAGATCTTGTGTTATAATGTTTTCCATTGCATTTTAGGTCATCCAGAGGTGGTTATGTTGATAACGCAGTAGGTTATGTTGAAATTAAAAGAGGGAGCACTGAATGCGTTGTCAGGGCCAAAGTTGTTCCGGAGCACAAAATAAGGATGAAATATTATCTTGTGACTATTCATTTAGAAGAGGCGAATAGTAATATAATTGATGCAACATGTGATGGTTGTCCTGCATCAGCTGGTAAATACTTACACTATAGAGTAAATATTTATGGTTAATGAGGATTATAAATATTTTCATTGATTTGTTTTACTTTCAGGTGGATGTAAACACACATTGGTGGTGTTATATTGGTTACAAAAAAAATCTACAGAACCATCATCTACATCCATAGAATGTTATTGGGCTAAACCACGATTAGCCAGTGAGGGAACACAGCCAATATCCTCCAAGGATATTTTTCCATCCAAGAAAAGAGGAATAGAACTAGGACCAAGAGATCCGGAGAAACTCAATGCATTTTATGAAGAATGTAAGAAAAGAAAAATTGGGGACTCTCTGATTTTGTCATTTTTACCAGATCATGATAATGGTTTGACAAAATGGTGTATATTTGACATGATACTTGATTTTGCAACTAAAACTAATAATCACAGTTTTGAATATTTTAAAAGTAACGTATCTGTGCCTCAATCTGTGCAAAATCAAATAGCAAAAAGCACTAAAAAGCAGGCAGAGTCAAAGTTATGGCATAGCATAAGACAGGGCCGAATAACAGCATCAAAAGTACATGAAGCTTGTCATTGTGACACACCTGATGGCTCTCTTGTGGAACAAATTCTTGGTGGTTACAAGATTTATGATACCAAAGCAATGAAGAGAGGAAAAATATTAGAAAAACCAATAATAAAAGAAGTTGAACGGCTATTGGGGGTCCACATTGAAGAATGTGGATTTCACTTAATTAATTTTTTTAGTGGAGCTTCGCCTGATGGTGTAGCCAATGACTTCATTGTTGAAGTAAAATGCCCTAGCACTGCTAAAACCGTGAAAAACTATCTAGATAAAAATAAAATAAAAGAAAAATTTTTGGCTCAATGCCAGTTCCAAATGCTGGCCACAGAATATAAAAAGTGTGCTTTTTGTGTTGCTGACCCAGATTTCGAACACAACAAAAAAATCGAAATAAAATGGGTTAAGTTTGACGTGGCTTATGCCAACAATTTGTTAGAAAGATCAGAAAAGTTTTGGAAAAATGCGATTTATCCCAAAATTTTACTTAACGCTTTGTCCTAAATATATTGGAGAAAAATCCCATGATAGCCAGACCTTCGTCATAGTATAAAGGAGTTTCTCTATGGATGCCTTTAGCCGTTATACTATACTAGCTGACCCGGTGAATCTGTTCCGCGTTAAATTTGAAAAATTCCAGTGGTTTGGGCTGTGCTATCCTGCGGGAACTATGCAATTTTCCGGGATAAAAACTATCCTATGTTCTTTCCCGGGACTCAAACTATCTGTATACCAAATTTCAACCAAATCGGCCCAGCGGTTTAAGCGTGAAAAGGTAACAGACAGACAGACAGAGTTACTTTCGCATTTATAATATTAGTAAGGATAACAAAGGTCTGACTACCATGGGCTAAATCTGTACTAAGATAGACTAAGTTCCGAAGGATGTTTCATTTTCATAATATGAGGACCCCATTCTGACTTCTGATGTGTGTTATCATGAACCCCAGCTAAAATATGACTTTATGTAGAAGAGGTACAGTCGAAACCTTACTCATACGTCCAAAGAAATCATTGTGTAATTTATGATAAAAATGTTCCACAGAGGTATGCAATTCTGTTTGTTCAACTGTACAGTATTAGGCTCTGTCTACCCCGCAAGGGATAAAGACGTGATTTATGTGTTGTGTATGTGTGTACAGTATGGTGATTTTTTTCTTATATACCACATCAGGTTTCGTTGGATAGGTCTTTCAAAAAGATTTTTGTTAAAAAGTCTATATTTATAACTAATTTGTACATTTTAAAATAAAACAAAGCAAAAATTATTGTATTTTTATTATGTCGCCTTGCAAATTGACTAAAGCACATGCTATAATAACTGCTTCGTCCACATATCTGACATGGTTATGGTTTATAACCGAGTGAGGCTTTAAAAAGGCAAATTCCCTCAATCTCCTTATCACACGTTCCACATGTATCCTCAAGCTGGCAATAATTTTGGTTTGGATCACCTCCTTTTTGGTTGGCGTTTCCTGTGAGGAAACACTTGGGGGCCGAAGTAGTTTCACGTGTCTCTGCGATAGGAGAGTTTCTATGCCTTTGAAGCCTCGATCGGCTAAAACCACAGCCCCCGGAGGAAGAATATCGACAAAGCCACTACATTCAGTAATAGCTTTGTCAGAAATCCTTCCTCCATAACCCTTCGAAATATAACATATGAAGCCATTTGGGCAACATGCAATCAAGTATTTTAATGTGTTGCATGATTTATACTGTGACCATGTCCTTGATTGCATAACAGGATTTGAGGCTTTTTCAATCTGGATCTCGAAACAGTCAAGTATGCATTGTACGTTAGCAAACCTCACTTTAAAAACAGGGGGCAATGTTTTTTTAATCATGATGGATTCTGGCAGGTATATAAACATTTGTAAATAAGTTGCCAGATGCGGTATACAAATTCTTAACAGCTCTTGCAATGTCACTTGACTTAAATGAAAGTGATGACTTATTCTTTGTATTGTGTCATTTTGCTTTAATTTAAATAAGGTGATAATGACATGCAGGGGGCGTAATTTGCATTGTTTGGCTAAAAAAATTATCAACCAAAAATATGACTTAGGAAGACCAAGATACATTTTGGGGTTTTCCTTAATAATTCTTAAGATATGTGTACGTCCTGACATATCATTCCCTTCCTTTACTGTCTCCTTGGTTGAGCTTGACGATGAGGGGCTAGAGGGTTCATATAATGTTGGTGTTGATGAACGACTTGCAGTTGAAGATGATGGCTTGCTTGGCATGATTTTTTCAGCAATAAGTGACACATTTATATTAGCTGAACAGGCTACACATTTTACTGATGGTTTCACCATAACGGCTTTGTTTGAGTATATGATTTGGGTCTGAGTTGAAGAATCACACTGGAAAAAAAGAATCAAATTAATTTTACAAACTAGCCCTTTATAATAACAACTAGCTTTTATATTGTTTTACACTTTCACAATTTTGACAACTTTTTACTATGTAGGGTTTTATGGTTCCTACCATAGAAAAATTGTTATCGCTCAATCGGTCACTTGATTTTTCTTTTTATACAGGTACATAATTTTACCTTTGAATATGGATTGGTCCCATGTTGCAGTAACTGCTTTGACATAGTAGCCAGATCTTTTGTGTTTTCCAGTGGCTGTTCCGTTAGGCTGCTTTCATCATTCGACATTTCCTAAAAATAAGCACATAATTAAGTACATATGAGCATCCATTTAACACTTAATTTTTTGCCTTAAGAAGACAGGAGAAGATTCACCAAATAAAACAATAGGTGTAGCAATGAACTAAGGTGTAAAAATTGATTTATTTTTAGTAGGTAACTGTACAATAGGCAAGGGATAAATATCCTGTGTTTACGTTCATAATAACACATTGAACATTTATATAAACTTGTTAATTAATATAGTGGAGAAAAATTACAAATTATAAAATAAGACACCTAGCTGATACTTACAATCTCATTGTATGTTTTGGTTAATATCAAGTTTGCAGTATTTTTTAGGCGTAACTTGCCAGATTTACTTTTGTAGCAATCTTCCTCAATCTGTAAATATAAGAAAAGCATTTTACTACATTCAATACTCTTAATTTCTTACAGCGACATTAACTGCAATATACTCACATTGATATGTTCCTCACAGACATACAAGTTCCGTTTCGGACAGTTGATATCTAGAGTTCGGCACCAAGTCGCTTGTAAAGCCTTTGGTAAGCTCAAATACACGGAATTTGGAAAATCCCGTCTATACTTCTTACACGACGGTACAAAGCATTGGAGTACATCCCTGTAATACTTCATTTCCTCTGCAGTGCTTTGGGGATCGACCAAATCCATTATACTCGTGTAGAAGTCCAAAAGTCCAAGAAGCAGTGCCTAAGTCGTCGAAAGTAGCTGAAATCGTAGTCCAAATATCGTGCAAAGGTCGAAGAGAAGTGCGGCAATATCGAAAGTCCAGGGGTTGTGCTGAGGTCGTTGAAATATCATTAAAAAACACACTGCTAACACTGATTACACGCAAACGCAAATAAACAGAACCGCGGTATTATTTTTTGACAACGTCAAACGTGACAGTTGACGTAGTTTTTTTTTATTACAAGCTAGTTCTAGGCAACAGAGCTTTTCGGCCGTTAAATCTCACAAATGTCATATCGAGCATTTAAAAAATTATATCTCATTAATAATAGGGAATAAAAATAAAAGAGCTGCAGTTCCTGGATTATTAAGACGTCGACTATCGAAAAAAAATATAATTTGCACCTCTTCCAAAAACTTTACTTAGCCAATTATAAAAATGACGATTACAGCATTTATCTTTACAAAATCAAATAAGCATCTTGTTAGTATTGTGAAATTACTATAATCAGAATCAGAATCAGAATCGTTTATTTGTAAAACATAGGTATAAAGACATAATCATTGAAGGTTTTGTTTTATTTTGACCACTTAGCTACCGCAGTCAAATTGACTTGAAATTTGATAAAGTAGATCGAATTACAATGCAATTTACACTCAAAACATGAACTTTTCGCTACGGCGTACAGCGTTAAGTGGTTACATAACCCATAGCTTAAACCACAGGCCGATAAGGTTTGGGAATACCTACGTTATGTACGGGATAGATACAAAATTAACTCCAATGTATCGGAAAATACAGTTACAATTTAGCTGGTTTTAATTAAAACCGTCTGTATATTTGATGGGGTATAAAAGACACTACATATTTGTTCATTTCCTAGTGTGTCGCGGGTTGCAGTTGTTAACTAAACATTAAGAATTAGATTGCGGAACTGCGAAAATTCGGCCGCGTTTACTTATTTCATTAATTTTATGGCCTAATTTGAAATTGATCATGCGTTATCATTTTAATATGAAAATCTTGTGGACTGCTTTTCTGTCAGCTGTTGGCGTCAGTTGTCATTCTATCGGTAAGTTTAGTTAACATACATACATAGACAAATCATCTGCACCTCTAGGTTTTACGGAATTATGTGGGACATTACGATTGCAATTGACCATGAGCTTTTCGGTGAAGGAAAACATCTCGATGAAACCTGCATATACCTGTGAAGCAACTCATTGATTCCATGTTTTTTCTATACTCCCCAGACCAGAATGGAAGAATTTCAGTTAAACAATTTATTAATTCGGATAAAGCTTTTTTTCTTACCATTTGTGTCAGTCGTCAGAAAAAGGTGCTTACGGTGGTTTGAATTTACCAAACGTTGCTATATATTTGAAGACCTTCACTGTCACTGTGGGTAGGCAACGGATAAACATACTTATATAGTTTATTAAATACTTAAATATTACTTTTCTGAGTACCTAATATTTATATTTCAAACAGGATTAAAAACTCCGGACACTGGATGTAAATGTCCGGACAGCACAGTAGGCGAATGCAAGTTACGAGGGGTGATCCAAAAGTGATGATAATCAGTATGAAAGATACATAAAATGTTTAATAAAATAATTTATTTTTCTACGTAATCTCCTTCCAAGTCTACACACTTAGACCATCGTTTCTCCAGACCACGAATTCCTTTAAAAAAAAAATATTTTTCTTGACCCTCCAAAAATGCCTCCACAGCGGCCATTACCTCGCCATTATTCAAAAATTTGTTGCCTCTAAGATCTTCCTTCAGCCGTGGAAAGAGATAAAAGTCGCTGGGGGCTAGGTCTGGCGAATATGGGGGGTGTTCCAGCAATTCGAACCCTGAATCCCGAATGGCAGCCATCGCAACGCCGGCCTTGTGGGGCGGTGCGTTGTCCTGGTGAAACAGGATGCCAGCTCGAAGTTTACCCCGCCGCTTCTCTTTGATTGCCTGTCTCAATTTGCGTATTTGGTCAGCGTAGTAGGAGCCCGTAATAGTGGTACCCTTTTCCAGGTATTCAATCATTATGACTCCCTCAGCATCCCAAAACACTGAAGCCATGACCTTACCAGCGGAGCTTGCTACCTTGAATTTCTTCGGTGTAGGGGAAGACGCTTGCTTCCAGGTCATGGATTGCTGTTTGGTCTCAGGATCGAAATGGTGGATCCAAGACTCGTCCATGGTTACAAACCGACGCAAAAATGTTTCGGGATCAGTTTGATATTTGTCAAGATTGGACTTCGAAATCTCACATCGTATTTTCTTTTGTTCAGCCGTTAACATTCTAGGCACCCAACAAGCGGAGACTTTTTTCATGTGTAGTTCATCAGTTAAGATTCTTTGAATGCTGCCATACGAGATGCCTGTGAGCTCAACTAGATGCCTGATAGTCATCCTTCTATCTGTTAAAACGAGATCATGAATTTTTTTGACGTTTTCTCCAGTAATGGCGACAGATGGACGGCCTTCGCGATGTTCATCTTGAGTGGATGTCCTTCCCAAGTTAAACTCCTTTGACCACCGTGCCACTGTGGAATACGGCGGAGCGGACTCGCCCAGTGTGCCCACTAATTCAGCGTATATATCTTTAGTACACATTTTTTTCAAATAGAAGTATTTAATAACCGCTCTCACCTCAGTTTTCTCCATTTTTGCGTTATTGTTCCGACTGCTCGTGAAGAAACAACTGCAACTCTCTGACAGATACATATTTTTTAATTTTTATTTTTTTTATTTAATAAGGAGTCTTTATGGCCAGTAACTGCATACCTATTTATTTTAATCCGATTCAATAAGTATTCAGTTATCATTACTTTTGGATCACCCCTCGTAACTACGGAATGTGAAACCATACCTTTCCTTAGAGACGTCTACAGAACCCCACAGCAGAGAGATTACCTAGCACATTCCATTTGTGGTTTCCAAGGATTGGAGTCTATGGTGAGAATTTTAAGACAGGGAATAATTATTGAATCAGGCGTTACTTTCTCTCTGGCTTGCATAGGTCCATTCAATGAACTAATAAAATGTAGAGGAGTAGAGAGTTTTTTATCCATAAGAATAGGGAGGTGATTTTTGAAATAGTATTTTTAAATTTCTTGCTTAATAGGCATGTGTTTCATCACAATCAGGCCTGATGGTAAGCGGAGATGTAATCTAGGGTGAGCACGTTTGCTTAGTAAATGCCCATTCAGCCTTGATTTGAAGACAGCCAGTTCAGGTTTTAGCTGTCATTTTTAGTATGGATCTGACAGAGAGCCAACCTAAACTGAATCGGAATAATGCGTCATGGGAAGGCCTCAGGGGAAAAGACAGAAATATTCTGTAAAAATAGCATCGAAAGTGCTGAAATATCTGTTGAATTACTTAGTTTTGCTTTAATGTTGTACATATTACATAATTTTGAAAGTAAATCTTGTATATCATTATGAACGAGAGACTTGTGTACTTAGACTTAGTACTTAGGTAAGAAATTTAACGTGTACGTATACATACTTTTGGAAATGAAGATACGTTTACATATTAATGCACTTGGCGATATTAGCAGGTACCTTAGCAATAGTTCTTTTCTTCTTTTTTTTTTCAGATATGCTGTCCACACTCATCATCCCATACATCCGTCGTCTCGACGACTGTTACAACTGCATCTCCGGGTGGGACGGCTGGTGAATGTCCGGCAACTTCTCTGCCTCCAGATCCTAACAGCAACTGCTGTGGCATCCATGGATGGTCTCCTAGAATCTATGGTATGCACTCCAACGCTAAAAACTAGACTAGGCCTTTAAGTTCAAACTATAGTCTGTTAGTGACATGCGAATGCCAATTTGTGAAGCATGGGGTACCAGACAAAGCCTTATTGTATTGGCAGAGTGCAAAGCGGGTGGAGGGGGTAGCCTAAACGATCACAGCGCTCGCTATGGCTAAAATTGTCATTTTTGTCGCTGACTTGAGCTGTCAAATCCATATTGCAGTAAACATTTTCTAATCGTTTTTGAGATAAAAATATGGTCGTGGTAAGATGTGTTGTTGTGAATTGTAACAACACCAAGAAGAATAGCGACTGTAAATTTTACCAATTTCCAAGACCATGGTGGAAACAAGACCAAAGAAATAAGTGGATATTTGCCGTAAGAAAAAAAAAGTAAGTTACCTAACCTCTAAAATTTTCACTGAAAACAACAATTTTAATATTATTGGCAATAATGTTACTGACTACCATTGTCCAAAATTGTGTAATATAGTAAAATAACACAAGATTTCATTAATATTTTTCACAATATTTACTTACTTCTTGTTTGACAGCGGTGACAATATTGTCCATAATGGCAGTCTGTCACGTGGCGCTGCCGTCGCGCACGGTCCCAATTGAATTAATTATGAATCAATCTTTTTAATGTTCCGTGTCTCAAAAAGAAAAACGAGAGCCTTATGTCAAGTATCTGTCACAGGCAATTTGACCCGGAACTACAGATTGGATGAAGTTGTTTTGTTTAATTTGAAACGAACATGGAGGCTAACTTTTGGTTGGGTGCTAAACTAGAAAATAAAATAAAAGTTTTCGATACCATAACGTGTGACGACTGACGACATATATTTAAAGGCTTGTTGTGAGAATCTCGTAAATATTATACTTTTGTAATGTTAAGATACCTTACAGTTCTAAAGTTTTTAAGAAAACAGGCTAAGATTTGCCCTCGTCTCTCAAACTACTGGGAAAAACAGGAAACAATCATTTACGCATAGATTAAAAAAAAACCTAAAAGAAATGCGTGGTTTATATTAATAATACGGGACAAGATTAAAAAAATACATTTTATCGTTCGTACCTGACCCTCTCCACGCGAGTTCGACTCGCACTTGATCTTTTCGCCATCGAACATTACTGACTGCGACATCTCTCTCTTACTCACACGGTACTTCCAATTCCAGGTGGAGCCGAAACGGGGCTCGACCAGTACCCGTGGCTTGTCCTCCTCGAGTACCGGGACATCGACGTGAGCTCGATACTAGACACGAAATGCGGCGGATCGCTCATCAGCGGCAGATATGTATTGACAGCAGCTCAATGCGTGGACGCTAGCAGAACTAACTTGCCGTAAGTTCCCCACCGCGACGCTTTATCGACGCTAAGCGGCATTGCGCAGCCCATTGATATCTTTGAGGCTAGATGCTGCGCAGCTTTTTTATACATTTATTTTAGTTCTAGATTACTATAGTATATTTTTCTTACAATTTTAAACGTTGTTTCTTGTAATTATTCAATCTGAATAAATCTAATTACAACCGTCCACACAATCATCCAAGCAGTTGTTTTAATCAAATGTATATATTTATTTACTACAGAGAGAGCGTTCGCCTCGGAGAATACGATACACTGAGGAGCATTGACTGTGACAACGATAACGACGGCGTTAACGATGAAGACGACGACGACGACAACAACGCCAATTACTGTAACGAAGGATCAGTCAGCATACCTATACAGGAGATAATCGTACATCCACTGTTCAAGCCTGGAAAGCATCCTAAGAACGATATCGCGCTGCTGCGACTCACAAAGCTGGCGACTTTTAATGGTAAGAGCATCACCAACGTTTACATAGAAACAGTAGTGTGTCGTCCTAACAACTCTGTTGACACCGGTTTCTTCTACCAAACTTCTCTCTCTCTCTCTCTCTCTCTCTTTCTTCACTCGCCACTTCACACAGTTGTTTTACCAAAATTTAATGGCGTCACTCTTAAGCCCAATTTTTACAGTCTATTGCCAGGCTGTGTTGGAATGACTTACAAGTCTTCAACCCAGCGCCGCGACGCAGAGCGACTTGCAGCATTTTTCTTGCAAATACGCTTTACGCATTAGCTTTTAAACTATAATCCCTTTTCCAGAATTCATCAGACCTATCTGCCTTCCGTCAACTAGCGCGAAGATCCCGAGCAATCTGTACGTAGCGGGATGGGGTGCTACGTCTACCGGACAGAGGAGCTCTGTCAAAATGCACGTGATGGTGCCTTTGGTAAATCTGACAGTGAGTATAATGATAATGACGAATGTGAATTCATACTTCCATACTAATATTATAAATGCGTCTGTCTGTTACCTCTTCACGCATATACTACTGAAAAGATGGTTACGAAATTTGGTAGGTATGTATACAGTAATGGACTCGGGGAAGGACATAGAATAGTTTATATTATAGAAGTCATTCTTTAAGAAGGAGGAAAAGGGGTTAAAATTTACTACGAATATGGTTTGCCGCTACCTTTTTATAGGCGTTAGGAATAAGCTACCCAAAAGAAAAATCGACAGGCAGACAAATCGAAAAGCTAGTATTGCTAGACAAAGCTATAATTCGGACATTCTAAACCTTCTAATTATTTCAGATCTGCAATTCATATTACCACAACCAGTTACAACAAGGCCAGATGTGCGCGGGAGGCGAAATAGGAAAAGATACTTGTAAGGGCGACTCTGGGGGACCTCTAATGCGGGACACAGGGACCCGCTATGAAGTCCTCGGCGTAGTCAGTTACGGGAGTAACCCTTGCGGAAATTACCACCCTGGCGTATACACTAATGTAATGGAGTATCTTGACTGGATTACAATCAACCTGCATGAATAAACTGTTACCTATTTAACTGATTCTAAGTCTAAAACGAATGCGAGGTCGTTTGAAAGAATTTAGTTTCTAACTTTGTAAGCTATGGATTTTCTTAAATAAATATATTTTTGTGATTTATTTCTTTCATTTAAAATGTATATGATTTTATAATGTCGTCAAGCACATTAATATTAACATGTACTCGTATTTAGACTTCAAATAATTTCAGCATTTACAACGACAACGAAATGGCGATCAAGCTAACTGAAAGCAAGAGTTTCCCTGATGATGAACAAAGAACATTTACTTTGGTACTTCGCTACCACACGTGCAAAACAAATATACTGTGTATATTGCGGTAAGCGGAGTAGCAAGGTGTTTGTTCATTAATATCAGCCTCCGCAAAGTAACGCCTGATACAATTAGTTTCGTAGAAGACATGCTATTTGGATTCCTCGTTCCGGACCGGCCACACTAAAGAATTTTATATTCCTCTAGTTCGACCAATTCACAAAAACTGTCCTAAGCCTTATACATACACCTACAACCCTTGGTTATTACTGTGCGCTGTGCAACCGCACCTTTAAAAGCATAATTTGGTTTTGGTATAGCCAGGCCCAGCAGGGTTCGCCGTTGACCGTTACATATAAAGTAGCAAACAGTATGCGCACAGGTGCCACTAAAAACTTTGTTGAAACCGATCTATCAATTGTATAAAACGTTTGCGAGCAGACTCGCTTCTTAGGTTAGACGTCTTACGGATATCGCTCGGAGCGCACGCCGCGGATGTGGAAACAACATATATATATTTATTTATATGAGCTACGTGAATAGTGACTCAGTGAACATGGCAGCAAAGTGGTTGATCCCCGCTCTGACTTACCTATGTTTCGTACGAGGCCGTAAGTTGATATAAGAATTGACCAAATGCTATGTTCTTGTTTACGATCAAAGCAATAACAGACAACACATAATAGACTATTGCTATTCTTTTGGGTTTCTCTATGAAGATCTTCATTTGTTTAAGTTGTTAGTTTTTTTTCTTATTTTATTTTGTATCTAATTTTGACAATAAATTTATAATTCTTCTTCTTCTTTTTTGGGTAATTGTGGTGCATGTTGTCTACGTTGTACTTGTGTAGGTATTTGTGATTTTACACAATGTTAGGATAGGTAGGTATAGTCACATTTAAACCAAACAAATCGTGATATTGTGTATTGTCTTTTGCATTTATTAAAGAAGCTAACATAAACACATACAACACAGATGATGAAAATGTTCCTTTTATTAATCTAGCTAGAAATAAACATCCGCGTACAGACTTTTTTGCAAATCAGCTTAGCCGGTATTGCGTCATTGTATAATATTAATGGTTGAGATGTAATGTATTATTTTATTATTAGTTTCTAAGATACAATGATCTGACAAGCAAAACTAGTGTGTGATATGCGTGATAATCAGAGATCGGACAAATTTGCGTCATTGCTCGCAATAAAGTGGACATGACTCAAAAATTAATCAAATAATTAATCATTTAATTAATTTCTCGAACTAAAATTTGAACTCCCGGAGATAAAAATTTACACATGCATAAAATTATTAGCAAAATATTAATCAAAGTGGCAGTTGTTAAGTTTGCCCCATTAACATCAGTGGAGTGCGAGCGGAGTTTTTCAGCACTTAAGTACATTTTTGATGTAAAAAAAATAGACTGACTGCAGAAAATTTGGAAAAATACTGATTATTTTCTTTAATAAATCTATACTTTAACAAACTTTTGTATTTATTGACTAGGAATTAAAATTTAAGTCAAGTAAGAAATTAATATTTGATTACATATTTGATTAATTTTAGAGTCATGTCCACATCAGTGTTGCCAGGTCGCTTCCCTTGAAAATCACATTGGCATCCCTAAAAAGTTCCATTTTTGGTAGAAAAGTTCCATTTTCGTTTAAATCTTCGGGAACGAGCTTTTTTTATATTTTTGTTTATAGTGTTAATAAGAGGAAAAAATTATCTTTTGCCGGGACCTTAAAAGTTCCGAAAAGTTCTGAAAAGTTCCGCGGGGTGTCAAAAGTTCCGAAAAACGGAAGAAACGGAACCAAACGGCAACACTGGTTGACATTATTGCGAGCAATGACGCAAATTTGTCAGATCTCTGGTGATAATACAACACAATGCAAATATTAATTATGGGACGCCAATGTACGCTCTATAATTCGTGTCCCCCACTTGTACATAATACACGAAATATCAGGACGTGCATTGCTGGGTTGCGCATTCCAAGATCTACATTCTTCCGTTTTCTTTATGGCAGGGATACACGGGATTCTCGGAATTAAATCTAGACAGATCGATTTATCACCCCCGAAACCACCTGCATACTAAATTTCATGAAAATAGTTGCAGTTTCCAAGTCAGATTATTATGATCTAGATATATGCAAGAATTGCTCGTTTCCATGCTGGTTTGGGAGCGAAAAAAAAACATAGAATGTTCCAGTTGCTTCTCTTCCCGCGCAGATGGTAAAAGCCCATCGAGAGAATGGGCTAAAATCATAGGAACCTTGTCACAGGCGATGCGGCTAGCAACCCATCACTATTTTGATTCCATTTACCATCTATACGCCCCCAATCTTGCTAAACGTAGCCTGTAGGTCTCACCTTAGGCTCTGTCTACCCCGTAAGGGATATAGACGTGATTTGTGTGTGTTGCTCGTTTAAAGGTATAACATAGATTAAACCATCACAAATCAGTATAGTGTGATTACAAAAATATAATGGTCAGATAAATAGAGGGTATCTAAAATTCAGGTGTCAACAGTTCAGGGGTCACCGCGGCGAACCGCCAGCCTGTTTTTGTCCTCTCATTGTTAGTTAGCGGACCGCAACAGACTTTTGATTTTTTAAACGGAATGGTTGGTGATCCCTGCACGGCTATAGACTGACCGCTTAAATGAGTCCTCGCCCGCGAGGGTACAGGGGCGCAGGGTAGGACGACAAAGGGGACCGAGAGCAGCGCGGGCGGGTAATGCACCTGCCGCCCGCACCTCCGCCGAGACTATGTAGCGCGAGAAATAAACTGCCTGTCTTTTTCTTACTGTTCGCTAAAGAAAGAAACGGGTAGTCTAGTCGAGTTTGTGTTGTAAACAGAATTGTCACTTGTCATAGACTATTGCCGAGATGGTGAAATAAAGGATAGTACTTTCTGGAACTGTTATCAACTGCGTAACTATCAGTAGGAAAAGCATAACAGGATGCAGGTTGTAAGGTGGAAATATCAACCTCCATACTACCAACACATACCTGCTCGTAGCATGAGATGTGATTTTATTTTTATTTTGATACTTATCTTATGTATTTTTTACCTCTCGTTTCTTTTTTACTGTTTGTTTTTGCCTTACTCGGCGATTTGGTGAAACGTTATGCTGAGTAAGTTTTTATGAATAAAAATTTATAAAATAAATAAAAACGCATTGGCCTCGGACTGTCAGTGCGTTCAATTAAACAATATTATGACAGCGGCTCTGTCTACCCCGTAAGGGATAAAGACGTGATTTGTATGTATGTATGTATGACAGCGGCTCTGGGTTAAAGTCATTAAACCGCATATATGAGTTCCCGACAGTGAGTGCGTTAAAAATGCCTTTAAAGGCGGATAGGCCAAGAGATAGCCGAACGAACGAACAGATGTTGTAGGCATGGGTTTTTATATCGTTTTTATAGCGTTGACATTTCCCCATAAGGTCAGGAAAATCCTAGGTTCGAAACAAAGTAATGTCAGGGGGGTAACTAACTAAACTTATGTACTCGTATGTAACTAAATATTCATCTAGTCAGCTCATTTAAATGTTGATAATAAACTGTTACTTGAAAATTTGCCCATTTGAAATGTGTCGTACTGTATGACTTAGAAATGTTTTGATTGTTTTTGTGTTATTCTTAAAATATTACATAAGAATAAACTACTATAAAAAAATTGGAAATAAAATGGTCACGTTAGTCATACCTACATACGTCAAATAGTAGTGTGACAAAGTACTTAAGTGGTCAACATGTACGCGGCACGGATAAAAAAAGATCTTGCCAGCAAAATGTTTTGTGACAAAGAACTGAAATAGAAAATATTGATTGGAAATAATTATATTATTATGAATGAGGCGTTCCTCTGTGGAGGTCCATAACACCTTCCTAGTCCGCTATCACACGTGACAGACTGTCAGTTATTCATTTACGTCTGTTAGGGCCTGTTTCACAACTTTCTGTTAAGTTCCAGCTATCTTAAGTGTCAGATATCTATAATGACGTCTCTGTCTGTTTCGTAGTAATAAACAGAGAGGGGATCATAGATAACTGACACTTGGTGACGTTGACACTAAGTGTTTCCGCTCTTCGACCGCCCTGAGAGTAGAAACGTTTGCGCCTCCAGTGCAGCGTATTGAAGTTAGGCGTCTCTGCTTCTTCTTCCCTGATACTACCCTCCATCCCTCACCCGTAGATTCTTCGTCATCATCAGAAGACGACATTTCGGTTAAGTTGCCCTGCGCTCCAGCAGGTCCCGTATCTCCGCCGTGCTTTTTGACACGATTGCGACGCTTGCTTCGCGAGCCACATGCCCCCACCACCGGACCAGTATCTCCAACCTTGACACTCTCGTCTTCTTGTCCCCGCAGCACCTCAGAGAAAGCCAGTGCAGAGGCCGGTGCACAATGGGACTCCAAAGATCTCTCCAATGCCTCAAGTTTGACGCTTATTGTCTCAACTCGACCCATGGATGCCGTAAGAGCAGATTGGTACCTACCGATGATAGAAACTGCATCAGCCAACTGTTCCGTTAGGCACGTTATTTGCTCACGAAGTAGCATCACTTCCAAAGCAGTGGGCACCGATACAGACACATTCATGGTGGTATAATTTCCTGCACTTCTCCACCATGCACTGCCGATATTCTTCTCCCACTGACATATTCAATTGGCAAGCACTGCATGCCATACTGTCATCCAACACCGATCCCATCACCGCCACTCGCCTAGAGTCCAACGCACGCCAAAAGTAGTCCGCTCAAAACCAGACAATCCACGTGCGGACGTTCAGCTGAGATGTCCGTGACTGCCTACACGGAGACTCCAGAAACTCTACACGCGCACCAGAAGTTCACGACGATTCACAAATCACGCGGCGGATGATTCACGCCGCAGGCCGCACTCACAGCAGCCCGATAGCACTAGCCCCGCTAGCACGAGAGCGCACGAAAGTCGCGTGGCGCGCGAGTTGGACTACCAGTCTCTTTCTTGTTGGTACAGTAAGAAAAGGACGGGCAATCTATTACGCGCGCGACGCGACTCTTGTGCGCTCTCGTGCTAGACGTGCAGGGCGCGGAGATGCGCTACGCCGATTCGTAGCACTCGCGCAGACCCGTAGCACGCGCAGATAGTGGCACCTAATTTCACGCCGAGGCGCTACGCTCCCCGTGGCCTAATGGTCCGTGGCGAACCGCGCAGAATTTATCGCCGAAATCGTCGCCGGTTCGAGTCCAGCAAAGTTGCCAAAAATTTAGCAAGTTTCTTTATCACCGCAACGATGTTCCGAGGGGAAGCGGGGGAGTCACTGGGCATGACACGCCGAAAACAAATGCTATCCTCTTCCGGACACGCCCGGTAGGTGGAGCCGATCCGTAAGCAGCAGAGCAGACCACGAGTGCGACAAGGAATCGAACTTTACACCAACTAGCCGATCACAATTTTAGAAGTTAAATTAAAAATACAGATTTAGTCAAATTAAACACGTCCGCTTACAGCCGTATCAGGGACGAGACAACTGACCTGATGAAGACCTTTACTAAACGGACAGGTTGCGTAAAGTTTTTAAGATGCATTTTTAATCCTTGAATGTTATTGAGGAAATACCACTTATCCAACTATTTATGAAACTGCTGACTTGTATACGCTACTGTATTATATCCCATGGTGGTCTGGGAGCAAAGAAAAAAGCCCTACAAGGGGTTCGACAAAAATGTTAAGAACCATGTTAAAGCCGATGCGCATAAATTCACGATAAACGTGGCTTTTAGCTTTTGTTACCGTAAGCACTCTCTACCCCGTAAGGGATAAGGATGTGATTTTGTAAATCCAAAAATTCGTTCAGCTTGCAGAGTCCAACATTATGGTGCAAAGACCAACCATCATAGACCGAATACGGCATAAAATGATGAATTTCATTGAAGGTATCATATAATTTATACTCCTTATGGCACCCCAATAAAAAGCACCCCCATGCAACATGAAACTACCGTGAGACTCACTCATAATTACACATAAACGGATAACTCACGTATAAAAAGTCGAGTGATGCTCGACATGTTTCGAACTATTTCGTATTTTTAAGTGTTCGTTTCGCTGTCGCCGGGGCGAGCGCTCTAGGAAAAAGGACTACTAGTCCAAGATCCCAGAGCTATCAGACATAACTTATTTTCTGACGAATTAAACCTTAAGTTTTCAGTAGCGTCTCGTGTGCCTTGAATACCTACGCGCTTGTGAAAACTTGCCGAGTGACACCTGGGCAGGTACAAACAGCAAAGCTATTCGGTAAGCAGGATAGATACGGCGCGAGCGTGCGTAGGTGCTTACCTGATTATTTTGCCGTGTGTACATGTCTGATTTTTGAATATGTTATTGAAATATTTATTTAAAACTTATATTCAATCAGTCAGACAAATCAGTGACCAAACATTCCCTAAGACAAAAATTATTCAGCCAGAAGTATACATAGTGCTCTCGCCCTCATGTTCAATACAATCGGAATGGCGTGCAGCGGCAAAACAACTTGCACTAGAGCTTAGCTTATGCACAAGCGAGATAGAGAATAGAAGTTAAGATTGAAGGTTAATTAGGTATGTAATCTGCAGAAGACACCGCATACTCACCTGGTTCAACCGGTGGAACGGTAGCACATATAATTATAATGGGACCATATGCAGAATGACCACTTTCCGTCCCCCACCGGTATCGGCCTACGTTGACTATCGTATTCTGAGGGAGGCTACTTTAACACAGACGTCTCATTTCTCAATTCTCATGACTAATATAGTAGTTAAAGCGTTTTAAGCGAATCATCGTAAATAGAAACCCTTCTCTTTTCGGTATTATAATTGTATTTAAGACCTGTCTTTGAAACTAAAATGCAATCACCAAAGTGTTGTATCTGCATGCGGTTAGGGGTAACGGTCAATCTCTTCAGTAACAGTATTGTTAGCATCACACCAACTGTTACAGAGTCTCCGTGCACCACTCCCGATGGCAAGAGTGGTGAATGCATGAGCATTATCTTATGTGATCCTCTGCGGAGTTTGGCCAACAAGCCAAGTGTCACCACGGAGCAGGAAGATTTTCTCAGAACATCAGCGTGCGGATTCGAAGGTACATTACCAAAGGTACGTCTTTTAATACCTGAAATGGACTTTTGCAGGGCAAATTGTATCATTTGTTAGTCCTTCACCTTAAAAGCATAAATTCCGTGTAGCGATTCACCGAGTCGCATTTCACCTCGAACGTATATTTAATTATCGCGTTGTGTCTCGATCGTCTACTTTTTTACTGGCTATAAGTTTTCGTCGCATTTCACCTTGACAGTTCATTTAACTCTCGCGTTGTGTCTTAATCGTACTTTTTTTTAGTCGATATTAGTTTTAGTCGCATTTCACCTCGATCGTGTGTTAAATTTTCGCTTTGTATCCTATTCGAAACTACCGTGCCTATCGCAGGCGGAGCCAGGTTCAAGCTCCATATTTTCTCACAAAATATTGAATTATTGTATCTGACTTCAATGTCACTGCACTTCAATGTCGCAATGACAGAGTATTATCTATTATTTATTACTCACAAAGATAATATTTCAATGAGTTTGCAAGCATTTAAGATATGAAACTACAGGTACAAAACACGTTTAAAAAATATTATACAAAGTTTTTGTGCGAACATTAATTAACGCGTCGAAATAAATAGAGCCCCAAAAAAATATCGATCGCGACGAAATGCGTCTAGGGTAAAATACTACATGAAAAATTAAATGCTACAAATTGATAATAGGTACTAATGTAAAAAGCCACGCGAAAAATTGCTTCAAGTAAAAAAAAACAAATTGCTTCAAGTAAAAAGTATTGAAATTTTGTTAATTCGAGGTGAAATGCGACTCGGTAAATCGCTACACGGAATTTATGCTTTTAAGGTAAAAGACTAACAAATGAATTATATGCGGAAACAAGTTAACACTTTTAGCAATATACACGTTTTAAATTAATTTTTAAATGCAGGGCGATGCGCACATCGCGGACGCCATTAGAGAGAGAGCGAGACGGCATATCTTCTGTCTTATTCGGAACAATACCTACATTGATAAGACACAAATTCAAGAAAGACCAGCGTGCATAAAGCGCGAAACACACAGAGCGCGGGCGCGGGTCAGGCGCGGGTCGGGCGCGGGTCGGGTCGGCAGTGCGGTGGGTGTTTTAACATGGAGTTATATGGGCGCCTTCATACACGCGGCGGGCGCATGTCGAGACACGCGCGTGAGCCGCGCCCGCCGCCCGCCACTACAAACAGCGCGGGCGAGACGCGGGGCGTGCGCGGGCCGTGCGCGGGTGTCATTCGTTGTAACACACGCATTCTCTGAAAGGCCTTCTCACAGAGCGCGTGCACGGGTCGTGGGCGGGAACGTGTTGCGCGGGACGTGAATGCTTTGTGGTGGAGTTGTAAATATTTACAACTTTAGCAATGGATCTTCACGAAAAAAATATTGAAAGTGTTCGTCAACACAATTGATTGTGAGAACCACAAAATAAACAGTATAAAAACACGGTTTTGAAAGAAAGGTTATGGAAAACAATAGCAGAGGAATTAAATGAAAATTTTAAGTACTTTAAATTATTTAATTATTATTAAAACACGTCACGAACTTTTCTCTAATAGCCTAAGATCCCGCTATACAACGACCTTCACCGAGATGTTTATTTGATGAAACGTATTTTATATTTAATTTAATATATCAATAAATACATTGCATATGGGTTGCCTGAAATATTTTAGTCCAGGGTTTGTTTAATTAATCATTTAAAAAAATATATTTTTTTAACATTTCACCGGTTTGATTATTAGATAAATTCTATACCAATCGAAAGTATGAAGCTCATAGAATATGCAAACGTTAGGTTGCCTATTCTTTTCCGGTCACAACTACCGGGTTGCCGGGTATAAACAGGTAAATCTATACCTACTAGCATTTTGCAACGGTCTGATTATTGAATTAAAGTTAAATAAAATTAAAGATTAATTTATTATGAGTACGGTGGTATAGGGTAGCCTGCAAAAAATCAGTCCCGAATTATGGTTGTCGAATTTTGAAAAGTAAAATATTTTCTGCGACTGAATGTGTGCGACTGAGTAGTCCCAACCAACCATCCCATGCGATAGAAGAGGACACAGCATAGGTAGCAGCTATTTGAAGTCCGTCCATTTAAAGAAAGAGAGTGCCCATGCTATTTGTTCTTGAAAATGAAAAGGGTAGCGTTAGACTCGTACGCTGTGCATCATTTTGGAATAGGTAGATTGTCGCGGTAGTTACAATTGAAAAAACGTGCTTCTATTTACTGTTGGAAAAAATGGCAAAAAAGGGTTTTTTGTGTGATTCGGATGATGATATAATTGATTTTAATGATGAAACTTTTATAAACTGACTATTAAAGTTATGGGATGGTTGGTTGGGACCTCTCAGTCGCACACATTCAGTCGCAACAATATTTTACTTTTCAAAATTCGACAACCGGAATTCGGGGCTGACTTTTCGCAGGCAACCCTATACCACCGTGTTCATAATAAAATTAGCTTTAATTTTATTTAACTTTAATTCAATAATCAGACCGTTGCAAAATGCTAGTAGGTATAGATTTACCTGTTTATACCTGGCAGTCCTGGCAACCCGATAGTTGTGACCGGAAAAGAATAGGCAACCTAACGTTTGCATATTCTATGGGCTTCATACTTTCGGTTGGTATAAAATTTATCTAATAATCTAACCGGTGAAATGTTATAATTTTTTTTTTAATTATTAATTGAACATACCCTGGACTAAAATATTTTAGGCAACCCATATGCAATGTATTTATTGATATATTAAATTAAATCTAAAATACGTTTCATCAAATAAACATCTCGGTGAAGGTCGTTGTACAGCGGGATCTTAGGCTATAACTAAAAAAGCTGCGTTTGTTGATCATCGATTTGTCGGATTTATTGGTGCCATTCCCCAGCCTGCGACTTGCGTTCACCCGCGTACGCCGGCCGCCTTTCAGCGCACGCGCTAGCCCGCGCGTGGCCCGCCGCGGTTTGACGTCGTGTGTGAATACAACGACCGGCGCGGCTCACGCGATGAAAACGACATGCTCGGCGCCCGACCCGCGCCCGCTTTCTGTGTGTTTCACGCTTAAGCGTACCAAATTAAAAAAAAAAGCTAGTACGACAACGTGTTTATCTGTGTCTGAAATAGCTTTAGATGTTCTGGGTAGTAGACTTCGTAAATTGATCTGGATATTCAAAAGTCTTCGGCATGTAGTTACGAATACCTTATTGAATCAAATTTATGTTTCCCTAGCACAATCAGTACTCACATATTGCATTCCTGTTTGGGGTGGTGCTACAAAGACTAAGTTCCTTGAACTTGAACGAGCTCAAAGAACACTGCTAAAAGTCATGTACCTTAGGCCGTATAGATTCCCCACAAACGAACTCTATTTACTCTGTGACTTATTGTCTGTGAGAAAATTGTACATATTCAATCTAATTATAAAAACACATAAAACAACCACATACATTCCTGATACAACATCTACACGTAGGAAAAAGACCAATATTATTCCAACTCCGATTGTGAAATCAGCATTTGCAAGGAGACAGCAATCAGTTCAATCTGCCAATCTGTATAATCGCATAAATAGACTCGTTGGTATTTATCCCCTCCCCACAGATAAGTGTAAATGTGACCTAACAAAATGGTTAAAATCTAAAAGCTATTTTGAGATTGAAAATCTATTTCATAAACCTGTATGATGATTTTATCCTTTTCCCCACGCTCACACACGCACACGCACGCGCGCGCGCGCACACACACACACACACACACACGCACACGCACACGCACACGCACACGCACACGCACACGCACACGCACACGCACACGCACACGCACACGCACACGCACACGCACACACACACACACACACACACACTTCTGTCAATTTTCTGTTCTTGAAAATTGATTTAACTTTATAGATTTCTTGGAGTTTATAAATACTTACACCTATTTAAATCGTAAGATACAATACGTGGAAGAGCGCTGTTCTCTTAGCACGAGTATCTCGTATACTCAAAAAGAGGCGCCAGCACAGATACTGCTGTTCTAATTTAAGTTACTGAATAAAATATTTTCATTTCATTTTCATATTCTGGGTAGAAAAATACTCTCTTCAAATGCCATTGATAGAAAAAGGCGGCAAAGCAAAAATAATTAATAATTTATGTCAATTACATTTTCAATTGTTTTTGATGTCGTTTACTTTTTCGATTTTTGAGAAAAGCACTATACTTGCCGCGGCCAGGATAGCATTGCTGGCTTCGTATTATTAACGGACTCACAAGCTCGTCCGTTCAAACCAATACTCAGCCAGCATTTGCCTACTTCCTGGCCTAGACAGTAATGTACTATTATTTTCATCAAACTAAATGCATCTTCCAGGTGTGTTGTCCGAATGTGCAGAATTGTCTCACTCCAGAAAATAACGAAGGACAGTGCGTGGACATATTCAAGTGTGAACACGTCAAAAACAGACTGAGTTCACCCACGGTCACGCAACAGGACAAAAATTACGTGAACAGCTTGAGGTATGATTTTAGAAACAGTTTTAATTAATTAATCTATCAAGTTCATAAACTGGCTAAGTTTAAAAAAATGGGCCCGTTGTCAGATGTCAGGGCCCTGCGGCGTTTAGTGTGTGCTGCGGGCCACCACCTGCGCCTGCGCCTGTAAACGAGGGTGACTGTGTGCTGACTGCCGCCCCGCCAGACCCTGCAAGCGAATGCTGTGGCCTAGACGGATCCAGTAACAGGATTACAGGTAATTGTGAACTCGGGAACGAGTTCATTGCTCTTCTAACCTCATAAATTCCACAATTTAAATTTGAGAAGTATTCTTAAGTTAGTCTAGTAGTAATCTAAATATAGCCAAAGGAATTCCAAGACCACAACACAACAATGTGTCGACTGTCAATATAATTGTCTATTCTTTTTGAAGTCCAGTTCTTGAAAAAAGATCCACCTTTCACGTGCAAGTTACACATAACATCAAGTCATGCATGATTCCAGGGGGCAATGAAACATCCATCGACCAATATCCATGGCTGGCGCTGATAGAATACAAGAAAGAGAACCAGACAAGGCTGCTGTGCGGAGGCGTGCTGATAAGTGGCCGTTACGTGCTGACTGCTGGACATTGCGTTGTGGGCTCAGTACTTTATTCAGGAGAACCGTAAGAGAACATATATTTTTAATCTCTTTTCCACGAAATGATTTCACTGAAAATAGTTATACACCACAAAAAACATGCCCCGTATCTCAAATTTAAAGACTTGATGTAAATATCAATACATTTTAAAGGAGTCTATTTTATAATTACTTTTTTCTAGTACAAACGTCCGCTTAGGGGAATACGACACTGCAAATCCAGGCAAGGACTGCGTGGAAGCCGAAGGTGGTGAACCTGGGACACTGGACTGCACAATCGACCCAGTTGCCATTCCAATTGAGACGATCATCCCGCATCCAGATTACAATCCAGCGAAAAAAAGGAACGATATCGCGTTACTGAGATTGACATCAATTGCCTCTTATACCAGTGAGTACTTCTGATAGTCTCTATACTTTCAATTTCAAAGCATCATCTTACATGCTTTGTGACCGGTCATGTCGGTCTGGCAATGGTTTCCATAAGCTGCAGTGGCAATGTTAAACTCGTCTGTATTGACTATTCATATTGGTGGTAATTGTTACGACTACGTCATCTACGCAAAATACTTCGGTGCGAAGCTACGCATAGTATCAAAATAGTAAATTAGTAGCAAAGGACCTTTTTCGATGAAAAAAAAATACAACAAATCCGGATAACCAAATAATGTGTGGTTAGGGAATCTAATTACAGATCGCAAAGGTAGAGGTATCGGTTTCGATTCCGTCCAATTGATGTCAATGACGTCATGATCATGATATTTATTTATTAACTACTAGCCGTTGCCCGCAACTTCGTTTGCATAGAATTCGTTTATCGCTATCCCGCGGGAATCACGCAATTTTCCGGGATAAAAAGTAGCCTATGTGTTATTCCAGACTATAATCTATCTGTTCCAAATTTCATCCAGATCTGCCCAGTACTTTTTGAGCCTATTCATTACAAACATACAAACATACAAAAATAGGTACAAATCTTTCCTCTTTATAATATTAGTATAGATATAGACTAAAGCATTACCTTCTTTCCAGACTTCGTCCGACCCATCTGCCTACCCGCCGAAGACGTCACAACAAATTTTCCCGCGAACAGAAAACTGTTCGCTGCAGGATGGGGCGCCGTCAGCGACAAAATCCCCAGCAGTAACCGCAAACTGCACGTAGACTTGCCTTATAACACCTTAGAGGTAAATTTGAATATCTTAATCAGAGAGAAGTTCAAGGCAAATATTTTTGAAACCACATCACACAAAGGCGCCATTCTAAAGTGGAAAATTTTGTGTACTGCTACAAAACTACAGTTCAAATCAAATTTTTGACTAATTGTAACTGTCTTCTAAGCTATACTCGTATTTCAAATTCAACACCATTTTTTGCCACTTTCGAGTGGTATTTTCGCAATTGCGCTTTCAAAACTCGGATCCTAGATCGCACTACTTTGATAGGATGACGTTTCATTTCATATCAAAGAACAATACATAAACATAGTACACTACTCAATTTAACGCGATTTCGCCTGCATACTCGTTTACGAAGTTTATGTGCATTCCTCGCGTCACGCACCAAAACAACGTTATAGTAGTTTAAAGCTTGATCAAGGTTATTAAGCTTTCGTGAGATATGATATAGTGCACTATACACAATCACCAGTACCTACCAGTGACGTTCCGTGAAAATGTTCGTACCGTAGGATCGAGAGATAGGAAGCTGCCATAGGAATTCGCTGGGAATAGTGGGAATCCAGTTATTAGGGCGACACGTCACTGATAGTACAGACACTTCAGGTTCAGATTCAGGTCGTATATTAATTTATCAACTAAAAATTAAAAGTTAATTCACGATCTGTGATACACCTAAGAGTAAGACGGTGTGGTGCGGCGCGATGTTTGCAGAATTTCTGTTCAAACACACAGTGTATTAAAAGTGGTTTGGAATATTTCATCAATTCTGACAGGATTAGTTCGATTGAACACTAAGCTCCTTTTAAGGTTCTTTTTATCGTATAATTTGATTTAAAATCAAGTCACTACTTTGACGCCATGCTCCTACATTATGAACATTGACCGATGTGTGAAAACACATCTCAATCCTAAAACTTTCTTTCTTTCGACAGGTATGCCAAAAAGCCTACAGTGTTCCCAACCGTCGCATCAAGCTATGGGATCGCCAGGTATGCGCTGGCGGCGTGCTCGGCAAGGACTCCTGCAAAGGCGACTCTGGAGGGCCCCTGATGTACAGCGATGGAAACCACTTTGATGTCGTAGGCATCGTCAGTTTTGGAGCAGGCTGCGGCCTAGAGAACGTGCCCGGCGTATACACCAAAGTGTTCGAATATATGACATGGATCCGCAGCAACATAAAACCTTGAGCTACTTAGAATGAGAAGTTCCAAAAGTATTTTTTAGTTTCGTTGTTGAAACATAGATTTTATTTTACAAAAGTATAGATGACCCAACCAAATATTGAGCTTATTTAGCACACTGTCATTTCAAATTAAAAAAATGCATTAGATTTTCATAACATTCTCTCTCTCATTCATTAACTGTCTCCCTCACTCGGCCGATTCAAGTATGAAACCCATAAGAGCGAGTGAGACAGCAAGGCAATGGCATTCTAAGGCCTAACGGGCTGTACTTGTTTGACACACTATGAGTATTATGACATGGTACTGAAGTGCTCAATATTTACGTAAGGCTACCGTACACACACAAAAAATAGCATGTAAAATCATTACGTTAAATAATATTTTGTACTACGTCCGTCATTTGACTATCGTTACTAACGAAACGATCTTAAACGATATTGTTCGAATAGAACAGTTCGTATAGTTCGAATAGTCTCTCCGTGGTATTGACTGATAGTGACTTGCTCAGTGTGTAAATGTAAGATCCAGTAGGAAGAAACCGAATCTGTCATAGGTTAAACTCAATAAAACTGATAACATTATAATTATGTACCTAATTGATAACAACTCAAAAATGCCTTTTTCTTGTTCAAACCTGCATTATAGTCTTATTCCTTACCTCTGGGGAATTTCGCAAAATTTATTTTTATTGAACCTCTAACACTCAAAAAGATAATTAAAAATTCTCAAACTTCTGTGGGTTTTCTTATGTATTATTTCAATATTTACCTTATTTTGCAACTGTCCATATTACATACATACATACATCATACCATCACGCCTCTTTCCCACAGGGGTAAGCAGAGACTACTTTGTTCCACTTGCTACGATCCTGACATCCTTCTCTCGCTTCATCCACATTCATCAATCTCTTCATACATGTATCGGTTTCGGGTACTCCTGACCTGACTTTTTTCGAAGACGTCTCCTATTTGGTCTAGAAACGTCCTTCTAGGCCTTCCCCTCCCAACGTTACCATTCACACTCCCCATATATATCTGTTTAGTTAGTCTACTTTCATCCATCCGCTTTACGTGACCAAACCAACGCAGCATACTTTTTTCTATCCTAGTCAATATATCCTCTTTCACACCAGCACGTTCCCTTATCACACTATTCCTTATTTTATCTTTCAGTGATACACCTTCCATAATTCTTAACGCTCTCATTTCTACTGCATTTATTCTACTTTCATGCTTCTTTTGCCGTACCCAAGTCTCGCTACCGTACATTAATGTTGGAACAATCACCCCTCTGGGAACAGCCACGCGCGCCTTCTTCGACACCTTCTCACTGCTCACAAAGGCGCGCCGCGCCCCATTTACCATGTTTCCTGCATTCACTCTTCTTTCAATATCACTTTCACACTTCCCATCTTTCGTAAACGCCGAACCCAGATATACAAACTCTTTTACCTGTTCGACTTTCTTATCCGCAATCACGATCTCACATACTCTCATACTGTCGTCTTTTTCAAACACCATAACTTTCGTCTTGCTTAGATTAACATTCATACCTTTCGTTTCCAATGCACCACATAAAATGTTAGCCATCATCTGCAACTCCTCCTCCGACGATGCCAACAACACTTGGTCGTCAGCGTATAGCAGGCATTTGATGGTTAACCCACTCATTCTTAGTCCACAGTCATTCCCTTTCAAATCACTCAGGCATGTATCCATGAATAGCCACGGTATGGTTGAACAGCCACGGTGACGCAACACATCCTTGTACACGACATGCGGCGGATCGCTCATCAGCGGCAGATATGTATTGACAGCAGCTCAATGCGTGGACGCTAGCAGAACTAACTTGCCGTAAGTTCCCCACCGCGACGCTTTATCGACGCTAAGCGGCATTGCGCGGCCCATTGAGATCTTTGAGTCTAGATGCTGCGGGGGAGCTCTTTTATACATTTACTTTACTTCTAGCTTACCATAGTTAATTTTTCTTACAATTTTAAACGTTGTTTCTTGTAATTATTCAATTTGAATAAATCTAATTACAACCGCCCGCCCACACAATCATCCAAGCAGTTGTTTTAATCAAATGTATTTACTACAGAGAGAGCGTTCGCCTCGGGGAACACGATACACTGAGGAGCATTGACTGTGACAACGATGACGACGGCGATGACGATGAAGACAACGACGACGACAACAACGCCAATTACTGTAACGACGGATCAGTCAGCATACCTATACAGAAGATAATCGTACATCCACTGTTCAAGCCTGGAAAGCATCCTAAGAACGATATCGTACTGTTGCGACTCACAAGATGGCGACTTTTAATGGTAAGAGCATAGAAACAGTAGTGCATCGTCCTAACCACTGTGTTTACACCGGGTTCTTCTACCAAACTTCTCTCTCTCTCTCTCTCTTTCTTCACTCGCAACTTGACACAGTTGTTTTACCGAAATTTAATGGCGTCACTCTTAAGCCCAATTTTTACAGTCTATTGCCAGGCTGTGTTGGAATGACTTACAAGCCGTCAACCCAGCGCCGCAACGCAGAGCAACTTGCAGCATTTTTCTTGTAAATATGCTTTACGCATTAGCTTTTCAACTACAATCCCTTTTCCAGAATTCATCAGACCTACCTGCCTTCTGTCAACTAGCGCGAAGATCCCGAGCAATCTGTACGTAGCGGGATGGGGTGCTACGTCTACCGGACAGAGGAGCTCTGTCAAAATGCACGTGATGGTGCCTTTGGTAAATCTGACAGTGAGTATAATGATAATGACGAATGTGAATCCATACTTCCATACTAATATTATAAATGCGTCTGTCTGTTACCTCTTCACGGATATACTACTGAAAAGATGGTTACGAAATTTGCTAGGTATGGATACGTAGGTAAGGAGAAAAAGTGGTTAAAATTTACTATGAATATGGTTTGCCGCTACCTTTTTATAGGCGTTAGGAATAAGCTACCCAAAAGAAAAATCGACACTCAGACAAATCGAAAAGATAGTATTTTTTTTTTTTTTTTTTTTTTTTTTTTATTTATTTATTAAGAAACAAACAGTCGCATAGGTACATAAACTTACTATGACAATGAGTGAAAATAGACCTATAGTTTCCTTAGTTGTAAATAATACAAGTACATGGCACAGCAACAAAACAAACAAGTAGGCAAGTAGTAGGAATGTCTACACAACATAGATACATGTTGTATGTAATCGTTACCATACCAAAAACACATGAAACGTTGGTTACAGGACAAACAGAATGTACAAAGGTGGGGTAATCCCTAAAAAAGGATCTCGCCGGCAACCTTTGATAAAAAGAAAAAAGTTTTTTTTTTTTTTTTTTTACAAAAAATAGCTTAAAAGGCACTAACAAGCTAGAGAGCCTGCTTAAATACATCTTTTATTGACTTTAACGTGCAGTTAAATATATCGATGTCCGTGATTCTTACATTATTATCAAAACCTTTACAAGCACGCTTAATAAATGCATTTCGAGCATAGCAGGTACGACTTCGGGGTATCGCGAAAAGATTTTTTTTTCGACAATGACGTTCACGTCTACGGGGAACTCTAATGTTAATCTTATGTAACAATGTGGGGGCTTCTAAATGACAGTGTAGAATTTTGAAAAGCAGGGTAGCATCAACGCAATCACGACGGTCACTAAGTGGCTGGATGTTATGGCGTCTACATGAGTCCGCATAATCCCGGTGAATGTGTCCAGTTCTGAAATCGAGCGACCTTACGAACTTTTTTTGGACTCTTTCTATTCTACTAATATGTACAGAGTGAAATGGTTTCCAAACTGCACAGGCAAACTCAAGATGACTCCGAACAAAGCTATTATATAGAATTTTGTAAGTCGAAGAATTTTTAAATGGCTTACCTATACGCAGAATAAAACCTAGTTGCTTATATGATTTTGATAAAACTTTATCAACGTGAGGATTGAAAGTCAATTGATTGTCCAAAATGACACCAAGATCTCGAATTTGTGTAACTCTACTTAGCTGTTTATTTGATAACATGTAAGTGTAATTTATAAAATTTTTCTTTCTTGTAAAAATAATAACATTACATTTGTCAAGATTTAAAAAGAGTTTGTTACATTCACAATAACTAATTAGATTATTTAAATCATCTTGTAATCTTTCACAATCTCTAACACTTTTAATAATTTTAAATATTTTGGTATCATCTGCATAGAGTAGTACATTTGAATGCTGTATGTGTTTTATGATGTCATTTATGTATAGCGTAAAAAGTAACGGGCCCAGGTGGGATCCTTGAGGAACCCCAGAACTGACTGACCTACACTGTGACGTATAGCCCATAAGAACGACAGACTGGCTCCTATTCTCGATATAAGACTTGACCCATCGAAACAGATCACCGTGTACACCGAGTTGCCAAAGCTTCTGTAATAATGTAAAATGACAGACTTTATCAAAGGCCTTGGCAAAATCGGTGTACACAGCATCTACAGAGAAACCATCATCCATCGCCTCCAAAACTTCATCGGTGAAAGTCAACAAATTACTATCGACAGAACGGCCTCTATAAAACCCGTGCTGATTAGGAATAATATGGTGGCGCACTGTAACAAAAAGTTGATCAGTAACTATTTTTTCTAAAATTTTGCCAAACTGACACAATTTAGATATTGGTCTGTACTTCTCAATATCGTTACTGAGAGAGCCCTTAGGTACAGGAGTAATCCATGCCTGTTTCCAGATCTTAGGAACGCACCCTTCCTTTAATGATTTCTTGAAGAGGATAGTAATAGGGGAAGCTAGGGAGAAATAACATCTTTTTATTAGTAGGGGATGTATTCCATCCGGCCCTGCGCCCTTGTGGACGTTGACCGTCTTCAGATACTTTGAAACAATATCAACACTTATTTCGATGGAATTTATATCAACTAAGGGGTTACTAGGTTGCTGTTTAATTATGTCGACTGTGTTAACATTGCTTTCTTTCTCATAAACAGATTGAAAGTGACTATTAAATAAGTTACAAATTTGTTCTCCGTCAGAATAGGATGTTCCCCTATAGTACATTGTTTGTGGTATTTTGTTTTTATTGAATACAGATTTCACGTAAGTCCAGAAAATTTTTGGATATTCTTTTATTCTTTGTTCTGTGTAAGATAAATAACTATTGTAACATTCCGTCTCCAATTTCTTAGCACGTTTACGTAAAATTTTAAAAGTCTGATAGTCCAATGGATTACCATATAACTTCCATAACTTATGATATTTGCGCTTTTCTCTTAATACCTTTATCAATGACTTACTATGCCAGACGGGTGCAGAGGACGACTGGCTTATGTTTCGATGAGGAACGTATTTCTGTATTAAATCATTTAATAAATTATAAAATTGAGAGGTTGAATCCTCCATATTTAATCCCTTAAAGAAACCATCCCAGTCTACCAATGACAGTTCATTATTAATTTTATTAAAATTGGCAGAGTGAAAATTGTAAGTGACCTGAGTAGCCGGTATGAGATGAGACACATAATAATTCAAATATAAATCAAGACATAGTGATTTATGATGAGTATCTTCTGGAGTGAGTGGAAAATCACAGGCAACGACGTTACACTCAAAATTACAGATTATCAAATCAAGAATACGATTATTAATATTAGTAATAGAATTATACTGATTTGATCCAGTATAAGATAAAAAATCCTGCATTAGACGCGTTCCGAAGCTGCCACTCGATATCAATTGCATTCCAGAAGAAGGGCACGGAAACCAGTTGGCTTCGGGTATATTAAAATCACCGGTAATTAAGAAATAATCGTTAGGTCTATCGATCATAATCTTGCCTGTTATATCTACGAAAGAAACCAGTGCGTCCCTATGTCCAGTACCGCCAGGAATGTAAACACAAGCAATATTTAGGAAGCGCTGACTCCCACCAGAAACGGGAAACGACGATGACAACTCCTGCTTATCAGAGCTCATAGGCAGCGAAACCCATACACAATCGCAAGATGTGCGCGGGGGGACCGGCCAATCCCGTTGTATCGGCCGGTACCCCGAGCGCACCGCGACCGCCACGCCTCCGCCTCGTGATGCCCCGCTCTCAGCGGCTGACCGATCGCATCTAAAAACTAAAAATCTACTGTCGAAGTATTCACGATCGTAAAAATCAGCCGATAACCATGTCTCTGTCAAACAAATAAAGTCGTAAAATGATTGAGAGACCTGGGATAAAAAATCGTGTGACTTTGTACGTAAGCCCCTCACATTTTGATAATATCCACTAAAAGTTTTAGGTACCATTAATAACACAATAAAAACATTTAATAACAAGTGGTCCCCATAGACGCGAGAAGTATTTATTTATAACACTTAAAATATTTTTTAAGAATGCTAAAAAGGTACTAGCCAAATATAATACATGCGAAAAAACACGGTCATTTTTAATAGGAGTATTACATGGAATGCACTGGCAGATGAAACAAAAGAGCAACAGAAATTCAAAGTACTTTGCGAATACAAAACAATGAGACCGATTTATATCCACCCACCAATAATCATACAGATATTTGCACACGATATGGCCATAAGATTCAAAGTTCACAGTGAGAGGAATAAGGCTGATTTTTAGATAAACCATTAAATTCGAAAACAAAATAAATTCAACCCCAATACTCGCACATAAGATCCAAACTCCATTAAACAAAACAAACAGACCGTATCGCGCACGAACACAAGTAGGTAAATTCACGGGTCTATTTTTAGCAAAGCATATACATAAACAAAGTAAAATAATTAGTCAAATAAGATTTTCTATGTCGGATTCGCTGGTAATATGCAATACCTTACTTTTATCAGTTTTACTAGACAAAGCTATAATTCGGACATTCTAAACCTTCTAATTATTTCAGATCTGCAATTCATATTACCACAACCAGTTACAACAAAGCCAGATGTGCGCGGGAGGCGAAATAGGAAAAGATACTTGTAAGGGCGACTCTGGGGGACCTCTAATGCGGGACACAGGGACCCGCTATGAAGTCCTCGGCGTAGTCAGTTACGGGAGTAACCCTTGTGGATATTACCAACCTGGCGTATACACTAATGTAATGGAGTATCTTGACTGGATTACAATCAGCCTGCATGAATAAACTGTTACCTATTTAACTGTTTCTAAGTCTAAGACGAACATGCGAGGTCGTTTGAAAGAATTTAGTTTCTAACTTTGTAAGCTATGGATATTTCTTAAATAAATATATTTTTACCCATAACTATTTTGATTCCATTTTCCACCTATACGCCCACAATTTTGCTAAATGTGACCTGTAGGTCTTGTTACCTTAGGCTCTGTCTACCCCGTAAGGGATACCACTAGGCATTTTTAATGCATACTTTTTTTTAATATCTAAGCTGGTAACAGCGTGAATGATTACATTAGGTTAATATTCTAACATTAACACTTTAAGATTAAGTTGTCACAGTGGTCCGCTCAACTGGTTCCCTTCGCTATGGCTGTGGAAGTTCCTGGCGCGCATCTCCTACAGGATCTTTCTTTTTTACATGACTATTCTTTCGGTTGCCATTGTTCTTGTTCCTATTCTTGTATTAAAGTCTTAACGAATAAATTAGTTTCTCTTTGATTAGGTCAAAGGGTTTGGGAAAGATCGCTCTGAAGCGATAAGGGCAATGGCTTACATTGTAAATGTTTTCAATGTTAATTTTTTGTGTGGTTTGCGATTATGATGACCAGCAAGGAATCACAATCATTGCATTGTACTTGTTAGGTAAATCCTACAAACAGGATAATCATTATTCGACATGTCACCTTTGAGCTGAATTCAAGGTAATGCATTAGAATATAAAGCTGAAATTTAATTAATTTTAATATTGCAGGTCTTCCGTGTTACTACACGGAAGACCTGCAATATTAAAATAGCACAGTACCTACATACACCCTACTGGGTGTATATAGGTACTGTGCTAAAAAAAGAATATTACAACTTACGAGTTTATTTTGAGTTTAGTTTATTATCTGGAACTCGGGAAGTTCAGACGCGTTTATTTATTGCCTACATAATTAAGTACTTTAATTTAAAATTAACAATGCGTTATTGTAACAAAGTGTTAAAATGTGCTTTTTTTATGGTTCTTTACATCAAATGTGTTTTCAGTGGTGAGCATGAGCACATTCATATAATTTTACGTATCATTCATATTTCACATAAAAGAAATTATATATTTCACTACTTATCTACTTTTATATCCGCCGTGACTATTACAAACATACTTAGGGACCATCCATAAAGTACGTCACACATTTAGGACAGGGGGCATTGTTTTATTCTTCATAGTAAATAGTGGGGGGAGGGGAGTCTGAAAACGATAAAATTGGTGTAACGTACTTTATGGACAGACCCTTATCGTTCTCATCTTAGTTGAGACCAGTGGTTCCTAACCTTTTCAGTTCTATTACCCTTATGTATGACCTAGCTGGGGTCATGGATTTTACCCCTCGCGGACGAGCTTATTCGTTAAGGCAAGGAAATCATCCAGCCAACCAGCTCTTGACCCGCGAAAAACCGATTTTACCCCCGAAGTGGAAATTACCCCCAGGTTAGAAACCTAGGGTTTAGAGGAATCGATAATGTTGATCATTTTTCAACAGGTAAATGAAAGAAATTATAATGTATGTCACGAAGCCCATCAAAAGCAATGAAAAGCGAATTATATTGGACCTCACGCGACACTAGCGCCTCTAGTGGCAAATTCACACGCGACAGCCCCCATTGGCATAAACTGTCTCACAACAACCATCTATCGCCAACGAGAATTTCATTATCTGTATCGGGGCGTAACTTGTCTTACATAATTATTTATGTTTTTTTTTACACAGATTGCATATCATTAGACAATCAAGTGGGTGAATGCAAGTTGTCAACGGAATGTGAAACTATACCTTTCCTAAGAGATGTTAACAGAACTACGCAACAGAGAGAAAAGCTAATAAAATTAGGCTGCGGTTTCAATGGAACAATTCAAAAAGTAAGAAAGAATTCTACTTCATAGCAAAATAGGAAACTTAGCCTAATCTAATGGTGTGCAGCGGTGGGTCGCCCGTTAGGTAGCGCGTACAAATTGTGTTTCGTCACCTTCCCACTGCCTACCGTCACATTAGCACTGCCTACCATAGAGACCCTCCATGCACGCCGCTGACGTAGCCGTAATAGCCCGCGGGTTCAAATGCCGTTCAGCACACCTCCGAAAACTTATTCGTTAAACAAAAACTTAACCATATAGCGTTGTGAAGTCTATCACTATCAGTAGAAAATAATAATTGATGATTCAGTTTGTTGGTGACATTTTTATAGTTATTTAATTGTATGCTTATGTTGCTTCTCTTCCCACGCACATGGTAAAAACCCATCGAGGGAACGGGCAAAAATCGTAGGAATCATGTTATAGGCGATGCGCGATTATAGGCGGCTACCAACCCATCACTATTTTGATTCCCCTTTCCAATATACGCCCACCCACAATCACGCTTTGCGTCATGCTAAACTTTGGGTCATGCTAAACGTGGCCTTTGGGTCTTGTTACCTTAGGCTTTGTCTACCGCGTAAGGGATATAGATGTAATTTTTGAGTGTTTTATTTTATTCCAGTTATGCTGCCCAATTCAGAAAAAGTTGAAGAAATGCGAAGCTGGCAATAGCATAGGCGAATGCAAAGATTTAAGAGACTGTAAGGCGCTTCATAATTCTCCGATGGTTTTCAGTTTTCGTACACCAAGGTATGTTTTTCAAACGTTTTCAGCTATAAAGGTTAGAAATAACTAACGTCACATGTAGGGTTACTAGGGTGCTGAGTAGTTTGTTGCCGTTTCGATCCGCAAGTGGCGTTGCCAATTTTTCCATAGTAATTGAGACGTTTACGTGAACGCGTTCGAGGCGTTTTCATATGCGAAAACTTACACTAGAGTCGCGCATAATGCTGAGCCAGCGACCGTTTCACTTTTGCGAAGACCACGCTGATGATCTATTTTTCATGTCTGTGTTTTTTTTTCTTCTTTTTTTTTATAAAATTGTGTATATTCTCTTATATTTGTGTGTCTTGCAAAAAGGAATAAATGTCTTCTTTCTTTCTTTCTCCGGCACCCGGTTTTTCTGCCCTATAATTTTATTTATTTACTTGCAAATGTGATGAAAAACATTGTATGTTTCACGGACGGTACGGGAATTACGAACTTCGACTCGGAAAGCCCTCAGTCTTCGACTTCGGGCTTCTACTAGAGCTTCGATCGTAATTCCTTACTTACCGCCCTTAATACACAATGTACTATTAACGCAAACGCGTTCGAGACGTATTTTGTTACCGCAAACCTACACTAAGCATACAGTACGGAGCACTGAGGCAGCGCCAGCGCTCTGCTCGCGCGGCTACTCGACGCAACCGACAGCGGCGCACAAGTACCCTCGTTTTCATCGACATTTTTATTAGTGTCAAAAGTAGAGCAGCACACAACACTGATCGCGTCACTTCGTCTACTAAACTATGTCGCATTTTTTTAAAATGCTGTTAAAATTCTTGTTTCAGTTGCAATGAAACTGTCGGTGCCAGTATAAACATCTGTTGTCCTACCTCAATACCCATTCAATCTAGTCCATCTACCCAACCGACAGTCCCAAACCCGCCAGCACACCCCCCCACTCCCACTCCCACTTCTACTACCACTACCACCACAGAGCTTACGAGAAGTGTGACATGTGAACTCACATCTCTACCTCAGGACCCCAGTAGCGGTTGTTGTGGCAAAGACAATTCGTTTTCTACATTCTTAGGTAAGACGTTTGATTATATAAAATTTAATTTCATACATACTTACATAAATGACGTCTTTTTAGGGTTCCGTACCTATAGAAACGTACGTAAAAACGGGTCCATATAACAAAGACAGGTGACGAATTTCTGTTCCCGCTATAACAACAAATACCTACTAAAAATTTAACTTTTTGAAGTAAAAACTTCTATAGCGGCGTTGAGCTCTTTTTGGCATGGGTAAAAAATGTTAAACTCGCGTCAGGTAAGACGGAGGGAGTAGTGTTGCAGAGTCGTAATAATACGTATGTTGATTTCGTCACACTCGTGAGCTACGTTTGGCCTAGTGGTATAAGATGTGGAATAACAGTGCGTTCGCTCCGGTGACCGCGGTTCAAATCTCGTGCAGAAAAAAAATATTTTTTTCCTTTTCTTTTTCAACTGCGTTGTGCACTTTTTTGTTTTTTTTTTTGCGTGAGTGTGCGTGTGAGTAGTTTTCAATTCTGCAGGCACTCCCGGGGAGCAACCCGTCTGTTTCTTTTATGTCTATCGATGTGAGCGACCAATATAGACTGACCTCACACTGCCTACATTTTGCTCAAGAATAGTCTGACTCGCACTTGGCCGGTTTTCTTTTATAAATAACCATACGGCTCTCCAGCATTAATAAGCACAACGAATTCGAACTTAAATAAAAAAGCAGCACATGCCAATATTTCTGAACTAACAGATTCCACTCTATTCACAGGTGGGCCTGAAACTGAAATCGACCAGTACCCGTGGCTTGCACTTCTAGAGTACCGGAACATCGACGGTTCTATAGAGACAAAATGCGGCGGCTCACTCATCAGTGGCAGATACGTTCTGACGGCGGCACATTGCGTGCATATCAGTAAAACAATACCACCGTAAGTTGAACTTTTCGTGTAGCATTTAACAATACAAATACATACGTCAAGGTCTCAACAAAACCAAACAATGAGCCTTTTGTACATTTTGACCCGAGAGTAATTTCTCCTGAAAATTTGCAGGCACAAGGACATCTAGACCTTGTGAAAGCTGCCTTGGAAACATTTTGACTAAAACTGCATGCTGACCATAGCATATTTTGCCCCTAAAATATTCAGACCGATTTATCTGGTGCTGGTGCAAAAACATTTTGTACTTTTTGACAATGTTACATCTCAAAATTCTATGCATTTTGGCATTTGTACCAAAATTACCTGTTACCCTGTCTATTGCGACAGGGTTCTAAGGTGGTACTCACTGTACCCCCCACCTATCAAGGAATTGGAAGAGGGTTTATTCCTACTGAGCTGGCAACGTCGCATTTTTTGTGTTATTTCACAGCAACTGAAAGTTTGAAATGTGCGTTTGTTTGTTGTGTACTTCGTTTTTAGTGTATCAATGTGTCCAATGCAATAATTAATCATGATGGACTTTTATTTTCTTATTAAACGCGATAAGTATATTATTTTATCCCTTTATATACGAAAACAAAAGTCCATCACGATTAATAATTGCATTGGATACATTCATACACTAAATACGAAGAACTTGAATAGACCACCACATTTTAAAATTTTATTCAATTTCTGTGAAATAACCGTAAAAAACACCAAAAATGCGACGTCGCCAGCTCAGTAGGGAAAAACGCTCTTAATTTCTTACCTACCATGGAACATCCTCATAGTAACCGTGCTAACGCTTTTCCTTGTTAAGTAACGCGAAATCCTCAATGAGTCAGGAATTAAATTCCTTGACTGCACATCAACATTTTTTCACAAGCCCAGACTTGCAAGAAAAATCCTGCAAATCACAATACTCGCGGCACCGAGTGAGACTACTACCTAACCCGTTAGCATCACGGCCTGGCCCCAATTTCACCAATACGACAATTGTCGTGTCCCTGACAAGTGACAATTCTCTTCAAATAACAAGTGACTAACTCTAAGCGAATATACGCCGGTTGGCGTCATATTGAATACGCATTGCATTTCAAATTGTCAACGGTCACCGACAACTGTCGAGATGGTGAAATGGGACAGTAAACTAGTGCTTACAGTAGCCGGCCAGAAAGATAACGTAGGTCTACTCAGCTAATTTCGACTTCGCAGAGCGTTGTCTCGCTCCAACTTACGTGACTCCGATTGTCTCTTTCCAAACCGAAGTGCAATCTTTATACTGTAGTTAATTGATTCAAACAAATTTCACAGAGAGAGCGTCCGTCTTGGCGAACACGATACAAGAAGCGATATTGACTGCTATACTTGGAATGATGACGAGGAGACGTGTAACGAGGCTTCTGAGAGCATACCCATACAGAGGATCACGAAGAATGCCCTATATCACCCTATGATGCCTTTCATGAACGATATAGCGCTGGTGCGTCTCAACAGGACGGTCAAATTTAGTGGTAAGAGCACCTAAACCTTACTAGAAAGGGATCCTTTTACTTAACTTGCAATGTATGTGCATTTCTGTCCGGGTGGAATCCTGCGACTCAATTTTGAAGCATATATATTCAACCGATTGAGCTGAGATTTTGCATACTTGATTAAATCGGATGACAATACAATAATCTGGTAGAGAAGTTCTGGTGATCCAGTCAGGATCGTCTCAACAGGAGGGAACTTTTCAACGGTTGGTCCGATTGACTTGAAATTTGGTACATAATAATGTAGGACGGATGACAATGCAAGTACATATTTTATTGAATCAGGCGTTACTTTGCGGAGGTCCATTTCAATGAACAAAAAATTTACCTTGCTACTCCGCTACTCACGTGCAAGATAACAAAGCCTGTGTGAAATATATATGTTTTTCGTGCAAACCCTCCTAATACATACTTCACTAAACTTGACTACGGCTGCTATCTTAATAAGTATCAGTGATACTTCTGTTCTTAGACTTCATCAGACCAATCTGCCTACCGTCATCTGGCGCGCCTGTTCCAAGCAACCTGTCCGTAGCAGGATGGAGCAGCATTGATAGCGACCACGCAAGCCCTGTCAAAATGCACGCGAATGTTTCCCACGTGGATCAGATGGTAAGAATTTTCAGTTCAGAAGCGTAAGATATCACACGGATAAAGTATATAAACTGGTGATATTTCGCTACGATCATGTCCAATTCGTTTTTCTTTATGGAGTCCCGATATATGCGGCTTTCTAAACGCCAGCTTTAATCAAAAGATTCCAATCCCCATTCGCATTCGCATCAATAAAAAAAACCGCATCAAAATCTTTGCTTAGTTTTAAAGATATACATACAAAGGGGCAGACAGACAGCGGAAAGCGACTTTGTTTTTCTTCTTCTTCTTCTTCTTTTATTTGTGGCGTATCAAGTCGTTATAGTGACGACAACTTCGCCAATGTCAATGTAAAAATTTTTATTAAAAAATCTTGTGACAAAATGTCGGCAACGTTGTACGGTAATGGTCAAAGACCCCCCTCCCCCCCTGTCGGGCTCTTAGCCAACGGTCAATGATATCCCTCAGAAACTGCCAGGAAATCATTAGCCGTTGCCCAGGGCGCACCGGACCAAGCACTGCTCTTCCCCTTCCTTTGTTTTATACTAGTGATAATCTTCGATGTAGCCGAGTAAAAGAATGGAACGCAAACGCAGATTCATGAAACCTGACAATTTTATTCCAGACTTGCCATTTCAAATACCCACGACTGCAGCTGTCTTACGGCCAGACCTGCGCGGGAGGCGACAAAGGAAACATATGCAGGGGCGACTCCGGGGGACCTCTTATGCACTTCACAGGGACCCATTACGAGGCTCTCGGAATAATAACTTACGGCAAAAGAATTTGTAAACTTGAATACCCCGGTATATACACTAATGTGACACATCATCTTGAATGGATAAGGATGAACATGGTTGAATAAATACTGTATTATCCGTTTTTAGTTTCAATGAAAGAAAAGTGTTTGTTTTTATCATCATCTCCAGCCATTTAAACAGACGTCCTCTCAGCATGAGGGGGCTTGAGCTGTACTTCCCACGCGAGCCCAGTGCGGATCACAAACTTCACGCACCTTCGCTTTGTCTGCTCTTGTTTCTGATGTCCTATTCAATAGTTCAAAGGTTATAACTTGGCTCAAATACTTTTCTTTTTCTCCTGTGACCTTACTATGTTTAATACTTACACAATAAACATGTTTTATAAGTACATACACTAGCTACTGTCCGCGACTTAGTCCACGTAGAATTAAGAGTTAAGTATGTTTTATAGATTAAACCTTCCTCTTGATTAACTCAATCTTTTAAAATAAACTGTATCAAAATCCGTTGCGTGGTTTTAAAGATCTAAGCATATATAGCGGCAGACAGCGTCGAATTTGCTTTATACTACGTAGAGGTAATTTTTTTTTTTTTTTTTTTTTTACATGAATAGGAAGGCAAACGAGCAAGTGGGTCACCTGATGGTAAGTGATCACCACTGCCCATAGACACCCGCAACCCCGGAGGGATTGCAGATGCGTTGCCAACCTAGAGGACTAAGATGAAATGCCTCTTGTGCCCGTTATTTCCCCGGCTGTCTTAATCTCCACACCGGAACACAGCAGTGCAAGCACTGCTACTTAGCGGCAGGATTAGCGAGTAAGATGGTGGTAGCAATCCGGACGGACCTTGCACAAGGCCCTACCACCCGCAAAATTATATGCATAATTAGCACGCATCGGGTACCCAGTTGATAAATAAGTAATGAATAACCTACAATAAAGCACCGCCTACGGCAGCCTCTAATCAGTTAGATAGTTGAACAATCTTCAAAACAATCGCAAAAAAAACATTTTTTAACGAAGTGGACGGCACATTTTAATGGCTGACTTTAAATAACAAAACGAAAATGACTTTGCGGGCTACAGTGACCAGTTACAGATATTTAATTCGAGACCAAATTAAAAAAAAAAGCTTTGCAAAACCCGTAACGTCACGTAATCTATATATATAAAACTCAAAGGTGACTGACTGACTGACTGACTGACATAGTGATCTATCAACGCACAGCCCAAACCACTGGACGGATCGGGCTGAAATTTGGCATGCAGGTAGATGTTATGACGTAGGCATCCGCTAAGAAAGGATTTTTGGAAATTCCCACGGGATAAGGAGAAAACGGGAATTATATATGCACAGCCCAAACCACTGGACGGATCGGGCTGAAATTTGGCATGCAGGTAGATGTTATGACGTAGGCATCCGCTAAGAAAGTATTTTTGGAAATTCCCACGGGATAAGGAGAAAACGGGATTTATATATGCACAGCCTAAACCACTGGACGGATCGGGCTGAAATTTGGCATGCAGGTAGATGTTATGACGTAGGCTTCCGCTAAGAAAGGATTTTTGGAAATTCCCACGGGATAAGGAGAAAACGGGAATTATATATTCGATTCCGAGTGACGCTATCACAGTAACTATAATAAGTAGACTCTTCAAATTTGATACAAAAGTAGGTGATTACAAAACTAAGAAACTAATTTCAGGATTTTTGGAAATTCCCACGGGATAAGGAAAAAAACAGGATTTATATATTCAGTTTAACGAAATCCTATGAACTATAATTACTAGACTCTTCAAATTTGACATAGAAGTAGGTGATTATAATAGTAAAATAAAGTTCTAATGCTTTTTGGAAATTCCCACGGGATAAAAACGGGATTTATGTATTCAGTTCTACGGGATCGATTTTTCGTTTTACTGGTCGTATAAAATTGAAATTTGGCCTTCAGTTTCCCTTGGGGAGTGTAGGGGAGCGCTACAAAAGGATTTCCCGAAATTCCCACGGGAACGGGAAAAACGGGACTTTTCGTTTTCTGGTTGCAGAAAGCTGAAATTCGGCATGTAGGTTGCTTTGGGAGTGTAGGGAAGCATTATGAGATAATTTGCCAAAATTCTTCTTCTTCGTTCCCGTAAAATATTCGGGAAATGCTTTATTTGGCGAAATTCTTACGGAAACGGGAAAAACGAAAAGCGGGGGAAAGTTGAAATTTGTCACGTAGGTTTATTCGGGAGTGTAGGGGAACACTAAGAAACGATTTTCCGAAACGCCCACAGGGACGGGAAAAAACCGGATTTTACGTTTCCAGACGAAACAGCGGAAGAAAGAGACTTAACATTTATAACGTGTGTTTCTTTAAAGGCTTTAAGTGTACTCCGAAAGCACTCCCCAAAATTTCCACGGGAACGGGAAAAAACTTATTTTTTCATTTTACATCTTAGCGCGTACGATGTCGCGGGCAAAAGCTATTTAGGATGTATTTTAGGACAGCCCTATAGGTTAGGTTAGGTTTGTTTTATAAAAATCCTGCAATATTTACAGTTTCAGAAAAATTAAGGCAGCGGGGCTATGCGGGGGGACTTGCTTGCATGCTTGCTTGAGTCCTTGCTTTGCATGCTTGATTGCATACTTGCTTTCATGCATGCTTGCATGCTTGCTTGCATGGATGCTTACTTGCATGCATGCTTGCTTGCACGCTTGCTTGCATGCATGCTTGCATGCTTGCTTGCACACTTGCTTGCATGCTTGCTTGCCTGCTTGCATGCCTGCTTGCATGCATGCTTGCATGCTTGCTTGCATGGGTGCTTACTTGCATGCATGCTTGCTTGCACGCTTGCTTGCATGCTTGCTTGCCTGCTTGCATGCCTGCTTGCATGCCTGCTAGCATGCCTGCTTGCATGCCTGCTTGCATGCCTGCTTGCATACTTACATGCTTGAAGGCTTGCATGCCTGCTTGCATACTTGCATGTATGCTTGAAAGCTTGCAGGTTTGGTTGCTCGCTTGCTTAATTGCTAGGTTCTTTGAAATGCTCATGGTTCACGCGTGCGAAGCCGCGGGCAAAAGCTAGTAATAGCTATAGTTTAAAAACAAGCACCAAGATGACATTTTGCAATAAATACATTTGTAAAACAAGGATGGCGCTATGCGGTTCGTATAGCGGTGTCCAGTTCACTCGTTCATCTTAATGTGATGGCCAGTTGGCAGGGATGCGTCACTGGTTTGACCGGTTACGTCTACAGGGGCGTGTAGTTGATAAAGCAACAGTAGACTAGATAAAGAAAATGACCAGCTATGAGAAAAGGCCTTTCCGTCTAACGGACACGCAATGTCAATGGCATTCACCCCTTTTTGTCAAACGATGAAGAATGAGGTTAGAAAGGGATGGTGAAAGCGTTCGCTTTGGATTATAAGGTCTCTGACTGGCACACGGAGGGTTTCGTCCGTGCCACCGTGCTATTATAGCACTGTAATACCTTCATAAACAATTACATACCTATATCATATTTAATTACAATAAATCAAAACAAGGAAAAAAACAAAAGAACTTCACTTTTCACCGAGACACGCCATTAATTAGTTCTAATTAATTAAAACTGCAACCATTACCAATCCAGCCATAACCAAACATGATTGCCTTCCCAACCTACTGTATCCTCAACCACTGAACTACCATGCGCTCAGTAAGCAACCTTGACGTTTACATTTAAAGTAGCAAACAGTATGCGCACAGGTGCCACTAAAAACTTTGTTGAAACCGATCTATCAATTGTATAAAACGTATGCGAGCGGACTCGATTCTTAGGTTAGACATCTTACGGGTATCGCTCGGAACGCACGCGGCGGGTGTGGAAACAACATATATATATTTATTTATATGAGCTATGTGAATAGTGACTCAGTGAACATGGCAGCAAAGTGGTTGATCCCCGCTCTGACTTACCTATGTTTCGTACGAGGCCGTAAGTTGATATAAGAATTGACCAAATGCTATGTTCTTTACGATCAAAGCAATAACAGACAATACATATCTTCATTTGTTTAAGTTGTAAATTTTTTTCTAATTTTGTTTTGTGTCGAATTTTGACAATAAATGTATAATTCTTCTTCTTCTTTTTTGGGTAATTGTAGTGCATGTTGCCTACGTTGTCCTTGTGTAGGTATTTGTGATTTTACACAATGTTAGGATAGGTAGGTATAATTACATTTAAACCAAACAAATTGTGATATTGCATTTACTACAGAAGCTAACATAAACACATACACAACGCAGATGATAAAAAGGCCCTTTTATTAATCTAGCTAGAAATAAACATCCGCGTACAGACTTTTTTGCAAATCAGCCTAGCCGGTTATACGACATTGTAGAATATTAGTCGTTGAGATTATGTTGTAATGTATTATTTTATTAGTTTTTAAGTTACAATGATCTGACCAGCAAAACTAGTGTGTGATATGCGTGATAATACAACACAATGCAAATATTAATTATGGAACGCCAATGTACGTTCCATAATTCGTGTCCATCATTTAACTTGTACATAATACACGAATTATCAGGACGTGCATTGCTGGGTTGCGCATTCCAAGATCTACATTCTTCCGTTTTCTTTATGGCAGGAATACTCGGAATTAAACCAGATCGAAACCATACCACCTGCATACTAAAATTCATGAAAATAGTGGCCGTTTCCAAGTCAGATTATTATAATATACATATATGCAAGAATTGCTCGTTTAAAGGTATAACATAGATTGAACCATCACAAATCAGTATAGTGTGATTACAAAAATAATGGTCAGATAAATAGAGGGTATCTAAAATTCAAGTGTCAACAGTTCAGGGGTCACCGCGGCGAACCGCCCGCCTGTTTTTGTCCTCTCATTGTTAGTTAGCGGACCGCAACAGACTTTTGAATTTTTTAAACGGAATGGTTGGTGATCCCTGCACGGCTATAGACTGACCGCTTAAATGAGTCCTCGCCCGCGAGGGTACAGGGGCGCAGGGTAGGACGACAAAGGGGACCGAGAGCAGCGCGGGCGGGTAATGCACCTGCCGCCCGCACCTCCGCCGAGACTATGTAGTGCGCGAAATAAACTGCCTGTTTTTTTCTTACTGTTCGCTAAAGAAAGAAACGGGTAGTCTTGTCGACTTTGTGTTGTAAACAGAATTGTCACTTGTCACAGACTATTGTCGAGATGGTAAAATAAAGGATAATACTTTCTGGAACTGTTATCAACTGGGTAACTATCAGTAGGAAGAGCATCTTGGTGCAGGTTGTAAGGTGGAAATATCAACCGCCATACTACCAACATACTCATATTAACTTGAGAGGTGATTTTCTTTTTATTTTGATACTTATTATACTCGGCGCTTTGGTGAAACGTTATGCTGAGTAAGTGTTTACGAATAAAAATGAATAAAATAAATAAAAACGCATTGGCCTCGGACTGTCAGTGCGTTCAATTAAACAATATTATGACAGCGGCTCTGGGTTAAAGTCATTAAAACGCATATATGAGTTCCCGGCAGTGAGTGCGTTAAAAAGGCCTTTAAAGGGGAATAGGCCAAGAGATAGCCGAACGAAGGAACAGATGGCATGGGTTTTTATATCTTTTATTGTATCGCGTTGACATTTCCTCATAAGGATAGTAAAATCCTAGGTTCGAAACAAAGTAATATAAGTCAGTAACTAATGATTCATCTATTCAGCCCATTTAAATGTTGAAAATAAATGGTTACTTCTAAATATGCCCATTTGAAATGTGTCATGCTGTATGACTTAGTAGTGCTTTGATTGTTTTTGGGTTATTCTATTTTACATAAGAAAAAACTTGCAAAACACTAAAAATAATTTTTATATAGTACATATAATCCGGCAGATTTTCCGGTCTGGAAAAAATGGTCACGTTAGTCATACGTACATACTGATCCCGTAGAGGGATCGAAACGCGTCAGTCTTTGTGTGGTGTAAGGGATAATTAAGTTTGTGGGATTTATTATGTGTTTTATGTGGTTGTAGTGGAGGGAGGATTGCATATTTTTCCTTCATATTTTTATATCTTGCGATACCCAATGCAATAGTTCGCTGACCCGAAAAAAAAGCCAACTATAATACTTAATGGAACAAGCGATTATTAGGTCTGTATCCAGTATCTGTATTGCAATTCCGATTTAATTACGTTGTTTGTTGTCTTTTAAATAAGAATTGCAATAATTGTGATGTTACAGTGTGAAGTCATGCATGTATATTTTATATTACTAGCTGTTGCGCGTAATTCGTTTATCGTTTTCGAGTTTTAAATAAATTTCAAATACATATTTATGTATAATGTAGACACCCCTAATTTTATAGTAAATACGAGCACAAACATAAACATATAGATACTACCATAATTAAGTATAATTAATTATTAAATATCCAGTAGCTACTATACTATTAATTATTGCGCGAGAAGTTATCATAAATTTAATCCAAAGTCAGTCGTTGGCTATCATTCATACGATAGGTACCACCACCAGCATAACATTACCTACATTATCAATTTGACATATTACGTTATATTTATATTACTATACGGAAAACCCGTACACAATTTATCTTATCGTCAATGACCGAAAACCAAGCAACTGGCGCTAGGGATGTCAACATGTCGAATCGTGTTTAAAAAAAATGATGTTGTAATTCCTTTATATTATTGAAATACTTATCAAAAATTCAACAAATTCAAAAACTTTATTTTGCAAATAGGCCTTCACTTGGGCTTCACGCTGCCGCGTAACTAATCAATTAATATTTTAGAATAAGGCAGTAACATAGCTCTTCAGATAAAATTACACAATATCCCGCGCACATAAAAAAAGGGGAAGGCAGAAACTACTTAGTTTCATTTGCTACGATCCTGAGATACCTTTTTCTTCATCCACATTCATCAATCTCTTCATACATGCTCGTCGGTTTAGCGTACTCTTGACCTTCCAATTTATCACAACGTCCCCAATTTCCCCCGCTAAGTTTCCTGCACCATGGACAATTATTTTGTAACAAAATTGAATCCACCAAAAAACATAAAGCAGACCAAAACGAAATACCTAAAAAGTGCCGGCGAATATATCGCCACCTAACTGTGAAGTTACACTTGACTGTATAAAAAGACAGGTGTGTTATCGCGGCGTTAACATTCGTAGTCGACAACCCTGCATAAATTGCGGCCATATTTTCGCGCTGACCCATCATCGCTGCGTTTGGTTTTCCCTAAAGTATAAATACTAAATTAAAGCTGATTACTAATTTGCAAAGCAATAATTTCCAGTTTAATATTTGGTGCGAATTCAGTCTCTGATGTTTGCATATTTCTGATACCTACCTAGTATAGGTACTTCATTATTATAAGTGATGAAACGGACTATTATAAGACCAACTAACTTTGAATTATCCATACATAATATTATGAATGGGAAAGTGTGTCCGTTTGCCACATCTTCACGCTTAAACCGCTGAACAGATTTAATTGGAACTGAAATGATATAGTTTTTATCCCTAAAAATCGCATAGTTCCCGCGGGATAGCGATAAGCCTTAGTTTACAATGTATCTCTCTATATTTAACCATTGTATGAGACGTACTTAGTTGACAAGCTAATTAGATTTATCATTAATTAATGCTGTTCATTGCTAACAATTAGTAGGTATCCAGTGACACGTCATATAAAGTTAATTACTATTTATGCAAATACAGAATTGTCTAACAATCCTAAAACAACCGCGAAATAAAAACAAATACAATGAACACGCGTAATTATACCCACGGATCTTACCTATTAGTGTTCTGGAAAATGAAGTCGTTGACCACAACACTTATTAAGTATTTAAATAACAGTTAGGTAAGTTATGTCTCTTGACCGCAAACAAGAACTAATTAAGACCATGTTATCACAATCAAAATAACCACCTCTTGTTCAAAAACAATCTGACTTAAATATTATTTACGAATATGCCACGCCAAGCATCAGTCAAGTCTGTGTCATAGTACTCCGACGTTGAGTGTGAAAAGGTTCTACAGTGGCCTAGGCTTTCAATTGGATGACTGGCCCAGGGTGACCGGTACGCTGACAAACTTCTGAGCAAGTACTTTCAACTTTCGGTCGATAGACGTGGTACAACAACAACCCATATGTTTATGTTTATGTTTATTTAATCATCTATACTAATATTATAAAGAGGAAAAATTTGATTGTTTGTTTGTTTGTTAGTTTGCATTGAATAGGCACCGAAACTACTGGACCGATTTTAAAAATTCTTTTGCCGTTGAAAAACTACATTATCACTGAGTGACATAGGCTACTTTTTACCGCGGGAAAATACCTATTCCTACGGGAAAAATAATTTATCGCGGGCGAGGCTGCGGACGAAAGGCTAGTTCAATATAAAATTACATCACTTATATAAAATTAATAACTAAAACTAATTCAGAAACACGCAGTTTTTCAATTTTTACAATACCCAGTCCAAAACTGAAGTGTATGTATGTAGACGATCTGATTGCTTGGTTCAACAATCGAAACTATTTAAAATTAATAACGAAAACGTTTATCTTCGTCGCATGATGACCTTTACTAAACGGACAGGTTGGGTAACGTTTTTAAGATGCATTTTTAATCCTTGAATCCAATTGAGGAAATACCACGTATCCAACTATTAATGAAACTGCTGACTTGTATACGCTACTGTATTATGTTCCATGGTGGTCTGGGGGCAAAGAAAAAAGCCCTACAAGGGGTTCGACAAAAATGTTAAGAACCATGTTAAAGGCGATGCGGCTAGCACCTATGCGCACTGCGCATAAATTCACGAAACACGTGTCTTTTAGCTCTTGTTACCCTAAGCACTCTCTACCCCGTAAGGGATAAGGACGTGATTTTGTAAATTCCAAAATTCGTTCAGCTTGCAGAGTCCAACATATGGTGCAAAGACCAACCATCATAGACCGAATACGGCATAAAATGATGAATTTCATTGAAGGTACCATAGAATTTATACTCTTTATTGCATCCCAATAAAAAGCACCCTCATGTTCAATACAATCGGAATGGCGTGCGGCAGCAAAACAACTTGCACTAGAGCTTAGCTTAAGCACAAGCGAGATAGAGAATTGAAGTTAAGATTGAAGGTTAATTAGGTATGGAATCTGCACAAGGCACCGCATACTCACCTGGTTCAACCGGTGGAACGGTAGCACATATATAATGGGACCATATGCAGAATGACCACTTTCCGTCCCCCACCGGTACCGGCCTACGTTGACTATCGTATTCTGAGGGAGCCTACTTTAGCACAGACCTCTCATTTGTCAATTCTGATGACAATATAGTAGTTAAAGCGTAATAAGCGAATCATCGTAAATAGAAACCCTTCTCTTTTCGGTATTATAATTATGTATTTAAGACCTATCTTTGAAACTAAAATGCAATCACCAAAGTTTTGTATCTGCATGCGGTAAGGGGTAACGGTCAATCTCTTCAGTAACAGTATTGTTAGCATCACACCAACTGTTACAGAGTCTCCGTGCACCACTCCCGATGGCAAGAGTGGTGACTGCAAGAGCATTCTCTTATGTGATCCTCTGCGGAGTTTGGCCAACAAGCCAGGTGTCACCAGGGAGCAGACAGATTTCCTCAAAAGATCAGCGTGTGGATTCGAAGGTACAATACCAAAGGTACGTCTTTTAATACCAACATTGGTAAAACACACATTCAAGAAACACCAGCGCGCATATGATTGAGATGATTATATGTATTCTACCGATTGTATAATTTAGACTTATTTTTAAACAATAGGATATAGACATTTCGTGAGCTCCCACGCATTATGATCTCGAGTAGACTCATTCTATTAAACATCATCATTCATTCATTCATTCATTCATTCATCCAATGGTTCATTTTAAATTGTAATATTTTTTTTAATTTCATGAGTTGTTCTTGACATGAAATGACATAAAATAATGATAAAAATGACATGTAATAACTTACTTATATTACGAATAAATGAGTATGAGTATTATCTGACTCATCAGATTACCCTTGCCCATGTATGATGCATGCGACTGAGAAAAAATCGGATCTAAGGTCTCATAAAATATGCCACTCGTAAACCATTATCGAATGTGTAAATAATTTTATTTTCATCAAACTTTAAATGCATCTTCCAGGTGTGTTGTCCGAATGTGCAGAATTGTCTCACTCCAGAAAACAACGCAGGACAGTGCGTGGACATATTTACGTGTGAACACGTCAAAAACAGACTGAGTTCGCCCACGGTCACGCAACAGGACAAAATTTACGTGAACAGCTTGAGGTATGATTTTAGAAACAGTTGTAATCAATTAATCAATCAAGTTCATAAACTGGCCAAGTTTTAAAAAATGGGTCCGTTCTCAGATGTCAGGGTCCTGCGGCGTTTAGTGTGTGCTGCGGGCCACCACCGGTGCCCACTGGGACCACTTCCACACCTGCGCCTGCGCCTGTAAACGAGGGTGACTGTGTGCTGACTGCTGCCCCGCCAGACCCTGCAAGCGAATGCTGTGGCCTAGACGGATCCAGTAACAGGATTACAGGTAATTGTGAACTCGGAAACGAGTTCATTGCTCTTCTAACTCCATAAATTCCACAATTTTAATTTGAGAAGTATTCTTAAGTTACTCTAGTAGTAATCTAATTATAGCCAAAGGAATTCCAAGACCACAACACAACAATGTGTCAACTGTCAATATACTTGTATATTCTTTTTGAAGTCCAGTTCTTGAAAAAAGATCCACCTATCACGTGCAAGTTACATATCATATCAAGTCATGCATGATTCCAGGGGGCAATGCAACATCCATCGACCAATATCCATGGCTGGCGCTGATAGAATACAAGAAAGAGAACAAGATAAAGCTGCTGTGCGGAGGCGTGCTGATAAGTGGCCGCTACGTGCTGACTGCTGGACATTGCGTTGCGGGCTCAGTACTTAATTCAGGAGAACCGTAAGAGAACATATATTTTTAATCTCTTTTCCACGAAATGATTTCACTGAAAATAGTTTTTACACCACGAAAAACATGCCCCGTATCCCAAATTTAAAGATTTGATGTAAATATCAATACATTTTAAAGGAGTCTATTTCATAATTACTTTTTTCTAGTACAAACGTCCGCTTAGGGGAATACGACACTGCAAATCCAGGCAAGGACTGCGTGGAAGTCGAAGGTGGTGAACCTGGGACATTGGACTGCACAATCGACCCAGTTGTCATTCCAATTGAGACGATCATCCCGCATCCAGATTACAATCCACGGAACAATCTCAAAAGGAACGATATCGCGTTACTGAGATTGAAATCAATTGCCCCTTATACCGGTGAGTACTCATCGTCTTACATGCTTTGTGACCGGTCATGTCGGTCTGGCAATGGTTTCCATAAGCTGCAGTGGCAATGTTTAACTCATCTGTATTGACTATTCATATTGGTGGTAATACTACGTCATCTACGTAAATTACTAGATGCAAAGCTACGCATAATATCAAAATAGTAAATTAGCAGCAAAGGACCTATTAGGATGAAAAAATAAAATATACAACAAATCCGGATAACCTAGTAATGTGTGGTTAGGGAATCTAATTACAGATCACAAAAGTAGAGCTATCGGTTTCGATTCCGTCCAATTGATGTCAATTGCGTCATGATCATGATATTTATTTATTTACTACTAAAGCATTACCTTCTTTCCAGACTTCGTCCGACCCATCTGCCTACCCGCCGAAGACGTCACAACAAATTTTCCCGCAAACGGGAAACTGTTCGCTGCAGGATGGGGCGCCGTCAACGAGAAAATCTCCAGCAGTAACCTCAAACTACACGTAGACTTGCCTTATAACACCTTGGAGGTAAATTGGAATATCTTAATCAGCGAGAAGTACAAGGCAAAGATTTTTGAAACCACATCACACAAAGGCGCCATTCTAAAGTGGAAAATGTATAGTTGTAGCTGCCTTCTAAGCTAAACTTGTATTTCAAATTCAACACAATTTTTTGCCACTTTCGAGTGGGATTTTCGCAATTGTGCTTTCAAAACTCGGATCCCAGATCGCACTACTTTGATAGGATGACGTTTCATTTCATATCCAAGAACAATACATATACATAGTACACTACTCAATTTAACGCGATTTCACCTGCATACTCATTTACGAAGGTTATGTGCATTCCTCGCGTCACGCACCAAAACAACGTTATAGTAGTTTAAGCTTGATCAAGGTTATTAAGCTCTCGTGACACATGATATAGTGCACTATACATAATCATTATATACCTACCAGTGGCGTTCCGTGAAAATGTTCGTACCGTAGGATCAAGAGAGGAAGCTGCCAAAGGAATTCGCTGGGAATCTAGTTATTAGGGCGACACGTCACTGATAGTACAGACACCTATAATTCAGGTCGTATATTAATTTATCAACCAAAACTTTTAAGATAATTCACGATCTGTGCTACACCTAAGAGTAAGACGGTGTGGTGCGGCGCGATGTATGCAGAATTTCCGTTCAAACACACAGTGTATTAAAATTGTTCTGGAATATTTCATCAAGTCTGACAGGATTAGTTCAAACTGACTGGTCACGTTAGCTATGCTCCTACATTATGAACATTGACCGATGTGTGAAAACACATCTCAATCCTAAAATTTTCTTTCTTTCGACAGGTATGCCAAAAAGCTTACAGTATTCCCAATCGTCGCATCAAGCTATGGGATCGCCAGGTATGCGCTGGCGGCGTGCTCGGCAAGGACTCTTGCAAAGGCGACTCTGGAGGACCACTGATGTATAGCGATGGAAACCACTTTGATGTCGTAGGCATCGTCAGTTTTGGACCAGTTCCCTGCGGCCTAGAGAACGTTCCCGGCGTATACACCAAAGTGTTCGAATATATGACATGGATCCGCAGCAACATAAAACCTTGAGCTACTTAGAATTAGAAGTTCCAAAAGTACTTTTTAGTTTCGTTCTTGAAACATAGATTTTATTTTACAAAAGTATAGATGACCCAACAAAATATTGAGCTTATTTAGTACACTGTCATTTCAAATAAAAAAAAACGCATTAGATTTTCATAACTTATTACACTTATTACAGCATTTGAGCTCTTAGAATACCATTCGGGTTTGTCTTGCTGTCTCCCTCACTCGGCCGATTCAAGTATGAAACCCATAAGAGTGAGTGAGACAGCAAGGCAAACCCGAATGGCATTCTAAGGCCTAACGGGCTGTACTTATTTGACACACTATGAGTATTATGACATGGTACTAAAGTGCTCAACATTTACGTAAGGCGACTGTACACACAAAAAATAGCGTGTAAAATCATTACGTTAAATAATATTTTGTACTACGTCCGTCATTTTACTATCGTTACTAACGAACCAATCTTAGACGATATTGTTGAAATATTAGTTGTTCCCAAGTCCCGTACTTTTGATATGGAGTTCGAATAGTTTCTCCGTGGTATTGACTGATAGTAACTTGCTCAGTGTGTAAATGTGAATGTAAGATCTCAGTAGAAAGAAACTCTGTCATAGGTTAAACTCTATAAAACTGTTGACATTATAATTATGTAATTGATGACAACTCAAAAATGTCTTTTATTATTCAAACCTTCATTATAGTCTAATTCCTTATTTATTTATATATTTATATTTATATAGCCTTTTTATTCCGGATTCGCTACAATTTCATTTTTGTTGTTGTTGTTTCTTTTTATTATTAAATTGTCGCGTAATTCGGCGTGCCTCATGGCATGGCCTCCTCCGTGTATTGGAGGGTTTGGGCTATAGTTCCTTACCTCTGGGGAATTTCGCAAAATTTATTTTTATTGCACCCCTAACACTCAAAAAGATAATTAAAAATTCTCAAACTTCTGTGGCTTTTCTTGTGTATTATTTCAATATTTACCTTATTTTGCAACTGTCCATATTATTGCATGTTATTTCCTTACTGTGAGAGAGGTTATAGAGAGCAAAATATATGCCTACCCACACATATGTTTTATATAACAATAAAGTAATAATTATAAGTGCCTACTCTTTATCGTTTAACGGTTCACAATTCCTTATTTTAAATAATAAATTTACTGGCTCTTGCTCACGATTGCGTCCGAGCAGCATTCGCTTATCGCGCTATCCCACAAATTAAACAATTTTTCGGGATAAAAACAATCCTATGTACTTCTCCGGGACTGAAACTATCTCTATACCTAATTCCAACTAAATCAGTTCAGAGGGGTCAGTGTGAAGATGTAATAGACAGACAGTCACACTATCGTATTCATAATTATTAGGATAGAAATACCTATAGATTATTACTCTATTTTTTGGAAGCAAAGAAAAACATAGAATGTACCAGTTGCTACTCTTCCCTCGCAGATCGTAAAAGGCCATCGAGGGAATGAGAGAAAATATTAGGTATAGGCGATGCGGCTACCAACCCATCACTATTTTGATTCCCCTTTCCACTTATACGCCCACAATCATGCTAAGCGCGGCCTTTGGGTCTTGTAACCCTAAGCGGTCTACACCGAAAAGAATAAAGACAATACAATACAAATACTCTTTATTGAACACCACAAATCAGTACAAAACAATACAGAAACAAAGAACAAAGTAGACAATAGGCGGTCTTATCGCTTAATAGCGATCTCTTCCAGACAACCAATAAAAGAAACAAGTTGGAGACATTTTAAGTAGGTGGCGGAAACAAATAGACAGGATAAACGCAGAGATAATAAAAAAGACGTAATTTGTTTATACATACATATGTATTTTATTAGCTACATTTTTCTCATATCGTTTTCAATTAAGTTGAAGTTTAAAGAGTATGGACGTATTACATTTACTATCATTTTTCCTCATAATCGCAAAGGTGAACAATCGTATATTTGAAGATGTGCGAGGTGCTCACATTTTTTAAACAAGCGCTCCTGTTCTGAACACACTTGTTTAATAAAAAATGACCACAAAACCTGTATCAGGCGAGTCGAGACTGCTTCTTGTCAATTAAAATACACACCACAACGAGTCCGACTTGTAGCGAGACGTAGACGTGTTTTGTTTTCCTTATGCGCGGGATTTACCAAAGACGATGTGTCAGTGTTTGATTTTTTTCGCCGTTCTGTACATCGGAATTGTAAATGGACGTAAGTAAATAATGACTTGAATGATTAAATGAATTGAATTGAATTAATTGGGTTATTATTAGTAATTATAGCTGAATGCTACCGGTATGGCGAGATTATTTAGTATGAGTAATGTAATGAGGAGGTATACGGTGTCGGTTTGTACGCAGAGAGCATAGAGGAAACTACCAGAAACTACTAGATAAATACATTAGGTACACTGACTACCCTATTCAAATTCTTTGTGAACTGTACTGCTTTGTGGCGTACAATAAAGAGTATTCGTATTGTAAACTGGAAATTCTCCCAGGGGCGCAGACTTTGCAGAAAATACCTAGTTCAGTGTCATCGCCATTTATTAAAAGCTAAATATTTGCCTGTGAGGATAGCAAGCCTCTGTCCACAATAAGTGGTACCTACAACATAAAGGTAGCACGATGACTTTTAAGAACTCTTATACCCATCTTTATTCTTCCAGAAAACCAATGCCGAACGCCTCATGGAGGAGCAGGAAAGTGCACAATACTGGACAAGTGTCAGCCGCTTAAAGACATCGACAAAAAACCTGCAAAGACTGAAGCAGACCTGTTATTCCTCAGACAATCGTCTTGCGGACTGAGTCACAATTTCAAACCTAAGGTAAATATGAAAGTACCTACTTAATTTTTAAATAATCAATAACAAAGTTTTGGTTGTGAATTCTTCAATATCATTGGCCGTTACTTATTAGAAGATTTTACGAGAAACATATTTGGACAACAGACGTAGATTTTTGTAAAAATGAGAGTTATCATCATCGCAATTGGTCAAATGGGTGTATTGACAGTTAGGAGCTTGCAAGATAGTATAATACCAGCTAAATCAGCTTTGAGGTTAAATAGTTGGTAGTTAGAAGTCCATGTCACAATAAAATATAATCTGGACAGTACGTATTGACGTGTGATAGTTTTGGTTTAAAATCTCGTTAAATTTATGCTTTATCAATTTCCAGGTATGCTGCCCACCAGAATCGGAGTGGCAGTTGACCTCCCATCCCTCTCCTGTGGTATTCCCTAATCCTATTCCACCTCCTATCACCTCGGTAAAAGGTGACGACGTATCTGATGCTGAGCGGGAGTATGCAGAGTCTTCCAACTGTCCGTCGACACTACAGGCGCCTACGCGAGAGTCGGACTGCTGCGGGGTCGAGGAAATCGGTGGTGACAGGATCACAGGTATGCAAGAATATGTACATTACAAACACAAATCACGTCTTTATCCCCTACGAGGTAGACACAGCCTAAGGTAACAAGACTTAAAAGCCACGTTTAGTATGATTTTGAGCGTATAGGTGGAAAGGGGAATTAAAACAGTGATGGGTTGCTAGCCGTATCGCCTAAATTACATGATTTCTAAGTTTGTCGCCCATTCCCTCAAGAAGCGCTGCAAAGTTGCTGGGCTTCAAGAGCAAAGAAAAAACATAGAATGTACAAGTGTACATAAATTACCTACGATAAAATCAACAAACAAGCATACTTTTAATACTTCACAGTAACCGCTTCTGTATTGGTAAACAAGAAGTATTAGCCTAACAAGTTCTCAATTATAAATGTTCCAGGAGGTCAAGTGGCCAATGTGGAGCAGTACCCATGGCTGGTACTCCTGGAGTACACAGGACGGTTCACCGCTTGTGGCGGTGCACTCATCAGCTCGCGTTACGTTCTCAGTGCAGCGCATTGCGTCGGACCCACCGTATACGGGGAACCGTAAGCACAAAATACCTTACAGTACTTAGTAGCCCCCATGTAGATGCGACCTTTATGTCCAAGCTTTTCACACCTGTTAGCTGGCATCACTATTTTGGGATGAATGCCCGTTGAATACAGACGGTGCGAATTAATCTGAGCAATTAGTGCAACTTGTCACACCTCACCGTCTCTTTCCAGAAAGCGTGTCCGTCTTGGCGAGTACAATACCACCTCGTATCCAACTGACACGGTTGAAGTAAACGGCGGAGGCTTCGAAATTTTAGAAGTGGTTGTGATCGGCATTGAAAGGCTCGTGCCTCATCCTGATTACAAGGGCCACTTCGGCGGTGGCGTTCATGATATAGGTCTCGCCAAGCTGAGCAAGAACGCACCTTACACAGGTCAGTGAACTTACGAAGGGCTCTTACATAAGACGGCATAAATCCGCGTCGGGGCTAGCGAACTCCAATGCACCAAAATTATTTATCTTCTTCTTTAGTGATTTCATTCATTTGATATAAAGAGCTCAAATGTTAATCTTTATAAGCGTTTTACTCTCAACTAACAGTCACTCCCACGGAGTAGACTATGAGCCATGACACCATCAAACTCTACGGAAATCCCCTTGAGCCACCAAAGTTACACATTCACAAATCTGTGTCCAGCAAACTCATGTTATGTGCTCAAGTCGGATAAATACCAAATAAAACTGGGATACTGTCTACTTATTTTATTGAATCAGGCGTTACTTTGCGGAAATCCATTTCAATGAACAAAAAAATTACCTTGCTACTCCGCTGCTCAAGCACAGCAAGACTAGCAAGAGTTCATTTTTACTGTCTACTTAGCCAGATAATGTTAATTCAAGGCATTGCATTCAATCATCCAATTCTTATCATAGACCGAAAGGACTATGCCTAAATGAACTGAATGATCTAATCAAAGTGTCATAATTTTCCCTTACAGCCTTCATACGTCCCATCTGCCTGCCTACAAAAGACGTCACCGTAAAACCAACCCTCGAGTTGCTCCGCTTCATCGCAGCCGGTTGGGGCTCCAACGGAACCGTCTTCTCCGACGTGAAACAACACGTCCCCTTGCCCTACGTCCCTATGAACATCTGCCAAATCCCATACAAGAACCGTCTTCATGAGACCCAACTTTGTGCGGGTGGAGAGGAGGGTAAAGATTCGTGCAAAGGCGATTCTGGTGGGCCCCTGATGCTTGATGTCGAGGACAAGTACGAATTGGTCGGTGTGGTTAGTTACGGGCATCGCAGTTGCGGTACAAAAGACTTTCCGGGGGTTTATACTAATGTTTATAAGTATTTGGATTGGATTAAAAAGGAAATGATCTGACGCTTTAGTATTGAGACTGAAAATTTTAATTTGAGTTTACCATAATAAGTAGAATTATAGACGATAATTATTCCAGTTATGTCCACCTACTAATTTAAATAATTAAGTTGTAATTTATTCTTCTGACACGGAACAAGTTAAGTTTCACAATTTTAAGTATAGCTCTGTAGTTTTCTTTAAAATAACTATCGATTAAATGGATAGGATTAAGTCTAAACGTCAGATAGCGAATAGTCACTATAGGGACTTACCTCGTGCATTTGTAGCAGCATCTGCAATCTTCTGAAACGCGTCCAGAAACGCAGAGATCGCCGTCAGCGCCGATCTGTAAGCACCGTTGGTCAAGATTAAAAGTGTTTCTATAACGTCAGTTTTTTTTAAAGAATCTTCCTCCTTTCACCTATGTACTCATTAGAACAACGTACAACACAAATTCATGATCATCTCAACAAGTAATTGATTAACATTGTAAATATCTAACGAGCACCTATATTTTGAAGTAAATAGGTTCAAAGAAATTAAGTTCGCTTTATATAAGTGTTATGCACATTTCTGTACCGAAAAAATAAACTGAACCGTAAGAATAAATACAAAAATCAAGAAGTACCTACCTAAATTCTTGATTCATTGAAAGTTCTACATTGATGTGTTTTAACCTAGAACATGGTGGAACTCGATCGATAACTTATATAACTAGTTAAACACGCAATTTGTCTGTGTCATATCAATGCTCATCGACCTTGTTTTTCCCTCGAAGCCCTCACTTCAGACTCTAGAGGCTTCAAACAGCTGATCAAAGACTTTGACTATGTAAGTAACACCCTACGGGCGCTTTTGAGGATCTTTCAATCAAACGTGGGTACACGGAAAATTCTAGAACAAATCTTACCGGTGCCTGACTCATGTCTACAAGCGTTAACGCATTACAATACAATTCAAAATCTATCTATCTTCAAGGTACGTTTAAGACTTGTTACAAGACTAAATTTCTAAATGTCAGTGAAAATTAGAACACATATAGAAAAATCCGAAAACTAAAGCTATGGCCGGGAATCGAACCCGGATGTTCATCATTCCGTGACGCGTGCTATAGCCATACACCACCCATAGCAGGTGGGTAGTCTTCGAATTTTTCTACCCGTTACTAGATGTCACGTGACCTTTGTTACTATATGCAATTTTTTTGTCGCTAAGCGTCATCTGTTTGAATGATGTGTCTGTACGACATAATTACAAACTCCCGTGGAACATCTACTAACTGCTCACCAGGGACGAGAGAAGGCGCTGTTTTTCAAATGATAGGTACTATCAAATGAATCAAGAATTTTTATTTCTTGATTTTTATGTTTACTTTTACCGGTTTTACCGTTAGAAATTAAATTTCTAAACGTCAGTGAAAATTAGAACACATAGAAAAATCCGAAAAGTAAAGCTATGGCCGGGGATCGAACCCGGATCCTCGACATTCCAAGACGCGTGCTATACCCCTACAACCCTCACAGCAGGTCTTATTTACAGCAGTCTTTATTATTGTTATAAGACGTCAATAATTTTCCCAACGTGTCAGAAAGGCGAAGCAGGAGAAAATAAGGAATCTTTTCCAAAGAATTTGGGTGAGAGGGATAGACCTTCGCTCACCGCGTGTAACGCGTCTTAGGGCAGAGGAGGAGAGAAATACATTTTTACAGAAAATTTACTGCTCCATATTCTCTTAGGCACCATTAAATTTGCACAACATGAAAAACAACAATAGCGTATTAACTTCCTAAGACATCGCGCCAATTTACCGCTCTGATTCCCTTTAAGCGAAGCCGAACGCTGTCATTGAATTAGATAAAACCTTGTTTAACCCGCTGTAGGTTCAATATTGCTCACCATGACGATATTTACATACGCTTTTGTGACTGCGAACTTTATCTATCGCAGCAACCTATTTTTTTAGAAAACTTTATGTACATACTTAATCGTTATACCTATATAACAATGAACATTTTTAATTAAGCCTTTCGATGCAAGATCACTGATTTGCTAAATCATTCAGTTAAATTTAATGATCCTTTGTCATATTTGATACTTTAATTGCCTTGAAGGAAACTTTGCAGCGTGAAAAATGTTAGGCGTTTAATTATAGTTGTTGTTATAATTGTTTTATGTTTAAATTGTTTTGTGTAGGTATTAGATTAATTTATTTTTTCTTGATGGTTATGCGGTTATTCATTTGTTAGGTTTAGGTTTTGTATGTTTTGTTTTATTTGAAAAATAATGTGAAGAGTACAGGCAAGTACTGTGTGTTTTATAACTTGTCTGTATGTGTGTATGTCTGTAACATGTAATGTTGATCTATCTACATGGGGTGCGTAACGATGGCTATTGGCAGAGTGCAAAGCGGGTGGAGGGGGTAGCCTAAACGATCACAGCGCTCGCTACGGCTAAAATTGTCATTTTTGTCGCTGACTTGAACTGTCAAATCTATATTGCAGTAAACATTTTCTAATCGTTTTTGAGATAAAAATATGGTCCTGGTAAGATGTGTTGTTGTGAATTGTAATAACACCAAGAAGAATAGCGACTGTAAATTTTACCAATTTCCAAAGACCATGGTGGACACGAGACCAAAGAAATAAGTGGATATTTGCCGTAAGAAAAAAAAAATAAGTTACCTAACCTCTAAAATTTTCACAGAAAACAACAATTTTAATGTTATTGGCAATAATGTTACTGACTACCATTGTCCAAAATTGTGTAATATAGTAAAATAACACAATATTTCATTAATATTTTTCACAATATTTACTTATTTCTTGTTTGACAGCGGTGACAATATTGTCCATAATGGCCGCCTATCACGTGGCGCTGTCGTCGCGCACGGTCCCAATAAAATTTTTTGGTATAATATTAGTAGCAATAACGCTCATTTGATATAATTATTAAATCATATAACAACACTTAATATATTTACATATGACATAATTATCATTTCTTATAATGATCATTTGATATAATATCATTTTCTCAAACATGCTCGGAAATGTATGCGTTAATGTCCCGATATGAGGACATGAAGTTTCTCGTTTATGGCTCCCTACATTACTTCTTGGCTTAGGCCACAAATGTTAGTATGAAAATCCATTTTTGTCCGCTGCTCTAATTTTTTAAATTTCTATACTAAAATTAAATTGGCAAAGGAAAAAATTACATACAGCCAACCACCACCACAATCTGTACCTAAGCATAATTGCGACATAAAAAAGAAAAATCTATGGTACTATATTTATGTGCGGTTAAACATGGTGCTCAAATAGCTGGATCAAATTAGTACATTTAAAAAATAAAAAAGGTGGCAAATCGAAAATCTTTTTTTCTGCTTATGCGTATTTCGTAGTGATTGTTATTATAATTTAACAGAAATAAAAATGACTTCTAGTGATGAAAGTGACGGGGAACTTATGAACTGTACTCCGCCTCATTTAAAAGAGGAGGCAAATTTAGCTATGCAAAATATGCTACCGGAAAAAAGTAAAGAGATTTTACTTGATTGTCTAGTAGTTATTTTAATTTTAATATTTCCTCACATTGTTTGAGAAAAACACTATACAAGCTTTGGCCGGAACAGGGATTGCAGGACTCGTTCTATCTGGCCTCGTCTTCGACTCGGCCACCTACCCCAAACTCGTCCAGCAATCCCTTACTTCACGGCCTCTGCAGTAATGTACTATTAATATAACATTCTTTAAGTATAATGCTTATTTCCTATAATGAACTTATGGTATAACGTTATTTTTATATAAAATACAATTGAATGTATTAGAGACATAATCACAAAACGAACTGCTATCAAAAAGTAGGTTAGGTTAGGTTTGAACTGCGTCCCCCAACAAAAATCTTGATTGTTATATATTATGATTTGTATATAAAATGAGCGTTATACCATATAATCGTTATAAGAAATAAGCGTTATACCGAACGATAAATATACGAAATAAATGTATATATTTTAAAATTATACCAAACGTTTATTATACACAATGAGTGATTATACCCTTTGAAATTATATCAAATGTTGATATATCGATAGAAAATATATTAAATATTTTTATATCGATCATTACACACCCATCTACATGTATATCAGTGTTTAAACGGTTGTCTAAGCAACACAGAACGTTGTGCTTAGACATGACATAAATAATATTGTTTGTTGATTGAGAGACTGACGTGTGTACACACGTCGGGGCCTGTTTTTATACTTTTGCTTTAATATACATTATTTACTGTTAAATCTGGCTGCTCATTTCCACATAATCTCATTTGTTTCACATACGTGTGTGTATGTACCTATATACACCGTGCCTATCAAAGAAATGAAAGTATGCACCATTTGGCTGTGACAGACAGACAGGCTCACGAGTGATCCTATTAGGATTATTAAGTACGAAATCTTAAATAGCCACTGTCTCAGATACACATTTCCCAGTCCTATGTCCCTGATGAAGGATAGGAGAAAGTATGTCACAAAACACGTCAGTGTGTCATTTTCATTAGTTACCCCTTTATTCACGTCGAATGATAACACAAAGTAAATGATATTACTCACTTTAAAGCGGAGTGAAGTTTTGTCGCCTTCGATATAAAGTCCTCCCACATCGGTGCGCTGTTCTGTGAACAAACAAACGTAAATTTGTTAGATTGGTATCTTAGTAGGTACTTTTCAATGCATAGTATAAAACAAAGTCGCTTTCCGCTGTCTGTCTCACTGTCCCTATGTATGCTTGGGTCTTTAAAACGGTTAAAAGGTTTTTTTAATAGATAAGAGTGACGAGTGATTCAAGAGGAATATATAATTCTATGCAGACGAAGTCGATCAGCTGGTGGTATATAAGTGAGCACCACCACCTATAGACACCGGCAACACCAAAAACACCTTGCCCAAGATGGAATATCTCGTGTGCCAGTAATTTCACCGGCAGTCTCACTCTCCACGCCGAAACACAACAGCACAAGCACTGCTATAAAAGGCCCCGGTCCTAAATGAAGAAATTAGCGACCATATGGCCACCTGGTCATAAACTACGTTAACTTAAGACGCACGAGTAGCTTGCGCCAATGACGTCACAATGTGTTCTACATGGCGCTAACGAATTTTCTTAAAGCGGATGCATAATTACAACTTTCGGACTTGGGTCCCCGAGCCAGACGCGTTCATCCCTTACAGGCATATAAGCAGTGCTTGTGAGCATAAGTAAATGTGCCCGACACGCTTCGTACCAATACGGGTTTTGTTGTCAATATGCCTATCCTCTGTCAGAACCCACTGCACGCCCCTGTCCCGAGCATAACATCTGCTTGGAGAGAGATCTCTCTGTTGTGGCCTGTCCCCACAAAGACCTACTACTGCATCATCATAGAAGACAGTTTAGACATAACATTAAATTTAAAAAAAAAACCCTACGCATCAAAGAAAAATATTCAATTTTATGCCAAAAATATTTACATCATTTTGGAAATGAGCTGATACTCTTTACTGGGTCGATTACCAAACATGACTAAGAAACACCGCAAGGAAACTGGCGTTCGAATGAAACAAACCACATCCAAATCGGTCCATTCCTTTGTGAGCTACGATGCCACACACGAACAGATATCGACATCGTTCTTATAACACCCCTCCTTTTGCGTCGTGGGTTAATTTTTAACTTAAAAATGGCAATTAGCTGATTAATAAGGCCCAGGTAGCCCAGGGCCCTTCAAACCCACGGTCCGCCCGTCTCCCAGTTTGATAGATATTCCGCAGATTGGGTTTTATTTTTACGTGGTTATTTTCGGCGCTATTTGTCCCGTCGGTGACGTGACGTCAAGCGTCATGTTAAATGTCAACATCCGTTCCGATATCCGGATAAGGTCAAAAGGTTAGGAATTAACCGGTGCTATTAATAAGCATTCGAAATGAAAGTACGAATTGCTGTAGCTCTTGATTGAGGGGAAAGGACTATAAAAAAAGAAATAAAAGACCGGGCTAAAACTTGCTTTAAATACTGAGAATATGGTTTATTTTGATCAATAGATCTCTGTTCTGGACAGCACACTATCCAAGATGAGGATAGAGATAGTTCTAATGATAGCAGACCTCCAGTTGCAGTTTGTTCATATTCAAGGAAAGCAAACCGAAGTGTGTGTGTGTGTGTGTATGTAGCATAGTGGAACAAACCAATATGGATAACCATTGCACAGTATATATATAAGCTAAAGCAGTAAGGAAACTACGAACAAATCGGTTGAAACGAAACACGCACACAGGCGCGCGCTTGACACGGCCCCTAAGCGGACCTGAGCCTTGGACGAGGTCCGCTTAGGGGCCGTGTAAAGCAGTCATTAAAGGAGTTCAAGGACGAGGCGGCAAGCCAAGGGGAGGGCGTAGTAGCGGTATCCCTCGACATCGCGAACGCCTTTGGCACCCTCCCCTACGCTGTAATAAAAGAGGCCCTGAGGTACTTCGAAATACCGGGGCATCTTCAAAGGATCATAGGGCACTACCTAGAGGACAGGGTAGTGCTCTATGATCACGACGGCCAGCGCAAACAAAGGCCCATGGCCTGTGGCGTGCCCCAGGGGTCCGTGCTCGGGCCCCTATTGTGGAACATGGGCTTCGACTGGGCCATAAGAGGAGTTCAACTCCCCCGCATGGCCACGATTGTCTACGCCGATGACACACTTGTGGTCGTGCGGGGAGAAGACATGGCGGAGACCCTGCGCAGAGCGACCGTGGCGGCCGAACTGGTGGTCGGCCGCATCAGAATGCTCGGGCTGGAGGTGTCGGTCTCCAAAACAGAGGCCATGGTCTTCGGGGCCCCTAGCTGGCGCATCCCAGCTGACGCCGCCCTACCAATCGGGGGCGAACCTGTCCGGGTCAAGGCCAACATCAAGTACCTTGGCCTTGTCCTGGACAGGAAGTGGGACTTCCACGAACATTTCGTCAGGCTGGCCCCCCGACTGGTGGGGACCGCGTCGGCACTGGCCAGACTAATGCCAAACGAAGGCGGCCCTGGCGCCGTCTGCAGAAGGCTATACACGAACGTCGTCCGCAGTATGGCACTCTATGGGGCGCCAATATGGGCGGACCAGATAAAGGAGCGGACCAAGGCCATACTCCGACGGCCACAGAGGGTGTGCGCCATCCGCTTGATTAAAGCGTACGTCACGGTGGCGCACATGGCCGCGTGCCTAATAGCCGGAACTCCGCCATGGGATATCGACGCCGCCTCCATGGCGGAGACATACCGAAAGGGAAAGGAAGCCCTGGCGAGAGGAGAAAGGCCGGCCCCGCAGGAACTCCTGCACGCCCGCCGACAAGCCGCGAGGCGAATGAGGGACCGGTGGAAGAACGAACTGGAGGATTGTCGATATGGAACGAGGACCATAGCGGCAATCCTCCCCTCGATGGACCTCTGGTTAGACCGGGAGGGCGGGTCACTGACCTATAGAATGGTGCAGATTTTGACGGGTCATGGCTGCTTTGGCCATTACCTATACCGCATAGGCAGGGAGGCCAGTGCGGAATGTCATAACTGCGGTGCGCCGGACGATACGGCCCAGCATACGCTCGAGGAGTGTCCCTGCTGGGCCTATGAGCGCGGTCAGCTCATGGCCGCCATTGGAAGGACGGACTTGTCACTCCACAGCGTAGTGTCAGCTATGCTTGGGGGTGACGAGTCCTGGGAGGAGGTGGCTTCCTTTTGCGAGGCAGTGGTGCTCCAAAAGGAAGCCGAGGAACGGGAGCGTGAGGAGGATGTCCACGCGCCCCCGTTCCGGCGCAGACGAACGGGGCGAAGGCGGCGGCAATTTGCTGCCCGCCTGAACCCTTAGTGGGACCAGCGGGTTGGGGACGGGGGTCCTCCACCTGCATTGCACGGTCCCACACGTCTGGGGGGGGAGTCGAAGCGTTGCGACTCCTCCCTCCTTGGTGCGGGTGGCCCTGGTGATTTTAACCAAAGCCGGGGCCTGCCGGGGGGCGTCGTCGGCTCGAATCTTCGGGATCCCACGGCGCCTACCTAAACCCGGCAAGCGGTCAATGCCGTAGTGTTTTTAGTGGGTATGTTCCCCCCTCCCCTTCCCGCAGGGGAAGAGGACGGGGGAGAGAGCCCCACATAACTGCTCGGGCCCCCCCGGGCCCGGGAGTACTCGTAAATGAGTTTTCACTACGTTAAAAAAAAAAAAAAAAAAAAAAAAAAAAAAAAAAAAAAAAAAAAGGGGCCGTGTAAAGCGCGCGCCTGTGTGCGTGTTTCGTATATATATATACTGTGACCATTGTTAATGTTACATAATTCCTCTATGTGTGAACCAAATGGAGTAAAATCTTGAGTAACATCTCGCACGGGTGCAATTACCGTCATATTTCAACCAATTTACTTACTTCATATACCAAAACTTTCCTCAATCACTCTACCAATAGGCCAAAACCGTATTCATGAAAATCCGCTCAGCGGTTTTAGAGTTCATCGCGAACAGAAAGACAGACGCGGCAGAGGATTTCCTTTTATAATATATAGCGATATGTATATGTACCTCATCTGCACCAAAGTTCATTGCTCTGTCACTAGCCGTTATGTTATGAGAGCCACGACTCATGTCGAGTAATCACAATCATGACCTCTGCGTGAGTTAAGAGAACTATTTGTTGGCATAAAGACTGGCAAAAAAATAAAGAAAAACAAAACGACTTATGCTCGCCACTACATTCTGCTGACACAAATGTATGTACCGACATGAAATTAATACTACAAAATGTGGAAGTTAGTGAACAGATCTGTATGAAATTTGGAACATAGATAGATTAGATATAGTCTGGAATAGCACATAGACTAATTTCTATGACGAATGCATTCTTTACAGACGGACTCGGGCAACAGCTAGTAGAGAAATAAGCGGATCACTCACGTTTTCCAAGGCAAACGCTTTAAGAACTACGGATTAGTCTGAAAAATGTGGCGCAATACTCGACTTTTACTTAGCAATGAATTAATTTTATTTTTCACTTCCTCTTTACTTTAGTAACCTTGAGAAGATCAAGCATACCAGTTTCCTGAGAGAAAACGGAAAACAAAAAACGACTTCCTACCGCACAGTTACTTATATTACATTTGTCGCGGTAATTATTATAACATTATTTGGTTACGGGGTTCACGACACCGGCTTAGTACAGTCCGCTTTATTAAAGACTAGTTAAAGATAACAGTATTAATATATTCGAATGAACAAAAAAAACATTTAAATACCTTGCTACTCTGCTACTCATACTCTAGTCAAATTGACAAGCCTGTGTGATATTTATGTTTCACATGCAATCTCTCCCTCTTGCGTGAGTAGCGGAGTAGCAAGGTAAATGTTTTTTCGCACCTCTCATTCAGAAAAGTAAACTTTGCTCCCTGCCGAGAGAGATCAAAGTGCAACTTTTCTGTTCAAGGCTTTTCTAAGCGTTTTTTTTGCAAAAGCAATTGTTTGAAGTTGATAATTGTAAAACTACGCCATTTTCTACCGAGACCACATCATAGATAACTGACACTTAAGATAACTGGAACTTTACAGAGAGTGGTGAAACAGACTCTAACATTCACAGATAGATCCTAAATTGTCGGATGAATATTCGATATCAACGTGCCTAATAGACTGCTATAGGCTGTTTTTAGGTTAGTATCGTTAGTAAGAGTCGACTAAGTAAGTAGATTTTTATGAAACTAAACGTCTGAAAACAAGGTTCATTAACACATTGTCCGCTGCTTTACAGTGCCTTACTTTTGAGACCTTGTAATAATGTAAATATTATATTTCCTTACTCGTTTGTGCAGCTGACTGTACCTAACGGATCTTACGGCGGAAATGAATTACACGGAATCTATTACCCGCTTTTTTTGTCTGTTTCGTATTTGTTTTAAGTTTTCTACTTACGTATCGCATTCTATTAGAAAAATTACACATATTTTTTTAAAATTTTTGTACATTATGGTACTTCAGTTTGTAACTATTTCTATCCCGAAAGTTTTTATTTTACATGCAATGCATACTACACTAGATACACTTCTATACACCGATCGCTTAAACGAGTACTCGCCCGCGCGGCACAGGGGCGCGGGGTAGGACGACCAAGGGGACCGAGAGAGGTGCGGGCGGCAGGCGCACCCTCCCGCACCCCTCTCGGTCCCCTTTGTCCTTTGTCGTCCTACCCCGCGCCCCTGACTAATTTAAGCAGTCGGTCTATAAAGGTCGAAACCAATTTGAAAGTTTACTATTAAGCAGGATAACAATGCAAGTACAGTCAACTAAAAAACAGTCCCACACACCCAATCTAACAATGTTTATTAAAAAAAATTGAATAACATTATTATTTCCCAAATTGGCAACCAAACTGCTCTGTACTGCCCAGGAATCTATCCTACACAACCTCATGCATGAACGAATTCCGAACTGGGGAACTCTAAAAAAAAAGTCATTAAAATTCTTCGACAAACTTCGGTACAAAGAATACCGCCCCTTGATGTCTACCGCAGTGGGAAAGAGATGATGAATAATGAATGGGTAATTCGATGAGTGTGAGTGTGATGGCGATATCTTAAGTGGTGAAGGGTTGTGCTCAAAATAGATACAGATGTTAGTAGGTCATTTCGATTTTTTGTGCTTATCGGCGTCAAATTATCTCCAGGGCAGCAAGTTCTGAGATAATCGGATTACATAATAATAAAGGATCGTATTCATGGTACCTAACCTATACATATGTTTGTTTACAAGCAAAGTGTGTCTGTGTTTGTGCACATTGACAAGCCCTTACCCAACGAGCGTTAACTTAATAAAACTTAACATTAAATTTAAAAATTATAAAACTCCCCACGCATTAATCAAGTAATAATAAGTAGGTAAATAAAAAAAAAATTATGCCGTCTTCAAATTGCTGGACCGATTTTTACCAAACATGGCTATAAGAACCACCGCAAGGAAACTAGCTATAGAATGAAAAAAAACCGCATCGATATCGATCCATCCGTTTAGGAGCTACGATGCCCCAGACAGATAGACACACAGACAGACGTCAAACTTATAACATAAGAGTCGTTTTCAAAATGGATGTACTTTTTCTCTATTTTGTCTGTCTCCTTTAAAAAATATTATGTTATAAATAATACCGGGGCCCTGGAATTAATTTGCTCGGTTTATAATGTTATTTATACTTCAGACAGATAGTGTAAATCACTTTTTGACTTAGATTACAGTAATTTCTTAAAATATGTGGCACAAAAGAAAATATAAATTTAAGTGGTTCATACAAAATACTGTTGTCCCACTAGTACTCTTGTACGTTTGAATTAGAGATGCGCCGAGTAACACTTTTGCCGAGTAACGAGTACCGAGTTTTACTCGGCTCAATTTTTTTTCAACCGAGTACTCGGCCGAGTAACTCGGTTCAATCAAATTCGCATTTCGTGCGCGTAAACAAGTACAAACAGGTTTGCGCCGGTCAAGACGTCGGCTCGCGTTGATACACCCCTCACCCCGCCCACGCCTTTCAACTACTAGTCACTTGATTGTTTGCAAACAAACACGTCACGTTGCGCGTCATAGTAAATAAATATAAATATATTGCTTTTCTTAAACAAAGTATGTATACTCGTTACTCGTTATCTAATAACCGAGTTATTCGGCCGAGTACGAGTATCAAAAAACCCGCCGAGTACGCAGAGTACCGAGTATCAAACGAGTACTCGGCCCATCTCTAGTTTGAATACTCTTAATACCTATTATTTATTTTAATTACACATATAATTGTTATTAAACATGTCACTTAAGATAGTACTTTATGTAAAATGCAAGGTAAATTCATATATCTTTAAAAATGACACCAAAAATCTAAGTTTATTACATGTCCACTTTTTTATTACTTTGTGTTACTCTTTTGTGTGACGATGATAACAATTAAATACGATCTAATTTGGAAGCATCCATAGCATTTTTTAGTCTAGCAACACTGTAAGGTACTACCAACGTAACACATGACAGCGTAGCCATATTGTTTTCCCTGACATTGACGCAAATGTGTTGTGCTCGTATTTTGTCGTCAAAATTTTTCTCTTGTGTAACGTGGATTCACGGGTAAGTAAATCTGAAAAGTGATGTTGTGTTATTGGATAATGTAGTTTTTAGTAGTTATAACGTATTACAAATGAAACTATACAGCTATCTAGTAAGATTTTTCTGTAACTTCTCGAAGGACATGTTGTCGATTCAAATTAACGGTTCTTTTGTGTGACACTGAGTGTAACACACACTGTGTGTTATGCTGTGTGACGTTACACAAAACATAAGGCTGTGTTTATACTGCATTTTTTTACCCGACTGCCGAAGAAAAGGAAGATAATGTTTTTCGAGTGTATGTATGTATGTCTAATTCTTTGGCACTTTCTACAGCTTTAACCGCTTGACCGCTCTCAATATATGAGTTATCATTATACTCGTCTCAGTTGTGGGTTTTTTTTATTGAATTAAAATGTTGCTAAAGATATTAATAGTACATAGATATAACTATCGTAATGTTTAATGATAAATATTACACATGCCTTGAGAAAATATACCTCTTAATAATAGGATTATTATCTTTGCGTTATAATGTTCAGTATTAATATTGTTGATTGTTTACCAGTTAATAAAAAATAATATGACATCAAATGCTTTGCCTTTATATTTATCACATGTAGTAAAATTCAAAATAGATCTTAATGATGACCTGACCCTTAGAAAATCTTTTGTGTGTCTTTGTGTTACGAAGGAACAAATTTCTTTTTCTCAAACATGCTCGGATATGTATGCGTTAATGTCCCGATATGAGGACATGAAGTTTCTCGTTTATGGCTCCCTACATTACTTCTTGGCTTAAGGCCACAAAAGTTAGTATGAAAATCCATTTTTGTCCGCTGCTCTAATTTTTTAAATTTCTATACTAAAATTAAATTGGCAAAGGAAAAAATTACATACAGCCAACCACCACCACAAGCTGTACCTAAGCATAATTGCGACATAATAAAAAATCTATGGTACTATATTTAAGTGCGGTTAAACATGGTGCTCAAATAGCTGGATCAAATTAGTACATTTAAAAAATAAAAAAGGTGGCAAATCGAAAATCTTTTTTTCTGCTTATGCGTATTTCGTAGTGATTGTTATTATAATTTAACAGAAATAAAAATGACTTCTAGTGATGAAAGTGACGGGGAACTTATGAACTGTACTCCGCCTCATTTAAAAGAGGAGGCAAATTTAGCTATGCAAAATATGCTACCGGAAAAAAGTAAAGAGATTTACTTGATTGTCTAGTAGTTATTTTAATTTTAATATTTCCTCACATTGTTTGAGAAAAGCACTATACAAGCTTTGGCCGGAACAGGGATTGCAGGACTCGTTCTATCTGGCCTCGTCTTCGACTCGGCCACCTACCCCAAACTCGTCCAGCAATCCCTTACTTCACGGCCTCTGCAGTAATGTACTATTGTGTTTATTTTGTGTTACGTACACCTATTTTGAAAACGACTCATAATATACCTCTTTTTGCATTGGGGGTTAAAAACGCGTTGATTCAATTTAGTTATTAAAACAAAAATCAAAAATCGTTTCAGTCATTTTAATTATTTCTAGAGATGCGCCGAGTAACGAGTACCGGGTTTTACTCGGCTCAATTTTTTTTCAACCGAGTACTCGGCCGAGTAACTCGGTTCAATCAAATTCGAATTTCGTGCGCGTAAACAAGTACAAACAGGTTTGCGCCGGTCAAGACGTCGGCTCGCGTTGATACACCCCTCACCCCGCCCACGCCTTTCAACTACTAGTCACTTGATTGTTTGCAAACAAACACGTCACGTTGCGCGTCATTTACTAAATATAAATATATTGCTTTTCTTAAACAAAGTATGTATACTCGTTACTCGTTATCTAATAACCGAGTTATTCGGCCGAGTACGAGTATCAAAAAACCCGCCGAGTACGCAGAGTACCGAGTATCAAACGAGTACTCGGCCCATCTCTAATTATTTCATATTTTCATACTATTATAATCAACATGCAAATAAACCACTTGAAGTATAGATACCAATCGCCTAATAAACTGCACATAAAATAAACTCATTGTCCATTCATTCATTCCGTAACACGGTTCTTCATCAACCTCGATAGACCATTGTGATGGATCTAAATATGTCTTCGCATTCTGACCCTGAGAATAAATAGACACGTTGAAAACGATATTCAAGCGTCCACTCTTATTCAGCTTATTCAGCGGGCACGTGAGCCAGTGTTGCCAGCTGAACAAATGAAAAATTACAGACTATCCCCCTTATTCATAAACGCTCTGTAGGCTTCTGCTCACTTAGCAGTTTTAGATTTTCGAGTTATGTCTTTGAATTAGACCATTTGGGTAGTAGACCCATAAAAACCACAAAAACAACGGGCATTACTAACTGGCCCTTAAACATGACAGGCGACTAGCGACATTCCGACATTAACAATGCGGTCTACATTTCGTACCCATTATGAGGTCTTATTTAACATTCCCTGAGCGGTACAATTTAGGGATCTTTAAAAAACGAGCCTTCCTGTTCTTGAAAGGACCGGCAACGCACCTGTGATTCCCTAAGTCTTGCAGGTGTCCCTGGGCGATGGTGATTACTTTCCATCAGGTGACCAGTCTGCTCGTTTTCCCCCTCTTATATAAACAAAAACACGGAACTCTCAAAGCAGACATTTATATTTTGGTTTATCAGGGACAGGAGCCAGGTGAGCCGCTTGCCCCGTTGCAAACCTTCTTTCATAAAAAAACAATCAAACACAAACCAAGTCGTTATCCCTCACGAGGTGGATAGAGCCTTAAGTAACAAGCCCTAGAGGCCAAAGGCGAATCAAAGCCGCATCGCCTATAACATGATTCCTACGATTTTTGCCTATTCCCTCGATGGGCTTTTATCATCTGCGCGGGAAGAGAAGCAACTGACACACAATGTTTCTTCTTTGCTCTCAGACCAGCACGGAAGTTGCAAAAGAGTAACTTGAATTTGAAGAGCACTCGATACAGTTGGCAACACTGTAAGACACCTGACGGACGACGCCATTTATCCAATACGGCTCTGAACGGATGACCGCAATTTTTCTACGTCACTAACTGAATTTCTGCGCTTTTGTGCGTTTAAATAATCAAGTTTGCGTAGTTTTGCACATTTACGAGTTTCAAATTGCCATTGGCTCCAAACACAATGTTATTTCATCAAAGGAACTCACACAACGCATTTTAAGTCTCAAGTCTATCCCTATTTTAACCTATAACCTTTTCGCCACGGTTCATTTGACAACATAAAGTTGCGAGTAACACAATAGATGCTTGGCGATGAAAAGGTTAATAGCAAAGTTTAGTTACGCATAAAAACTACCGGATGGCCCAGTGGTTAGAGAACCTGACTATGAAGCTTGAGGTCCCGGGTTCGATCCCCGGTCGGGGCAGATATTTGAATGAAAAATACGAATGTTTGTTCTCGAGTCTTGGATGTTTAATATGTATTTAAGTATGTATTTATCTATTTAAGTATGTTTATCCGTTGTCTAGTGCCCATATAACAAGCTTTGTTTAGTTTGGGGCTAGGTCAATTGGTGTCAATTGTCCCAAGATATTATTATTATTATTATTATTAAAACATGGCCATCTCTCTCATACCTTTTCCCTGCTCGCTCCCTCGGTGGCTCGGTGTAATGAGTCTGAGGGAACAGCGATTCTATTTAAAGACATTTAATACCCTTTAATAACAAATATACAAGCGATAGCTTAATACTAAATGGTAAAGGCTCAAAGGATACCATATCCTAATAGGAGCCTGGTGTTACACCCGAGACTGGAGCAATGGGATCACTCGTGTGGAAAACTTGGGACAGACACAATTCAGATCGTACGATACGATACGTTAACGTCACGATTTATATTCAGCTACTAGAATCTGCAACGGAAAGCTCTTTTGATAATTAGCGTTTCAGGGTGGTAACAATTCTGTCAGTTGGTACACAATTAATCCAAGCATAACGCTGAGTTTGCAGTGACGTGCGATATCTCAGTCAAAACCCACCTAAACTTAAGTGGAAGCAGATTGGTCCAGCCAAATATCAAATCTCACTAAAAGATTTCGAAAAATCGCTAATCGATCCTTACGTACCTAATAAATGAGCGCCTCTTTTGTTTGCAACCTTAGGATTAAAAATAATCCTTCATTATTGTCTCTACTGCCAACGCACACTCCGTACCCCGTAAAGCCTCTAAAAGTCATTGACCTGGCTAGGCAACTGAACTGTTCCAGAACAGGACAAAAGGGTTGCGATAGACCCAAAATGAAGGCCCCGAAGGCGCGTGTGTAGTGATCGGGAATGGAGGAAAGATTGAGGTTAAAAAGTGCTTTATTTTACCTTTTTTTTATTAAGCTTGGCGCCCATAAAAGTGTTTTTAAGCATCTCAACGAAGTGGAAAGTTGAATGAACATGCGGGCGGTAAAAGAAATTAAGCTTACAAAGCCATGCGATAAGAATTTTTACCGTTTCCGATTTCGACTTACTGAAAACATCGCTTGCTGGCTACAACTTGTCATTATCAAATCTAAAAAAGTACCAAAAAACCCACAAGTACAAGTATGCAAGTATTCTCCTCGCCCCGACATCGTACCAATGTCCTTAAAGACCCCTAAATCCAGGCGCCACTCTCATTTTCGTCCAAACCGCATTTTCAAGGGTTCAATCAAACGTAAACGGCTTATGCATAGCCCCTAAAACAGTGCTCAATTATGGGAGATTTGCTTTGGAGATTTAACTGGAAATCGAAAGTGACAGCTTAACAGGTGGATTTGGAAGGACAAACGATGTTACAGAATTCTAGAGTGCGCGAACGGAATTATTCTCATGTAAGGATTTAGGTGCAGCCAAAATAGTCTTCAGTAAAAAGTTTCACAGCAGTTTTAAAAGAATAAAAAAGGTGGTTCTCGATCATCGCCTTTTCCAATTTTTATGCAAACATAAAATAAAGGATCTAACCCTTCTTCTTCTTTACGAAATAGACAAGGAATAAGTCTGAATATTTAGAACACGCTACGAAACAGCAACCTGGGCTTCTTTCACCACATCCACGAGGGCAGAGCCGCGGGCAAAGGCTTACCTACAAGCTGTTAACAGCATCAAAATAATATTCCACTTGCGAAACCAAACTCTGCATAGAGTAAACAAGGCCTCCGTAAACACCTCTGGGTTAGCTTTGAATACCATCTGGCATTTTATTATGTAACCACAATTTATTCCTACCATAAACATATTATTACTTTATAAACATACGAATAAACTTTTCAGTTCAGGTGGCGATTTTGTAAGCAGTAAACGTTAAACGTTCCATTTGAGATCTATATCTGGATGAATTATGTGACATTATAGGTTTCCAGGGAAAAGGGAATAGAAGGTTTTACCGTATTGACTTTAGTTTTGCAACAGCATAGAAGAATCCAAAAGATCAATCTTATTCCTAGATTACCTACTTAAATTAGACATAGGCATTTGCATGTTTTGTTACACTTAGATTGTTTTAAAATCACCGCCGCTGATATAATGAATGATATACATTCATCGTTCAAGTATTCTGATCTTTGGAAGCGGTCACACGTCATTGTCTAACGAGGGCGTGTCATCTTCGTTCGGATTCGCTACCTCTTTCTACACCGTTCCTATACCGTTTGACCGAAGGAAATAGTGAACGGGATTGTGACTCTGAGAGCGTTAGACAAGACCTTTACGCTAGACTTCCGAGCAAAGCGGCTCTGGTGTCACTAACGCAGCGATACTGTCGCTGCGACAGGAACTTCCGAGCGCAGCGTCACTGTCGCAGCGGCAAGTGACGCTCCAAAGACGTAAAATGTCTTGGCTCCATAGCATCAGAGTGGACCGGCATCAAAATCAGTGGGGCCACTATTTTAGACTAGCTAGCACTAGATTTAAGGAGCTGACTGCTGACCTTCAATAACGAGGCACTAAAAGAAGAATAAAATACAGCATAACTTACCGGTACTACGTAAAATACCTAAATTCATAACACAACGAAAGTTCCGTGAAATAGCCGCCGCGATTTACTGTATCGAGCATTCGAACCGATCACTCAGAAGCAGCGATTCATATCGCGTTTCACATTTCGTTGCACTTTAATCCACCCTCGAACCAAATACATTAGCGACTAAAATTTATTTTGTGCGAAAGACAAGTTTGTAAGTTCATATACTGGTGTTTAAGTATAATATAAATAAGATGGTGTTAAAATTTTCTCTCATTACCTGCTTTTTATGTTGATCGCACGCTAACCAAATTAGGAAATCGGACAAGTCATAGCCTCATAACATACACTTTTAATAAAAGGCCACAAATATTTATAAGATCATAGCAGGTCGACTTTGACCGAGCTAGAAGTCACGTGTGTCACGACTCACGACCCCTCCCTTACACTCAAACATAAAACGGTCAACTGAAGTTTTCAAATAGAAATTTCCCAACTACCTACGCAAGCTAACCCGGCGGCGCCCAAAGCATGTAAACAAGCGCTCAAAATTACTTCGACTACCCGACGAAACTTCCAACAGCCCGCCACGTCTTTGCGCGACAGGCGGTGCGATGAGCGACTTTGTAATACATCGCGTGTGATGTCAGCAACCACTGCTCGGTGAGCATTACGGATGCGCAACGAACGGAAAATTCGCTAGCGCATTGGCCGGGCCGCAACGCAAAGATAATGAAAGTTCCCATCAAAGCCACATGCCCAAATTGAGATTTTTCAACGTAAACACACGCAATGTTCATTCACCTGCTAGATAAAAATACAGTTAGCGTTAAGGAACATGTCTTTCAACAACTCGAACCATTAGCAGGGTTGTGCGTAGTTTTTTTGCCGAGAAAAAAGTATTGCATGGCGCAAAAAAGAAACGTTATCTAGTCCCATCTTGGCAATTTTGTTTGTTTCGTAGAAGCGTTTAGAGATGATAGACAGAGAATACGGACAATGGAAAATAATATTCTCTCACAATATGTTTTCCTTAGGAATTTCCAAACAACATTAACTCCGGACATCCAGAGTAATGGCGGACTCTCTTGGAGCAGCCGTCGAGCCAAACGAGCGTTATCTTTTAAGTTTTTTGGATTCAATTTCATTCTGAAATTCTGTTTACAATTGGGTTCTCAAGCTGACCTGACGGAAAACGGGTCAACGTTATTGTCAAAAAACTACATTCGTTTGGCTGAGCTCTAAAGAGATAGACTATCTCTAAACCATTGACTCACTTACTTTTATGAATTGACTGTTTGGTTAGTTCTACTACTATCCAAACCCCCGTACCAGCTCAGCTATCGCCACCCCGCAGGCGTAAGGCAATCTAATAACGCATCTTTCTTTTAAGTCGCTATACTCTTGACAGTGTGATCGCGGTAGTGGATGAGGATCTAAACCTTCATTAAGACTTTCTTGGCAAAATTCATAACGTAAGGTTATCCCTCGCCTTGACACTTGTCAGTTTGAAATAGAGAACGCTGCCCACTCTCACAATTGGGTCCTATTCTAACAACAGGTATGGCACGGCACAAATTTTACATGAAAACATATAGCGCAAATTTTGTACAAAAAATCCATCGATTGCTTCAGCCGTTGAACGCATTTCTAAATAAAAATCGCGAATGTTCCTGTTCCCATTAAAAATTAGCAGCCCTAACTCTGAAAGAGTTAAGATACACAATCTATTACAAGATCGTTGCGGCACTCGAGATAAGCCGGTGTACACACGCACTTCCGGCGCCACGAACAGTAATCGTGTTTAATTTTTAACCCAGGGTTAATTTATAGTGTAACCGTACTAACGGTTTATAAAGGGGTTGCACTGCATATAAATTTTGCGAGCCAAATAAAGCCGCACAAGGTCCATTTGATTCCCCAATTTCCTCCAAATCGAACTCTTGACTTGACTCTTGACTCCCGTGGTTGTCTGTTGAAGATCTGAACCTCTATGACGACTGTCTTGTGAAAATAGTGAGTGGTTTCTCTTTGCCTTCCACAGCGCAACGCTGGAGTCAAGATTTCTAAATTGTCAATAGAGAACACGATTACCCATTCTCACATCAGGTCCCTTGGCCACCTTATGCCACACCCACGGGAAGATAATTGGTCCCTCCTGTTAAAAAAAATCGGGCCGTTCGCTGGCTGACACTCATAACATTCCCTAATCAGCCAAACGGCACCCTAGGCCACTGTCGAACCTTTTCACAATCAACGTCAGAGTACTTTAATACTGACAGACACAAAAAACAAACCGATCAGTTATTGCGATAAGGTAGTTGCCCATGTCGTACAGACACATCATTCAAACAGATGATGCTTAGCGACAAAAAATCGCATAGTAATAATAAGGTCACGTGACAGTTAGTAACAGGTAGAAAAATTCGGAGACTACCCACCTGCTATGGGTGGTGTAGGGGTATAGCACGCGTCACGGAATGACGAGGACCCGGGTTCGATTCCCGGCCATAGCTTTACTTTTCGGATTTTTCTATGTGTTATAATTTTCACTGACATTTAGAAATTTAATTTCTAACGGTAAAACCGAAAAAGTAAAACATAAAAATCAAGAAATAAAAATTTCTTGATTCATTTGATAGTACCTATCATTTGAAAAACAGCGTCTTCTCTCGTCCCTGGTGAGCAGTAGATGTTCCATGGGAGTTTGTAATTGTGTCGTACAGACACATCATTCAAACAGATGATGCTTAGCGACAAAAATTCGCATAGTAATAATAAGGTCACGTGACAGTTAGTAACAGGTAGAAAAATTCGGAGACTACCCACCTGCTATGGGTGGTGTAGGGGTATAGCACGCGTCACGGAATGACGAGGACCCGGGTTCGATTCCCGGCCATAGCTTTACTTTTCGGATTTTTCTATGTGTTATAATTTTCACTGACATTTAGAAATTTTTTTAGTTGCCCATTGTTCCATGTGGTTGACCGTACCTACTATTTAGTTATATTTATGGACATTTAGTCTATTCAGACAATTAACTAAAGTGACTGATAATAGCCAAATAAGCGCACAATAAAATACTAGTCTTGTTAAAGCAGTACCCTTGAGATGTCAAAGCAATTGCAATCACAATAGCTGTTAAACGTTTGTGGGATGCCTAATGCCTAGGGGTCAATAGCCGAGATAGGGTTGCCTTCGTTAAAAGTTACCTAACTTATTTTGTGAGAACTAAAGTAGCGTTCAAACTATTCAATCTTTTCAGCTCGGCTATATTCGCATTAAGTATTATTTCATGAAATAAACAATTGAAGGGGAGCTGTTGACTATTTCGAGCAAAGAGTCTTTTTGTGGCAACCCTAATTACAATTGAGCTCAATTAGTATCAGATTGTCACATAAAGATCAAGTCATTACTTCAATTAAGTAATCTGACACTAAGAAAACAAATAAAAAAGCGACTTAATTAAGACTGCACCATGTCCACGCCTCTGTCTGTCTAGTCAATAAAATAGTAATTATGTTTCATAGATTTTAAACTCAAACCCAAAACGCTGCGCACGTCAGCCATCTCTTTACTACATATTGTATAACAAAGATCTCCGTCGCGTCTGTCCCTCTGTTCGGGATAAACTCAAAAACTACTGAACGGATTTTCATACGGTTTTCACTCCTAGATAGAGTTATTCACGAGGATGGTTCAGGTATATAATTTGTAAAGGTGTAGTGTAAATTCTTTGAAATATAACGATAATTGCTGAACGTGTCGGTAAAAGTCAAGCTGTCTGGGACTGGGATACAAATAATTAATTCTGCGGGGACCATGACGCGGGCAGCAACTAGTTAAAAAATAATTTTACTGCAGAATTCTTTTCACCATCATCATCATCTCTAGCTTACACACGTCCGTAACATAAAATATAAGTAGTTACAAGTATACGTAATATCGACAATCGTATAACGAAATACAACATAGAGTTCTCATATAGAATAATAAAAATAACCTTTCGCTTTTTGACAACCTTTACGACCCATATGACGGAGTGTCACATAAAACTTGTAGACCAATTAAAAAGTTATGCTCGAGCTATAACAGCTGTCTGCTCTCTTGTAACTCTTACGTATAGAAATAATCTGCTATCCCGTTTGTTTGTTCGAGCGATACTTCCTGTGTTGTAATTGTTGTCAACCAACCTGGAACAAAAAAAACAAAAGTTTAAGATAATAAACAGGGCAGAGCTCTCCGCAGCCCCCATGCTTTAATGTGTCAACAACATTTTTGCTCTAAAAAACACTTAACTACTAGATTACTACTACCAATTTATTTTCTTCCTCCTTTTTTCTTTTTTTCCCTTGTTCTTTGTTTCTGTATTGTTTTGCACTGATTTGTGGTGTTCAAGAAAGAGTATTTGTATTGTATTGTATTTATTGAGTTACCTTGCGGATGTTCATTTCAATGACAAATTTCCTAAACATTCTGTTTTAACAAAGCCAGATTTCAAAAACACAGTAATTTTCACTGAAACCAGTCCGTTTACACAAACTCCTACGCAATATCGAGTGCCGTCTTATCAATTTCGTTACGATGGTCTATTTCGGGTAGTCTTGACTTCGTCCTGAAAATTGCTTCCGACAAAAACTAATTATGTTAAAATAGACACGGGATCTTTTCAGCGTCCGCTCGCGATAGAACATCTCTGAAGACAGAGTTAAGATACAAAACTAAATTGATATTTTTGCAGTTTACCAGAAAATACAAGCAGGGCTTGACGGCGAGATTATCGAGTAAGATGGTGGCAGTGTTGAGGCAAGTTTTGCACTAGGTCCTACCACTCATGATTAATTAAAATTTAACAACTACTCTCACTGTTATAAAGTCAGCTTAAAGCAAGAAGTCGGAGCAAAGCTACATGGAAGCTACAAAAGTAAGGAGGATAATTTATAAGACTGACATCGCGGATATTCCTACATTTACATACAATATCAATCTATCGCCCTTTTGAGGTATTATTGACGTCACGCCACTAACACATGCTTCGAACATCCCCCTTAAACATGGTGGAATTGGTGTGACGATTCAGTTGAAATAAGTGTTTAAGATATTGCTACTCAATTCCATCTCCAGTGTAGATAAATGAAGTAAATAAAATACTATTAAAATCTCTGATCAAACACGTTAAAGAATGCCTGACTACCCTTTTATTAAACATAAAAAACCAAGAGTAAACAAAGAGTACGAAGCGTAATGAAAACAGGAAAACGGCGGATATTACGTTTCGCGACAACCCTCGCGTTTTGTTTACAGCTGAGATACTCGACTTTGCGAGGGTTTAAGAGTCGAATAATATTTCTTTTACTTCGTTAAATTATTTAGTAAATTGCTACATAGCCTAAATAAAGAACAAGTTTAATCCCTGACAGAGTTCATGAAATCTTCAAGACAAAGAAAAAAGAAATCTTGACCCTTTCATAATTGTATGATTTTTACGAGAAACGATCAAAGAGTCGTATATTTACTGGGGTATTTTATAGTCCTACAAGTAATCGGAACAGTATCGAGTCGAATAAAATAAAGCTATTAAATCCTAAATATTTTTTTAAATATTGTAGGTCTAACGAAGGCTTGTTGACCATAATAGTCATCATCATCATCACAGGCCTTACAGTTTATCACAGACCAGATAACAACCCGAACAAGACTATAACAATCCGAACAAGACTACGCGCGACCGGCAGCGCGCCCAGCGTTTTCTCTGTTCATTGCGCGGCCGAAACGGACGCAGCACAGTGGATGGCAGCACAAGCAATAAACAGCACAATCAAGCAGGAATGCGTTTTTAATGGCTGTGCAAGCCAATACGGAAGCTGACTCCCCCACAAGTCGGCAGGCTTCGGAAGAATATGCGTGTAGAAAACCTCACAACAAATCTCTAAACTGGCTGGACGTAGAGCACAGAAGACCCGTCGATATACTTCTTTACATTGAAGAAGGATCAAATGATGAAAATGCCACGTGCCTTAGACGTCTCAGTTACTCCACTGACGCATACTGAAGCTTTTCCAGCTATGCACAAAGATGTCTTCCTTAGCATATATACTATGCTTCCAATAAAATGAAATCGATCTCTCTCTCTCTCTCTAATTTAAAGGCACCAAGTCTCAATGATATATATATGGTTGGCGGGAACGTTTGAATTTCATAAACAATATTTATCACAATTAGAGCGGTAACTAGCGCAAGGGTGGCGTTGCGATATGAGCCCGCATCGCATTTCAAAGCGAAAAAGAAAGCTATTTATAGGTGGGTGGGAAGTGGGCAGATAGAATGATGTAAGATACACTACTGATAAAAAGCGTCGGGCGCCCAGGAGTGGGTAGACGTGGGCTTAGATACAGCTGATAGGTAACATAGACCAACGTACATACAGTAAGAAGGACATAGGCAGATAGGCGTACAGTGCGTTAGTATTCAAAAAGACCTTCGAGTCTTTCTTGCTGTCTCACTCACTGTTATGCGTTGGATGGTTTGATACTTGAATCGGCCGACAACCCGAATGTTGTTTTAGGAGCTCACGGCTACCATCTTTAATTATGTCAAATATATTTTCTTTACAAAATAACTGTCTTTTCTACTTTCGCGGTAGACTTTGTACCGATAAAAACATTACCCTAGAAAAAATTACAAGACGCTCCAAATTTTAAACTTAGCTAATTCTTATAGCAGTGGTCGTTTTATGTAGAGCTGACAATGTTCGAATAGACATAAAAGCTTATACTTGACCAATACACAAACATTATTTTATCACATTTTCATATAAATGGTTGTAGCAAAGAGGGAAACTTTGCCGACTCAGTTTTGGTAAATGGGCATAATAAAAACAACTTTTTCCCCATTAGGCCGAGCTCCTTCAGGCACTTTGAAGGTTTCAGCATGTTTTTTTGTGTAATTGACCATGATTTTGTAGAACTGCTGAAGGTTATTGTACAGATCCTTAAAAAATAGTTAACTTCCAACCAAGATTTATTTTGTAAATTATTTCATCTATTTTAACCCGTCATCAGAAAAAAGGGCTGCATAGGTATTTTCATTATGTATCTTTAGGCCTACGAAACTAAGAATAAAAAAAACATGGACCTGGATATGAATCTGCGCAAAGCTAAGGTCTGCCGCTATAGCTACTAAACATCTACCTTAAAGATGATAATAACTCACGATACGAAATCAGCCACTAAGTGTGCCGGCAAAACAATTCTTAAAGTCACTTTGAGAGCTGTTTTCAACGCAATCGCGTGTAGTCCACCTATGCTTAACAATGTTTCAAAATTAGGCAATTTTGAATCTAGAGTAAAAATTATCAAAGCTCTGGCTACCGAACCGCTATAGGCTTGAGTATACGCCCTATATCCGTTCTTCCGAGTTAAAAGTGCAATCATCGAAGCGTCGCTAGCATGCTCACAGGAGCTATTTACTGGCTTACTCATGCGGGAGATACATGAAAAAAGGAGCCTAAAAAATGTATCAGGAAAAGCATTGAATGTGTTGGAAGATTCAATATTGAGGTAAAATGAGATAATTTGGGTAATAAACTCAAAACAGCCAAGAAAATCGTCGTAATTATCAGTCAGTTTCAAAATACGCTAATAAATAGTTGCGGGTGGTAGGGCCTTGTGCAAGGTCCGTCCGGATCGCTACCACCATCTTACTCGCTAATCCTGCCTCTAAGTAGCAGTGCTTGCACTGCTGTGTTATGGTGTGGAGAGTAAGACAGCCGGGGAAATTACGGGCACAAGAGGCATTGCATCTTAGTCCTCTAGGTTGGCAACGCATCTGCAATCCCTCCGGGGTTGCGGGTGTCTATGGGCCGTGGTGATCACTTACCATCAGGTGACCCACTTGCTCGTTTGCATTCCTATTCATATAAAAAAAAAAAAAAAACGTTCGGGTAGTGTGACATATAGCATTTTGATCATACAACTATTTCAATCCTGGCACATAATTTATATTTAACATGTAACAGAATCACAAATAGCATCTACCATAAAGGCGTTATACAGCCTAAACCTTATAAGTAAAAACTACAAAACAAAACGGTTTAACTCACGATTATAAGTCTGAGACGATCCGACCAGTTTAGTCAAATGTAGGTCCTTGTCCAATACGTCCATACGGAGTTAGGAGTCTTATATTGTTGATTGTGCGTTGACCAGCCGACCAGACACCATGATTCCGTATAATATAATACAATGGCAAAGAGAACGGGTCAATTTATAATTGCACGTCAAGCGCAGCGATCACTTCACGGGCGAGTTTCTTTTAGAGAATCACACCCCTTCCCCTGTAGCATAATGCAGTTCGTGAGCTCCTAGAACGACAGTCGGGTACGATCGACCGATCCAAGTATCAAACCCATAAATGTGAGTGAGCCAGCAAGAAAGACCCCGAATGTGTACATCGTCGATTTCTTTTTATTTATTTCTTTTACATTTTTGATCGAACTGCTTTAGCTGCAACCATAAGATCCCTTTGGTTCGAGAACCGATAATATATCTAAGACAAGTATATTTTGATGCCATGGTTTCGCCTGGGTTAGGGTGAGGTTCCATGCTCGCCCCGCCGCGTAATCGCAAATATCACGCAGTAACTAACTTACGGAGGCACTTAGATCGGCGCGAGAGCAAATTGCGTTACCATGCGCCATCCTATAATATTTAATTTGACGACGATACTATAAATATGACCTGACCTAGATGCGAAGGGGAGAACTGAAGCGGCAATCGAGGAAATATCACTTATACGCAATGTAATGAGTTACAAAACTACCACTTTTTTACTGTTGGTGCTCTATTGCCTTCTTCATGTTGCATGTGTCAAGTGCCAAATAAATCACCCTCACCTACCTCGCCTCACCTCCTCGTGGGAGCTGATCCCACGTCATTTTTTGACACTTGAAACTTATAAAAGCGCGGTGATTTAGCTGCGGTCTACTCCCAATATGGGAGTGCCAAATTCTAGGTTCGTATCACGCCGTTCCTCTCACTCTCTTTCACTGACACGTCTCACTCCTAAACGTCGAATTTCTAATTTCAGTGCATACGGAAAGTCGAAATACATTGCTGACCTGAGGAGTTCCGTGCTGCACCGAGTTTTATATTGGCTACGAATGTAGACCAAACTACAATTATTGACACGTCGCCTATCACATTTATAAAAGAGTCGGGTGTTTTGAAAATATGATTTACAAGGGGTTTGTACTTATGGATGGCAGACGCGTTCATCCCTTACAGGCATATAAGCAGTGCTTGTAAGCATAGGTAAATGTGCCCGACACGCTTCGTACCAATATGGGTTTTGTTGTCAATATGCCTTCCCTGTGTTAGAACCCACTGCACGCCCCTGATGGATGGAGATAGCACTCCAAGCGTATTTTGAAAACGCTCCCCTGTTATCGCGGGAAATAAAGCCTAACCTTTACCCAAAACTGTTTCCCCTTTCGCATTTTAATTCAAAGTTATCTAACAAAATTTACAAACCAACGAACTTGCGAAGTATACACCCCTTTGTCTTAAAAACTAATTAGATGTTTCCAGCGTTTGAGGAAGTTCGGGCTTCTATCTTAGCGCTTAATCAATGAGAGCCGTTAGGTCGGAGATCGCGAACTGGGATTTGTTCGATCCATTCGCTTTTTAAAAAGCTTTATTCAAATTCGAAAGAAAATCCAACCCTAAGGATTCAAAGTAGGCGACAATTTTTCTTTTACCCACCGAAAATTTCTGTTCGTCAGATTTGTTACTTATGAAAGTTTTTTTGTAAGTGTTCATAATGCTGAGAATTCGATTTGCCAACGGTGGACGAATGGATTTATGATGATATATGCTAAATCGAAATTACTATTTTTGCTTTTTTATCTGCTAAAAAATGTTATCTGATTTAATTTCTCCCGATATAGAAAATACTTCAACAACACTGTGGGCGATAGAAAGCCGTTCCAATTTCCCAAAAATATCCTTATCGCAAGAGCAGAAAATTCAAATTCGATCGCCATTTACGTGGGAGGGTATTACTAAGTTACAAATGCAGTTTAATCAGGCGTCATCATGAAGGAAATGGTCTAAAATACGATTTCTTAGACCGTACAAGCTAAATTGGTGGCGCTAGTGATGCGACGTGACTGCCATGTCGATGCGGATTTTAGAATTCCGTTGGCCGTGGCATGTATTTCGTGTTTGGAATTGAGGGAAACGTAATTTTGTTTACCTGATTCCATAATGCGGGGTTTAAAGTGTGTTATGCTCTATTCTATATTCACGCGGTAAGCATAATTTCGAATTCAAACATGATCTAGGGTAAGAAATAAGGGTCAAATTGAAAAAAAAAAAAAAAAAAACTGCTGTATCTATCACTGACCCTACATGAGTGTAAGTAAGCAAAAGATTCTTGATTCACATGGCAGCATTTGATTTTATTATTTGTTTTTTGAATATGTTCATGATCCATGGAATACATCGAAGTTAAAGATACTGTTAATCAAACTGTTAAACGCTTTCAGTATCACCGATGCCATAAAAAACTTACCTACTCAAAAGACAGAGTCGGATCCTTATCACTGGAATTTGTTCTATTAATATAAGTATAATCTAAGTCAATCGAAATACAAAGTCACGCCTATACGCAATCATATTTAAAGTATATTTTAATGTTTCCTATCGATATTTCCCTACTATCGACTTAAGGCCCTCCCTGTCCAAAAGGCACAGGGCGTGGGCCGCGTTGTGAAATTTGGCCGAACCCTGATCCGATAGGCCTTATTTAGGAAACGGCACAACGTTTAATACTGCTATCTATTACTGCCTACCGCTTTGATGTTATGAAGATTGATTGAGAAAATAACACATTTCACGTGTCAGTCGCTCACAGACGGCGTAACTATTAGGATCACGCTCACGCTAATATAAAAGCGGAATGGATGCGTTTCATTTCCCTCGCACGTACAAGGTCGCACAGAACGAATGCTTGTAGTCTTCCACATGGCTCTAAACTTGGATCTAAATATATTGGTGCATATTGTTAACGGCAGTATTCTCCTTATGCCGTTATAAAGTAATAAAATTGTACTGTAGAAAATTAACAAAATAGTTGGGTGTTAGCGCTGCTACCCCAAAGAGTTTTGCAATATTTTCCACTTCCAAATTAAAGGCCTACCGGGAAGATATATTAACATTAGAAAATTTTGTTGCCAATATCGTCAACCTAGGCATAAAAAAAATTATCTTGAGTAAATATAACGTTAGTTTAGATTCTAGAAAATAAATACAAAGGTTCAACGCTATTGAAAAGAAAACCACCCCCGCAAGGCTTACCGCGAACTTTTCCAAATAATCGATTCACCTGTCTAAGTCTGAGCAATTCTCATAAAACTTATAGCAATGGCATTTATGGGAGCATTTTCTCTTACTGCCACTCTAACTTCACCTAGTTCGATGCTTGTATCAATTACATTTCAGGAAATGTAATAAATATAACCTCCATCATTGTCTCGACCCTGAAGTTCTTTTAAAGACCACACGTTATTGATACGAATTAAGTGAACCAAAACTTGTATAGAAGCATTAATATTTACACAACTGTGTGTACCGAATCGACTTGCAGCTTTGCAGCCATTATTTGTTTTAAAACCACTCCAATGTCAGAAGATGTTATTAATTGCTTTCCATTCTTTTCAGTTTTGAACCCTTCTTCTTCACCATATGATGTAAGTAAGCAAACAGAGTACGTAGTTTCATCATACATTATGCTTTGATATAACTTACAAGTCTTGTCATTTTGGTAACTTATTTCGCCACCATACCCACGCGAGCTTAGTACGGATTGAGGACACACTTATACAATTGATGGTGTCTGTCTATTCTAAATTATTCGTTTCGTAGCAAATCATAACAAAGACATAATTGGCTATTGTTAGAACTCATTACAGTTTAAAGTAATAGCAGAAATTTGATGTAATTGCTTGCATTAACAACCCTAGGATTATCTGCGCTTTCCGAAAATAAAGCTTGGTAATACCTGGTTTCCCTAAACACCGAAAACACAAGCGAATAAACCAAATCTATGAAAGCGCCCTTAGGTCTACTTACAAAACAAACGTTTCCATTTTGAGTCCTGTATTTTGTAACACCTTCGTATAAATTTATTATCGGACTGTAAGTGCTATGCTAACTAAAGCTGCACTATCTGAATGTTCCAGAGTAGAAACATCACAGAAACGGGAGTTACTGATAGCGTTTACTAGTTCTGAGCACCGACTAATAAACGTCTTAAACATTAAGTTCTTGAATTGTTACCAGTGCATACTTTGAAAATTACCGCGCTACGAAAGTTTGAAAGTAACGTTCTCTTAGTTTATTGCATTACTTGTAAGTTTTATGACATTGTACCAGTATCATGAATGTTTGTTCTCGTACCTGGTTATAATCGTTGGATTGTTTCTCAGAATATAAAGTTATTATTGACTGTCGCAAAATGCGTTCGTCATAATTTAACCCATACAAACACAATCGTGCTAAACGTGGTCTTTAGGTCTTCTTATCTTAGGTTCGGTCTACCTCGTAAGGGATAAAGACGTGATTTATGTATGTATGTATGTAATTTAAAAAATAGCAATAACTTTTTTTTTATTTAAGTCATGTCACGTATACGCTACGTCATTCCATCGGTCCACGGGTATTCGCAGATATTTTCGATGGTGATATGAGTAAATTATTGAGTAATTTCGTTATTTTTTGACTTTCCTACTGTGTAAAAAAATTACACGTGATGTGTTCTCGGACACCTCCCTCCCCCATCGTGATGTTTTGCTGAAAATTAAACGATCACATTATTTCTGGACGAGCCCTTAACTGTTGCAATAGCTCTACCATCTCCATCGATGTTGGCATCATCTTTCATTACAATGGGAATATCTCACAGCCCAAAAAGTTGTAGACTACCAATAAATACAAAACTTTTTCTAACAACGGGTCGGTGTCAAAGACTCCGAACTCCGTCTCCCAAAACAACTGTATCAACACTTATGCAACCTTTTGTTCGACAATGTCACAGAAACAATGCCGCGGCGCCTTAGAGTTTTCACCAGGCGATTGCTTGACGACGTTTCATGTGGTTTACTATATTTTACTAGTTTTCTTCTACTGAAATTTGAAGTTTTGCCATTTTAATAGACACTACAAATACAAAACGACAGTCAAAAAACAAATTAACAATGACGGTGAAGTATTCAGTAAAAAAAAAATAACAGCAAGCTATCAATAAAACATTACCGAAAATATAAAAGTTCATAACAGAAAATAACAAAAAGAATGAAAAGAGTAAAATATCAATTCTACTGTTACAAAGGTGTTCAAGTTTTTGAGCTAAACAAATTCGTGGTCGGATCGTGTAAAGAAGCTCCGCCGTGTACCTTACGTGACCGCCAAGACATGTGTTTGCATATTCATACATTCTTGTTTTACATACAAAGTATTCGGCCTTAGATCGAAAAACGACAGCTTATTAACTTTAAGTAAAACCAAAATTATTTCAGGAATGTTAGACGGAGGCATTTATTAGATTGCAAAGAAGTTCAAGAAACCAAAAAATCGTTCGATGCATTAGCCGTTAGGTGTAAACATCATAAATGAAAGCAACAGCGATTTACAAGTCACCGACAAACATTTTATACCCTGCTAAGTTTATTTAAATATATATTATAAAAAGCATTATTTTCCTCTAACTGAACAATACCTACCTCTACACCTCTCACACTCGTAATCTCCATCACAAAATCCTTTTACTTCGGAACCGAATTTTTCCACAGTATCTATATGGAAACTTGGAAAGCAAATATTTCAACATTTTCAAGCAGTCAAGTCATGCTTCTCGGATTAGAAGCGTCCCCTGCGGAGTGCGCGTGTTTACAGATTCTCTTTGTATATTACCTGCAACGGTTTCTGGAGCTTTGTTTACCTTGTTTTGTCTTTTCAGCGAGATGGTATTTTAAAAATTGTAGCAATAGCACCCCTCTGTTCTTTATGATTTATTTTGTTTTCGATTTTGACGCTGCCCGTGCTCCGTACTGTGCTCTACATCCGTAGAGATTGAGATAGTCTCCGTTCCCTTACAAGCACTTTTTAGATTCTACACATACTTCCTTCCGCTTTTTTGGTTTCCAATCTCGCATACCGTGTACTGTACAGTGAAAATTAAGTCAGTACTGTTTACTGATCACATTATTTCCAGCAAGTTGCCTTTTGTAAACATCATCATTGCTGAATCGAAACACCAACAAAGTCATCAGCTTTAGACTGACTAGCCAATAATACCATTACCTTCTCATCTCTCGACTCCAATGAAGTACCCATATTCTGTTGTGTAACTGTATATTTTCGTTAATAGTCGGGCCCTTTGGCGCGATGCCAACCCTTTCGGTCACAAGGTCCACCGGAAGGACGGATTTGGGCGACCCGAATATTACAGTCCTATTTGCCAGGCTATGGGCCCTTTTGGACGTAGTTGGGCGGAAAAACGGGATTCATTCCTCATCATTATGCATCGAATTTGAATGCGTATCACAACATCCGTTGCACTGTGGTATAAGATTTGGTGGGCCTAAGCGGTGTTCACTACTGGAGTATTTTACATTATTTTTATCCAATATTTCTCTCATTACGTTTTACACACTCGTCAGTTTATTATTTCTAGTTACGATACGATCTTTATTCTCATTTGGATTGCAATACAATACAAATACTCTTTATTGAACACCACATATCAGTAAAAAAACAACACAGAAACAAAGAACAAGTTAGACAATAGGCGGTCTTATTATATTCAATAACGTCTGTAATTGCAGTTCTAAAGAAGTTCGGTGTCTAGATAACTTGATTCATTTTCTGTGTTCCGTCTTCTCAAATATTCTACGTCTGAAACCAGCGAGATAGTTAACACTTAGTTATTTCTCGTATGAAATACCTCTGTCGTCCCTATAGCACTTGGTACAAGTTTCACTAGTTTCAGTTGTGGCCAAAATTGTTTGGGACCAGCCCGTGTCCTGAAAGTTTAACTTGTGGCCTCAAACGGGCTTCTTGCGTGACAGTGACAGTCATAAAGAATACGGCAGCATTAAACCGCCGAATTTTATAAGGGAAACAGGAAAAGGGATGGAATAATTGGACTGTAAAAAAATATAGGTCAACTTATTTACTGACGGGGTATGAATGTATAGTATGACGACGAATTGCCACATCCATAGAACACAGGCCCAGCTGAGACAGCAATAACTACATAATTGTAGTTCTGATACCGCATAGCGTCAACTTTCAAGATGTACTAGAAATAGAACCAAACAAAGAAATGATAAATTTAAAAAATAAAGATTTCAAGACGGAGACGAACACTGAGCACCCGTATATCAACCATTTACAAAGTCTTAAAAATACGTAGGATTGGCGTGAGCTTTGTGGTATTGTCGGCGCTGCTTTGAAAGAGACGAATAATAACTCTGGAATTGAACTGTGGACTGAATGAAAATACAAATGAAAAGCTTTGTTTCCAAAGAAAAGTAAGCCAGTAGGACCATTTTACATTTCTGAATAAACCAGTGTTTCTTTTGAAGCGTCGAAACAAACTTGGGTCAGCTGTTTCATACAAACATCGATTACTTTTATTAGTTGCAGCTCAGGAAAAAAAAAAAACAAGATGAAGATAATGAAAACGGTTTTTTTTGCGCTCACAAGCTCGTGCTACGAACAATTACTTCGTGAGCAGCTGAAAATCGCCTGAACTAACATTTGTTTTGTGCCCCTGTGAATTCGTTTGCCAGTTCCTTAATTAACAGTAAATAATTAAGCTAAGAGACCTGCCCTTTGCGTCTTTGCGTCCGTTGCCTAGAATTATATTTATGTATGGCTGCTCGCTATTAAGTCTAGCATTATTTATAAGTATAAGTCCGAATGTCATTAAACATATGCTTAGTTAGGTGTGCTTAATTGCCTCTTTGGATCGTACATCGCCTACGTTGAGGTCACTAAATTGCCATTGTTACGTTTCCCGAGCCCGAACGAGTTTCATCCCTGGTACTCGCACAATTAACAGTTTATGGTAGAGATGTCTGTATCTGTATCTGTGAAGTATTTGCGAGCGACGGTGAATTTAATAGAATTTCATAAAAAAGCGGCTTTGAAGAAAGTATCATAATGTAGAACACATCGACTTTATGTGCAATGAATATTGAAATAAGGTGCATTACGTAAATTCGAAATTGGGGAATTCCAAAAATCATGGATATCCACTAAACGGGGAACAATTCCATAATCTGGCACCGCTTAGCTCGAAGCCAAAAACGTTGCTAGATTATGTAATTGTCTCCCGTTTAGTGGATATCCACGACCCCAATGCACTATACCAGCGAAATGTTCAATATTTTAATCAAAAAAAATGTTTCAACGCTATTCTTTCTACTGTTTGATGTCTAACTAGCCCTTTTCCGCGTGTGTAGAGCTTTCATTGCTAAATACCAGCAGCATCCCAGATTATAATCACGATTGTTCAAAGTAAAAGTACAACCGAAGGTCGCATAAGTGGGTCGTGTGTCGTCATATAATTGTATGTCTTGTTAAATGGTGGCGTAATATGCTAATTGTTCTACAACTGCGTGTTCTATGTTAATGCGATGCACTTGATCTTAAAACTAGGTCACTGTTAATAACAATAGGGATGAATGCCGTAATTAAATTGGTGCGGTATTTTTCCGACATAGCTCTTTATCATGTGGGCCTGTAACTTTCTCTGCACGTCTATAGCACGAGAGCCCACAAGTCACATCGCGCGCGAGAGAGATAGCCCGTCTTTTTCTTAGTGTTCGTTTTAGAAAGAGACGGGTAGTATGTTACGCGCGTGACTCGACTCTCGTGCTGGCCGGGCTGGCGTAGAGTTCAGCTAACGCTATCCTGCCAGAACTCAGCCATTTACCGGGATAAAAATCATAATATCCCAATCGGATAGGCACGTATTTATGGAAATAGTTATTTGTAACATTCTATCCTAGTCTTTTTATTTTATTTTGAATTTTACTTATTTAATTTTATTAAAATATTGATTATTTAAAGTTATTTTAATGTTATTTATGAATTTTGATTTCTTTGTTTTTAAAACTAATTTATTGTTCTCATTATAAATCAAACAACTAACAATAGGTTAAGGCACTGTATTTTACTAACATTTTTATATGGATCTCGGTCTGAAATAAAGTTATTTTATTTTATTTTTATTTTTTTATTTTATTTTATGTATGGATAGGTACGTTGAGTCATCGCAATCCTACTTCCTACTAATATTATAAATGCGAAAGTTTGTGACGATGTGACTGAGTAGGTATGTTTGTTCCTTCTTCACGCTAAAACGTCGAGACGGATTTGGATAACATTTTGAACGAAGATAGCTGGTAGGTACCCTAGATTAAAACAAATGCCACTCTTATCGCGGAAAATTGCATAGTTCGCGCGGGATAGGAATAAACATGGCAATTGTTAATTCTATGCGGACGAAGCTAGTTGAGTAATAATATTCAAATAAACGAACAGACGTAAGCCTTTACTTAATTTAGTAGGTTAAGTTAATTTTAAAACCTGTGTTAAAAGTATCGATGTCATAATTTCGAACAGTTAAAGGAAGTTTCTATCGATTGCGCAGGAGTCAGTGAAGGAAATCGATTATTAATCAAAGATAATACGTTCATCCGTAACATGTGGGGAAATGTACATAATTTGATTTTAGCGGTTAGTATTTCCACGCCCTATCATGTAATCGTTTAGAAAAGTAAATGAAAAATGTTTTCAAAGACGGAATTCATACGAGGTTATTTTTGCATCCTCTAATTTATGACAATCTTTAAAGTTTCGACTTTTTTATAATATTGCAAAGGCAAAGATGGTATTGGAAAAAATAAAAATACCGATTTTGATTTTCTACTAACGATAGGTATAGGCAAGAGTATAAAATAGTATGTACCTAAGTGGAAGTTAGATGCAAATCAGAAAAAAAACTGAAAAAAAGATACGAAGATAAGAATATTAAAAAAAAAAACGTTAATTTATACAAAGCCATTTGTATATCTACTATACAATACGATTTTATTTGTATGTCATTATATAGATAGTCGCTCCTTTAATTTTAATAGGCGCTTACAAAAAAGATAAACATACACAGTGACCACTGAATGTAGTTGTGAACTGTTTAGTTTAGAGAGTAGGTGATACTTAGAGACCGACTGAGATAACAAAAGCATATTCGATGCTTCATATTTATCTGTCTTTTATCTGATGGCTATGCTAGTATTCATGCTAATTAAACACGCTCAGATGAAATAATAAAAACCAATACCTCATGATCCGAGGTGATAACAGCCATGTCAGAAATAACACAAATAATGATAACCCAAAGCAAATAACTGTTAATTCTGTACAGGCAACGATGAAACGGTTTCGCCTCGCCGGCGAAATAAAATCAACAGCACTCATTACCGGACTCCGTAACATTATGTTACTTATCGCAGTAGAAGGCAGGAACTTACAGCGGATAAAGAAAAATAACTTATTTTAGTAAATTCTGATTTTAAATTCACTATCGCTAGGCCACATGGTGGACAAACATGCAATCAGAGATCCAGAAGAACCTGAGAGTACAGACAAACCGGATCAGAGCACTCTGGCGCAAATGTACAGCGAGATCGGACCCCACTGGGAAGACGGTTGGACAATTATTATACGTTTAAGCTTTATTGTTTAAGTAGGAAGCTATTTTTCGTATAATATACGATAAGCTGGTGGGTTATTAAGCGGACTAACGGGCTGATTTAGATCGCATCGCAAGACATTGGTAGTGTAGTGTCAAAGGCGTACAGGGAATGACATAGTTATTTCTTACTATAAAGAAAAGCAGTTTTAAAGCAGTTTTATGAAGAGCTCCATGTTAAGTAACTTCTAATTGTTTTAATCGTCCTTGTCAATTCAACCATACCCATAACCATACACAATTTCCTCTAAGTAAAAATCTGAAATGTTGTTGTTGTTGTGTTGTGTGTTACTATTTCAACTCAATTGTTAGCACTTTCGTAATATACACATATCTTTACAAAAATCTGCAACAATTTCCCTTCCTTCTGTAATTGTCGTCAAGAAACATCTTACATTGCAGGACCATCCATCGTGACAGCCTTCGCAAAAGACCTATAGACCGACCGCTTAAATGAGTCCTCGCCCGCTCGGCGCAGGGGGGGGGGGGGGGAGGGGGACGACAAAGGCGGCCGAGAGAGGTGCGGGCGGGCAGCTCTTTCGTACCCTAGACCATAGCCCAAGGGTCAGGGTACCGCTACGCTAGCCGCTTCGGCGCCGGCACTGCGCTTTCTGCATGCGACTCTATAACGCGTGGCGCGGCCGGCTTATGCAACCGCCCATTGACAGGCTAAGCTAGGTTAGATTCTTAGATTATCATGTTTACTACTATTGCCTATAAATAAAATGTATGGTATTCATGCGATTAATAAATACGCCAATAGGATTGTTATAGCGATAGAAATTCGAAGGATTCTTGTCAGTCTTCTTCAATGTCTTACGCATGTTGCTCGATCGACGGAACTGTATCACAGACCCATGAGTATTTAGGCGTCAGATATTTTTACTGTACATAACTTACATTGCACGACACATAAAAATTACTTTCAAAATTTTACCTCCGAATCGCAAGTCCTCCAATTTTTAATTCAGCCGACTTATTGAGCTCCAAAATTCTATCCGGAATATTCTTATAACTATCCTTCTCCAAATTACCAAGATGTGTATGCCTTAGAAAATCCATAAATCGATTTTGTTTTATTTTAAGAAATGTCAAAGGGATATTTTTGATACCGATTGACGGTTCACTATATTACAAGTGCAAAATGAACTATTTGGATCCAGTATTTTATTATCACTGTCTGTATGTAGGTACCAATTCCGATTACATCATGTTCGTTTTTATTAACCACACCAAAGCTTTTATAAAATACATTGATATTTATCACCGTTTCGTGATTCCGTCATTTTTAATTCTTTAACAACACTGCAAATTGATCCTTAATTATGTTCAATATATTTTTACACCTTGTTTTGTTGATCGTCTGGCAATCAGTCTGAAACATCGTTTTTCCATTTACTCCATGATGTCATCCATGTCATCATCAATAGGTCATCGATGACAACATTGCATCATGTTAAATCACAAGTTTCCGTATTTTTGTGCATTATTTGATCATTTTTTAAAAACACTAAAACACATCGGGTGCGTTTATTTATTTCAACAACACTCATAATTACTAATAGAAGCTTTAAAACTTCTATAACAATATTAAAAGAAATAATTAAAAGCAGGCAATTATAGTAAAATTATTTTACGTCATTTACACGGCTGTTAACAATTTTATGTTTTCAGGGCAAGCGTCAAATTTCCCCGGCAATGCCGAAAGTCGAGTTGTACAAACGGCCAAAAGGGGTAGCGTGAGGCGAATAATAATATACATTAAAATTGATAGCATTGCCGTCACCGCCCGGCGATTTACCCACAGCATACAATAGTAAGCAGTATACCATTGACTTAGATAAGAGCAATGCATCCTTACGAACAGGAAATCATAATATGGAACAGTGGGCAAATGAAGTCAAATACGTAGCAAATAAATAGCGCCCAAGCTTTAACGCCTTCTTTTGACTAGCGCCGGCGCTAGCGGCAACCATTTGTATAGGGCAGCACAGTATGCACATTAAGAATTTCTAACGCGCGTTTCACAAAATTGAATAGCCATAGAACTTACATAATGTATCGTACCATTTTGTCTCCCATTGTTGAACCTTCTCACAAAAATGCTTGCGGACTACTGGTTGCTACTATCACAATACAAGACAACATGTAGCTTCTTCTCGGCCAACATCCGATTTTGATGATACAAAGCCGACATGTTAATCTTGGCTAAGCTTAATCTATGTGTGAAAACTCCATTAAAATCCCCTTAAGTATTTAAAAACACCGACCATTTAAATTGTATTCTGTCAACGTTTCTAATACCTACCGAAAGATAGACTTTTTTTCCCAAATACCTTTTGAACAGATTTTCTTTCTCTAGGTAGGTAGGTACTGTTTCTTATGAAACGTTATTATTTTTATACATTACATTCGTACTGCACATTTTACTGTGCCTCCTAAATTGGGGTGACCATAACATTGGACGCAAATTGGCCTTCGGGTCGCTTACGAGCATATATCCCATCCATGCAGCGTCACCCTTTATTGAGGGAAGGTCAGAGTTATTACCATATTGTCTTGTTGCTGTTGTTTCTTTTATGACGATTTTATTTACTCGCTAACTGGGCAGAATGACGATGTAGAAATATTTATGACGCTTCTTGACAAACGTGTGATCTCGTATTGTTTTAGATGGTTGGTTTCACGTTAGAACTGAAGGAAATTTACTTTTTAGAAAAATTGGGATCAGGCGTAACGTTGTTAACCCCAATCGATTTGCCCTTCGACCATCTGTAACTTTATATTGATGATATTATAGACAACTAACATGATGAAGGCACATGATGTTATAATGCAGACATGAAGGAAGATAATTCTGATGAAGTTATACCGACATACCTACTTCTTTTCTTGATAATATAAATTATAACAATTCTACTAACTTTTGTAAATTATTCGATAGACGTTTCTTCTGTAATAATGTCAGATAAGGTTGCATGGATGACTTAGCTTACGTAGTAGCAACAACGTGTTTTATTACGGGCTGTCTACTCATCCAACTATAACAACAAAATTCCAACGTCATGTCAAGGGGCTCTTGGTAGCGCGTTCACCCACATTTGACTCGGTGCCAACTGCCTTATGACGTCATACTAACTACAGTGCTTAGCGTTGCACTCTGGTAACCATTAGCAACCTAGTTTTAACTTCGCCGCGACTTCACTCCATCCGTATATCTCCATAGGCCAGATAAATGTCTTGTCTCATATCTTCAGGTGTGTTTAACTTAATGGAGTCAAGGAAATCATCAGATAGACCACATATGTCAATCACTTACTGTCACCTTGCTCTCTAGTCTCTCTCGTCCTCATACTTACCCTGGTTTTCAATAAAGTTATGCGTATAAGTCTATCACTAACCATGTGATCAACGTCAAAAGTTGACGAAGTAATTGCTCTTTGACTATGTGATACGATACGTTCTGGTTCTGACATAGATACCTTACTGATATATCTGGGCGACTAGGTAGGTTGTATTTACACGTTCAATCCAACTATGCGATCAATAGCGCAAGGAATACAAACACTTCATTAATAAAGCAGACAAGTAGGCTTTGTCTCGAATAATAACCGCGGGATTCACTTCAATCATAAATCAGACTGTTTGTAATTTGATATATTTGTTATGTAAAGTATTTACCTTTCTGTTAAGTATTTGAATGATAGCGGGATAAATCATCATCAAGGAAATCATAATATCTGACAGTGCTAGTACAGTAAGGCTAGTAGTCTGCCAGTTTCTGGTATTAGCTTCTGTAGCCCCCAGGCGCTGACACTGAGAGTATTTCGAAAGCTTGAGGCAGTAATTCCTCAGCTGTCGCTGTACTTCCCACGGCGGTACAAAACAGCAAAAGCACTCCTTAACGACTGGCATTTTATTGTTATCATACCTATTTCTATTCCACTGCTAACCTAACCTAAAAAAATAATGTTTGAAACAAGTTTTTTATTGGCCGTACTTCATTCTCATCTATCTTCCATATGCATACCAAATTTCAAGTCAATTGGACAAACCGTTGAAAAGTTTCCTTCTGCGGAGACGGTCCTGGCTGGATCACCAGAATTTCATTACAAGAGTATTGCATTGTCAGCGGACTTGCATAAGTGTGCCAAATTTCACGTTAATCCGACTACAGGAAGGGGTCGAATTTCAAATTCCTACTAAATTTGACCCAAACAAATAAATAAACAGGGCACGCAAAATGAAAGCTGGTAAAAATACATTTTTAACATTTTATTAATTTGCAAAGGCTGTAACTACTCACAAATAAGCATGATAGGTTTGTCATTATGAGGCGTCGACTCTTGTTTGTTTATGTCTTTCCGGCTTGCAGTATCTTGTTTTTCATTCGTACCTTTAAGTAGTCAATCAGTTGTTTGTACTGCTTTTGTTTTTGTGTTTTTTTTTTTCAATTTCTTCATACAACCCATCTACCCGATACTTTTTCAAACCATGGCAAAGGAGTGCCCACTTTCAAAATCAAAGGGAGGACACAAAGCGAAATGCATGGGAGTGCGTCTTTTGTGCACATGCACCGGTGTGTAAAGGCCTTTTGTTTAAAATGCTTTTTTTTGTTCGTTCCATATGTTTTTCGAGGATTGAATTCACATATTCAATGGGTTGTTCAAAGTTTTGTCGATTCGTTGTTCGGTGCGGTTCCAGGCTTACAAATTTTGTTAGAGCTCCACCCATAATGTAGTTAAAGTTAATTTTAATACGCGACCAATCGACAAGCATTTACCATCGCCACTACCACACCATACCAAGACCACTAGCCATAAACACCCATAACAGCAAAGCAATTGCGGACCTATTGTTAATCTAAAGGGTCGACCTGAAATTCGTCTACTGGAAGTTATTTGCATATCATGCTATCGGCCTCACCAGCTATTTATTCGTTTCCCATATCGTGTATACTTTCAGTCACATTTATTGTATTAGCAGGATAAAATTCTAACGTGAACATACAAGTATTGACATCAACTATGTTCCGTTACTAGCCTTTAGTAATTCATAGTATGATCACGATAGTTCTCTCTGGCTAGCCCCTAGGCATAGCGGCGTGAAGATGCGTGTGGAACTTGATGACTCCAGTGCGGATGGATGCGCCGTCACGCGCTCTTAGTGCTGAGGATGGCGATATCGATAATGATAATAATGTGAAAAAACTTTGGGATTGGAACCAAATATAGTCCTCAACATGAATAAGGAGTTTTTTTAGTAACGACTCGCAAGCTGCCAGCTATTTTCATTAAAATTTTAAAGATGTGTCTACAAGGGCAACTACCATTGATACGTAGGAACCCGAATGTGCTTTGGAGCACACCTGTGATCATTGGACGATCCTCGCGTTAAAGTCATCACTTTTTTCGAGGTGCTTATCACGTCTATTCAACGTCAATGTGATTATTGCACCTCATGCGTCATATTAACAATTAACACACTTTTCAGCACCTCCAACCCCTTAGAGTACCGTTAAGCACATCGATATAGACACGGACAACATGATCCCCGCACTATCGGGCGCGTGCGTTGACCCCGCTGGGCTTAGCTTTTTGCTTCCTGTCAACTGATGTGATGCTGCATCCGTCACCACGTCTTAGAATTTTATTAGCAGATTTATAATAAATTCGTGTTACACGAAACTAAGGCTCGATGATGCAAAAAAAATGATGCAAAAAAAAATGTTACACACACTATCTTAAATTGAATCCAGAATATTTCAGGTGATAGACAAATGTTTTTATTGGTTGATGTTCAAAGTTCAAAGTGTACGACGTCAAAGGGGTGGCAGAATTTTGAATCAAAAATTACGATGAAAACTTCAACAAGTGTTCAATTGAAATAACCCAATCACCCTTTGAAATACTCTGGAACAATTTTAAGCCACCTTGTAACATACCTACTTAACTTAGTTTAACTAGCTCCAAATATGACGAAAGTTCTAAACTTTAGATAGACGTTCTAGTGTAGGTAGGTATTTTATGCAACGCTATAAAGTGCCTTTAAAATCAGAGAAAGATAGTGGAAATCCAGGCATAACTCGCTACTCCTAAGAGATTAGTGTTGAGACCTGAAGTAAAATTAACAAATCGTCGGTCTTTGTTTTCCATGATGGCTGTGGGAACACTTTCTAATCACTCTCTTCGAAAGAACATGACAATGAAGATGTCATTTGCGTGGAAGCTATGACTGTTATGTAGCTGATGGTGTTTATTGAGGCAGCATAGTTGGACAAAGTCAATGATAGCGAAGTTTGAAACACTTCAAAACCTATCGGGTATTTGGCTTGACTGGTTGACTCATCAACGCCCTTCGCACACAATTGGCATTGTTCATTTTTTTAAGCTGTGCTTTTAACGCCTTTGTTTGATGAAATGGACTATTTCAAGCAACTAATTTGAATATTATGCTTTTACGTAGCTTTGTTAATTAATAATAAATATTTTTTCGCTGTTTGATAATTCGTGAATTTAGACAGAATCCCAATCGCCTTCGTTCGGCTGGCTATAAAAAAAAACGGCTTTGTCTATGGTTTTGTAAGATTTGACAGTGACACGTGACAGTTGCCATAGCCAAACTTTTTTCTCATTTTTGTGGCAAACATTTGATGCTGGATTCTGTCTAAAAACCCGGTCGTTCGGTCAAACAAAGGTTCAAAGTACTTTTACAAAAATATCTGCAATCATAAAGTATTTTTGAAATCGGACCAGATAAATTGGATAATTGATGGTTTTCCTCGAAATGGTTTTCGAATTGGAGCATACTAAAAAAAATGAACAATGCCAATTGGCCATAAAATCTGAAATATTACTCAAGAGGTTCGCTTCATGAGGTACGGATTTTACAAAATTCCCCCAACGCAGGGAACTTCCCTCTGCAACCTAGCTCAAGCGAAGCTCAATACAATCATCACATTGATTACTATCTATACGACACGATAAATGTATTTATTCTCTCACCAGTGACATAAACAAGGACGCCTCGAGTGGCACATCTAAGGATGCGCTTTCGCTTGCTGAATCGACCAATCAAATCCGTTGCCCACTGTCACATTACAGAGGGAGCGAAAAAAGTGTGGATTTTAATTATTGCGATTGATGGGATTCTTCATGTCTCAACTCAGCTCTATGGAAGCGTACCCATACAGAAAGCGGCAGAAGGCGGATGCTTAGCAAAGTTCAAGAAAAACGGGACCGTCGAATTTTTTAGTTGCTCCGAACAGTAGAAGTGTTTAAAAGCGCCATTATTTGCACAGAATCAGGCAGTCAATAGGTTCACAGAAATAGCTTACGGGATTGTAGTATTTCTAGTAAATCTCAAACGTAAAAGACACCTAGCAACTTCAACATATACGACATATAAAAACCGGTCTAAAACTGGGAATACTTCTATAGCTGGTATTGCAGCTTTTATAGCACTTGGATCAATGTCGAGTAGAGTTCTAACTCTCTAGAGGCACAGTGGCATCAATAGATTTTATGACTGTATAGTAACAGTAATCCGGGTCCTATAAATAGTGACAATACTTCTAAATCACGACTGGCCACATTATGTGTTTTGAGAAAAAGCAGCGACTATAATTATATCAGAAAAAACTACGTCCGTGGTAGTTTTATGACGGTCATCAATAGTTCAATCGTTACAAGTTTCTAAATCGTGATTGGCCTACAATTTTGGTTTTGGTCTTTTGTCTTCTGAAGTCTGTCACTGCTGCTGGATACATCATTGAAAGTGGTTAAGCCTGGACACCCCGTCTATCAGGCCGAATGCTGTCAGGGAAATCGAGTCATAGTAGTCAACAAGTGCTAAACATATTTGGCCAAATACCAAGCTCGCCTTCAGTATTTCAAGAAAGTAAAGACTTGCATCAGCGTTCTTTCATTCGGTCCATAGCTTCCGTAATTCATTTAGTAACGCAACAATTTACGGCATTTTAATCGGTAGAGCTCCAATCAAAACTTTCCTCAGAAACCCCACACGCTCAGTCAACAAACAGGAGCCAAACATGCGCTATGCCGTATATATTCTGGACGTTTATAGCTTCATCTACAAACAATACGTGACTGCTGCCGTTATTACCACATTATTTTCGGGAGTTACGACTCCGTTGAAAAAATTGGGGCAAAATGACGAAGAAAAAGCAAAGAAAAAGCAACGCGTTACGGATATTAAGAGACAAATACGACAGCAGTTTTGCGCTCCGCTTCCTTATGTTTCCTTTCCATTACTTGCGTGGAAAAACCTGCATAACAAATATTCGGCGCAAACGGAGAAACTAGACTCAGTCTTAGGCTAATGTCCCTCAAATACATTCAGTCTCACTATGTTCTACAATTCATAACCTATTTCCACACAAAAACGCAATACACAGTATAAAACCTTAGTTAATTTATAGCTCCAATTGTTTATCCGTCTGCCAATCCTAATTAATATCGTAACTCGACACACGTAACTCTAACCGTGGCTTGTACCGCAACGGTTAACGGTTACGGTTACGTTTGTGACGTGACACCAGTCAATCCCGTGCCGTAATGCTAATTCCGTTGAATTATTTATCGTTTATTGATCTGATAATACATTAGCAGGTAATGGTAACACTGGTATTGCTTTTGGGAATTCAGTTTTAGAACTAGAGCAGGGGAGGGCTATGTTTGGAGGTACAGTCAAGAAATTTAATTCCTGAGCCATCGAGGAACCTCTTCACATAAAACGATATTTATAGTGACATCGCATTACTTGAAATAAATATCGTTACGACGCTCATTATAAAAAGGTTCCATGGTGGGTTAGAAATTAACTGTATTTAGAGAAACTGTATCAGAACAAGTCCATATTGACATCAGGTTAAGTCCTACTAGGAAGGCAATGACACCAAGGCTTCATGATTCCGTTGGCAATACGTTTGCGAGTTTGCCGAAAACAGGAAGGGATCTAAAGTAATGAGGCCTTATATAATAGCAAAGTTGAAGTGGCAGAGGGCGTGGCACAATCGATCGCAGAATTAATGATCAGGGGATCATAGATGATTAGGGAAAAAAAATGGGTGAAGGTCACTAACCAACTTCGTAGTCTTAACTTAGTTGATACGATGACGGTGTTAATTTTGTCCACATCAATTCATTTTTATTTAGTGTAAGACCTCATTTTAGTAACACATGTTTGGGAATACATTATTTATCTCATCAATTAAACACTTAAACTTGCAACCTCCACCACCTTAACAGTTTGTTTTTCGCGAATTTTTTTAACACGCTTGGTCAAACTCTGGCTGGAATCATCTAGAAACACCAATATTTCCGGACCGTTACAACTTAGGGATCTTCAAAAACCGAGCTTAATACTTTTTTCCTAAAGGACCGGTAGTGCACCCGTAACTCCCATGTTATGGATGAGGTGATTTAAACGCTCGTTTTGATGATTATGATGTTAGTGAAAAAGTATAGGGATTGGCTTTCAACAGATCAAATGTACGAAAGGCAAGTAAAACCGTTGTTATTCACTGGAACTTCTGGAACTATGCCAGCCGTCGTCTGTTTTCCCACCCCGCTGGCAAAACCCTCGAGGATTTTTAATATTCATTCGGTAATCGGCAATAAAAGATCAGAGGGGCAACTTGGGAATCATTATGCAAAATCGGTGTCTTATTTCAACTTTTGAGTGTCTTTATTGTGAAGTTGAGAAGAAACGAGGTGTTTTGAATTTTGATCCAGATAGATTAGGAAAGAAAGGAAAGTAAAATGAGAAAACGCGGAAATACGTCCACAACTATTATGCAAATCAAAGTTTTTGCTGATACATAATGTTATGTCGTTGTAACTCTATAACAGTCCAGGCCAACAATACATTTTTATTTCCGCAGAAATAATGAAGTAGCAGAAACGGTAAATGTTTTGCCTGCAGTCGTAGTCATGCCGCCACATCCGATCTTATTTAGGGGTCAATAAAAGGGTACTTTGAAGAGTTTACCGCTTTTCACCCTCAAATTTAATATTCAAAACTCTTCCCAACAGGAAATGTAACCATTCACAAACTTGGGGCAATTTTATCTTCGTTTGTCGTTTGCCTTCCACACTCGCGAACTTTCTCGTACGTTGATCGAATTACCAATCATGGAAAGTCTGGGGACATATCCATTCCATATCCTTAGCAAGGTTGTTTCTTGCTAGGCACCTTTGGTCGAAAATCAACCTTTCTCAATACGAATAAGGTTAGAATTTGGAGTAACTTTAAAAACGTCTTGCGAGTTTGTGAGTGCTTTGTGATATGTCCTGCGGTTAGATTTCCCATTTATGTGGTTGGCTGACATGGGATTTGAGATCAGTATGCAAACAAATTGACGTAGCTTATAGACTTGAGGTCTTTCGAAAATTTCTCCTCTCTATTACAAAATAACGTCACACGATTTAGACTGCCATTCTTCAAATGGACGGACAAACCAACCGTTAATGGTTATCACTTTGAATTCAAGTCAAATGAAAAAAAAAACAGCAATAAGGACGATACTTGGATATCAGTAATATAAACGATGCCTTGAAATGTTTATAATTTTAGGTAGTTGCTAAGAGATAAATTAAAAATGATATTTGTTTCAATCCACTTTATTGTGAGCAGACCGAACAGATTGTCATCGCACAACACTTATTTAAAAAGTAAAATACTTATTTTAAACGTAAACGACTTATTTTTACGTATTACAGGTAACCGATTAAGACTCACAATTTGATATGTGGGTAGTTCAAGTAGTTACCTTAGGCTACTTTAGGGTATCCTAAGTACCAGTATACAACACAGGGTATGGTTAAGCGTGGTTTGGCTGATCTACGTTCGTTTTATGATTAATTGTATAGAATATCTTAGCTGCAGCCCGGTCGGGCAAATCCGCGGGCAACCGATGCGGGATCGGCTCGGGTAGGTCGGCCGAAGCAGCCGGGACTAAACCGCCGGTGACACAACCCGCCGTGATCAAACACCTCCTGGAATACACCGGGGCATTGGGTTGTAGCAAGCGGTTATGCAGGCGAGCATAGTGACTCTAAATTCCACTTCCGTTGTGCAAAAGCAAAGGTGGGTAGGCTTAGAAAGTTGAAAAGTGGTAAGTGGAATGGCTCTAGATGTTCCAGCAGCGCGCTACACACAAGGGACTTCGTCCCGGGTATCTTCCAGAAGCATTCCGCTCGGGGCGGAGTAAGAAATTTAGTGAATAGTTTAAATGAAGTTATTATTGAGAAGGTAAAAGTAAATAAGTAGGTAGGTTACGGTTACGGTTACCCAGTGGTAACAGATCACAAGAATGAAAATATGCACTGTCAGGGCGCAGATTAATGGTTAATTTAATTTGGTAAAATTATAGAAAAACATCCAATTCCTCAGGAATTGGCTAGGCCAAGCTCAGGAGAATAAAAGAAGATGAAAATTCGGCACTAGGAAACGATCTGGGCCCGAAATTGCCCACAAGACACTTTGGGCAATCTACCCCCGAAGTAGCAAGGATATGCAAAGCGAACTTACTTGTCAGAGGCGGAATCAGGGTATCTGCGGGACGTGGACGCTGGGACCGCTTCTGCGACAGCTCGGCGGAACGCGGCGCAGGTGGAAGATGTTTTAATGCTGAAATATGGTAACCAAGATTAATTGAATGTTCCAACCAGATCCCTAACCTCGAACGCGTAATACGCTGTACTTACAATTTGGGGGTAGGCTTCAGTCTTGCCACGCAGCAGGCCAGATCGGAGCAAAGATTATCAATTAAATGGTATAAATTCTAGGCCAGCGCGGAACGTGGCGCTGTAATAAAAAACCAGAGAATAGTATCACGAAATACTTTACGAACACTAGCAAGCCAAAGGTACAATTTGCAAGAACTCACCTGAGTAGAACGAGGATTTAAATTAGCACTGAGGGTAACAATTACGAGGAGACTTTCCGCTGGAGATTATTAATATAAAAGTGCTCGTCATCTTCGGACAGACAAATTTATCCCCTCGATCGAATGAGAATCGATACATTCACAAACTGAATGAATGTAATCATGAATGTGTTGCCGTAATCGAAGGTAGTTCCTAACCTCGAAAGGTGGGTAAATCTAATTATGACAGGAGTAGTTGCAACAAGGGTAATCTGACATGATTAGTCGGAGATAAAATATTCCGGATCTCTGAAACGATAACATAACAACCAGGAAAAAATGTGGGATGAATAAACAACAACTTTGAGGCTAATATTCACACAAACAACCATTCAGCTGTCGTTATTTCCGGGGTAAAATTTAGAAACTGGTAACACTTACGCTAGAGCGCTACCACAGAATATGCATCGATGGAACTCGAATGAACTTGATGAATGGACATGATGAATGGGCTGTCTGTCGTAAAGAATCTGAAAGGAAAACCATAAACAACCTGCTGCATACTATACGATTATGAATGAACAAACAGGCTCGGCAACATAATGAGGAGCGTTTAATTTTTGACGTTTCAAACGATGACAAGACAAGAGGTGTTAACCTACATTCGCTTGACAGATGATGGTTAGATTTCTTGTAAACAATGTCTCCAGGGAGTGAAAACTGTGAATTTAAATGTGAAAGTATGCTAATTATCAGCTTCCGCCACCAATTTCCTTCCGAGGAGCACTGGAGACACGCAACTGTGGCTTGTAATGATGATGAAAGCTGAAGGAATGTGAACAATCGTAAGTTGGTAAAATATAACCATTACACACCCCCTCAACCAGGAGAATTTTACTACGGAAGCAAGCTGAAGGAGTAAAATTCAAGCTCGCCCCCGAGCTGCACCCCGTCCCAGGTAACGCATCATCGGAAACCGCAACCAGAATCTCTCACTTCAAAAAACTCTATGCTCTGCGTCGAATTAAGAAATGCCACAAATGAGTTAGCTTACCCAGAACCTATAGGTAGTACTGTATTTTTATATGACACATGCAATCCCTGTACTGGATCGCGTAATAGCCGCGCTCGCTTCAAACTCGCAGCCCACACGTGAAACCTGACACGCCAAACGCGTGATAAGCTAGCGGGGAAGTTTGTAGCTAACGCGAGCGGTAGTCATGAGCGACGCAAAACGCGTGATAAGCTAGCGGGGAAGTTTGTAGCTAACGCGAGCGGTAGTCATGAGCGGCGCAAAACGCGTGATAAGCTGGCGGGGAAGTTTGTAGCTAACGCGAGCGGTAGTCATGAGCGACGCAAAACACGTGATAAGCTAGCGGGGAAGTTTGTAGCTAACGCGAGCGGTAGTCATGAGCGACGCAAAACGTGTGATAAGCTAGCGGGGAAGTTTGTAGCTAACGCGAGCGGTAGTCATGAGCGACGCAAAACGCGTGATAAGCTAGCGGGGAAGTTTGTAGCTAACGCGAGCGGTAGTCATGAGCGACGCAAAACGCGTGATAAGCTAGCGGGGAAGTTTGCAGCTAACGCGAGCGGTAGTCATGAGCGACGCAGTGCAACGCAAGAAAATTACGACAGGACGCACTAGAACCCAAGAAAACGCTAGCGACAAAAGCTACGAGTCCCCAATCTTGACCTGCAACAGTGACAGTAAGTGACCAGGTTGCAGATGTAAAACGAAAATGAGAATTTATATTAGAAGCCGGAGCAACTATCTGAATCCCTAAGGAACCGTCGTAGGTGTTCTGAGTCACCATCCGCTCAGTAACGGGAACGTGTAGGCTTATTCTGATGTCACGACCCGCATCAGTGTTAGGCTTATTTTTGCCTAAACCTCCGACGGAATCCAAGAAGACCCAAGCAGAAACCAAACTACCCTAAAGCAAAAAGGAAAAAAAATATTTCAACGTATGAAAAGTGATACGGTAAGGCTCCTGTTCCTGTGGGTAAACAGGGGGAAAATTATCCACACGTGGAATAAATGTTGATGCCCGTGGGGTCAACGAATAAAGTCGTAAGTCCGGAGCTGGGCCACTAACGAGAAACGTGGTTATCCAGGACCAAACCTACTACAGCTTAAAACTAAGGAAACAAACGTATGCCAGTCTTTACTATTTAAAAAAAACACTAGAGGGCTGGGGTAGATAGCCTCTAGAGTGGAATTGGCAGTCTTCGCCTGTCTGGGGAAGATGCAATGAATCATAGGTTCAGGACTGGGCCACTAGCGTTAAACGTGGTTGTCCAGTCCCAACCCTACTACGGGTAAGAGCTGGTGTATATACCAGTTATGTATATAAAAAAAAATGTATTTGAGACCAAAGGGTCCTAAGGTAGCAAAGTGAAATAGTATGCAACAACCAGAGCAACCTTACAAACTAAAACTTAAAATTAACAGAGTGGAATTCGGAGAATTTGCAGTAAACCATTGGATACACGTTAACGCTAATGACTTAAATTTAGATCGAGGTATCGTCCAGGTATCTGAGTCACTACCCGCTCAGTATCGGAACGTGTAGGCTTTAGGTAGATGTCACGAACCGCATCAGTGAAAAAAGGCTTATTTAGACCTAAGACGTAACCTGAAAAGAAAACCGAAACGTGACAAGGAAGAGAAAAAAAAAGAAAGAAAAGATTTCCAGCTATTCCCCAGTCAGTTGTACCGTTCCAGGTGTAACTGTACCTTTGACGGAGTCTGAACAGGGAAAGAGTTTGGAAGTGATGTAGAAGAGTAGAGTTGCGTCCCATCTCGCAGCTATTGTAGAGTCACCACCCGCTCTAGGAAAGGAAAGTGTAGGCTTCCTTAAGGTGTCACGATCCGCACCGGTGTAGGCTTATTCTAGCTGGATGGGGTCCAGGTAGAAGAAATAAGCTAGAAGGAAGTTCTAGAAGTTAAAAAAAAAACGTGCCCGCAAATTTCGCGAGTACCAAACTCGTACAATCTATCCATTCAGAAATCATTCCATGTGTAAGCCAACTCCCAGGACAGTTCTTATCGATCCATTAAAATTCCTTACGGTCCGGGGGTTTTTTAAAGAAATTATTATGGTATTAGTTGTGAAGTAAAATAGTAAAAGCATATGTATTTGTCGTTAAGTCGCATTGGGTGAGACTGGCTTAAAATCTTTAACATGCCATCTTCCCAGCTGCTTTCCATTGTCATCTTCCAATTCGTAAACTAGGCGGGACAGCTTCCTAATTACACGGCACTTTTCGTATTTAGGAGCCAGCTTCGCGGCAAAATACCTTCCAGCGTTACTTTGCTTAAAAGTTCGCTTCCACACTTCGTCACCCACATTGAATTCGATGTCACGGCGCTTATTGTTGTAATGTTTGACGTTACGATCATGTGCTTTCTGCAATGACTCTTTCACGGTCGGATAGATGTCTTTTAGCACCGTAAGTTTATCGAGGTAGTCTCGTCGTGAGGAAAAGACAATCTCATCCACCGCTTCAGGGTCATTGTAGATCGTACCATCTGGAACCGCTTCGCGGCCGTGGACGAGCAGAAATGGAGTGAAGGAAGTAGCCTCATTTACGGAAGTATTTAGCGCAAACTGAATCCTGGAGATATTTACATCCCACGTGCGGTGGTCAGAGTCTACGAAGGACGAGATTGCAGTGACAATGGTCTTGTTAAAACGCTCCACGACGCCGTTGACTTGAGGGCAGTATACTGGGGCGAAATGTAGTTGAGGAATATTGTAGTCAGCGAATAACTTTTGTACGTCACCGCCTGTAAAATATGAAGCATTATCCGCAATGATAGTTTGCGGTATACCGTGTATCATAAACACATGGTTTTCCAGCCTCTGGGATATCACCTTTCCGGTTGCACGTCGCATGGGGAACAGCATACAGTACTTCGTAAAACAGCAAACGACCACCAGTAGGTACGTATTCAACTGTCTCGAAGGTGGCAATGGTCCCACGAGGTCCAAGCTAAGGCACTGAAACGGGCGGCAGCAGGCATTAGCGCTTCCCATGAAACCTGGTGTCGGTTGTTGGCTGTGCTTGTATGCTGCGCACGTGCTGCATCTTGCGACGTACCGAACCACGTCTTGGTACATGCCTGGCCAGAAGTAGCGGAGTTTTAGCCGTTTGTATGTTTTTGCTGTACCGAGATGTGCGGCCGTAGGAACCGAATGGTTAGCGTGCATGATCTCGTCGCGGAATTCCATCGGGATAACCTCCTTCCACTCGAATTCGGTTATCAACTTATTTTTAGTCTTAGTATACCGGTACAGACGACACTCTTTTAATTGGAAATTGGGCACAGACCCTGGATGGGCCTCACATTTTCTGTATAGGTTTAAATACCATGTATCAGTAATAGCATTAGTATTGATTAAATGTACAGGAAAAGCTCGTGATAAGGCATCCGGAACAATATTTTCCGTGCCGCGACGATGCTCAACCACGAAGTTATAAGGAGATAAGCGGCATCCCCATCGCTCGAGGCGTCCTGTTGGATTTTTCAGGTTGAGGAACCATTTTAGACTTGAGTGATCCGTTATAATTTTGAATTGACGGTCCCCTTCGAGGTATGGTCTAAAATGTTCAACAACATTAACGACAGCGAGGGCCTCCCTCTCCGTGGCGGAGTAGTTTCTCTCTTGTGGCGAGAGTGAGCGACTGTAGTACGCCAACGGATGCTCTTCACCATCAACGTCCTGAGTTAATGTTCCGCCAATGCCGTAGTCCGACGCGTCGCAGTGCACTGCAAATGGTCTGGAGAAGTCTGGACAGGCAAGAACAGGTGCGGTCGTCATGGCCACCTTCAGTTCGTTGAAAGCTCGATCTGCCTCCGGTGTCCAACGGAAAGGTGGAGCGCCCTTCCGTGTAGAAGTTAATTGGTTAAGGGGGCCTGCGATGTTGCTGAAGTTTCTTATAAAACGGCGGTAATAAGACGCGGTGCCGAGAAAACGTTTGACATCTTTCCGTGATGTCGGTACAGGGAAGTCAATAATTGTTTTGACCTTGTCGGGGTCCGTGCGTAAACCGTATTCGTCCACGACAAAGCCTAAGTATTTGAGTTGTCTACGAAAGAAGTTACATTTTGATAAATTAATAGTAAGGTTAGCATAGCGTAGGCGTTCCAGTACGGTACGCAGTAAAACCAGGTGCTCGCTGAAAGTCTCGGAAACGACTATGATGTCATCTAGGTAAATAAAAATGCGTCCATTGTACTCTGGGCCAAACAGGAGATCCATTAGGCGTTGCTGTGTTGCTGGCGCTGAAGTAAGGCCAAAGCACATGACCTTGAAATGGAATAAGCCACGAGCCGGAACAGTAAAGGCAGTTTTCTCTTTGGAAGCCTGTGAATCAAGGCCTATTTGCCAGAATGCAGATTTTAAGTCTAATGACGACAGGAATTTAGCATTTCCGAGTTGATCGAGTATTTGGTTAATTAATGGCAGAGGGTAAGCGTCATGCTTCGAAACCTCGTTCAACTTCCTGCTGTCTAAGCAAAACCGTAAGGTACCATCCGCCTTCGGCGCCATAGTCACTGGATTATTCCATGGGCTACTGCTTGGTTCGACGACGTCCAGCTCCAGCATTTCATCGAGCTGCTTGTTCAACTCAGCAAGCTTCGATTGTGAGAGCATGTAAAAACGCTGTTTTATTGGCTTCGCGTCCCCAGTGTCGATGGTATGCGTTAGCAAATGAGTACGTCCTAAACCTTTCCTTTCAGAGGAAATGGTTTCGAAATCCTTGAGGATATTCTCCGCTTGAAGCTGATCCTCATACGATAAAGTATCTAAACCTTGCAAAAACCTGACCTCTGAAGTAAGTGTGTCAACAAAATCTTCATCCGACAAAGAACAGTCTCCACTTAGTAAAGACAATACGTCAGGAGCTATATTAAATGCTTTCCAAAAGTTAATTCCAAATAACAGTTTAGTAGGTACGTCTGGTATCACATAAAATTTCACTATTGCTGTTTTATCGCCGACGGTGATGGGTAAAAACACATAGCCTAGTATGGGTGAAGACGAACCGTTCGCTGTCACTATACGACTTAATTCGGTAGATTTATGAATGGTAACTAAAGTTTCAAAATACTTCCGCGTATCTCCACCGATGATCGACAATTCCGAACCAGAATCCAAGAGGCCGGTAAAATTTAAATCGTAAATTTTAACTTTAAGGTAAGGGCGCAGGTCGTGGCCGTCGATCAAACTGTTCAATTTTAACGCAGTACCATCACCATTGAAGTATGACTTTACTGTGCACAACCAGGATTGCCAGTCCGCCCGGACCGTATCAATCGATGGCCGAGTAGTACTGACAGGGCCGGCCGGGGATCGCTCAATGTCAATGGTACTGTTTAAGTGAAATTTTATATTTTTAGTAACGGGGCCGCTGCTCGATGTTACCGTCGATGGTGAGGGAATGATAATCGGTCGAGGATGCGGAACCTCATTGGTATCTGAAACTGATTCATGACAAATCTTACGAGTATTGCCTGAGGCTGAAGGTGAGTTAAGCTTAGGTTGAAGAATCCTGTTATTGTAATTCGTATTATTGTCAGAAACTACTTCCGAATGTGAAGGGGTACCTTGTAGCGGATAAACTTTATTACTTGGGGAAGGTGTAACATTTTCATTTTTGTAAACCGCGCTAGTCTGGCTCATATAAGTCGGTCGGTAAGTAGTTTGAGAGGTAGGTTGGTGCTTAGGCTGGTAAGTAGGTTGGTAATGAGTTAAGTAGGTAGGATGGTAACGTGTTAAGTAGGTAGGTTGGTAAGTTGAATGGTAGCTTGGTATAGGTTGGTAGTGTGGTAAATAGGTAGGTTGGTAATAATATGGGTAGGTTGGTGAAATAGTGGGTTGGTAAGGGTAGGTGTTCGGTTGGTAACGGGGAATATTGGGAAAATTTGGAGGGAAAATCGTTCTGCAAGGTAAAGGGTGGTGGTGCAAAGCGTTAGTAAGCTGGAGTGGGGTGGGAAAACAGGGATAAGGAGCGGGGGGAAGAATGAACCGGGCGTTAGTATGGATAGGAGTTTGATAAAAGGACGGGACATTTGTAGGGGCTGGGGTAGTCGGTAATCCGTTTACTAGCGGTGGTATAGTTATAAAAGATTTAAATGGGGTATGAGAAATTGAATCCGGTAATGTATGGTTTTGATTTAAAGTTGGGTACGCATTAATCGAATGCTTATTTAAGGGTAAAAGTAGTCTGCTATTAAATTCAATGTTATGTTTAGATAAAGCCGGGTCAGCCATACTCTGACGCGGGCCTACTCGTTTTTTGGAGCATTTTGAAGAGGTATACATTTCCGGCAAGTTTTAGCGGTGACGTTCTCCTCACCACAGCGGTAACACACGAGCCTATGGGCCGCCTTGCATTCCTTGAGAGAATGGCCGTTCACCCGACAACGGACGCAGAAATTTGCTGTAGATCCAACTGCGGAAACTTCTTTAGATGAAGTCCCTGGTTTATAAACCAGATCTTGGGCTAGTGACTTGCTCACATCCCTATTGGGTTCCGTGAACCTTTTCGCGCGCTGGGAAGCAGCCTCCAGTTGCCGACAGTGGTCCTTAAGATCACTTATTGAATTTACCGGAAATAGAGCTAACTGTTTAGAATAAAACGGCCGTATATTTTGCAAAATTATATTTAATTTCTCGGATTCGGTTAGGGGAGATTCCAACCGCGAGAAGTAAGTTAGCATCACGCTTACATAGTTAACAATGGACTCGTCTAATCCTTGCGTCCTGGAACGTATTTCCGTAAGGAGCCGTTCGTTGTAATCCACTGGTAAGTAGTCGCGTATCAACATGGATCTTAGATCCGCCCAGCAGTGGACCTGATCACAGACCCCGTCAAACCACGACGACGCCTGGTCTGTGAACAGCTCACACGCTGAACGGAACAGCAAACTATCCGGGATATCGCGTGACGCTCGCACTTGCTCCAGCCTCCGCAAAAACGCTTTAACGCACGTTTTCCCGTTGTATTTTAACTCCATCTTTTGGACGGCATTATATCGCGTTACTGGATTAGTAGGAACAGCTGTTTGCGGCGATGAAGTAGACGCGGAGAACCCGGGGTTAGCGTCCGGCATGAGCGCGCTCTTAAAATTTAATAGAATGTCGTCCAGTCGCGTCAGCAGTTTATGCAGTTGTTCACTCAACTGTATGTGCCTCTCGGATTCCGTTTCGGAAGGCGTTAAGCGGGTTAAGCGATGATATAAGTGGTGAGCGGCTGCTTGGACGCGGTTTAGTACTTTAAGAGATGTATGACGGGCCTGGGATGCTCGTAGCAGGGAGTGAAGCTCCTCTATTTTAAACGTGATAATATCCAACTCCTCTTGTACATTCCCGGTGTATTCCGCAACCTCGTCAGTAGGTATTTCCATGTTCAGCTTTCTAACCTGACACCGCAAGTCCATAACGGTTGATAATGGTATAGCAAGCCTGGCTCTAACCTCATATTCTAGCTCATCCTTTTTTAAAAGGTTGAAAGCGATGGGTCGCTCTTCCGCGTTAGAATGTGACATTGTATTATTTGTGTGTACCGGAGAATAATCAATATAGTGACAACGAATGGCGTGCTCACAGGTTATGGTTGTTAATGAATACTAGTTGTATGTTAATGATAGTCAATTGTATGTGGAAAGAAATTCGAATTAAAAATAAATTCAAAAAAAAAATTTTCAAAAAAAATAAAATTTTCAAAAAAAAAAAATTTCAAAAAAGTTGGTTAAAAAAAAACCGGAAGGGTCAAAAAAAACCCAAGAGGACCAGATGTTCGGCCTCGTATGCAAGATATGACCGGTATATCCCGCCCTCCACACCGAAACACAACAATGTACGTAATGCTGCTTAGCGGTGGGATTAGCAGGCGAGACGGTGGTAGCGATCCGGACGGACCGTGCATAAAGGTCCTACCACCCGCAAGGATAAGAACGTAGTAGCGCAGCGTTAATTAGGCGATAGGTAAGTTAAGGTAATATTCAAAAAAACCGGAGATCAGCCAATTACAAATGTACCTAATACACAGTACAATAAAACGAGTAATAACAGTAAAAACTGTCCAAACAGTAAAAAAACAGTAAAAAACAGTAAAAACAGTAAATAGTAGTACTGTTAAAGTATAACAGTAATAGTTAAAAAAAAACAGTGAAAAAACTGTAAAAAAAAAAAAAACAGTAGAAACAGTAAAAAACAGTAAACCGTAGTACTGTTAAGGCGGATGCTCGCGTTAGCTCATTGAAGAAGTCCCGTTAGATGGCGCTGTAATCAATGATGTGTGTTTTTTGTAGTTTTTAGAAGATTCTTAGAACACTTATAGATTATCAATTGATTTGCGCACACAGTTTAATACGGCCGATTTTTTGAGACTACACTCAGAAAGTAACAATGCACCAATTCGGAGAATAGCTGCACAAACGCTGGTGTCACTAACGGTCCTATACAGATACTAGGTCTTACACACACATGCAAATAGGAGGCGGCAACTGGCGGAAAAATATTGCAACACCTTGCTAAGCTGTTAGCGTAATATTTCACGTTATATTTACGTTTTTATATCAACTTTACTTTTACCAGAAATTTTACAAATCTATACGTACAAAACTTAAGTCGTGTTATTTCAACCATTTATAACTTTGGAATGGCTGCACGGATTTTTATGATTTTTGATTTGTTAGCTTTTACTCTCCCTCGAATAGCCAAATATCTTATCATAAATATGCAAAATGCACAAAAAAAAATCTTTAGTTTTTCGTATGCAGCGCCATCTCTGACAAAAACTGACTTTAAGGCGGAATATTTTTTGCCAGCTCGGCTAGTTACAAATACATAATAATATTATATATGAGTCTAGCAGATGCAAACCTGTGAATCAATGCCATCTTCAACCCTTTTTGAATATTAGGGAGTCATTTTTTGTACTTTGTTAGATAGAGGGCTATCGTATTTGTACTCACTAGTTGGCGCCACTGTAGAGTAAGGTATATCATATCAGATTATTCAGGATTTCTTTTAATTTATCTTTAAACGCAAGCTATTTATTACCCACAGTGTTGCACAGTCCCGTTTATCCTCTAAATTAGCTGTCATTTTATTTGCCTTCTTAGTTTAGCTCCTACTTTTCATAGCTTTTCTTTTAACATTTTAATAAACCTGTCGTATGTCTGCGAAAATATTCGGAAACAATGTAAAGTAAAGCCGGAATATGCAACTTGTAGGTAGTACTAATTTTACGTTTATTTATAATACCTCAAGTTACAATAGCGCCTCTAGCGGCGAATTCATATGCCGTCATTGCTAGTATCTTGAAATGTCTTTGAGTATTTAGTATGTAGGAACCCGCGATTCATATCTGAAATTCGCTCACACGTAGAGACATCATCATCACCATCGTCTGACATTTTATTAATACTCCTATGCATTGCATTACAAGCGTTTCGTCTGGGGCATCTAAACAACTAGCGCTGTACTATAGATAGTCATAGGCTTTCGTAAACAGGTAACATGAGAATCAGCCTGCTTACAACAATGAGACGAAGTCATTCGTGCTAGTGTAATATAGGTGTTATCTGATGATCTTGATGATGCCTCAGGGTGTAGGGGAGCAAGTAAGACCAACTTTGATGTTTATAATAGGAACCGTATATTCAGGATTTACTTAGACTTATATACAAGCATATTGCTAAGGTTGTCGCTGACACAAGCAATATGCGTTTATGTAGCAGTAAACTATCGTGTTACTGCTAAACACTTAAAGTGGCCAATCGCCATACTACACCTCCCCCGAAAGTCCCTTCACCGCCGGGGTGGCAGAAAAAAAAAATTAAACGCATGTTACTTGTTTACATTTTTTTTGTAAGGATTTTACCTGAGAAAAAGTTACTTATATTAAGTTTATACATTTAATAAAATCAAATTTATTATCGTTCATTTTTATCATATCAACATTTATTTTAGTTTGCTAGTGTCACGTTCTTAAATTTTCTAATAATCAGTTAGTTATTAATTCTTTAGTAATTACGTTATTATTTAATTTCTGTATTATTTAATTATTTATTGATCGATTAATTGTTTTTTAATAAAAAATAAATTTTTCGTTACACTCCTTTCTAATATTTATATCCGTAATATTTTGCTTTATTCATTTTTATGGTAACGGTACTATGGTGTCATATTAATAAATAATGCCTTTACTCGGAGTCATCTGCTCCTAAAATAAACTGGGCTACGCTTCTGTGCGTCCCTTTTCATAATCTCAATAAACATATATGGGCATCTTGGCCCTTCAACATTAACCTCATGGGCATCTTGGCCCTATAATAACTTGGCATATCAGGTCACCCATTTCGGCGTGCCTGTAAGTTAAGAGTCTCTAAATTCATTAAGACATAAAGTCTCCAACATCTTCACGGAGGGCACGGTAGTCCAAACACCATGATCAGATAAGGACTAAGAGCTCTAACTATGTTGACAGTAGTGTACCGTACCAAAATAAAAAAGAAAAATCATTTTACTCAATCTTCAATTATTCATCTTCAAATTATTTAAATCGATCCTCCAATTCTATATTATCAAATTATTTAATTCGATCATTTAATTCTATTTAATCTTTTTAAATTACTGATAATCTTTAAAAAAAAATCATTAAATCTAAGAATTATTTTCTTAGGATCTTTAAAATCATTATAATCCTTTAATTGTATAAAATAGTTTTATTGAGTATTATTGTTAACTATTTAGATACTGGAATGATGCGACGCATTCCCATGGTTTCTAATTACATTCAATTTTAATTATAAGTCGCATACTTAGGTACCGGCGCGCGGCCTAGTTCCAATAAATGCTGACGCGCATAATCGTGAGCGGCGCTAGCAACTGTCGCAAATTGCGAAATCAAGTGAATGAACTTTGTGACACTAGGTTTATGGAATTTTACTTGAAAAAAATAAAAAAAATTCATGAGCAGTAAGAGAAAATATAAAAAAATGTATATATACCTGCTTTGCGACAACCTTTGTAAAAATTAAAATAAATAATCGATGAGTAACCGTGGAGAGTTGTCCTACAGCAGTTGTTTGATGCTGGGCCGGGCTAACCCTGGACTCCCTGGAACTGGGCCGGGAAATCCCTGGACTCCTCTTGATTTGGGCCGGGATATCCCTGGACTCCTCTTGACGTGCGAGCCGGGTAAACCCTGGACAGCGCTCTTCTTTCTTCTTCTATTCATCTTCATCATCTTCTATTCGTCTTCTTATTTGTTTCTTCCAATATTCTTCTTCCTTCCTGTTAATTATTTTTCTTCATAGTATTGATGTTGTATTATCTCTTCTTCTTTTTCTTATTAATTATCTTTCTTCACAGCAACAGACATTGTATTTTTTCTTCGATCAGTCTTCATATTAGTAATTTCCTTCGCCTTGTCGGTCTTGCTTCAGTTTTAGTCGTTCCTTTGTGGTTCTTGAGGCAGGGTCGCCATGTAATGAAGGTGTAATGTGATGATCTTGATGATGCCTCAGGGTGTAGGGGAGCAAGTAAGACCAACTTTGATGTTTATAATAGGAACCGTATATTCAGGATTTACTTAGACTTATATACAAGCATATTGCTAAGGTTGTCGCTGACACAAGCAATATGCGTTTATGTAGCAGTAAACTATCGTGTTACTGCTAAACACTTAAAGTGGCCAATCGCCATACTACACTAGCCATTCGGATCCTTTCACCAAAATGCATTGAAGTATAGGTATAGGATCACATAAAGGAAATTAAATAATACGCATAGCGCGTAGGGATTACGTCTGAATGCTTCTTGGCTAGGGATTTTGGTAGTCATCGGTCGTGGGCCAGCTGCCTAGTTCACCTGGGTGGACCACGGGCACATTTTCTTGCCGATGTTCCGCCTCAGAACACCTAGGTGAACCACGGGCAAATGACTATGGGCCATGGTCCAAAAAGTGCCCATGGTTCACCTAGGTGTACTGAAGTGGACCATTGGCAAGAAAAATTGCCCGTGGTTCCACCCAGGTGAGCTAGACAGGTGGTTTTCGGTTAGATATTTTGTTCCGGAGTTGCGACCTGCCTTTTTATGTTATGTCATCATAATTCATATTACTAATTCATGGTACATCGCATAAAAGGAAAAATAATATTAGATAATTATGACTTTGCAATAGGTAGGTATGACAAATAAATAATGACAACTCCAAAACAAATCGAATCCATCTGAACTCACTTTTACTTACTGATACTTACTTCCACAAAAGTCGAACTTCATCCATCGATGGTTTTGAGTAGCGTTACCAACAGTGGGATAAAGCAGATTCTCACGGTGTCTAGTCCACACGCGAAAAATAAAAATTGCAGCTCGACGCGAATTATATCAGCGCATGGACCAACTCTATATGCACAACTGGTTGTGCCAATAGGAATTTCGGGCTTATAAAAATAAAAATTCTCATTAGAGATAGTAAAATTAGGTTAGCCTTAGGCATCTTCAAATGCCCGAAGGGCAAACCGAATAGAAATAGGAACCCCGCAGTCAATCTTACGGTGGAATGAAATTCCTAATGGCACAACTAGTTGTCCATAATATAGAGTAGGCCCAGGCGAAAAGCGTCAAACATTTAGGCACAAATCGTGTGTATAAAAATGACATAGAATTTAGCTAGCGTCGTGCAGCAATAGCGCCTGTAGGTACTACATTACGCGTGTCGACCAGTGAAACAGGGATCAGAGACGTGCTAAACTACGAAACTCTCTAGATATTTTTTTCGGTCTGTAACCATGATCCACCTGCAGTTTGGCCACCTGGTTTTTGACAGAGCTCCGCTCCTGGGCGGAGCTCCTTTTTCTGGGTATTGGAACCTCAGTGGTTTTCTGGGTGGACAAATAGGTGGGCTACGGGTAGACTGCAAACAAACTGCACAGTCGATTTGCAGCTAGCTTGCAGTTCAAATGCTGACCGTCTAGTTTATTATAGGCGTTAGATAAGATGCCACAATAGCTAGGCCAATACGCCACGCAACACGTGGTATGCACACATAAGGGTTGATTTATCAAAGCACTGATAGTTTAAAAAAAATACCTCGATATTTTTTAAATAAAACTTAATACTTCTTTAAATGAAAACTCTTTTATGATGTATGTAATCAATCATATTGGCAAAATTCAGGCCATTATTATCAGGGTATTTAAAAGGAAACAATGACATACTACACACTTCAAAGTCAAGAACATATATTGTAATGATTAGATGTTTTCTATACCAGGCGTCAGGCTCCAAATGAAAGAGATGAGACGATCACTGACAAGTTGGTACTCTTCTCGGTGATTGTCAACGTCAAGAGATGAGCTTCGCTAGAATAAAAAACACGTCAGGCCATATTGACTCTTATGACGTCTTACGAAATTGTAGTTTGTAGATCACGCAACATTTATTCAATTCATAAAATATTACATAACTGAATTGCATGTAATGGAAATTTGCCACTTATTTATTGTTCACAAAAAATATTTTTCTACATGCATACAAGAACAATCATACCTAACTTATTTTCCTACTTAGAATTATATAGGCTGACTTTTTTTACTACCGTCAAAAGAAACAACACGACGAATACAAGCATTATTTTTAAGTTTGGTGTTAAAATATTGCAAATGGTATCATATGATACCTGTCATCATTACCATCCTCATCATATCAAGTGTGGGACGTCCACTGTTGGATATAGGCCTTCAGATACCGCTCATAGAACTCCAGTTGCCTCGGTTGGAAGTGGCTTGCATCCACCATGATACCATGAACCCGCGACTTACGGTACCTATAAGGTTGCATATGATACCTAGGTCAACCTAAAACTTGGACGGTGATATTAATATCATCCTGTATCATACAGTTTCTTTTTCCTTCTTTCTACCGATCATAGGTAATGGGAACATGAACGACGGACTAAAAGTCTTTAAGTCTTCAGAACAGGGTTGGCAAATCTCCGCTGTTGGACATCTGGAAATAATTCACGGTCTTGATAATTTCCCTAGTAACATAAAGTAATTAACCAATTAGAGTGGTAATAGGGGTTACACAATTTTGCAACACCGCACTATGAATACATACATATCACGTCTTTATCCTTTACGGGATTTACAGAGCCTAAGGTAACAAGACCTAAAGGCCACATGTAGCGTGATTTTGGGCGTATAGATGGAAGAGAGGAATCAAAATAGTGATGGATTGCTAACCACATCGCCTATAACATGATTCCTAAGATTTTCGCCCATTCCCTCGATGGGTTTTTACCATCTGCGCGGGAAGAGAAGCAACTGGTACATTCTAAGCTTTATTTACTCCCAGACTAGCATGTAAGAACATATATCTATTGATAGTTTGGATGAAACAACAACAGACCATAATATCGATTAAATTGAGAATTTTACTTCCCAATACTGTAATTAAGACTTTCTTAGGTTTTTCTATGACAGTTTTTGGGTCTCCTGTGCATATATACATATGTATACATACATACTGAGTAAAGCATGACGAGGTTTTTACCTCGTAACGTTATTACAAACTACATCAATAAAAATCAGTGTTTTTAGACCCAACCAATATTTTTTGTCATCACACCAGCAGTAAAGTTCTTGCTCTTCTTGCACAATAATAGCAAGTAAAATCTCGCGTCCAGTGGATGTATGATTCACTTATTTCCTGTTAATGCACAAAAATTACCTTCCGAATCCAATGTAAATCTGAAAAATTAACATACAGTCAGTACAACAAAATGATAAATAGATATTTTTTAGGCTTGCATACTATGACATGATATTTCACTAAGAATTAAACTCAATTCAAACGTTTTCTGGATATAAAAATACTTGTTTTGCACATTTATACTAGTTAAGATGATTAACATAGACCAATTGAATGCTATCTCACTCGCAAAATAAAACAATTAAAATAAAATCAGTCCACAACATAGGAAACCAACAAACATACATACTGACACTCACAAACATAAACAGACCACATAAACTACCATACGTACCGCAAGTTAAATTCAAAGATTATACAAATTTATCCCCACTTTATAAATAGAGAGGGCACGCTACAGAATTATCTTTATTTATTTTATTTAAACAAATCATTAGTTAGCATTAAAAAAACTAATAAAAACCAATTTATTTGTGAATTTTTCGAAAGGTTGTGCGCTTCTTGAAATCAAGACTTAGATATTTAAATATAGTAGTAAATACTACCCAGTTTTAGTATTTAGTGGTCTATCGATGGCGGTAACTTAATCCTAACCTACCTGCTGTTTAGTAACCTTTTTTCGTTAGTTTGTTTTTGACTTATAATTTCATAATCAAGGTTACAAAAAACCTTTACAAATTATTAACCTAAACCTTCCTAATTATATTTATATACAATAACATTATATTTATTGTTGAAAACCGCATGAAAATCCGTCCAAAAGTTTTGAGTTTATCGTAACTAAACACACAGACAGACAAAACGACGCGGCAGATGACTTTATTTTATAATCATACTATTAGCGACAGACAGACGGACAAACAGAAAGACAAACGGACGGATGATTGGACGTACAGATTAACAAGCAGACGGACGGACGGACGGGCGGACAGACGGACGGATGGTCGGAAGCATAGACAAACAGACAGACAAACCAACGGATGGACCGCCGGACTGATGGTTGGACAAAAAGACAGACAGACAGAAAATTTTTATTTATCACAAAAGAAGTTAAAAAACAGAAGTATCTAAACATAAAAAAGCTAAAAATATAAAAGCCACAGATAAATAAATTGTCACAAAATGGCCCAGAAGACTGGACAGACGGAAAGATAGGCCGACAAACGGACGGACCTACAAAATATGTGCTTCTAACAATGGTTCCTTTTTTCTATATGACGTAAGAAACCCTAAAAAAATCAGACAATACAGTCATGTGTGTTTATTTCACCTCTCATATACCTTTTAATGTACATACGTAGTTTTTAATTATCATTTTGACGGCAATTTCGCCGATTCGAACGCCGGTCGGATACTCTGTAAAATATACATTCATACACAAATCACGTCTATATCCCTTACGGGGTAGACAGAGCCTAAGATAACACCTTAAAGCCACCAAGAACAAGCATGATTGTGGGCGTATAGGTGGAAAGCGGAATCAAAATAGTGATGGATTGCCTATCGCGTATAACTTGATTCCTAATATTTTTGCATTTACCATCAACGCGGGAAGAGAAGCAACTGGTAGGTACATTCTATGTTTTTTCTTTACTTCCAGACCAGCATGAAAGGGAGTAGAATATAGCTACCTAATATGGGTAAAAAAGCTATAGTTAGACAGACGGACAGATAGACAGACATAGACGGAGGGATTTGAACAATGTGGCCATAAAATAAACCACGATACAGCGTGAACTTGGTACCTAATAGATAAGCTCCTTTGTGTTCCGAACACCAAAACCTGGCCAAGTGCGAGTCGGACTCTCGTACCGAGGGTTTCGTCCAAATTCGGCAAGTAAATATAAAATCCAGTGTTAGCAGAGCCCTGCCAACTAAGCAAATTGTAGGCTGTGTGAGGTCATTTTACATTTTATATTTGACGACCGGATGGCCCAGTGGTTAGAGAACCTGACTATGAGGCTTGAGGTCCCGGGTTCGATCCCCGGTCGGGGCAGATATTTGTATGAAAAATACGAATGTTTGTTCTCGAGTCTTGGATGTTTAATATGTATTTAAGTATGTATTTATCTATATAAGTATGTTTATCCGTTGTCTAGTGCCCATATTACAAGCTTTGCTTAGTTTGGGGCTAGGTCAATTGGTGTCAATTGTCACAAGATATTAGAAAAATATTAGAAAAAAAAAAATATCACTTACATACTTAGACAGACAATAATATTCTGTTTTTAGTATTTGATGGTAGAGCGGCAACAGAGAAACGTCATTTGTGAACTGTCGCTAGACAATCATGATAGCTGATAGCCATATCACGGTTCATAAGATACAGCTTGGTGACAGACAGACAGACGGACAGTGGCTCCTGAATGAAAAAATATAGTTACGTAATATGGGTAAAAAAGCTATAAACTTAGGACAGACGGACAGATATACAGACATAGACGGACGGACTTGAACAATGTGGCCATAAAATAAACCACGATACAGCGGGAATTTAGTTATACATAAGCTCCTCCATTGGTTGCTTACATAGACAGATTGACAAAAATATTCTGTTTTAGTATCTGTTGTTATAGCGGCCACAGAAATACATCATCTGTGAAAATTTCCTTTATCACGGTTCACGAGATACAGCTTGGTGACAGACAGACGGACTGACAAACATATAGACATACAGACGGACAGTGGAATCTTAGTAATAGAGTCCCGTTTTCACCCTTTGGTTACGGAACCCTAAAAAAGCTGGTCAATAGCAAGTTCGATTCGAGCACTAAAGATTCATCTAAGTTCTAAGAGTTATAATTAGATGTAAGCGTAATGTATGGTTAGTTGTTACTCTTTCTGTTGATGAGTTTCCAACTGCGGAGCTGGGTCACCAGAATTTCACTTCAAGATCACAGTATGGTCATCAGACTTATGCCAGATTTCACGTCAATCTGATCAATTAGAAATGGGTCAAAATTCACTTGCAAGATTTGATTACATGCAGACACCGGGACTGAGCACTTCAATTGCGTTTACAAAAATAATTTGTACCAATAATCACACAAACGTTGAAATGTTGTATCTTACAAAAAATCATTATGATAAATTGATAAGTACATAATTACCTGTACGTGTACGTACAAATAAATGTCTACGCTGCGTCCAATATCGTAGCTTGTAACGTCTTTTACTTCCTTCCTTTGACTTCAATTAATTTTATGAATCAAATGAATAGATTATTTTTATTTTAAGACACCATGTTCTGTCAACCATTAGTTTATGACAATTCATGTCATTGTTTTTTTAATTACCTGTCTAGCCAGCCAGGTTTTTGACTCGCATGTTTTTTTTAATTGTTCTGCAATTGAGAAAACCTATTTACTCGGCCTATTTTGTATTTAGCACTTGTCGGATTTCACGTATCATTGCCGTGGTATATGGCCGTGATTTGATGCAGAGGGTTAGGGTTCGATTCTCGTGAGAAGCATTAGTGCAAAATTAACTGGAAGCCTTTTTTATTTTTAACTTTCTGTGGTCGAGTACTTTTTTTAAATATATAAGGCAAAACGTGTTTTTAAGGCGGTAATATGACTGGGGGGCGCCACCATCTATGCCAAATTAATAAGCACGTGTGATCCTAATACTAGAGAACTTACTAGGCATGAAAGCTTTGCCAAGTTTAGGACTGGCAATGCCACCCGCTAAACCATTCAAATTGGCGATGCCTCACTGCTACAAGGTTATACAAAAAAAAAATACGAAGGACCTGACGATGGACTAATTAATGTACGTACGTGTGAAACAATGTGTTTGTTTAAAAAAAAATCTTGGCTAGAATAAGTTTACCATCACAAGTGTACATTTTATTTTTAACTAATTGATGGTATAGACCATTTATCGTAAACAGTAAAATCTAATTATGGTAAGCTTGTGGTTATTCAAAAACTACTTAGTACTTTCTTTGGTTTGATTTGACAAAAAAAAAATATTGAATTTACCTTACAGTTTTCTACATCTCATTGAGATAGTGTTACTCAGTAAGTAAGTTGTTAAAAACAATGTTTACAAAATATAAAAAGAATTGTTCACGGCCTTGAGATTTGAACTTGGTCACTAACTATTCAGTCCTTTATGTCACGACCACTGAGCCAGATTGGAAGTCACGTGACTGCTCGAAATATCTGATTGGTTTTTACAACATGTTTTATTTGACACTAGCTACTCACACTATTGTAAAATGCATCGAAATTTACTGCATCATACTGCAATTTAGGTATGATAAATGCACTCTATTTTGTAATTTGCGCAGACAAAATATCCATAACTAACTATCCTCAAAAAACCGCATTGAAATTAGGCCTGTGGACGAAATGCAGCTGCACGGAAGGTTTGTATGGAAGAGCAACCGCCTTAAAGTATAACAGTGTCAGTGCTAACAAAAATAAAAAAAAAAAAAAATACGCGATCAGCCAAAGTAATCCCTTCCGTTCACTGAGCGGATTACCCTACACGCTAACAATCTGTTCGGGCGCCATGAAATGTTTATAATTTTAGGTAGTTGCTAAGAGATAAATTAAAAATGATATTTGTTTCAATCCACTTTATTGTGAGCAGACCGAACAGATTGTCATCGCACAACACTTATTTAAAAAGTAAAATACTTATTTTAAACGTAAACGACTTATTTTTACGTATTACAGGTAACCGATTAAGACTCACAATTTGATATGTGGGTAGTTCAAGTAGTTACCTTAGGCTACTTTAGGGTATCCTAAGTACCAGTATACAACACAGGGTATGGTTAAGCGTGGTTTGGCTGATCTACGTTCGTTTTATGATTAATTGTATAGAATATCTTAACTGCAGCCCGGTCGGGCAAATCCGCGGGCAACCGATGCGGGATCGGCTCGGGTAGGTCGGCCGAAGCAGCCGGGACTAAACCGCCGGTGACACAACCCGCCGTGATCAAACACCTCCTGGAATACACCGGGGCATTGGGTTGTAGCAAGCGGTTATGCAGGCGAGCATAGTGACTCTAAATTCCACTTCCGTTGTGCAAAAGCAAAGGTGGGTAGGCTTAGAAAGTTGAAAAGTGGTAAGTGGAATGGCTCTAGATGTTCCAGCAGCGCGCTACACACAAGGGACTTCGTCCCGGGTATCTTCCAGAAGCATTCCGCTCGGGGCGGAGTAAGAAATTTAGTGAATAGTTTAAATGAAGTTATTATTGAGAAGGTAAAAGTAAATAAGTAGGTAGGTTACGGTTACGGTTACCCAGTGGTAACAGATCACAAGAATGAAAATATGCACTGTCAGGGCGCAGATTAATGGTTAATTTAATTTGGTAAAATTATAGAAAAACATCCAATTCCTCAGGAATTGGCTAGGCCAAGCTCAGGAGAATAAAAGAAGATGAAAATTCGGCACTAGGAAACGATCTGGGCCCGAAATTGCCCACAAGACACTTTGGGCAATCTACCCCCGAAGTAGCAAGGATATGCAAAGCGAACTTACTTGTCAGAGGCGGAATCAGGGTATCTGCGGGACGTGGACGCTGGGACCGCTTCTGCGACAGCTCGGCGGAACGCGGCGCAGGTGGAAGATGTTTTAATGCTGAAATATGGTAACCAAGATTAATTGAATGTTCCAACCAGATCCCTAACCTCGAACGCGTAATACGCTGTACTTACAATTTGGGGGTAGGCTTCAGTCTTGCCACGCAGCAGGCCAGATCGGAGCAAAGATTATCAATTAAATGGTATAAATTCTAGGCCAGCGCGGAACGTGGCGCTGTAATAAAAAACCAGAGAATAGTATCACGAAATACTTTACGAACACTAGCAAGCCAAAGGTACAATTTGCAAGAACTCACCTGAGTAGAACGAGGATTTAAATTAGCACTGAGGGTAACAATTACGAGGAGACTTTCCGCTGGAGATTATTAATATAAAAGTGCTCGTCATCTTCGGACAGACAAATTTATCCCCTCGATCGAATGAGAATCGATACATTCACAAACTGAATGAATGTAATCATGAATGTGTTGCCGTAATCGAAGGTAGTTCCTAACCTCGAAAGGTGGGTAAATCTAATTATGACAGGAGTAGTTGCAACAAGGGTAATCTGACATGATTAGTCGGAGATAAAATATTCCGGATCTCTGAAACGATAACATAACAACCAGGAAAAAATGTGGGATGAATAAACAACAACTTTGAGGCTAATATTCACACAAACAACCATTCAGCTGTCGTTATTTCCGGGGTAAAATTTAGAAACTGGTAACACTTACGCTAGAGCGCTACCACAGAATATGCATCGATGGAACTCGAATGAACTTGATGAATGGACATGATGAATGGGCTGTCTGTCGTAAAGAATCTGAAAGGAAAACCATAAACAACCTGCTGCATACTATACGATTATGAATGAACAAACAGGCTCGGCAACATAATGAGGAGCGTTTAATTTTTGACGTTTCAAACGATGACAAGACAAGAGGTGTTAACCTACATTCGCTTGACAGATGATGGTTAGATTTCTTGTAAACAATGTCTCCAGGGAGTGAAAACTGTGAATTTAAATGTGAAAGTATGCTAATTATCAGCTTCCGCCACCAATTTCCTTCCGAGGAGCACTGGAGACACGCAACTGTGGCTTGTAATGATGATGAAAGCTGAAGGAATGTGAACAATCGTAAGTTGGTAAAATATAACCATTACAGCCTGAAACAAGAATGTTGATTCTAAACATACTGATCATGATTTATTAGCATTATCCTAAAGAAAACATTATGATAATGATGTAAAATTGTCTTCAAACACAATAGAAAATTAAGTATGAACCGTGGAAAGCGAAAACTACATTTTTTACGACCAATTGCCACGCGAAGCTACAGCACAACTATAAGACGGTAACAGAGTCTTATAAACAACGCTATTTATAAGACAACTACTTAACTACTGACTACTACTTCTGCGTGGCATTCGATGTCTGTAATAGCCTTGGAAACTGCGTTATTTTTCGCGAAACTTAGACACCGAAGTAAGAATTTCAAGTACTTCTCTCGCCCCAATGATAATAAAATCACTTGAATAAAAGTTATTTGTCAGTTTATAAACGTCATTGACTAAACATACTTACTGGTAAAACAATGAAAGAATGCACTATCGTAGGATATCAACAAAAAATAGAAGAGATGAGGTAAGATGGAGTTAAGATTACGCAGCGTGGGAACGTGGAAAATGCCATTGACATTGCATTCAATAAGATTAAGAGCGCGGCGACTTAGATAGCTAATGAGATATTTAATGAAGTACGGCTAATTATTTAATTCTTGGAGATGAGAAAGTGGAAATGATGTTAAAAGTTTAAAGAAAGCTAATAGCGAGAACAATGAAGCTAATTGAAAACAAAAGAGCTTTGATTATAAAAATATTAAAGATTCATTTAATACATAGCCATAGCACATAAAATTATGAACCTAATCTTAACTCTGCATTGTGAGTATCTAGTATCTTTATTGATCGAATCATTCGCATGTCATGGTATAACAGAGCGCGGAATTGTAATAGCACGCCGCAGTTCAGATTCCATGCTCTTCGCAATACATGAAAAATCAGGCTTATAAAGTTACTCTTTAGTTATTATTTTTTGATAAAAGCATTATTATACGTCGACGACGTTTTCACAGAGCTGTCGTTGCAATGTGAAACTCCGTATGTTCGTTCAGTCTCTCTAAAAAGACTTCTCGTCCCTCTTGTTTTTTGCCTTCAGTCTATGACATCTTTTTCTTGCCAAACTAACTAGTACTGTATCATTAAGTATATTAATATCTATTTCAAACTAGTACCAACGTTAAATTTTCCGAAAACTATTTATTAAAACTCATATAAAGCAAAGCAAATTAATGCTGTACTGAGAAATTATCAGCAGATACAACTTAACGTCTGCGAATTCAATAAAGCGGATAAAGCGGATCTTAACTTCACAAGTTTGTAGGTTATTGAATCAATAAAAGCCTTCGTATCCAATTCATTGTGAGAAAATACACACCTGAACACAATGCTTGCTTATAACGTGCATGAGTAAATAAATATTCTTACAGGAGTTATTCGTTGGAAGGCATACACTGAAAGAAATTATCTATGTGCTATAGAAATGGATATATCAATTTCATCGCATTTACTATATGCATGCATCCCTTTCCAAAACGGTAATTTTCTCTCAGTTCCGTCTTCAACAGTCAGTTAAGCGTATCTTCGACTGTTAACGATCGATCAATATCAGGAGGATAAAAATAGTATGTTTTCTTTCCAAGACTTACGTCTCCGTCCCAGCGTAACTGCGCATAAGCTGATTAAGTGATCATTACCTGTAAATAAGAAAATATCATTTGAATCATATTCATTATACAGTACATATTATAATGCTATCGGAATAGTTTTTACTTTATTTGCGTTAGAAATTTGAAAGTGCTGTATTTAGCAACCTATCTAATCGTCGTTCGTTAGTCCGGAACATTTTTTGTTTAGTGATTAATTCTCTTGCGTTTGAGATACATTCAGTGAGTGCTTCAATTGCCTGGCTACGATATGTGCGAAACATTTACGTTTTCGTGCGGAGAATATAAGATACGACACTAAAAAGAGAAATAATTTAAAACACATTGTAAATACCACGTAAACGTAACAGGTCTGCTTTTATCATTGAAGACAACCAATCAAATTAGTTGAAATCCACGTCCCGCCCCACCTCCTTGTAATGTGACAATGTGTCGTTGATTACAAATTCCAACTAACATGATTGGCCTCTGTACATTTCTGCTCCGCTCCGCTGCTATAAGAGCTAAGATACATAATAACACCGTAAAGCACTTAAGCACCGCAACTGCCAAAGAATTATATAAATTACAGTGAAAACTTTACCCAAAATAAATTAGCCCGTCCGTAACATATTACTATAATTAATTGCCAAAAGTTGCGCGGAATTTCAGCGTAAACATAAAACAGGCCCAAACGCTTGTATTTAACATTATAAGCATTTATTAATGGTAGTCACCAAAGTAGTTAGTCACTTCAAATCATGTAAACGGGCCGAGGGGAATTACGATATTATTATGCTTGCCAGCTTTATTTAATCACAATTTTTGTAACAAAAATTAAAAAGTTTGGGCTTAGTGACAGAAACAAGCTACTTTAAAACTGGCGGACCAGTGAACAGACAGAGAAACGGAGTTTATAACAGCCAAATGGAATTTATACGGATTCGAAAACATTCGAACTCAGTCCACGGATGTCATTGGGGCATATATCTTAACTGAACCCCAAATAACTTAAAATATATTTGAAAGAGTACAAATTAAAGGAGAACAGCTCTCTCTTCTCTACGTGTAATTGGTGATTTTTTGACGTAATATTCTTGAATAGGGCACACTTAAGATAATTAGGATCTGGTATCATTTGTTTTATATTATACTACTAGGATTGTAGAGTCTACTACAACGAAAGGTCGAACTTTAAACCGCCGAATATTATATTGCTTGTCTGGATCTCGTTAAAATGTTCCCACATTATCTGGATCCCATCTCAAACTAACTTGCCGACCCCTGATCTTGTAAGTTTTATTCCAGATTATATTAGCGGCTAGCAACCTGTCACTATATTTTCATTCCCCTTTCCACCTGCCCACAATAATGCTAAACGTGCCCTTTAGATCTTGTTACCCTATTAATATGTATACGTATGTACACATTACCTGTTCTATTATAACTGGGCATAACAGCACGGGGCTGAAATTGCTTTATTATTGTGTTAGTCGCGGTCGCGTTGACCGCAGTTTACGATGCGCTGGGGCTGGGATAGTGCTCTGGGATGCTCGACGCTCCTAATGGATGCTGCTACTAATAACGAAGTTATGTCAGGGTTAAAATAACAAGATGTTGCTCCCAAATTACCGACTTTCTCTACTAACGTTTGTAATTAAAAGCGAGAGTAAAGATTTTGCCAAGGCAACGCGGCTAACACAGAAAATATATTGAAAATCTTTTGTGTCGAAATCCAGAACCAAAGCTGTATAGACTTGATTCATGTTCTGATGTACCAAGATATTCATGTATACTCAATGTAGAAACGAGTTGCGAAATGAACGATTGACAAGAGGTGGTTTCGATTGGTGGCATAAGTGCCCAGTGTTACGCCTGTCTTTCAGATGATAAGACATAAACGTGAGATCAAAATTTCAAATATAGAGATGGACTGCCTGGTAGCAAGCATTCATTTAATATTACGTGGAAGTTAAGCTAATCAGGGATTTTTAGAGCGCAAGAATCATTTTATTTCAGCCTTGCAGATTGGCAATGAATCAACATTTCTTCTAATGTCGCGGGTATCTATGGGCAACGATGTCACTTTCTATCAAATGACCCTTTGCACTTCCTTGTCATTTGCCTTTCTTATAAAAAAGTGGCGCAAATGTCTCATTCATCATTTTCAAATGATTATTTCATCAGGAAAGAAACTACGGATCACAGTTTTCCATGGACCGAAGGCCATAGCGGTTCCTGAAAACAGTGAACAAATAGAACATAAACAATGTGATGAGGCCATACCTACACGAAAGCCGCGCATGTTTCACATGCTAAAGGGAGGTGAACTTTATATAGGGCAGCTTTAGCCTAAGGTAAGGCGATTACTAATTGAGCTGCCAGGCGGGAGACGGCCAGATTTGTAAGGCTTTGCTTGGAATTAGAGTAACGGCGTAGGCAAATACTGTAAGTATAGATTACAGGTACACGTGTTCTAGTGAAGGAACTGATGTTACGATGAGGTTATATAATGATGCTTTGCTTGATTTAGGTCCATGCACATTTATATCGGATTTTTTTGGTACAGCTTTGATAAACCTATGAATAATAAAAAATACAGCAAAGATGCTTTGCATTTATTTTGTCAAGGACAGTTAGAGATAGTGGATGATAAAAATTAAGACTTATTTTCGATCATAATCGACGTTTGATCACATGAAAAGAGTTCAAATAAAACAATCATCGGTCAACACTTCAACAACCTGGACAATACAAAAATACAAACGCTATCTGCGAGTAAAAATATGACAATTGCCTATGATCTCCGTAAGAACGCCGTCAGTCAACATGACGTCACATTGCAAAGGCGAACAGAAAATCGACGGCATCCAACTGTCAAAAGCTTTCCACTGTACACAACCTTGTCATGTATCACAGTTACTAGGCCACTTTCGAGCACATGCCCTAGTCACGAAGCAGCTCAATAAAACCGCGGGTCGGCGAACGCCAAATAGGTCGAGGGTTGGACAGGGATGGTGCCATTGTCAGCTGATTACGTCCGTACAAAGTCATGTCGTACGATCTCATTCATACTAGCTAAGTTTAAACCTGTGCCTTACCCAGATCTTCTTTAGGTTTCTTTTCTTTGGGATCAGTAGCTGCGTTGTGGAAACGGTGCTTTACGTTTCAATTGGACACTTAAGTTTGGCAAATGTTGGCGTTACGTAACTAAACCGTTGGGCAAATGTTTGTATGAATTGATGAGGAAATGGAGTCTGTTTTTATAACAGATCCACTTGAAATACCAATAATAATTGACGGTACTTGAAAGCTGATACGATGATAGAATACAAAATAATTTAAGAAGGAAACTTTCAATGTTCTATGAAAGTTCAAACTAATGTATAAGAGTTCTAGAATTAATAAAACAGTGAGTGAGTCTTACGAAACTCATATGTATTACAGGCAATCTTGGTTAACGATAATTTATGTGGGCAATCCGATACACAACAACTGTGGAAGGGCTAAAGGGGTCAAGAGCCAAGGGCAATGTTATGTCGCTTAACTTTTGCCTTTCGACCGTAAATATTACTTTACTTCTGAAATAGAGGTTTTAGCTTATACTGTGGGATAAGGAAAACTTTGAACGCTTTTGTGTTTTATCGTAATAAGAAACTTAACAAATACCATATGAAATGTGGAGTGATGGAAGACAACTGGCGAGAAATGTCTGAAGCTCGATATCTGAGAAGCAGGTTTCCTACACAACTGTGTCGGTTTTCTCCCATATTTCTACCCAGACTTAAATAGTAAATCGGCGAAATTTTTTTTTTTTTTTTTTTTTTTTTATGTGAATAGGAAGGCAAACGAGCAAGTGGGTCACCTGATGGTAAGTGATCACCACTGCCCATAGACACCCGCAACCCCGGAGGGATTGCAGATGCGTTGCCAACCTAGAGGACTAAGATGAAATGCCTCTTGTGCCCGTAATTTCCCCGGCTGTCTTACTCTCCGCACCGGAACACAGCAGTGCAAGCACTGCTACTTAGCGGCAGGATTAGCGAGTAAGATGGTGGTAGCGATCCGGACGGACCTTGCACAAGGCCCTACCACCCGCAAAATTATAGAAATCCGCTATTATTAGCTGACCGACTTTAAAAGCTGAACTGATGGCGACAAATCCCGTAAAACCCGATTTAGAAACGTCAACCGAACGTAAGGCCGATATAGGACGGTGGCGTAATAATACAGGATTAGGTCGAAGTGATTTATATGAGTGGATCTCGGTTTAGATCATTCGTGGAGGTGAGGTTACTGAAATATGTTTTTGCTCCGTTTCATGTCTATTTTTCCAGTGAGAGTAAATTTAATTTGTGTCATTTTCAACGCATTCACTTCCTTAAGATTAAAATTTCGATGTGATGAATGAGTATTGCGTACCTAGGAACATATTATATAAATAGATAAATCAATTAAACATATGAGAACAAGACTTGGCTGCACGCGCCGTGGTTACGTTACGCAGCGAACAAAAGGCAATCTAGATTTTTTATACAATTAATTTTAAATAAACCTAAATCCATTTCGAGTTATTTATTGCCAATGGGTTACATCAACTTTCGTTGTGCATTATCGGATCACGCAAACATTATACTCTTCGAAACAATTAATATCATTGATTGTGTTGGATTTAATTCTACCTATCGCGATTAAACGCGCATTTTCTTCTATAATTATATTAAAAGCACGCATTCGCATTTTTAAACGTCATTTTAACAATTGAAAATTTAGATCATCATCACTATTTTAAGAGTTGGATTCTTGTCGGTAGAGTAATTGCCACTTCTCCCGTTCTACCGCCAGTCTTTTAGCCTTTCTGTACGACTGGGCGTTGACATGTTCTCTAATTTGGTCGAAATAATCTAACTTAGACATAGTTCTTAAAAAACAACACCAGTCATATAAATAGTTATTACAAATTTACTACGACAAAATGCCGTAGAAATTTCTGCTAAAACAGCAACGATCTAGAGTAGCGGGTCTAATAAATCAGTTAAGTTCCTCCACTAGCAAAATTGACAAACCTTTGTGAGATATATCTCGACTGAGTTTAGATTTGCGAAACTGACTTTTTCAAAGTAGTGATATTAAAGACTGAATTTAACCCTTAAGTTTGAACCGATTGCAAAAACTTGGCAAATAAAGAAGGCGTGCGTGGGCCAGTCATTAAATAAGTGTAGTCCAAGTAGTCCAACGGCATCATTTTCCATCGCGACATGCATAGCCGGCCACGTGCTCGTAGAAATTAAGACAGGGCTACCAACTCTGCACTTCAGACGCTCAGAATCGACCCCATCACATTATCACCTTAGAAGGGGATGATACGTGGTCTTCAACTTCAACTATTGTCATCAGTATTTGGCTCTTTTGGCCCAAAGGTCTAGCACGAGGAGCACGACTCGTGCGCAAATTCATGTCCCCCATTTGTATTGATTGCTATACAGTACATGAATTATCATGTCGTACACTGCGCGCAGTCATTTTCTCGTTTGTCACTTAGTGGTTGCTGTCCCATCCCGCGAGTGGAATACGTCACTTTTGTAAAATACATCCCAATGGCCAAGTGCAAATTGCCACAAATTGAGTAGGTAGGTACACCAAGCCCTATACTCCGTAATTCGAAATCCTGAGTTCGTTTCATGCCCTTCCACTCACATTAATAGTCATAAATACGAGAGTAAGTGGAACGATCACTGAATTGCGTACAACTGCGGAATTTTTTCACTGCAATACTGCAAATGTCATAATGACTTACCACACACCTGCCAAAGAAATTAATGCGAAACTGAACGAGAAATTGTTCCATAGAGGTACCTGAGTGGGACACCACATTTAGGCTACTTAAAAAACTGTTGGCAACCCTAATAAGACACGTTATGCGCACACGCACTCGTTAATCGCAGTTATTTAATGGTCTTGGTCTTATTAGTCTTCAAAAATTATAACACAGAAAACCAACCTAAACAGGATTTAAGTAAGGTAGATTATTGATAAGTAGACAATAATTGTTAGTGTAATTAACCCATAAATCGCATAAAATAGTGCAAAAACTTATTAATTAATGTAGCGAAAAGATAGCAATTGCAGTTAAATTGTATGCCCATTGCTTATGTTATTGGCCATGTGCTGCTGTTGCAAAACAAGATATTCTTAATTGTGAAAGAACTTAATTACCTACAGTAATGATGAAAATTCATAATATAACAAATGAACATCGATAAAAATACTTCATGCAGACGTACAAAAAGTTATCTGTAGGTAGGCTTAAACTTTTTACTTTGCTTGCAAGAGAACATCATCAGTGAAGTAGCGATCCACATGAAGTTCTTCTGAAAAGCTCTACTTTCAAAAAAGTGACATAATTAACTTAGGTATAAAAAATCATCAAAGATTACGACGGTATACGGTTAAAAAACTACGAATTGGAGTAATTCTACGGAAACCAGTCGCACTCAGCATTGTATACGTAACGGTGCGCCCGATATCCCACGGGTCGTTTTACATAAAACAATAGAAATGCTCAAAAGCAAAACAAGAGGGTATTAGACTACATATACCTTGAAAAAAATTACAAATACAAAATAAACGAAGACGCATGAATACTGGCACCGAGCACGACAGTAGGTAGCTCCATCTCGGAAGACAACTTTCGGGGGTTTGTCAATTTCAATGACAAGAGCTTATTATTTTAAGTAAGTACACTTTTTATTGTGTAAAATAAACATAAGACAAATACAATTGACAAACACTGAGGAGACACCACAAAGGCCCTTTAAGGGATTTTAATTAAAATAAAGTAAAATAGAAAGACAATAAATGGTATTTTTAGAGGAATTTGTTACAAATATGTAGTAATAGAAATAATGGATGTTATTATAAAAACTGGTTTTGAGTGTAAAACACAAAATAAATGGTGAAAATAAATAAACTGGTTTTAGCAGAATAAGCCCCCTACTATTGCACATTTCTACCACGGCTCACTGTGATCGTTTTCTGTAGCCCCACCCTATTTTTAAGACATTTCGAGTCGATTTTGAATTTGGATTTAGCAAAAATAATGAATAAGATCCTTTGCGCTAAACTTTGATGGACTTCAATTTCGATTACATTTAGCATACACCTTTCATCACATCACCCTTTGAAGAATATGAACACAAAAAAATATTTTGTGAGTTAAGCCACTTAACACAAAAAAACTTTAATTTTCAATGCATCTGCAACATATGCAATAAAATTAAAGTCGCTGCCAATCCTGTGTCCCAGTTTCTAAGCCATCCATAATAAATAAAATCGAAAGCGTTCCATAACGCATGGAGGTTGCGTTTCGGCAATCTGTCACAGATAACGTAAAAAGATGACAGCGGGCAGTTTATCTTGCGACGGCTGTGGAATCACAAAACGCTTACCGCCCAACTTATAACGTACAGACGGATTTGTTAACAATGAACCCTATGCCAATGGGTGAGCAATTTTAACTAGTGCTGAAACATTTACCGGTGGACAAAAATGGAACTAACAATTCTTTCATACTTAATGAATGGCTAACAGATGATAGCAGCGCCACTCTCGCTTGATAACATAATTTTGTAAGTCGTTATTAGTTCTGTATTCATGGAGCACTTTTGTTCCATTATCTGTATTGTTTATGGCCATTTTTTGTTTTTAAAATTTGACAATACATTGAATCATTGTTAGCGCGATAAAGGTTTTTATACTCTGACCGAAGTCTTGCATATGTTGAAATAATCTATTCTGATTTACAGCTTTTTATCATCGAGACTAAAAACATGTGGGAGGTTTCATTAACGTTGATAAAGTAACCATCTTCAAAGTGTAAAAAGAGGGAAGGAAGTAGAAACAAAAGAAAGCCTTCATGCAGCCAAAAATGCAAATGATTAAAAATCTTTTAACTAGGAAGGAAAAGAGCGCGGTATCAACACACCAACAAAACAAAAGCAAAAAAAAACACCTTTTTAAACATCACAATATTTTAACCCTTTTTTCTATAACAGGAAAAGGCAGACATCAGAAGCCGTCATTCTTCCACGATAGCGCCGCCTCATTGAAACCCAGAAGATTTTTATAACGGAAATTAAAGTCTCAACTAAAATGCGAACCAAAAAGTTCATTAAAACAGAATTTCTGAATACACTGTTCCAAAATGACACTTGATATCTATATTTGCTACTGCGCACCATTTCCATTCGAGACGCCATCCAATATTTACACGTAACGATCGCAACCAACCTCACTCACTATCCATAATCGAAGGTATTTTCTTAGTTTATCCGATTCGATGCCCTATTTTGTTCGAGTCCACTCTTTTGTCCTATACCACGATGTGCACAATGCCATGTATAATAAAACAATGCATCTATGTCTACAACAATAAGTGACAGATAGAGCACAAGGCATCTCTATCTTTCTCTAGAACGACATCATTACGTGTTATTATCCGTGCGTGTACCTAATGTTTAACGATTGGATCATATGCGCTTTCTAGTAAATGTTATATGTTACGAATAAAGCGGTATATTCAACTGAGACAGAAGGAAGACTCTAGAGAATAGCGTCAAGGAATACCACAGATGCGCTGGAGAGACGACAAAATGGTGGCTAGCTCGGATTGGACCCAAAGAGCTCAATGCCGCAACGAATGGAAATTATCGAATGAAACACCAAGAATGACGGAAAAAAAATGTATAAATGATCGAAGCTTCCCATGCAGTGTTCCTTGTGGTCGTTCATCTCCAGCCTATATACGATCAACTGCTGGGCACAGGCCTCCTCTCAGAGAGGGCTTGTGGTCCTTGTGGATATCGAAATCTTCCGTCATACACAAGCTAACCGCGAAAAGTCTATTTGCGTTCAGTTACTCCGCAAGTTACATGGATTTTCGCAAAGAGGGCACTATGAATGGTCACCGTACTATGCCCACGCCCTTACGACTTTATACTACATTGCATGCATAATGCAAAACCATTGTCAGCTTCCAAATTGTCTAACTTTTACTCGCGATCGCAGGTGCATTCAGTGTCGCACAAAGTTACATTTGCATCTAACCACGGCGCTGTCGTCGTAGAATGGACGTTGAATCAGTTCGTGGATGATGTTAGTTCCGAATTTGTACACCGGTATGGTAACTTTGTGGCGGGAAAGACAGCCATTTTGCATTTGAATTTTACATTGCACGTACGGGGATTGTATTCAGTTACTTAACCTGGAGGCGGAAAATGGGTTTTCTCAAGCTTGGATAAAAAAAAAACATTTTGCGTGTAAATTTTCTTGCTCTGAGCTTTATTTCATACGCGCGCCTTTTAGGTTGTTTTTAGATCCAGTAACGTATGATGACATATATGACATTACGTTATGATGGTTCCATATAAACTGCAAATTAAAGAATATGTTTGCAATGATAAGATAATGGTATCTTATTCCACTCGTGACCACTAACCATTTACATCAAAATAAAATCCGCAAAAGGTCAATGTAAAAAGTTCTATTTTATACTTTTAATTTCGGTATAATAGAGGAATGGAATTTAAAATTAGCTAAAACTATACTGAATCCTCTCTGAATCTTTAATCACATTTTGCGTTTCTTTTCTCATATGAGGCTGCTGTAAAAAATATTGCAAACGTGTTGAGTCTATGAAAAACGTGACCTAGGTACTGTAGATAATAATGTTGACGTTTTCGGGACACAAGTCAACCGCGGACATACGCCTCGGCCGTTGACCGTTGACCTTTCGACACGGATTTGTCGTATTGTGTTACCTTAATCCAATTGAAAGTAAAACGATCGGGTTTCGAGTCACGAACGGGCGGCATGTCTCAAATGTGACAATAGCGACGGCGCTTTGAAGTCAGCGGAGTTGCTCGCGACATTCAATATTTTTTAAATGCACTTAGTACTCTGTGCACTAAGTAGCTTACTCTCTTTAACACGCACGATAATAATACGGCTATCCGCATCACGCAAGCAGAAAAGCAACTACAAAATGTGCGAGCGACACACAAAACAAACGCGATGGCGTTGAACCTTTATTTACTCTTAAAAAAAAAAAGGCTGAAATATAAATTTGGACAATATCCAGATCATAGTTTAAATTAGGCCGTTTGCAAATATGCCACATTGACAAAATGTACATCGATACTCGGCCAACATCCAACGACCTATATTACAGAGGCCTTACCGTCTAAGCCAATCGGAATCACAACCGCATTCACGGTTTCTTTCTGTTAAACGGCGCAAGATGAAGGTAGAAAGAGATGGTGAATGCAATACTGATGAGAGCAACTATGGCAATAGTAGTGGTAACAGGTTTCCCTAAACGAAATTCTTTTGTGAAGTAATCGCTGCGTTTGGCAGACTACCATAACTTCACCTGTTTGCTCGAAGACATTACTCGGAGTCAGGTGTCTTGCATCTTGCCGTGGGCCGTGCGGAACGCCAAACGGAAATACTCTGATTCCTGTAATGCCTGCGGGTGAATGGGCCAAGTTATCATTGTCTCCAGCGCAGCAACTGCTTCTCAGACGAGGTTTTTTAGTGAACACGACAGCACAGCACGTATGATTTCCCTGCAGTTCACACGGCTCTTAAGTTAGTTAGTGTCAGTCAATATCTTGACATCTCCGTACTTTTCGCTCCCGTGCAGTTCCAATGAACGACGAACGGCGTTCGTGGCTTTTCTTATTTACTCTAAAGGAATGACGAGTGACAATTTTGCTGCCTAGCCTAAATACAGTCCTCATACGCTTCAGTGTTGTTACAAATCTTATCTGTACCTGACTTATCCGTATATAATACTTAACATGAACGTGTAACTGTAGAAACTGTAGATCGATTACCGTTTCACCATAGTGGTCCCTTTCAACGTCATAATGACATACACCGACGCCCGCAGAGAAAGTCAACATGAAATCGATTATTGGGATTTCAACACTAGTACAGAAACACATATCAGTTCACCCATATAGGCGCATCCCTCCACATTTTATGAATCGTACAACACGCATGTGTGCGTCATACAAACGCGTCAGTCATGCACACTAAGACATCTTCTAAGCACAAGCTTTAAAATTTGCTTTGGAGGAGCTTGCCTTCGTGAGTGAACATATCTAGACAGAACCTACTGTGACACACATTAAACGAAATTTCATTTAAATTAGTGTATTTACATAATCATCGACTCCCGAGCCTGTTGCTTGATTAACAGAAGATATTTAACTTCTATAAAAATATCAAGCCTTATATATTATATCAGAGAGAATTCGCTTCCATTTTCTCAACGGTCGGTGTGTCATGTGCTTTCATTGTGCGCGAGTTTGCACCTCGAAGATCGGCAACATACGAACAAGACAACATTCTTCGGGCATACAAGTGTCACATTGACCAGGAGTTGAAGTGGTCGCCATGGCCGAAATCTGTCGGAAGGATCATCATCATCATCCATTATCATCACGTGAAACAGAAGCATCGAAACATGATCTAGCATTCAAATTCCTCCTTTTTCCCAACAAGACTTAATCGATTATTTCATTCGATAAAGTTACGCAACGACTGCCCAAATGTAACCCTAACCTTCACTCGTTGAATCGATATCGCACCCCTAGCGGCACCCCAATTACTGAACAGGGGGCCGGTTATTCAATCGACACGACTTACGGTCGAGCTCTAGCAACACGTTTAAGTTAGTTACACGGCATATGATTGTAGATCAAATTTGTTCATAATCTTAGCAAAATAAGGCAGTGTTAAGGGATAGTGCAATGTAGCTTTCCATTAGTGAAAGGATTGTTAGTTTCGATTCAATACTATACTTCCCAAGATATCCCCAAAACCCTTAAGTACTACATACAAACAAAGTTAATCTCTATATTATACTAGTGGCTCTATGAGTTGTAGACCTCGCGTGCGTGTCTGTCTTGAGCCTGCATGGCACCGTCATTTTAAAAAAACCAGTAACTGAATTGAAAAACTGTTTATAAGAGTTCGCGAGAATCGGTTAAGTAATGCGACTTGTAAGGACAGCCAGACAGATATACAGGGTGTATACGGGGGGGTGGATCAAACGAAGACCAAAGGTATGGGACCTCAGGAGCTACCGAATCGACCCCCATGTATGTTCAGCGATTTTCATTTATTTCAGAGTTATGAGCATTTTATCGAATATTTCAGAAATGTCGGATTTCAGGTATAATTTCTTAGTGGTAGCTAAACTATTCGACCTACGACTGTGATTTTTTTTTTGGAAGTAGTGAGTTAGCGGGTCTTACCAATAACAATTCCATTTTAACTCGTGTCATCATACATTTAACAACAAAAAATAAAACTCAATAATTTGAGTTTATTAAAAAAATTCATAAATTTTCAAAGGTCATTTTTTTATTTTTTTCACATAACTTTTTTTTCTGCAAAGTACTTTAAAAACTACCTTAGTTTATGTAGAATTTAACCAGCAAAATTTTCTTACGTAGTCCCAAGGCATCACTTTAAAAATAATATGGGAAGGGCACTAGTAGTAAAAAACACTTTTTAAATCGCTACGTAAAATTGATTTTAAATGGAAAATAAAAACGGCACATGGTAGAAAAAAAGAAAATGGAATAAGAAAACACAAAAATAGCTTTTATTTTGAAAAAATAGTAATAAAATTTCTAAATGTCTGTGAAAATCAGAACACATAGAAAAATCCGAAAAGTAAAGCTATGGCCGGGAATCGAACCCGGATCCTCGTCATTCCGTGACGCGTGCTATACCACTACACCACCCATAGCAGGTGGGTAGTCTCCGAATTTTTCTACCTGTTACCGACCGTCACGTGACCTTTGTTACTATGCGAATTTTTTGTCGCTAAGCGTCATCTGTTTGAATGATGTGTCTGTACGACACAATTACAAACTCCCGTGGAACATCTACTGCTCACCAGGGACGAGAGAAGGCGCTGTTTTTCAAATGATAGGTACTATCAAATGAATCAAGAAATTTTTATTTCTTGATTTTTATGTTTTACTTTTACGGTTTTACCGTTAGAAATTTAATTTCTAAATGTCTGTGAAAATCAGAACACATAGAAAAATCCGAAAAGTAAAGCTATGGCCGGGAATCGAACCCGGATCCTCGTCATTCCGTGACGCGTGCTATACCACTACACCACCCATAGCAGGTGGGTAGTCTCCGAATTTTTCTACCTGTTACCGACCGTCACGTGACCTTTGTTACTATGCGAATTTTTTGTCGCTAAGCGTCATCTGTTTGAATGATGTGTCTGTACGACACAATTACAAACTCCCGTGGAACATCTACTGCTCACCAGGGACGAGAGAAGGCGCTGTTTTTCAAATGATAGGTACTATCAAATGAATCAAGAAATTTTTATTTCTTGATTTTTATGTTTTACTTTTACGGTTTTACCGTTAGAAATTTAATTTCTAAATGTCTGTGAAAATCAGAACACATAGAAAAATCCGAAAAGTAAAGCTATGGCCGGGAATCGAACCCGGATCCTCGTCATTCCGTGACGCGTGCTATACCACTACACCACCCATAGCAGGTGGGTAGTCTCCGAATTTTTCTACCTGTTACCGACCGTCACGTGACCTTTGTTACTATGCGAATTTTTTGTCGCTAAGCGTCATCTGTTTGAATGATGTGTCTGTACGACACAATTACAAACTCCCGTGGAACATCTACTGCTCACCAGGGACGAGAGAAGGCGCTGTTTTTCAAATGATAGGTACTATCAAATGAATCAAGAAATTTTTATTTCTTGATTTTTATGTTTTACTTTTACGGTTTTACCGTTAGAAATTTAATTTCTAAATGTCTGTGAAAATCAGAACACATAGAAAAATCCGAAAAGTAAAGCTATGGCCGGGAATCGAACCCGGATCCTCGTCATTCCGTGACGCGTGCTATACCACTACACCACCCATAGCAGGTGGGTAGTCTCCGAATTTTTCTACCTGTTACCGACCGTCACGTGACCTTTGTTACTATGCGAATTTTTTGTCGCTAAGCGTCATCTGTTTGAATGATGTGTCTGTACGACACAATTACAAACTCCCGTGGAACATCTACTGCTCACCAGGGACGAGAGAAGGCGCTGTTTTTCAAATGATAGGTACTATCAAATGAATCAAGAAATTTTTATTTCTTGATTTTTATGTTTTACTTTTACGGTTTTACCGTTAGAAATTTAATTTCTAAATGTCTGTGAAAATCAGAACACATAGAAAAATCCGAAAAGTAAAGCTATGGCCGGGAATCGAACCCGGATCCTCGTCATTCCGTGACGCGTGCTATACCACTACACCACCCATAGCAGGTGGGTAGTCTCCGAATTTTTCTACCTGTTACCGACCGTCACGTGACCTTTGTTACTATGCGAATTTTTTGTCGCTAAGACACATCATTCAAACAGATGACGCTTAGCGACAAAAAATTCGCATAGTAACAAAGGTCACGTGACGGTCGGTAACAGGTAGAAAAATTCGGAGACTACCCACCTGCTATGGGTGGTGTAGTGGTATAGCACGCGTCACGGAATGACGAGGATCCGGGTTCGATTCCCGGCCATAGCTTTACTTTTCGGATTTTTCTATGTGTTCTGATTTTCACAGACATTTAGAAATTAAATTTCTAACGGTAAAACCGTAAAAGTAAAACATAAAAATCAAGAAATAAAAATTTCTTGATTCATTTGATAGTACCTATCATTTGAAAAACAGCGCCTTCTCTCGTCCCTGGTGAGCAGTAGATGTTCCACGGGAGTTTGTAATTGTGTCGTACAGACACATCATTCAAACAGATGACGCTTAGCGACAAAAAATTCGCATAGTAACAAAGGTCACGTGACGGTCGGTAACAGGTAGAAAAATTCGGAGACTACCCACCTGCTATGGGTGGTGTAGTGGTATAGCACGCGTCACGGAATGACGAGGATCCGGGTTCGATTCCCGGCCATAGCTTTACTTTTCGGATTTTTCTATGTGTTCTGATTTTCACAGACATTTAGAAATTAAATTTCTAACGGTAAAACCGTAAAAGTAAAACATAAAAATCAAGAAATAAAAATTTCTTGATTCATTTGATAGTACCTATCATTTGAAAAACAGCGCCTTCTCTCGTCCCTGGTGAGCAGTAGATGTTCCACGGGAGTTTGTAATTGTGTCGTACAGACACATCATTCAAACAGATGACGCTTAGCGACAAAAAATTCGCATAGTAACAAAGGTCACGTGACGGTCGGTAACAGGTAGAAAAATTCGGAGACTACCCACCTGCTATGGGTGGTGTAGTGGTATAGCACGCGTCACGGAATGACGAGGATCCGGGTTCGATTCCCGGCCATAGCTTTACTTTTCGGATTTTTCTATGTGTTCTGATTTTCACAGACATTTAGAAATTAAATTTCTAACGGTAAAACCGTAAAAGTAAAACATAAAAATCAAGAAATAAAAATTTCTTGATTCATTTGATAGTACCTATCATTTGAAAAACAGCGCCTTCTCTCGTCCCTGGTGAGCAGTAGATGTTCCACGGGAGTTTGTAATTGTGTCGTACAGACACATCATTCAAACAGATGACGCTTAGCGACAAAAAATTCGCATAGTAACAAAGGTCACGTGACGGTCGGTAACAGGTAGAAAAATTCGGAGACTACCCACCTGCTATGGGTGGTGTAGTGGTATAGCACGCGTCACGGAATGACGAGGATCCGGGTTCGATTCCCGGCCATAGCTTTACTTTTCGGATTTTTCTATGTGTTCTGATTTTCACAGACATTTAGAAATTAAATTTCTAACGGTAAAACCGTAAAAGTAAAACATAAAAATCAAGAAATAAAAATTTCTTGATTCATTTGATAGTACCTATCATTTGAAAAACAGCGCCTTCTCTCGTCCCTGGTGAGCAGTAGATGTTCCACGGGAGTTTGTAATTGTGTCGTACAGACACATCATTCAAACAGATGACGCTTAGCGACAAAAAATTCGCATAGTAACAAAGGTCACGTGACGGTCGGTAACAGGTAGAAAAATTCGGAGACTACCCACCTGCTATGGGTGGTGTAGTGGTATAGCACGCGTCACGGAATGACGAGGATCCGGGTTCGATTCCCGGCCATAGCTTTACTTTTCGGATTTTTCTATGTGTTCTGATTTTCACAGACATTTAGAAATTAAATTTCTAACGGTAAAACCGTAAAAGTAAAACATAAAAATCAAGAAATAAAAATTTCTTGATTCATTTGATAGTACCTATCATTTGAAAAACAGCGCCTTCTCTCGTCCCTGGTGAGCAGTAGATGTTCCACGGGAGTTTGTAATTGTGTCGTACAGACACATCATTCAAACAGATGACGCTTAGCGACAAAAAATTCGCATAGTAACAAAGGTCACGTGACGGTCGGTAACAGGTAGAAAAATTCGGAGACTACCCACCTGCTATGGGTGGTGTAGTGGTATAGCACGCGTCACGGAATGACGAGGATCCGGGTTCGATTCCCGGCCATAGCTTTACTTTTCGGATTTTTCTATGTGTTCTGATTTTCACAGACATTTAGAAATTAAATTTCTAACGGTAAAACCGTAAAAGTAAAACATAAAAATCAAGAAATAAAAATTTCTTGATTCATTTGATAGTAAAATAGTAATATTTTTTTTTTATTATTATTAAGTAGAAAAACATTAGATGCTTTCGTTTTTTAACTACAGTAAGTGTTCAAAATGTCCACCGTTATTAGAAATACACGCTCTGCACCTTTTTAAAACAATACTTTTAAGTTTGCGTATTACTTCTTCGTTTTCATTAAATTTTTTCATTAGTTTTAAATTTTTTTTTATGAAAACGAAGAGGCAATACGCAAACTTAAAAGTAATTTTTAAAAAAGGTGCAGAGCGTGTATTTCTAATAACGGTGGACATTTTGAACACTTACTGTAGTTAAAAAATGAAAGCATCTAATATTTTTCTATTTAATAATAATAAAAAAAAAAATTACTATTTTTTCAAAATAAAAGCTGTTTTTGTGTTTTCTTATTCCATTTTCTTTTTTTCTATCATGTTCCGTTTCCATTTTCCATTTAAAATCAATTTTACGTAGCGATTTAAAAAGTGTTTTTTACTACTAGTGCCCTTCCCATATTATTTTTAAAGTGATGCCTTGGGACTACGTAAGAAAATTTTGCTGGTTAAATTCTACATAAACTATAGTACATTGTTGTAGAGGCTGGAAAGTGAGCAATAGATGGACGAGTGAGTTCGAGGGCCGAGCCGCAGGTGAGGCCCTCGAAGAGAGACGAGTCCATCTATTGCACTTTTGGCCGAGACATTACATAGTGCTTTTCACGACTACTGCGAGGAAATAAAAAACATGAGCGTAAATACAACAGTAAAGTATCACTCTCCCGCCATATTTTACTTTAAAAAAAAAAAACGAGAGCGCTCTAGTGGCCAGTCACGCAAAGGCTTTTTTTGTTATGCTATTTTATTAAGCAAAGCGCTTCGAAGTGCTTAGTAAACACACCCATAATCGTTTATAATTTTAATATGACGTGACAAGGACGGACTGACGACTCTGACTTTAAGACAGGACTTAAACATTAAAGACAAAACAATTTACGTCAGACGTGGCTGTATGGACCTAGTTTCCTTTGCCTCTCCCTGATGGGATAAACCTTGAAAAAAATTTAATATGCAGCACACGACGTGTTCTGATTGGTCGATTTTGTGTAATAGCATCACAAATTGTGTTCTGATTGGTGGAATCAGGGATCAGCATGCCGATGTGATTGGACGACTTTGGTCTTTGAAACTGTCCAACAATGTTATTGTTGGCCTGTTTGAATTCATAGTTGGCCTGTTCATTCAACCTACAACTATACTTTGTTTTGGGGCCCCATTACTGACCATCTTTTGCCACATTTCCGAGCAGTGGCGTGAAAAGGTAGTTTTTAAAGTACTTTGCAGAAAAAAAAGTTATGTGAAAAAAATAAAAAAATGACCTTTGAAAATTTATGAAATTTTTAATAAACTCTAATTATTGAGAGTTTTATTTTTTGTTCTTAAATGTATGATGACACGAGTTAAAATGGAATTGTTATTGGTAAGACCCGCTAACTCACTACTTCCAAAAAAAAAATCACGGTTGTAGGTTGAATAGTTCAACTACCACTAAGACATTATACCTGAAATCCGACATTTCTGAAATTTTCACTAAAATGCTCATAACTCTGAAACAAATGAAAATCGCTGAACATACATGGGGGTCGATTCGGTAGCTCCTGAGGTCCCCTACCTTTGGTCTTCGTTTGATCCACACCCCCGTATACACCCTGTATAAGCATTCTTCTTCTACCCAAGCCGAAATGGAGACGATTGCGCTTCGGTCAATCAGTTTACACAAATGTAACCTATCAGCCTATCCCGTTGTAATCGGTCACACTTGACAGCTATCATCAAAGTTAATTTATCCCTTGTCCCGATGCACCAGATTTTTGTGAGAAAACAAGCGCCCTGGATGGTACGCTTCCCAACTTCCATAAGGCTTATGACATACACAGCGATCTTCTTCAGACAGCACCACGGCTAGCACAGCACGCGAGAGCTGTGTCTCGCGTGAAAGAGAACCACGCACAGTATCTCGCACGCATTTGTGCTAGCCGAGCTGGTTAAAAACCTAAGCCTGATCTTTTGCTAGGAAACCTACAGCTTTACTAATTCGCAATGGAGTACTGATAAATACTTTCTTGCAGGCCCTACCTATTTTCCATCTTCCGTATTAACGCCCCTTCACTACATTATTAGGAAACCCGTCGGTCAAGATCCGCCGGATGAAAAAAAAACCAGTGCTGTGTTTACCAATTACGCAGGCCGGTGTTCAATATTACACGACATTTCGCAACGGTGTAACAACTGTTAATTGGCATTATGAACGGTTTGTTAATCGATAAAAAATATCGGAACAGCACGTTCGTTAAAGACGGTCGTTGACTTATTGAAATAAATGTATGGGCAACCATAATTTCAATTGTAGGTCGCTAAAGCACTTCAGTGTAATGTGATCCTCATGTCTGGTAGTCTGGTAGAGCCTGTTTGGGAGTAAAAATACTATTTTTTATCCCGTTCGGACGCCACGAACATAACTTTTTCAAGTGTTACGCCGCGTTAGTGTTAAAATTTTACAAAATAATAAAGACTTGATAGTAAGTACCATTAGTTAAAAAAAGTACAATAACCAAACTAACCCACTTTAGTCCATTGTCGCCAACGTCACGGGAGCACAATGTGATTCTGGGACACTGCTGCATTGTGCAGTCTCTACGTCCCAGTTTTGAAACCGGTACAAGCGCAACGAAGGTGGTGCCACGTCAAAGCTCCTATGACGACGGGGTAGAGCGAGCTTTTACGTGATTCGGTTGCTCGCGGTGCTGTGGTATGAAGTAGGTCTTTGAACAGGTTAGCCAAGCAAATTAAGCCGTTCAGGTTTAAGCTTTATTAAAAGGTGGGATTGGATGATAAAGAACCATTTTAGATACTTCCGTTTAACTATCGCTGCAGTAGGAGACGATAATAATTGCCTGTGATAAATGTCATTCTGGTTTCAATTTGCGTCGCCAATATATCGTAAATTTGAAGTATCAGAAGCGGGATCATAGATTTCGGCACACGGGTTAGTTTTTAATAATTCCTCGCGGATTGTACTGCCCTCATAAGGCAATAGGCGGTATCTCATTTTTAGTCAAATCAAGTAAATTGAGGAAACTTGAAACTTGATTTCGCGTCACCTTAAGGAGGATTTATTTGTTACTATGAAGGTAGATTCATACCAATATTGTATTACATTTATTATGGATAAAATAAAAATAAGAAATATTATATATTCTTTCATTTATATGAGATACCGCCAGTACGCTTCATATTATAAGAATATTCTTTCTAGTTGCCGCTATTTACATTTATGCATCAATACAAAGTCCCATACAAAAAATTGTTTACACAATTTTGCCGAAAATCAATATTAATAAGTAATAAAAGTCACAATTATATTTAATTATCGTGTATTCAATACCTTTAGAGACTAATTGTAATTAAATTTTTAGTGAATTAAATCGACACCTATGTTTTTTATCGACATTTAATTTGTATTTGAAATAGGTAAATAGTTCCAAAACGGCATTCTATTACATAGTATTATTCTTTTGAGTGATTTTATTAGATTGTTTTTCTATGTTTCCGATATACCTACCCGCATATTTTTGTTTTTTCTTAGGGGTCGGAGCACTTTAGATTTCAATATATTCGCACGCATGTAATACTCGTGCCATATAACAGGAAAGATATTGCAGTTTCGTTGTTTTTTTTCCCGTGGGAGCAAAGGTTTCGTTATAAACGACAATTCTTTGCGTAAAAATAGCCGTTTTAAACATATCTATGCGAGGCCAAATAATGACTTTCTGTAGATTTGCTGAATATACTATAGTAAGTATCATTCACTACGATCTGATGGCGGGCAACTAAACATCTTGAGTATCACATGTCTATTTTGTGCAGAAATACTAAGCGGTTTGGCCGTAAGTAGGGATTATATACCTCTAAATGCCTTCATAATAAGTACATACCGCTATTTCTCTTAGAAATATTAAGTTATCACCTAATGGCTTAGTAAATCTTGTGAAAATTGAGATATGAAAAATATTCTTAGGGTTTTTTTGTCACGTTGTACGGCCAATTCACTAAATTCATCTGATGCAGAATTTTGTAAGCTACACGATGGTGTAAAAAACTCAAAAGTGACTTTTTTTGAGATACCGCCTATTGCCTTATGAGGGCAGTGTAGGCGCCATATTTCTTTTTTTTATTAGACTTAATCAAATTAACCTTGAACTGTTATTTTTGTTTAAAACGAAAACAATCTGTAACTGTTCCGGGTAATATTAGAAACAATAACATTCCACATTTCCATGGTTTCTGGATTTTTGGTCTGTCTGTAGATCACGTAGATATTAAGCTTACCCTGGAACAAAATATACAATGTCAGGTAATAAAGATATTGTCATATAATTCGATATCCCACATTCGCGTCGCGAGAGCCACCTTGCAGAGCAATAAAAGCCGTTAACATAGCTATGTAATTAAATATGTTTTAGCTATAACATAACGGAACGTCTCATTCAAGAGCTTAACTGTATTACGTAGTATACCTAGATTTATGAAGGCAGCCGATAAGCCTGTCTAGAGGACGTTAATGGAGACGGGTAACATCTGTGATGGAAGGCAAATGTTCATACGTAACGACATAATTGTGTCAAATTTTCACGTATAAAACAAAGTCGTGCACAAAACGTTTTAATCTTTTATATTACGCAACTGATGTTAAAGCGGTTTTCATTGATAGATATTGTTTCAACAGAAAGGTTAGTATTGTTTTGTGTTAATTTGTTGAAATGTAACGACAATTGATCATGATTTTTAATTGTTTCAATAAAAGTGTTAACATTTGCTGTCCATGATTTTTGTGTTCTCTTGTTTTCCATTTTTTTTTTATAAATTAACTGTGAATTGCACTTTGTATGAAATAAATACTAATAAAATAACAACATCCACGTATACACACATAATTAACCCGTTTGTTTATTCTGTATATTCTGAAATTGTTTATGAAATAGAAATGCGCAACTAGGTTAAACGCACGGATTTACGCGTTTTAAGTAAACGGAAACGCGTAAACGGTACACGTGCGTTTCTAATAATACACAGAATTATTAGGGCCGCCGCTTTTCATAACTTAAGTCGTTAATTTTTAATTTACATTTCATAAAATTGGATTTCTGTTGGACATTTTTTTATGAACTACACAGTTACACACTACTGCTTGCTAGGGGGGCGTTCAAGTATTACGTAAGACCTTGAGGGGGGCGGGGGGGTCTTTGCTTTGCTTATTTTTGATGACATGGGGGGTGGGGGGGTCGATATGCTGATTACGTCAGCAGCTTCGATTCGAACTGCTGCTCACAAATCAATAAAAAACAGAAAAATGCATATAGGTACCAATGATTACGTAAGCATTGTAAGAGGTTTGCTTACTTTTGCTGACAATGGTAGGGGGAGGGGTAAATAATTGTAAAAAATCTGCTTACGTAATACTTGAATGGCCCCTAGTTCCATCCATACATACATACATACATATACAAAAATCACGTCTTTATCCCTTACGGGGTACACAATACACATAGCCCAAGGTAACAAGACCTAAAGGCCACATTTAGCATGATTGTGGGTGTATCTATAAGTGGAAAGAGGAATTAAAGTACTAATAGTTGCTAGCCGCACCGCCTATAACATGATTCCTAAGATTTTCGCCCATCCCTCGATAGGATTTTACCATCTGCGCGGGAAGAGAAGCAACTGGTACATTCTATGTTTTTTCTTTGCTTCCAGACCAGCATGGTAGTAGTTGGTATTTCCATAAAAGATTTGTTCTTACTACGCGTTTACTTAAATTTAATTTAATTAAATGTCAATTTTGGAACACACTTTCTTGTATGAGAATCGATAGGGTAAACGATTTTGAGTAAGAAAAACCCAAAATATTTAAATTCTGAAAAAAAAGTTCTTGTGAACTTTTTTTAAACGCTCTAATCAAAAAAACAGATGACTTAAGATCCAAGCGCATCAGGTCACCAACCCTCACTCCAACCTAAGCTAGACCGAGTTGGTACTTAGGTATTGATTTCTTTTGTCTCGTTTATCTGCCGTCTGAGCTTAGTGGGCTTAGTCGGTTGCAACAAGTTACTTTAACAACAACTTTAACCATAACGGACGATCTTGATTTCATAGGTTTCCTGACAAACATGCGTCAAAATCGACGTTTATGGTTAAAGTTATTGTTAACTAGCCGTTGCCCGCGACTTTGTACGAGCAATGCTGGTCTGGGAGCAAAGAAAAAACATAGAATGTACCAGTTGCTTCTCTACCCGCGCAGATGGTAAAAGCCCATCGAGGGAATGGGCGATTATAATAGGAATCATGTTATAGGCGATGAGGCTAGCAACCCATCACTATTTTGATTCCTTTTTCCAACTTTACACCCGCAATCTTGCTAAATGTGGCCTGTAGGTACCTGTAACCTTAGGCTCTATCTACCCCGTAAGGGATGAATATGATTTATGTGTGTGTGTGTGTGTGTGTGTGTATACATACATACATACAAATACATATATCCCGTCTATATCCCTTACGGGGCAGACAGAGCCTATGGTAACAAGACCTAAAGGCCACGGTTAGCATAATTGTGGGCATATAGGTGGAAAGGGGAATCATGGGTGATGGGTTGCTAGCCGCATCGCCAATGATTCCTAAGATTTTCGCCGCTTTTAATATCTGCGCGGGCATATTTCTTTGCTCCTAGACCAGCATAGAAGTGAATTGTACTAGACTAGAAAGTTGCATAACAATTTTATTTTACCGTAAATCAGGCTAAACTGTTATAAGTATCAATTAAAACCGGCCAATTGTTATAGCTGTGCAGCGCAAACGCTTTTGTTTTAAATAGAGCGTAACGCGGGAATTGCTGCGGTTCAAAAGATCAGTTTTTATGAAATAATGAAATATTTTTAGACTAACCGGTTAAGCAAGTTATTAAACGCACTAGCAAAATAAAAACCGCAAACTTTATTATTAGATACTAGCTGGTGCCGGCGACTTCGTCCGCGCAGCATTAAAATTTGTATACCAGGCATCTTAACTTCTTGATTTAAACAAACCATTGAAACCTGGGCCGACAACGCGCTGGCATCGCGTAAAGCGCTGCGGGTGTCTATGGACAGTGGTGATCATTTACCATCAGATGACCCACTAGTTCGTTTGTCTGGCCTCTCTAACATAAAAAAAAAAAAATTATACCTAAACCTTCCTCGTGAATCACTCTATCTATTGGTGAAAACTGCATGAAAATCTATTCAATAGTTTTTGAGTTCATAGCAAACAGACAGCTCGACGCGACGAATACCTTAGTAATTCTTAATAATTCAGTTTCAATACATAGACATACAGATACACAAATCACGTCTTTATCCCTTACGGGGTAGACAGAGCCTAAGGTGGCAAGACCTTGGCAACGATAGCAAGATTGGCGTATAGATGGCAAAAAATTGAATCAAAATAATGATGGGTTGCTCGCCGCATCGCCTATAACATGATTCCTATGATTTTCGTTCATTCCCTCGATGGGGTTTTACCATCTGCGCGGGAAGAGAAGCAACTGGCATATTCTATGTTTTTTCTTTGCTCCCAGACCAGCATGAAAGTTTCAAATCATACTTTAATATTCACAAGTTCCTTGATTATTCTTTAAATAACATATTAACATCTCACCGAGGAATTCGCACACACCTGTGAAGCAATCAACAATGTGTGAATTTCCTAATTGACACTGGATCTTTGAGAGGTATTACAGCCCAAGTCATCTTATCCCGATAGGAGCCCTATGCGCAGCAAAGGCCTGAGAGTGTCCATACAATAATATTAAATATAAAATAATTTATTGCTATGAGGCACATATGTCACATATCATTAGTGTCAGGTTCAAAATATATTGACATAACAAATTAGTTGAGATAAAAATAAAACTTGACATTCGCGATAAACTTCTCAGAACACTTTAAGTGTAGGTATTGCTTAAGTGCCCACTTGTAACAAAATAAATATTATGTATGGCAAGATGTAGGGACTGTTAGACATAAATTAATATTTTAAAAAACAAGTCAAATGTCTGGCTGACTCGCGCGCTGACGGTTCTGTACAAATTAAAAAAAAACACATGCAAATTCAACTTTCTTATGTATATAGAAATCATAATACATTTTTTTTTTTTTTTTTTTTTTTTACTATTTGATCTGCCATCGGCCATTTAGGCCATAATCAGATAGGAGGGACAAAAAAATTTCTTTGGGTGGGTTCCATTGAACGCCATCTCCAGCGTATCTGAGGCTTAGTGTCTTTGGTCCAGCTCTAATATCTGCCATCTTTTGAGCCTTGGTAGGTATTCATTGTCTTGTAGCAGGTCCCTGGCCAGTTCATTGGAGTGTTTTCGTAGCCTGTTCTTGTAGTTAGTACAGTATTTATTCACTTCTTGTTTTATAGTTGGTAGTTCAGTATACTCGTGTAGCTCGTTGTTTCTTGCAAACCATGGAGCGCATGTGATTTGTCTCAGTGCTTTATTTTGGAATCTTTGAAGTATTTCCAAGTTGGAGTTGCTCGCTGATCCCCACAACTGGATTCCGTATGTCCATACTGGTTTTATTATGGCTTTGTATACCAGTAGTTTGTTGTTTAGTGTTAGAGTGGACCCCCTTCCTATGAGCCATTGTAGATTCCTGCATCTGATATCCGCTTCCTTTCTTTTCATTTTTATATGCTTTGCCCACGTTAGTCTTCTATCAAGATGGAGACCTAGGTACTTTACACATGGTTCACTTGGGAGTGGATCTCCTCGCATTGTCACTGGAGGGCAGTCACCTTTGCGTAGGGTGAAGGTTATTTGTATCGATTTGGAGACGCTGGCTTTGATCCGCCACCTTTCAAGCCATTGGTCTATTTTCTCAAGGTGTAACTGCAGTTTCCGTGAGGCAATTTCAGGTATCTTGTCACTTGCAAGACAGGCAGTATCATCTGCATATGTCGCTGTAATCACTTCATCCGAGACCGGCAGGTCTGCCGTGTAGATTGAGTACAGCACCGGGCCAAGTACAGATCCTTGAGGGACTGATGCTTTGACATCATACAGATTTGAAGTTTCTCCGCCTAATTTGACTTGGAATTTTCTGTCTATTAAGTATGACTTCAGTACCATATAGTACGAGTTGGGCAGCCTTGTTTTCAACTTGTACAGCAAACCTGTGTGCCACACCTTGTCGAAGGCTTGCTGGATATCTAGGAAGACAGCAGCGCAGTACTCCTTGCATTCCAGGGATTGCCTTATCTTATTCACAACTCGATGAACCTGTTCGACCGTGGAGTGTTGTTCCCGGAAGCCAAATTGGTGGTCTGGTATGATGTTATCTTGTTCGAGTATCGGTTTTAATCTGTGTAGGAATATTTTTTCAAATACCTTTGAAATTGTTGGTAGTAGGCTAATTGGTCTATATGAGGTGGGCTCCATAGGTGGTTTCCCAGGTTTAGGCAGCATACAAATCTGTGATACTTTCCACAGTTTCGGATAGTAGTGAACCCTAAGGACAGCATTGAAGAGCATACATAGGAAGACAACTGCTTTCTTTGGTAGGTGTTTCAATATTTCCCCAGTTATAAGATCGAAACCAGGTGCCTTCTTGTTACCCAGGTGCTTAATTGTGTTGTATACTTCTTTTGGGGTTATCAGTCTTAACGGTAGTGACAGTTGCTGGTCACTGTCTACAGTTTTATTCACAAGTTCATCAGTATCTGGTGCTGCCGAGGCGTTTGGTGTGAAAATGTGACTCAGATGTTGAGCAAATGTTTCTGCTTTCTCCTCTGCTTTTTTGGCCCATGTACCTGCTTCTGTTCTTATTGTCGGGATGTGTCTTTGAGGTCTTTTGAACTTTTTCGTAATTTTCCAGAGTGAGTAGTCAGTGCATTTGGATGCTGTTAGTGATGACAGTTTTTGTTGCAGTGTGTCATTTTCATTTTCTTTTATCATAGCATTTAGTTCCTTAGCAGATCTATTGAGCGCAGCCTTATCTATTGCGTGCCTGCTTAGGTGCCATTTCCTTCTTAATCTTCTTTTTTCCTGTACCTTATTTCGGATTTGTAGTGGAGTATTATAGATTTTACTTGATATTGTTAGAGAAGGAGTTGAGCGCCAGGCAGCTTCTTGAATTTTGTTAGTGATATAAAATGTTGCTTCGTCAATATCTTCTGGTGTTTTTAATTTTACTTTAAGGTCGAGGTCTGTGCACAGGATATCCGTGAATGTAGTCCAATCAGTTTTGTGATTACATAATGTTTCTTCTTGTTCTTTGTATAGTACTGTAGAACTGAAAGTTGCTATTATTGGTGAATGGTCTGAAGAGGAGTCTAGACAGTTTTCCGCTTCAAAATAAGTCTGGGAGAATCCTTTTATAATAAAAAAGTCCAACAGGTCTGGGCATTTGTTTTGATCCGTAGGCCAATATGTGGGTTCACCAGTGGACAGCGTGATCAGCTTATATTTGTCTATACATTTTTTGAGCTCACGACCCCGGGTGGTGACTAGCCTTGATCCCCATTGTGTATGTTTGCTGTTCCAGTCTCCGCCACTGATATACCTTGGTCCAAGCGTCTCGAAGTACCTATAGAACATAGACTCATCTATAGTGTGTCTCGGAGGACAGTAGACAGCGCTTACATTATAATCTCCGGTTCTATCCTCAACAGTAACCGTGGTAGCTTGAAGGTAGTCTCTCTGGAAATTGCTATGTAAATGGTGTTTTATGTTACTTTTTATGATTACTGCTGTTCCTCCATGTGAAGTTCCATCAGGGTGGTTTGTGGTGTATACTTCAAATCCTTCCAGTTTGAAATCCTTGTTATCATTTAAATGGGTTTCTGATATTAAAATTATATCAATTTTATTGGTGTGGATCAAAATCTGTAACTCATTTTTGTTTGGGGTCAATCCATTTATATTCCATACTCCAATTCTTAACTGAGCCATTATTTGTTACTAATGAGGGCGGTTATGAGACTCATTAATGTCCCCATCTGTTGGATAAGTAGTTCTATTTGTTGTGTTTGCTTATTAATGGTTTGCATTAGTATGGCTTGCCATTCACCATGGCTATGTTCGTTTGTTGATTCTAGATTATTTGGTATATGTTGTTTTTCTTTATTTATATAATTTCTCTTATGTTTTACTATATCACTATATGAAGCAGTTGCACCTTGATCTCTAGTTAGTTGCTGTTGTGTGCCTTGTTCGACACTTACGCTGTATGTTGATGTTGGTAATTCAAGTGTCTTCTCTAGTTCAGTATTGGTTTTCTTGTTGAGGTCCATATTGTCTTGGTTTTGTTTGTTCCTTTTCCGGGTTTGTATGTCACGGTACACTTTGCATCCTTTATAGTTCGCAGGGTGGCTCCCTCCGCATAATGCACACTGTGCAGGTGTATTTTTATCCTTCGTGCAATCTTTAGTGCTATGCGGGCCAGCACATTTGACACATCTGTACGGCCGCATACAGTTGTTTTTTGTGTGTCCATATTGTTGACATCTGGTACATTGCACTATGGTATTACTTTTCCAGGGTTCGTCTATTTTCACAGATTGATGGTAGATATATTTAATATTCATGGCATTTTTATTTTTCTCGTTTGGTTCTAGATTGACATAGAAAACATTACATGGGTCCTTAGTGCCCTTTTTAGTGACATTGACAATTTCTCCTCGCACTGTATTGCCAGTTTCTTCAACAGCTTTTAATATTTCTGCAATGGGAGTAGTGTGATGTAAATTTTTAATTACAATTTTTTTGCATCTGTCTTCTTTTCTTGTAAAAGTATGACCAATAAGTCCTTTGTTCCTAATATGACTTATTATTTTCTTATAACTCTCCGTTGTAGATGTGGTTACTATGAGTTGATCTTTTGTTACTATCTTGTATGTATATTCAGTATGGTTGGCCACTTCATTGAGACAGTCTGTGAGTTGCTTTAAGTCCATAATACCATATAAAAATATTGGTGGCGGTTTTGAGGGCCTCTTTGGTTTCCCGCTATTCACAGTTGTGGGTTGTTGGTCCTGCTCTACTTCGTCAGTGGGTAGGCTTGAGTATCTATTGGTGGTTTCAATCAATTCTGCATTTTCGAGGTTAGGTCTGTTCTTGTTGAACCTTTGCTGCCGCGCTTCATTTGTTTTTGGTAGTTTATGTATTGTTATGGCTTGCTCTGGTGAGCGATATCTCTTTTGACTGTACTGTGGCACTTTTTGCCAGGGAACCTTATTGTTTGTTTCTTGTTCTGTATCACTTCCAGATCTGCTTATCTCACTATCAGTCATTTGTTGATTGGCAACAAGGTTTTGTGATGTGTTTCGCGAGTGGACTAAAATGCTTTGAGATGGGTTTTCTACTGGTGGTGTTCTTTGTACGTCTTCAGTTGAGTGACTTCGCTGTCGCGATGTTGTATTGAATAGTCCACTATGGAACACTTGTTGGACGTAATGTTTTTTCGTGTTGTTATGCATCGTTTCCGGGTCTGTACTTAGTCCTGGGGTTGTATCCTTATTGAGGTCCATTTGGGTAGTTAATTTAGCCATTTTCCAGGTGTATAATAGCAGGCATCATGCACGAAAGTTTTATTCACGCACTTTTAAACGGTTATTTTATAATCATAATACATACATACATAAATCACGTCTGTATCCCTTACGGGGTAGACAGAGCCTAAGGTAACAAGACCTAAAGGCTAAACTCTAGTAATCATAAGGTTATCAATAAGTATGTCAAAAGAAAGTATCTATATGTTTCGATTGCCATTGTTTTTGTATGAACATATTTTTCAAAAGGTTTTCAAGGTTTTTTGATTATGTGACCTTAGAAACATTACCTTTTTTATAGTTGGGAGAAATTATAGCCTCAAATACCAATTTCATTCTAATTACAAACTAATACCTCCACATTTTCCTGAGAAAAAGAGACTTATTGACAGATTAGACAGACAGACAAACAAACAACTATTATAAGATTTATATGGGTATATTTAGAGGTACAACACCTTAAAACTTAACTAATTAAACTATTAACAATCCGTGCAAAGAAAAAGGGATAATTTAAGTTCTGATAGCTGTATAGTTTGAACACAACTTAAGGTTTCATACACACATACATACACAAAGCACGTCATTATCCCTTATGGGGTAGACAGAGCCTAAGGTAACAAGACCTACAGGCCACGTTTAGCAAGACCCTGAGGGCGTAGAGGTGGAAAGTGGAATCAAAATAGTGATGGGTTGCTAGCCGCATCGCCTATAACATGATTCCTATGATTTTCGACCATTTTCGACCATGGATTTTTACCATTTGCGCGGGAAGAGAAGCAACTGGTACATTCTATGTTTTTCTTTGCTCCCAGACCAGCATGGAAGTAATATAGTGAGTGTAGTAAGTAGGTTTCATAATATGATACAATACAATACAAAACAAATAACTCTTTATTGACACCATAAAACAATACAGTGACACACAAACAACTTATTTGAACAGGGTAATCAATAGGCTTAACACATATTCTTCCAGACAAAAACAAAAAATACTAGAATACACTGTCTTATATCACCTTAAAGCTAATTAATGTTAAGGCTAGGTTGATATGTAAATAGGAAACATTAGTTGGTTCATGAAGACATGGTTTAAATATTCATTGATTCATTATCAAGCATTGCATTTGAAATCATTTCCATCAGTCTGTTTGTTTATTTCAAATCCATCTACTTGAAAATCATTGTGATGTCATGAAAGTCATAAAATTGTGTGAAAAATTTACATACATACATACATACATACCGTCATGCCTCTTTCCCACAGGGGTAGGCAGAGACTACTTTATTCCACTTGCTACGATCCTGACATATTTCTTTCGCTTCATCCACAGTCATCAATCTCTTCATACACGCTCGTCAGTTTCGGGTACTCCTGACCTGACCTTTTTCCAAAACATCTCCTATTTGGTGGAAAAATTTACCTATTAAAAAAAATTAGGTTCAGTCATTTACGGGGATAAAGGGACCTGATTATGTTTTCGATATTATTACAACAGTAAACAAAACAATGCTAAATGTGGCCTTAGGTACCTAGGCTTGGTTTACAATGGTTGTCAATGTATTTCGGCTGCTCTATACAACTTAAAAGCATTTGATACAAAACTATTTTGTTTTAAAAAAAATATATTAATGATGACAGGTAGACTTGTCATTGCCCTTCACCACATAAACACAGCAGCTGATAGGAATTTACTTTCAAACTAATGGCACTTAGGTTGGCACCTCACTCCTACTATCCACACCATTTGGAACAATGAAGTTACAGTGTCTTAATAAAACACATCTTTCTTCCACAAATGATGCATTTTTATCGTAGGGACTAAATATAGTTTTCTTTACAAATCAAAACAAAAGCCGCATTTTAATTTCCATTGAACTTTGTCCAATGACAAATTAAAATTCTAATTGCGTATAATATTTAAATTCTAATAGATTACATATATTTAGTATTCAACAAGTTGAGGTTTGCATCATCTTGATAAATAAATGTACGGTCAGAGTTGTCTTGGTTCCATGCATTGTATTTACATTTTAAATAATTGCGCAGTTAAAAAAAAACTGAATATTTTATTAACCAGCTTTAATAAGCTCACAACCTTTGTTTCATGTATGTGTCTAGTATGTTGGGGTCAAATATTGCAAGTTAAATTTGTGGTCAGATTAGCTTGAAATTTGGCATGGATTTCCATAATGAATGATAATACAGTCTCATGGTGAAATGCCGGTGGTCCGGTCAGGGCAGACTCTGCAGGAGGTAACTCCAGGGCTAGTCACAGTTTCAGCCATGCATATGACAAGGCTGAATGGCTCTACACCCATGTCTATTTTTTTTTAATGCTGGCAGTACATTTTTCGTACCATTATATATTTAAAAAAAATAAAGTGTTAATTAAAAACACTGATGACGAGGCGGTATGGTCTCAGACCTTAGCCTGTCCGAAAGGACAAACAAAACCTAAAAAAAAAATAGTGTTTTAATTTATTTCTTAAAAGAATTCAGGGTAGTTGAAAAACTTTTAGCACTAACATCAAATGTTTCACACTGATTTCTCTCCCGACCTCTAGGTATGCTGATAAAAACGATTGATGACCACATGCCGTATCTTTACAGGCTGATAAAAATAATGCCGTTCGATGCGAACGGTTTACCGGAACATTAGAATCTGGGGCGACCGGCACGAGAAATTACGCGACCACTGTGACGAACGATTGAAAACTACGAAATACCCTGACCTACCTTCATGTCCGACACGATCTGCTGATACAGGTTCCATAACGGGGAGCAATCCTTCTCCGTCGTTCCCTCCATTGTCAAAATAACAACAAAAACACACAAAACACGATCAAACACAAGAACGATTCACTTCCAGCCCGCCATTGTCCGACAACTGTTGCATTTTCGTAATTATTTAATTATGCACACACGACGCGATTACCTACATTTCACTCGACGTTTCAAGGCACATCAGAAACGTTTAGAAAACGATATGCAACAAATCAATATTTATAAACATGAATATGTACCCTCAGTGTCTCGACATGGGTGGTAAAATAACACTGTTACAAGCATAAGTTACACTGGAAACACTGTTGATAAATTAGATATTTTTAATTTGAGCTAATGAACCGTACATTCATTCAAGAAACATGGTTTCCGTGTCATTTTCATACACAACATACGATTCAAATTTACGAGACGCGGAACCTCACAACGGAGCGACAAGCACATCGGCCGGAGTCGGTTTGTTACGATTCGTCAATTTTTTCTCAGTGTTACCATGTCATGTCTAGTGTATAACGGTTAATAACCAACGTTATTTAGTGACAGAAACATTTAACGAACTATAGACCTGACAACGTTATAACTTTCATTAATATAAAAACGTTATTTATTTTTATTCTCTATGGCGTTTAGCATAGTTGACGTAAATATTTATTATTTTCCACAAACGGAAATATGTCTCAGCACGAGCAAGTGGGTCACCTGATGATGAGTTTGGCATAAAACAGACATGGATATGAAAAAATAGAACTAATTAAACCACACACATATTAAGTGCTTGTCTATATGAGCGAACATTTTGCAGGGATTCCCCAAGTATTGATAAATTGTGCTACGTTCTGTTCATATTATATACGAATTTAATGTGAACGTGACCCATTAATTGAGTCCTACGTAAAGGAAAGAAAACATTTAAAAGGAAATGAAATACTTATGGTTGTGAATGCACCTTAAATGGTTTTATTTTATAAGATAATCTATGACAGCTGTCACTGCGTTGTCATCTTCCGGATGCTCAACTGATGTAGTATCTGAAGTAGACGGCTGTACCGGAGACTGTATTTGGATCCCACTTTTGACACCATGTTATTTTAATAAATAAAAGATATTTGCTTAAATTGGGCTCTCTTTAATTCGCTCCGAAACATGACACGCCAAAATTTGCTGTTTTATTCTGAGATTGGAATATTGGAGTGATCAAACAAAATACTTACGTACAATACTCGTATCAATTTAAAGTAAACATTCAAATAACATAAATACGTACCTAATAAAATTATTCCACTAATCTTACTTCCTACTGCTTAATATTGTAAACGCGAAAGTTTGTGAGGATGGATGGATGGATGGATGTGACGATGTGAGTGTGTATGTTTGTTACTTCTTCACACTGAAACGACTGGATGGATTTGGATAAAATCTAGAACGAAGATAGCTGATTTCCCTAAGTTAACACATACCTAGACTACTTTTTATCCCGGAAAATTTTAAATTTCCGTGGGATAGTGATAAACATGTCAATTGCAATGCAATTGCAACATGCAATCGCGGGAAGGGAAGAAGCTAGTATTATAAGTCGTGGGAAGGGAAGAAGCTAGTCATCATCACTACATAGGTATAGTACCTATAAAACAAAGTCGCTTTCTCTGTCCCCATGTCCCTATGTTCCTTTGTATGCTTATATCTTCAAAACTACACAACGGATTATGATGCGGTTTTTTTAATAGATAGAGTGATTCAAGAGGAAGGTTTTTATGTATAATTCTACGCAGACGAAGTCGCGGGCAGAAGCTAGTATTATATAATTGCAAAAGTTTGTGACCATATGTATGGATGTTTGTTACTCTTTCACGCCTGAAGAGCTGACCATATTTGGATGAAATTTGGAACAGAGATAGATTATAGTCTGTAATAACATAATAAGCCACTTTTTATCTCAGAAAATTGATAGTAGTTCCCGCGGGATAGCGATCAACGACCTCTTTGCAGCAGCTAGTGTAAAACAACTAAACAAGGTTATTCAAAATGACTTTTATACTAAACATTTCATGAGAGACGGGTAATTATTCTGCTAAAACAGTTTAGCGATGCGTGTTATGCCAAGTGAGTTTCGGGCATAAAGAGCGGCGTAATGCTGAGCCAGCGACCGTTCACTTTTGCGAAGACACACACAACGCTGAGCATCTATTTTTAATGTCTGTGTTTTTTTTTCTTGTTTTGTTTTGCTATAAAATTGTGTATATTCTCTTATATTTGTGTGTCTTGCAAAAAGGAATAAATGTCTTCTTTCTTTCTTTCTTTCTCCCAAAAAAGATGTGGTAACCTTTGCCAATTAATTTTAATTCAATATTTTTTTATCTAATAGGTACACAAAGTGAATCGACACCTCAATATCTTACTTAGAATTATTTCTTGACTCCATGAAATGATAAACGTTTTTTTTGTCTTTAAACAGTTTCAACCCTTTCTTTCACAAAGATAAAAAATAAACTTTTTTTATATATATCCATCTCAAACAATCCCCAACTGAACTAATTTAACACAAAACATTCACTTTTAATGATTGAACAGTTTTTTAATTTCTAATCCGTTACTGAATTGTGCAACTTTAAAAGATTGCTTTTAACAACTAGTTATTTTCATTATATAAGCAACACTGAACAACTGTCACTTATGTACAATACTAAACGAAATTCCCCGAAAATATTTTTAGAGGCCAGTCTGTCTGTCTTGTTTGAGGCATTTTTAGGGTTTTCCAAAGATTTAGAGCTTTTATTTAGTTATTATGTTACTTAAAAAGTGAAAAATGTCAAAAGTAGTCAATAAAGCGGGCTTTAAAGCCGGCTCTATTTACAGAATAGCTTTAAAAAACTTTGTGTGAGTGTATTTCGTGTTAAATATTTACGCGCCATTTCGGTTAGGCGGGTTGTTCCTGTGGTAACGCTGTTAGTAATTTCTCTATCAATTTCAGGACTTATAAGGAAGTAGAATTGTTTCCTGGGAGCTCGCTGAATCTGATTATTGGTCCAAATGGTACCGGTAAATCAACGTTCGTATGTGCTATCATACTTGGCTTGTGCGGCAAGACAAGCGTCATCGGAAGAGCTAAAAAAGTAAGTTTAATTATATAATAGCAATAATGTAGCGCTAAGTTGATGCAGCTATAATTACCCAACAACACTTCAAACAAAGACTTAGTGCTTGTATACTATTTACAATGTCATGTCAAATAAGATTGCACATTTGACCTTGACACTCCCTATTTTGCTTATAAATGGGGCTCCTACAGCCTCATCAGGCAGCTAATAGGATAAAAAAGCAAAATTGTAATCCACTTTGAGGTTAGCTCTTGCTTTACGATTCGGAGCTAGTTTAGACTTGTTCGGTTGGAAGAAAATAACATGAAGTACTTGGAAATGTGTTATTATTATGCCCCCTTTACTTATTGGGATTATGTCAACCGTCCCAAGGGACTACAGTTTTTTTTTTGTAATTAAAACAACCCTTTCTGACAGTTTCTGATAACCAAAATTTTGTTGGAGAATTAAAATAATTGTTAAACTAGTTTACTACAATACAATACAATACAAATATTCTTTATTGAACACCACAAATCAGTACAAAACAATACAGAATCAAAGAACAAAGTTGACAATAGGCGGTCTTATCGCTTAATATCGAGCTCTACCAGACAACCAATAAGACAGATAAATAAGTTGGAGACAGTTTACTATCTACTCTAATGTTTATTGTTTGTTGATATTGTGTGTGTGGTAATCTCTGGTAGGTAGCAATTAATCTATTTTTTTTATCTTATATTTAAAAAGGCTTTAGTATACAGGGGTGACTATGTCAGCCTCATGGGGGGACCCCAGAAGATCGGAAATTACAATTCATGCAGCATCCCCTCCAATCTCTTTTTTAAATTCATCAGTAACTAAAGCTTTTCAGTAAATATGTTTTTTTTACACTTCATCTAAATGTTTGATTTGAAAAAAGAAATTACTTGGTTTGTGATTCGTAATGTCAGGTTTGACATCTAGTCTATTGTGGTACAGTTAGTTCCCTAAAACATAATTAGCCGCTTATACCTGTATACAAACTTAAGTTTGGAAACTGACTGTACATCACATCAAACTATTTCTTTTTATTCATGGAGAAGATATATTTAGGGTGAGAAGCTGTTTGTGTACAAAAACGAAAGTTACTATCTTAGCACAAATTTGTAGTTAATTTGTTTTTATTTTATCATCACTAAGATACCTAGATATCTGTTATCATCACCAATATCAAACGAAACGCTGACCAAATACAAAAGGGACACATTTCATGATCTAGTTCTAGAGAATTAAGGCTGGTAGGTTTCCTGAATAAATAAATAAATGAGGGAACAGATGAACATACATTCATACAAAGCCTGTCAAAATCATAACCCTCCTCTGTGTTTGTGGTATTGTTGTAGAAAAAAAATATAAAATCTTTATTGCTAGTGACAAGGTACATAGAGAAACAAAAATTACACGCTATAAACTTAAAAGTAACAGTATGCAAGTCTAGCAATGGGTACCAGTCTCAGCATGCTGGGCTCGAGTGCTCAGTGCTGTTTTACAGAAAGCCCCCTTGATGTGTTATATCGCAGTCCCTGTGTGATACAATAATATTATAAGAAGATTAAAACAATTAAAATAAAAATGGTTAAAAACAAGCGAATGTGATGTACTTATTATGACGTGTAAAGTATATGTGTTTTTGTGTGTGTGTGTGTGTGTGTGTGTGTGTGTGTGTGCGTGTAAGTGTGAATGCCTATTTTTCATTGGCAATTGAAATTTATAAATTTAAATAAATTATAATTATCTTATGCATTAACACTATCAGTTCACTAGATTGCCTTTGCCGCATATGAGTTATCTAGTTTATCAATTATCAGTATCTATTTTTTTTCTAATATCTGATCGGCACTTACCTGTATACTTATTGCAATCGCTTCAAGGCCGAATTCGAAGACAAAGTGCATTGTAAGTAAGTAAGTAAGTAAATGCTTTATTGTACAAATATAAAGAAACAGATACAATTCACAAAAAAATAAAAAAAACATGAATATATACACAAATGCGAACTTATCCCTATAAGGGATCTCAACCAGTTGACCTTGTTGTGTGTATTGTCTTAATTATGTGAACTGCTTGTTTGGAGCTCATTTCACTTGTTATTAAAATCACAAGTTTATTTTTATAATCGGCCGCCTAGGGCTTGTTTACAAGTCTTTTTGAAACTACAGCGCATTCACGCGGAAACATGGCAGAGAGTAATTTGAAAAAGTACCATAATTATTTGCTTAGTGAAATTCTACTTAATTGCTAATCCTATCCTACTAATATTATAAATGCGAATGTAAGTTTGTTTGTTACGCTTTCACGCGAAAACTACTCAAGCGATCGTCATGAAATTTTGTACACATGTTCTTGGAAGTATTAGATGCAAGATAGGATACTTTCTATTAAAAAAAATAAATTATCTGCGCGCACGAAGTCGCGGGCAAAAGCTAGTTAACCATAAACAAAATTTGAAAATAATTCAAAAGACCTATTTTCTAGGATGTATAAAGTCTTATAAACATAGTATGTGTCTGCCCCTATCGGGATTTGAATCTGTGAACTCTGGCTTCATAGTCAGGGTCAGTAACCACCAGTCTATGTGTGTAATGTTCAGTTTTTTTTAATGTCTTTATATTTTTTTCTTCCATGCTGGTATGGGAGTAAAGAAAAACAGAATTTACCAGTTGCCTCTCTTCTCGCGCAGATGGTGAAAGCCCATCGAGAGAATGGGCGAAAGCCTTAGGAATCATGTTATAGGCGATGCGGCTAGCAACCCATCACTATTTTGATTTCCTTTTCCACCTATACGCCCTTAATCATGCTAAACGTGGCCTTGAGGTTTTGTTACCTTAGGCCAGGGGTGGCGAACCTTTTTCGGTGGACGTGCCATTTTTTCACAAATAATGTAATACATATTTGGCTCTGACCTATCATCAGACCTTGTTGTCTTAAGACTGTGTTGTTATATTACCATCATATGACCATATCGCCATTATTGGTGTGCCCGAATTATTTTGAAGCCATTGCATTGAGTGCCATTGGTTCGCCATCCCTGCCTTAGGCCCTGTCTATCCCGTAAGGGATAAAGACGTGATATATTTATGTATTATATTTTATCTGTCATAAAACGAAAAAAAAATTACAGTTCGGTACAACTATAATCCATTCCAGATATCAGAGTACGTGCGCAGCGGCTGTGACGAGGCCACCATAGACATAGAGCTGTACCGGGATGCTGGGGAGAGGAATGTCATCATCACGCGTATATTCAACCTGCGTGACGCTACGACGTGGAAGATAGACTACAAAACTGTCAGGGAGAAGCAAGTGCAAGAACTTATTGCTACTATGAACATACAGGTAGGTTTTACATGCATAAATCACGTCTTTATCCCTTACGGGGTGGACAGAGCCCAAGGCAGCAAGACCTAAAGGCCACGTTTAACATGCTGTGAGCGTTTATGTGGAAAGGGGGACTCAAATAGTGATGGGTCGCTAGCCGCATCGCCTATAACATGATTCCTTAGATTTTAGCCCATTCCCTCAATGTGTTTTCACCATCTGTGCGGGAAGAGCAGCAACTGGTACATTGTATGTTTTTTCTTTACTCCCAGACCAGCACGGAAGTTGTTTACAAACTTTCGCATTTATAATATTAGTAGGATTGTTGTTTCTAATTCTAAATTAAATGAAGTAAAATAAATTAACAAACCATCCTATTTAATTGAAAAAAAAAAACAATAACAACAATGACTTCTTTCCCGTTTTTATTAGGTCGACAACCTCTGCCAGCTCCTACCTCAAGATCGAGTCCAGGACTTCTCCAAAATGGACTCGCAACAACTGCTCCGTTCCACACTCGCGGCGGTCGGCGGCAACGAGAGTGTGGAACAACTAGACGAGCTCATCAAGTGCAGGAGCGAGCACCGCGGTCTGTCGACAAGATTACAGAACAATGCGCAGCTGTTGGAGGAAAAGAAACGGATGAACGAGAGGTGAGAATAAACTGTTAATTTCATGGATTGGACCAGTGCTACTCAACCTTTTTGTTATAATAATAATAATAAATTGTTTATTTCAGGTAATCACCCATAGAAATTACATAGTTACAAAATTTTAAACATTACAATATAGGTATTGAGATAATAATACATTAACAGTGGGGTACATTTGTTATTTAAATTCATGCAATATTTTTTTATTTTATTGCAAGCATACTAAGGGCCATACATGATGTGTTTGCATGCATCACATATCACCCTCAGTATGCTATTGTCAGTGTTTTTTAATATTGACAGAAATGACGCGTGCCTTTTACGCATGACCGCAGAGAAGTCATCTACTCTGTTCTCGACGAACATGCCCGACGCACTACACCGCCAGGGCAGCTGCAGCATGCCGCGGAAGGCGTTATTGTACTGCACTCGCAGCGCGTGGTATGCACGCTGCGAGTAGCTACCCCATAGCTGACTGGTGTAGAACGCCTGGCAGTGCGACTCGAACAGAGTGATCTTTACCTGGTTCGAGCAGCGAGCAAAGCGGCGCGCTAACATATTGCCCTTCATGGCTACATATCTGCGTTGCCTATCTATATCATCATCGTCACGGAGCGTTATACGGGCCACAAACACGTTTTAGTGATAGTGTCGCGGGCTACAAGTAAACATTATTTAGGGCTGTTGTAGAGGTAGGTAACTCTAGGCGGGCCGCATTAGGCCCGGGGGGCGCAGGTTCATTATGACTGCATTAGACTGTCAATATTTCTACACAAGTAAGCCTGTGAGTGAGATGTACGCAAAGGGCTCTTAATAATTTGAGGGTACTTTACAGTGGCGTGGCGTCAAGTATATCAGAAGGCAAGCCGAAGGGAGTTTAACTAGCCTTTTCCTCTAATTCTGCACTATAAAATTGCTCAACTGCCTTAAAATATGGGTTGTAATGTATGAAACAATGAGATAGAGCCCTTTGTCAGATGACGCAGTACTTTTGTATAAATTTGTAAGACACGTCTTTGGCTCCAGAGCCTCGGACTCTGGGCAAGGCAGAGTTTGAATTAGGTACCTGTGGTTTCCCATGAGGCTGACATAGTCACCATTGGTGCACTCAAGCCTCGTAAAAATTTTAGATAAAAAAAAAAATGAGATAGATGCCAAACCAAGCCAAGCTTTAAAATCGAAATGTACAAACACACAGAAGGCGTACTAATATTATAAATGCGAAATGCGAAAGTTTGTGAGGAATTAAGGGTGTATGTATGGATGTTTGTTGCTCTTTCACGCCTGCACGGCTAGAGCACTAGAGCTTCGGGTGGTAGGGCCTTGTGCAAGGTCCGTCCGGATCGCTACCACCATCTTACTCGCTAATCCTGCCGCTAAGTAGCAGTGCTTGCACTGCTGTGTTCCGGTGTGGAGAGTAAGACAGCCGGGGAAATTACGGGCACAAGAGGCATTTCGTCTTAGTCCTCTAGGTTGGCAACGCATCTGCAATCCCTCCGGGGTTGCGGGTGTCTATGGGCAGTGGTGATCACTTACCATCAGGTGACCCACTTGCTCGTTTGCCTTCCTATTGACATAAAAAAAAAAAAAAAAAAAAAAAAAAAAAAGCTGGCAGAACAAAGCTACAGCGCCCCCTAGCGGTAGGAACCTCTTTGTAAATCTCACACACACAAATCACGTCTTCATCCCTTACGGGGTAGACAGAGCCTAAGGTAACAGGTACCTACAGGCCACATTTGGCAAGATTGTGGGTGTATAGGTGGAAAATGGAATCAAAATAGTGATGGGTTGCTAGCCTCATCGCCTATAACATGATTCCTATTATAATCGCCCATTCCCTCGATGGGCTTTTACCATCTGCGCGGGTATAGAAGCAACTGGTAAATTCTATGTTTTTTTCTTTGCTCCCAGACCAGCATGGAAGACTTTGTAAATCTATTTGACGTAAACGAAGATTTGTGCATGTGTTCTTCTGTATTCATCTTTTTCATGTGTTTTATGCACAAAGAGTTATACACACATACATAAGATTAACGTTATAAATTACAGATTAAAAGTCATCATCGACACTATGCAGCAACGCAAAGAAATTGAAGAACAAATAGCCATGTGCGAAAGGAAGAAATACTGGATAGAGTACCAAGGTTTCAAAGAGAAAGTTGATGAGTACAAAGCGGATATAGAGGGCGCTAAGCAATTGGTGGGCACATATCAGAAGAAGGTGGACCCTTTGGAGAAGATAATCGTTAAAGCGAGGAACGGGATTAGCAAGTTGGAACAACAGAAGATTAATACGGTGAGTTTGCTAGATCTTAAAATGTGACAACGACAACACTTGGGAATTAACTTCTATATTTAGACTCATTTATTTATTTATTTGTTCATTGTCAAGTATACATACATGTAAAGATGTTAAGTCAGTCTATGATACCCTGTAAGGGCACACAATAACATTACATACATACATAAATCACGTCTTTTTCCCTTACGGGGTAGACAGATTCTAAGGTCACAAGACCTAAAGGCCATATTTAGCATAATTTTATTGGGGTTGTATATAGGTGGAAAGGGGAATCAAAATAGTGTGGGTTGCTAGCCGCAACGCCTATAACGTGATTCCTAAGATTGTCGCCTATTCCGTCGATGGGCTTTTACCATCTGCGCGGGAAGAGAAGCAACTGGTACATTCTGTTTTTTCTTTACTCCTAGACCAGCATTAATACCTAAGTCTTGGATTGTAGTATGATGTCAAAACATGCCATGAAATTAATTAAGTATATTAAACTGTACATTGATATTTTTTATTTACAGGCCTGATACATAGTCATCAATGTATGTGTGTGTGTGTGTGTGAGTGTGTGTGTTTGTGTGTGTGTCTTTTTGTCCCATAATGTTTACTGTCAATAGGAGAAAACTCAGAAATAATATTCTTTATGACTAACAAAAATTATGGCAAACAGTACATTCGGAACTTCATTTTTATGGGACAAAATATAGACCTCCATGGATATAACGTAACCTTAAAAAACAAAATACAAGTTAGTATCATGAGTCATTAAAACCAAACTTTGTTCCAGGCCAGAGAAGTCGGCAATCTCAAGGATAAACTCAAAGAAACTATAGATTCAGTGAAGGCACAGGAATATGTACTGAAGGACAAGGAAGCAGCGCTCACGGAGAAAGTGGAGAGACACAAGAACCGGGAGAGGGAACTGGCAGAAGCGAGGGCCAAGCTCGACAAGCTGCGTACTGATAAGACCGCGCTGGCTGAGAGAGTCGGCGATGGTAAGCATCGTCACCTGGTTGATATGGAGGCGCGGATGAATCTGTCTGTCTATTGGTGACACGTAGAACGTACCAGCTGATTCTCTTCTCACGCAGATGGTAAAAGCCCATCGAGAGAACGGGCAGAAATCTTAGCAATCATGTCATAGGCGATGCAGCTAGCTACTCATCACTATTTTTATTCGGCTTTCCACCTATACGCCCACAATCACTGAAACCTGAACTTTGGTCTTGTTACCTGGCTCTGTCAAGGGACTAAGACGTGATATATGTGTGTATTGTTACAGAGAATGACGTCAAGCAGGAGCTGGCACAGTTGCACACGCTGAGCACGCGCGCTAACAGTGGCGTGGACACCTTCAACAGGCAGCTGCTGCAGGCGCAGTGCGAGCTCGACACCAACGTCATGCCGCAGATACGGCTCTACCAGAACAAGTACGTGTTGCTATGCGACGGTGATCGCAAACTGCAGACTGCAAGTTACAAGCTGCTGATCTCAAACTGCAAATCGTATACTGCCGACTACAAACTGCAAACTACAATCTGGACTTCAAAATTCACACTGCAAACTACAATCTGCAGACTTCAAACTACAATCTGCAGACTTCAAAATTCATACTGCAAACTACAATCTGCAGACTTCAAAATTCATACTGCAAACTACAATCTGCAGACTTCAAACACAGACTGCAAACTACAATATGCAGACTTCAAACTACAATCTGCAGACTTCAAAATTCATACTGCAAACTACAATCTGCAGACTTCAAACACAGACTGCAAACTACAATATGCAGACTTCAAACTACAATCTGCAGACTTCAAAATTCATACTGCAAACTACAATCTGCAGACTTCAAAATTCTACTGCAAACTACAATCTGCAGACTTCAAACACAGACTGCAAACTACAATCTGCAGTCTTCAAACTACAATCTGCAGACTTTAAAATTCATACTGCAAACTACAATCTGCAGACTTCAAAATTCATACTGCAAACTACAATCTGCAGACTTCAAACACAGACTGCAAACTACAATCTGCAGTCTTCAAACTACAATCTGCAGACTTTAAAATTCATACTGCAAACTACAATCTGCAGACTTCAAAATTCTACTGCAAACTACAATCTGCAGACTTCAAACACAGACTGCAAACTACAATATGCAGACTTCAAACTACAATCTGCAGACTTCAAAATTCATACTGCAAACTACAATCTGCAGACTTCAAACACAGACTGCAAACTACAATATGCAGACTTCAAACTACAATCTGCAGACTTCAAAATTCATACTGCAAACTACAATCTGCAGACTTCAAAATTCATACTGCAAACTACAATCTGCAGACTTCAAACACAGACTGCAAACTACAATCTGCAGTCTTCAAACTACAATCTGCAGACTTTAAAATTCATACTGCAAACTACAATCTGCAGACTTCAAAATTCATACTGCAAACTACAATCTGCAGACTTCAAACACAGACTGCAAACTACAATCTGCAGTCTTCAAACTACAATCTGCAGACTTCAAAATTCATACTGCAAACTACAATCTGCAGACTTCAAAATTCTACTGCAAACTACAATCTGCAGACTTCAAACACAGACTGCAAACTACAATCTGTAGTCTTCAAACTACAGACCGCAAACTACAATTTGCATAGTTCGAAGTACAGACTGCAAACCGCAAAATATAGACTGCGAACTGTAGGCCGCAAACTGCAGACCAAAAACTGTAAACAGCAAACTGCAGATTGCAAACCGCAAACTGTAGACTGTAGAATACAAACTGCAAAACGCGTATAGGTGGAAAGGGGAATCAATATAGTGATTTGTTGCTAGCCGCATCGCCTAAAACATTATTCCTATACGCATTCCCTCGATGGACTTTTGCCATCTGCGCGGGAAGAGAAGCAACTGGTAAATTCTATGTTTTTTTTACACCCAGACCAGCATGGAATACACTCGCAGCATAGAGCAAACTCTTATAAAGGTGAAAAAACTTAGTAAAACCTACCTGTATGTTCATAGCAGCAATAAGTTCTTGCACTTGCTTCTCCCTGACAGTTTTGTAGTCTATCTTCCACGTCGTAGCGTCACGCAGGTTCAATATATTCTGCAGACTACAGACTCCAACAGCCGACCGCAAGCGACACTTTCTCACTCACTCTTTGTTGGTCTCTCGCTTAATGCTCCTCTCATTTACTCAAAGGTTAACTGGTAGAGATCCCTTATAGGGATAAGTTCGCCTTTGTGCATATATTATACATTCTTCCATGCTGGTCTGGGAGTAAAGAAAAAACAGAATTTACCAGTTGCTCCTCTTCCCGCGCAGATGGTAAAAGTCCATCGAGGGAATGGGCGAAAGTCTTAGGAATCATGTTATAGGCGATGCGGCTAGCAACCCATCACTATTTTGGTTACCCTTTCCACCTATACGCCGAATCATGCGAAACGTGGCCTTAAGGTTTTGTTACCATAGGCTCTGTCTACCCCGTAAGGGATATAGACGTGATTTGTGTATGTGCATATATTTAAGTTCTTTTTTTGTGATTTGTCTCTGCTTCTTTGTATTTGTACAATAAAGCATTTACTTACTTACTATTTCAACCACACGTAAGCTATTGTCACTTGCGCCACTCGTTTCAGGATCCGTCAGCTGGAGAACGTGGACGAGAAGCGTCTGGAGGTCCTGCACAGCTACAGCGCTGACACCTACAAGGCGGTGGCCTGGCTGCGCGAGCACCGGGACATGTTCCAGCACAACGTGTACGAGCCCATGATGCTCGAGGTACATACATATAGTTGAATCATCGAGAGCGTGGAATTGCATATGTAGTAGTATTGTTTGTTTACAGGCATTCTATATTTGAATTTTCTATTTTCTTGTACTATCAGCATACAAAGAGGTTGTTATATATATATCGAAGAACTAAAAACAAAAATAATGTCAGTGTGAAATTGTCAATATTATTTACGTTGTGCGTATATTTTTACATCTGATTTGATTGTATTCTCAATTAATTATTGTGTCCGCCTGTACGACTACGAATAATTTCTATATTTTAAAAAAATTTGGCTGTAAGTAATTTTGGTCCTATTGAGAGTCAAAGTAAGCAAATAATTTTCAACTGTTATAAATATTTTGAAAATTTTATTATCAATACTTGTGACAGCTCAGATGAAGAACATGATAGCGAATAAAAGAAAAAAACAGAGGACTACTACTTATTCCACTTCTTGGGTATGTCATTTTATTAAGTTTTAAGAGAAAATTATTCTCCTTTTGTTGCAAACGGTACAACCACTACAAATGCAATTCCATCTTCTCGATAATTCAACTATACCAGTGGCGAGGCGTCCATAATAACTCAATTGGCATTGTTCATTTTTTTTATTATGCTCCAATTCGAAAACCATTTCGAGGAAAACCATCAATTATCCGATTTATCTTGTCCGATTTCAAAAATACTTTATGATTGCAGATATTTTTGTAAAAGTACTTTGAACCTTCCTATGGTTTTCTCCCATTCCCTCGATGGGCTTTTAGCATCTGCGCGGGAAGAGAAGCAACTGGTACATACTGTTTTTTTTTTTGCTCCCATGTATTATCGCTTACGTTCTCTGTTGTAATGCAATGCAATATTATTTTTATTTTTATAACGTTTTTCTGAACCCCCCCCCCCCCCTTACCCCTCTAAACGTTACGTAACATTCAAGTGACCATTTTTACCCAAAAGTGTCAAAATTTATGTTGCGCAAAGTACATAAAAGTCGCTATAATATCCTTGTTATAGTTTTACTCGCCTTGGAGGTAATAATATTAAATAACACAAGAGATGTTTAATCCGCAATACATGCGTAGTTTGTTAACTTGGCAGTTTTAATTCCATATTTTTTTATTTAAAAAAAGAAAACGTTACGTAACGTGTTGTAAGAAAGACCCCCCCGCCTCTGTAACGTTTTACGATAAAATTGCGTTACGTAATACTTGAACGCCCCCAGATCAACTTCTCGGAGCCCAAGTTCGCGCGCTACCTGGAGGCGCGCGTGTCGGCGCGCGACCTGGTGGCGTTCACGTTCGAGGACAGCCGCGACATGAACGTGTTCCTGCGCGAGTGCCGCCAGGCCGCCGGCCTGCGCCGCGTCAACGCCGTGCACAGCCCCGGGGGCGCCTTCCGCCCCAACAAGCCCGACATCGCCAAGCTCAGGTACCCATAACATAATATCAGACAATAAATAAATAAATATCTTGGGACAAATTGGCATTGTTCATTTTTTTTAAGCTGTGCTTTTAACACCTTTATTTGATAAAATGGACTATTTCAAGCAACTAATTTGAATATTATGCTTTTACGTAGCTTTGTTAATTAATAATAAACATTTTTTCGCTGTTTGATAATTCGTGAATTTAGACAGAATCCCAATCGCCTTCGTTCGGCTGGCTATAAAAAGAAACGGCTTTGTCTATGGTTTTGTTAGATTTGACAGTGACACGTGACAGTTTCCATAGCCAAACTTTTTTTTTCATTTTTGTGGCAAACATTCGATGCTGGATTCTGTCTAAAAACCCGGTCGTTCGGTCAAACAAAGGTTCAAAGTATTTTTACAAAAATACCTGCAATCATAAAGTATTTTTGAAATCGGACAAGATAAATCGGATAATTGATGGTTTTCCTCGAAATGGTTTTCGAATTGGAGCATACTAAAAAAAATGAACAATGCCAATTACACCAATTGACCCAGCCCCAAACTAAGCAAAGCTTGTACTATGGGTACCAGGCAACGGATAAACATACTTATATAATGTAGATAAATACACACTTAAATACATACAACATCCATGACTCGGGCACAAACATTCGTATTCATCATACAACTGTCTGCCCCTACAGGGATTCGAACCCAGGACCTCTAGCTTCATAGTCAGGGTCACTAACCACTAGGCTATCCTGTCGTCAGATAGATATCGATCTCGGTGATCGATTGCACAGCACTTTCTTCTTCCACTGAAACCAATGTTGCACATTACACAGAGTATTCCCGAACATTTTTCAGATTTGCATTATATTAATGTTATTTTTAATTTTTTTGTGAATTGTATCTGTTTCTTTATATTTGTACAATAAAGCATTTACTTACCCCTCCTAACTGTGTGACGTACTTTATGGATGGCCCCTAAGGGATAAAGACGTGATATACAGGGTGGAATGTTGAAATGGGGCAGCAAGGGCAGCTACTAGATCCCTTGCTGCTACGCGAAAATGCTCTTAGGAGACCTTTACTAACTTTTTGAGTGATGACAATCGACATTCACAGATTTTTGATAAAATGTACGGTCAGCGAAAAAATCGTCAGTTTTGACTTTTTTTTTTAATGCCAATCGGTCCCATTTCTATCAAGGATTAAAAGACTCTTTGAGACCAACCGAGGTTAGAGTACTAGAACACCCACAAATCAAAGAAAACTTTTTCCATACAGTTCCTCGGGTGCAAATTACCCTGTGAAACTTTCACATGTTGTTTTTTGTTAACTGTTTCATCCATGACGGCCAGCTTTATCTGTGTAGCAAAATGTTCGTATTTAAAGTTCTCTTTCCGCACGGACTTGTTGTTGTACAATTATACCGATTTTTCTCATTTCTATTATCCTAATTGTAGTTGTCTACAATTTAATGATCTTTAAGCTAAAGAAAATTTCACATTGCAATTATTAATTATTAATTACCCTACGAACTGTATGGAAAAAGTTTTCTTTGATTTGTGGGTGTTCTAGTACTCTAACCTCGGTTGGTCTCAAGGAGTCTTTTAATCCTTGATAGAAATGGGACCGATTGGCATTAAAAAAAAAAGTCAAAACTGACGATTTTTTCGCTGACTGTACATTTTATCAAAAATCTGTGAATGTGGATTGTCATCACTCAAAAAGTTAGTAAAGGTCTCCTAAGAGCATTTTCGCGTAGCAGCAAGGGATCTAGTAGCTGCCCTTGCTGCTCCATTTCAACTTTCCACCCTGTATGTATGTATGCAGGTGGTATGAGTAAGAACTTTTTGTTTCAGCTACCTCGGCTTCTACACTTACTTGGTGGACACTATAACAGCTCCGGACCCCATCATCAGATATCTCTGCAAGAACTACAACATTCACAACATACCTATAGGGAACGACCACACATATAAGAACAGCTCCAAAGTTCCAGATAATATCAGATTTTTTTTCACGGGTAAGTTGTTAGAACAACAATTATTTAAATTTCTAAATGTCGATGTAGGCGATGCGGCAACATCACGGCATCAGCAACCCATCACTGTTTTGATTCCCCTTTCCACCTATACGCCTACAATCATGCTAAACGTGGCCATTAGGTCTTGTTACCTCAGGCTCTGTCTACCCCGTAAGGGATATAGACGTGGTTTGTGTGTGTGTGTCTAAATGTCAGTGAAAATTAGAACACATAGAAAAATCCGAAAAGCAAAGCTATGACCGGGAACTATGCTACCTGGGGCTATGGAGCTATGCTACCAGCCCAGCATAGAAGTCGAGTAACGCTTGACATGTTTCGGACTAATTCTTAGTCCTTCCTCCTGGAGCGCTCGCCCCGGCGGCAGCGAAACCAAACAGCGTTGAGTGTCACGGTAGTTTCATTTTAAAACTACATTGTTATGTTACAGAAAACCATCGTTTCACCGTCCGTGTGTCCGCCTATAGCGGTGTGAAGTCCAACTCGACGGTCGAGATAGGCGAACCTCGACTGCTGGCCAATACCGTGGACCAGGAACAGATGGAAAACTACAAGGAACAGTTAGTACCATTTACATATAAACTGCATCATTGTATAGGTGAAAACAGTACCGTAAATAGGGCGGTGCCACCGGTGCCCAGGCACAGGGCGTAGACTCCGGGGGGCGCAAAATAATTAAATGGCTAGACCAGGCTGGACTATTAATTTTTCGGTTAGCTCCTGAGAAGTTCCCGCTGCGCCCCTAGTGCTCGATTCCAACACATACGTACCTACATGCCATTATCATCAAAAACGTCTATTAAATTAGACAAAACATCGCGCTCATTTTTTTGGTAGCGCACGGGCGTATTTGTGTTTAATGTTTATCGGAGTCAAAAATAGATTTTTCTTCCAATATATTAGATATTTGGTACACCAACACCAAGTTCCTTGTGCTTTATTTTATCACCCTGAATGAAATAAAGTAGGCCTATACATAGCATTGTTCTAGGGTACCTATAATATCTAAAAAAAACAAGGGCGCAGTTATAGAAGCTCGCACAGCCCCGCTAGCACGAGAGCGCACGAAAGTCGCGTCGCGCGCGAGTTGGACTACCCGTATCTTTCTTGTTGGTACAGTTAGAAAAGGACGGGCAATCTATCTCGCGCGCGACGCGACTCTTGTGCGCTCTCGTGCTTGACGTGCAGGGCGCAGAAAAGGCAATTTACGGCACTGGGTGAAAAACTTAAGTAAATCACCTGTTGTACGTGTGAGTAATGTGTGCGAATAGACAAATTGACGTTCCAAATTAGAAAAATGAATTAAGTCCCTCGGTGCGAGTCGGGTTACCTCCGCGTGTGGTCAAGAGCTGAGGCTCGTTTTTGGATCCGACCGACGGGAAGAGCAGTGCTTGCTCCGTTGCACCCTGGGCATCGGTTAATGATTTCCTGGCAGATTCTGAGGGATCTCGGTATCCGTTGGCTAAGAGCCCGACAGGGGGGAGGGGTCTTTTGACCGTGTTCTACTGTACAACGTCGCCGACATTTTTGTCACAAGATTTTTGAATACTGTTTTTATTACTTTGACATTGGCGAAATCATCGCTTCGATCGATGGGACCATATTAAAAAAGAAAAAGAAGAAGAATTAAATCCCATATCAGTTCTGTACACTACTACGTACAACAGGTAATTTAGGTACTTGAGTTTTTCTCCTATACGACCTTGTGAAGGGCCGTCCTGGTCGCTAGCACCCATGGACACCAGAATACTGCGTCCAAGATAACGAGTTAATACAGCGTTCTCTCTGTTGCACTTTTGTACACAAATGAAAGGGACAAAGGAAGGAAAAGGGGCGTAAACAATGGGGACTGTCGTTTCTCTTGTTTTTTTACCTAGTATTATCATCAATCATGCTAAACGTGGCCTTTAGTAGTATATTGATATGTGTGTTGTTGTCAGATTGTCGAGCTTTGAGAAAACATTGGCGGCGCGGCGCAAGGCCATATCCGACCTGCAGAGCAAGATAGACGAGCTTCAGACCCACCTGAACGAACTCAATATGCAGAAAAAGGTCATCGCAGAAAACACCCAGAAGGTATGTTGGTGTAGCGTTAATTACATACATAAGTAAATCACGTCTTTATCCCTTACGATGTTGATAGAGACCTACAGGCCACGTTTACGTGTAGTATGTAGTTACGTGTGCGTGTAGGTTGAAAGGGGAACCAAAATAGTGATGGGTTGCTAGCCGAATCGCCTGTAACATGATTTTTAAGATTTTCGTGCGCCTTGATGGACTTATACGAGCGCGAGAAGAGATGCAACTGGTACATTCTATGTTTTTTTCTTAACTCCCAGACCAGCGTGGAATAATTATTAAGTTGGTTTTCTTATACGCGTTGTTTCTTTACAGCTTAAGACAATATCCATGCACATACGTATGCAAGCGCAAAAGGTGCAGGACATAGAGAACGAACCCGCTTTCAACCTGCAGGAGGAAAGAGAAAGGTATGTTTAGTTGTAATTTTGTTGCGAGACGCAAATACAGTGTGTCATAATTAAGTGTACAAACGAATAGGGATGAATGAGACAAGTATATTTAAACTTTGCTTAGCTTGGGTGAAGTTCTATAAGGTGCATTGGGGTAAATGAAAATTAGAAAATGGGGGAATTTCGAAACTAGTGGATATCCACTAAACGGGGAACAATTCCATTTATTCCTTTTTGCAAGATACACAAATATAAGAGAATACACACAATTTTATAGAAAATAAACAAAAAAAAAATGGAATGAAAAATAGATCATCAGCTTTGTGTGTATCTTCGCAAAAGTGTAACGTTCGCTGGCTCAGCATTACGCTGAGGTGTTAGACGCCTGCGGCACTGATTTTCAGCCAGAACCGTCTGTGACTCACGAAACGATACACCGATAAAATATACTACATAATCCATAAACTTTTACCTAAACAAAGCAATAAATAGATAGAACCCGACTTATGTGTAACTAAAAAAATACTAAAATTAATTAAATAGTTAATTGTTAGCGACAACGTCTTGTTTAGCCGCGATAGGGTTCAGGCTTGTGCCTACCGTACAGCCTAGTGGTTAGTGACCCTGACTGTGAAGCTAGAGGTCCTGGGTTCGAATCCCGGTAGGGGCAGACAGTTGTATGATGAATACGAATGTTTGTGCCCGAGTCATGGATGTTGTATGTATTTAAGTGTGTATTTATCTACATTATAAAAGTATGTTTATCCGTTGCCTGGTACACATAGTACAAGGCTACAAGCTTTGCTTAGTTTGAGGCTGGGTCAATTGGTGTAATTTGTCCCAAAATATTTATTTATTTATTGTGTTGCGTGCAGATGCCGGCAGCAGCAGAGGAGCGTGGTGCTGAAGCAGTGCCGCCTGCAGCAAGACATTGTGCGCGTCATGAAGGACCTGCAGCACAAGCTGCTCAACGGGGAGATATGGAAGGTGCACACGTAATCCGTGGTAGCCTGGTGGCTTGACCTGTAGCCTCCCAAGCAGAGGGTCGTGGGTTCGAATCCCGAGCTCGCACCTTGGGGTTTTTCGGATGTTATGTGCGAAATTTACCATGAACTTTTCGGTGAAGGAAAGCTGCACACATCTGCGAAAATTCAATGGTGTGTGTGAAGTTCCCAATCCGCACTTGGCCCGCGTGGGGACTATGGTCCAAGCCCTCTCATTGTAAGAGGAGGCCTGTGCCCAGCAGTGGGACGTATGCTGGTGATGATACGTACAAACCGTCACGGCTTAACCCCTGGTATGGGGGCGTCCATTAATTACGTGAGGCATTTTTAAGGATTTTTTAACCCCCCCTCCCCTCTTGGTGAGATTTCGTAAGATTTTTCTCGACCCCCTCCCCCCTACCCGATCTCACGTGAGATTTTTCAAAACTTGTACGTTGGGTATAAAAGTATTGGATTTATTAAAAAACATAACACAATTTGTTTAATTACTTTTTTAAGACTAGCAAGGACTAGTATTTGCAAATATTGCTGTCATTTTAATTATTAATTCAACTTTAATTTAACTTAATTTTCACGCAGTTTTACACCATTTTCTGCTAAAAAAAAATTACGTGATATTTGCCAAGACCCCCCCCCCCCCTCTCCTCCAAGTGAGATTTAGTAAGATTCGGCTCGACCCCCTCCCCCCCTGAATACCTCACGTAATTAATGGACGCCCCCTATGATTAGACATGAAGGCTAAATATTTAATTTTAATTTAAGATTCAAAATTAGGTCAACCGTTTGCCGCGTATTTGAACGCCTTTTTTTATTATTGTTTCTAGGTGAAACTGGACATCAGTATGGAAGCGAAAGCGCAGCAAGAGTCTGAACTAATAAGGCTCAAGGATTCGTTACGTGAGGCACAGGTATGTTTTATAACTGGCATTGTGTATGGTCTACCATGAAAATGCTTTATCATTTTACTGCGAACACCGGTTTCCCTAGCGAACGTGACTTATCGCACTTCTATTTTCTCTCTGTTCTATTATTCATATCAACCCTGGCCCCATATCTCCAGCACAACCTGGAGACCGTGGCCGCCCTCCTGTCCCGGGCGGAGACGAACGCGCGCGCCAAGCTCGAGGAAGCCAGGAATGCCTGCGGCAGCCGCGTGCTGCCCAACCATAAGAACTTCCCGTACACGACGCAGTTCGAGCAGCTGCCGGGTGATCTGACGCAACTCCAGGAGCACTACTATGAGCTGCAGACGAGGGTCGAGTGCATGGATAAAGGAGACGAACGGGTAATTCTACTAATATTGTAAATGCGAAATGTGTATGTTTGTTCCTTGTTCAACCTGAAACTACTTTTTCCCACGGGGTAGCGAAAAACTATTTTTTTGCGGACGAAGTCGCGGGCAGCGGCTAGTATTATAATACAATGTGTCTGTCTGTTCCGACTTCAAGTATGAACCGCTGAACCAATTTAGCATTCTATGGGAAGGACTGGATAATTTATATCTACACATATTTTAAGTCCTGTATAAAGGAGCGATCACACCGCTGCGAATCCGCAGTGACGTGTCGCACGCGACACGTTCTCTCACCGTTTCGACGTTTGTCGACGACCGGATAGCCTAGTGGTTAGTGACCCTGACTATGAAGCTAGAGGTCCTGGGTTCAAATCCCGGTAGGGGCAGACAGTTGTATGATGAATACGAATGTTTGTGCCCGAGTCACGGATGTTGTATGTATTTAAGTGTGTATTTATCTACATTATATAAGTATGTTTATCCGTTGCCTGGTACGCATAGTACAAGCTTTGCTTAGTTTGGGGCTGGGTCAATTGGTGTAATTTGTCCCAAGATATTTATTTATTTATTTGTTTGACGTCTTTTACGCACTGGTGTGGCTGGACATTTACTTTCAAACACCGTACGTAATGTAATGACCACCATTACAGCATTGTTGTTAACTTGCTAATCCTTATCCTTACTATTCTTACTAATATTATAAATGCGAAAGTAACTCTGTCTGTCTGTTACCTTTTCACGCTTAAACCGCTGGGCCGATTTAGTTGAAATTTGGTATACAGATAGTTTGAGTCCCGGAAAAGGACATAGGATAGTTTTTATCCCGGAAAATTGCATAGTTCCCGCGGGATAGCACAGCCCAAACCACTGGACTTAGAGACTTGAATTTTTGCACATAGATACCTTATACAATGTAGGCATCCACTAAGGAAGGATTTTTGGAAATTCCCACGGGATAAGGAAAAAACGGGAATTATATATTCTTTTGATTTGAAAATTCTTTTGCCAATAGAAAGCCACAGTATTTGTGAGTATCATAGGCTATATTTATAATAATTCTGCGCGGACGAAGTCGCGGGCAACAGCTAGTATAATTATATGTTTTAGGTGATAAAAGACTACGAGGAGAGAGAGAAAGAGATACAGAAACTGGAAGCCGACGTCAACAATCACAGCGACGGGCACAAACTTATCGAGCGTAAAATGAACGAAATCAGGTATAGTTCAACACAATATTACTACATAATCTATTATCAATACTTTAATATTATGAAGCTGAAGATTTTGTTTGGTTGAATCCTTTTATCTCAGAGCAACTACTGTGGCCTATCCCACAAAACTTTATGAGTGTACAATTAGACTTTACTTCTTCCATGCTGGTCTGGGAGTAAAGAAAAAACAGAATTTACCAGTTGCTTCTCTTCCCGCGCAGATGGTAAAAGCCCATCGAGCTAAAGGGCGAAAGTCTTAGGAATCATGTTACAGGCGATGCGGCTAGCAACCCATCACTGTTTTGATTTCCCTTTCCATCTATACGCCCTTAATCATGCTAAACGTGGCCTTAAGGTTTTGTTACCTCAGGCTTTGTCTACCCAGTAAGGGATAACAATAATAAGGTTTTTTTTTTTAGTGTGAATGATCGTGTGGATACCGAACCATTTTGTTGTGTGTGTAATTAAGGCATCGGGAAAGTGCGGATGTATGTATAGAATGACACACATGGGCAATTAGGGTGCATACCGAATAGCTTTGCTGTGTGTACAACTATTGATTGTTCTGGAGACCATGAACAGATCATCGTTCGCCACATATCCTAGCAGTGGCGTGATAACGTGTTTGTTTGTGTAGGGAGCAATGGCTGCCGCCCGTAGAGAGTCTGTTGGGCGACATCGACAGGAGCTTCGGGGAGATGTTCGCCAAGATGGGGTGCGCCGGCGAGGTGAAACTCGACAAGGCTGGGAACGACGTGAGTATTGCCTTTTCGACTTCAACGAAATATACAGTGTGGAAAGTTGAAATGGGGCAGCAAGGGCAGCTACTAGATCCCTTGCTGCTACGCGAAAATGCTCTTAGGAGACCTTTACTAACTTATTGAGTGATGACAATCGACATTCACAGATTTTTGATGTAATGTACGGTCAGCGAAAAAATCGACAGATTTGACTTTTTTTTTTAATGCCAATCGATCCCATTTCTATCAAGGATTAAAACACTATTTGAGACCAACCGAGGTTAGAGTACTAGAACACCCACAAATCAAAGATAACTTTTTCCATACAGTTCGCAGGGTAATTAATTACAATGTGAAATTTTCTTTAGCTTAAAGATCATTAAATTGTAGACAACTACAATTAGGATAATAGAAATGAGAAAAATCGGCATCATTGTAGAACAATTTTAAGACACCTGTGGATTTTGTTCGTTTATCCTACTAATATTTTAAATGCGTAATTTTGTGAGGATGTGAGTGAGTGCGTATGTATGTTTGCTCCTTTTTCACGCTAAAACGACTGGATGAATTTGGATAAAATTTAAAACGGAGATAGCTGCTACCCGAGATTATAATAAAGGCCACTTTTTGTCCCGAAAAATTGCAGAGCTCCCGCGGGATTTGCGATAAACATGACAACGGTCGTAGTCGCCTAGAGTAGCAACGTAAAAAAAATATTGCAGAATATATTGTCAATATCAATTCTTAAGTCCACGTGGGTGGGACGTCCACCCACAAGGTGGACCGATGACCTCATTAAGATCGGAGGATCGCGCTGGATGCAAGCCGCTTTCAACCGGTCTTATTGGAGGTCTAAAGGAGATGCCTATGTCCAGCAGTGGACTTGTAATGGCTGAGATGATAATGATGATGAATTCTTAAGTCTATGTCGCAAATAGCGACATCTGTGGCTTGTTGTCGCAACCGCAGCGTACCTCGCTTAGAGGGTCGATAGATTATGCAAGGAGTTTGGCCAAACGCCAGTAGATGGCGTTGTTTTGAGACTGTCCGCCAAAATGGCGTCTGTTATTAAAAACCCAAGCTGAGATAGAACAACGTTTTGCCTTGCCTCCACCTTCGATACCGTCACGGATCCAAGAATCCAGCAGTCTAATTCTACGCCGCTAAAATCGCGGGCAAAAGCTAGTAATTAATTAAATTATTTCATGCCCTCAATTCGAATGTGTATTGTTTTATACCCAGGACGACTACGACAAGTACGGCATCTCGATCCTGGTGCGCTTCCGCGAGTCGGAGCAGCTGCAGCAGCTGACGCGGCACGCGCAGTCGGGCGGCGAGCGCGCGCTGTCCACCGCCATGTACCTCATGGCGCTGCAGCGGCTCACCTGCGTGCCCTTCAGGTATACAAGCATATTCACTACACACTGGCGTGTGTGTGTTGTGTGGCTCTCCTATGGTACCCCAGTGGTACAGAGAGCCTTCGTGAGACGTCTCCATCCGCTCCTATCCTGCGCCTCTCGCTCCGCGTCCCTCCAACTCAGCCCGGCTGCCCGCGACCCTGGCAGCGTTGTCCTCTGGTCTTCGGAGGGTATGCCCTATCCACTTCCGTTGCCTGATCGGGATTTGGTGGCATCGATTCCATAGATCTTCGTTGCTGATAGTGTTCGGCCAGATTCTGCGCAGGATGGATCTTAGGCGTTTGTTGACGAACACTTGTAGCCTGCTCGTCAGTCCCTTAGTCTCCTTCCAGGTCTCGCAGCCGAAAAGCAAAACGGACTTTACTATGGAATCGAAGAGGGAAATCTTGATACGCCGGGTGAGCACACCACTGGCGTAGCGTCAAGTATATCAAAAGGCAAGCCAAAGGGCATTCAATTAGGCTTTTCCTCTAATATGCAACGTGTTACAAAATACCCCGTAAAACTATATAATTAATTATTAAAGCCAAAAATATTGTCAACCCTAGTAAACTGTCATATTGTCAGGGAACCAGATTATTTGACAGAAAGGCCTACGTACCTATTTTACCTAATAATTGACAACTTTAATAGTTTTTCTATTTTTCATCATAAATGTTTGCTACCTCAATACATGGATGTCATCATACTCAAGTACTCACTTCAAAAAATGTCAGTTGGAAAAAAAAATACAATTTCAAATCTTCTAATCGATATCCTACAGCTGCTTCGAGTTTTTTTAGGTAGGTACATTCTGCGTAGTTTACTCTTTAATTTTACTGAAATAGGGTTTGCACATCAGTGAAAAAAAAAATATTTTTTTTGGGGTATGTTATACAGCGTTACTACGGTTCTTAAATATTGTGAATGGACTAGTTATAAGGCCCCACTTAACCTCCTTTCGGCTTTACAGGTAGTTTAGTTTTGTAACACCCTCTATAAGGTATATAATTTTTTGATTCCTGGGTTGCGGCGACTCGATCACGTAACCCCACAAAGGCTGTCGGCGGCCATTTCGCTTATTTTTTCGTTTGAGTCGATTTTTTTCATATTTCTTGGTTCATCGGCTCAGTTAGCCAATCGATTATCGAGTTTCAGTGGTATATGATAAAGTTGAAATAAAAATAAATAAGGATTGGCACAGATACGTGCTAACGCAGTTCATGAATTGGCACGGATACGAGGGTGTAATGCGATATACAAACACCAATATTTTGATTCCCCTTTCCATCCATACGCCCACAAGCATGCTAAACGCGGTCTTTGGATCTTCTTATCTTGGGCTCTGTCTACCCCGTAAGGGATAAAGATGTGATATTTGTATATGTGTATGTATGTACAAACACCAAAAAACTAAGTAAATTAAAAACTTGGATGTAATTATAGGGGCATATCGTCAATTTGCGACGATTATAGATCATGCAATCTATGCTCTATATTATTTTAAAACCTAAACTGTACGATTAATGTATGTTCAGATGCGTGGATGAGATCAACCAGGGCATGGACCCGATCAACGAGCGCAAGATGTTCCAGTTGCTGGTGAAGGCCACCACCGAATGCGACAACGCGCAGTATTTCTTATTGACACCCAAAGTGAGTAGCCGTTTACTATAATCGCTTTATTATGCAGTAGCTGCCGCCCACGACTTTGGAAGGGCTTGACAAATAAGGTGGCTTTCCATTGGTAAAGGAATTAACGTCGCCCCGGGCCGTAAATAACAATTTCCACTTTTCTAGCCAGTTGAAGATGTCAAATTGTGTACACACGTCGTGTAGCTTTTTTTTTATATGAATAGGAAGGCAAACGAGCAAGTGGGTCACCTGATGGTAAGTGATCACCACTGCCCATAGACACCCGCAACCCCGGAGGGATTGCAGATGCGTTGCCAACCTAGAGGACTAAGATGCAATGCCTCTTGTGCCCGTAATTTCCCCGGCTGTCTTACTCTCCACACCGGAACACAGCAGTGCAAGCACTGCTACTTAGCGGCAGGATTAGCGAGTAAGATGGTGGTAGCGATCCGGACGGACCTTGCACAAGGCCCTACCACCCGTGCTCAGACTATTTAGTTTTTATTGCACTGATTATGATCAATGAAAAGGCCTTGTTAGACGTAAAAAATATATTTAATTAAAAAGTGTACAGAGAGCATTAGCACGGTAAAAGCAAGAAGAAGGAAGAGGGCGCTAGTGTTGCCGCTCTTTCATTTTGTTGGTGTTGCCAACACGTCATGCGGTGATAAAGAAAGCCTCAGGTCGCGTGTTTATCGCCTTCGCCTTTGGCTCGTGCGACAAGTTCCTACGACTTGAGACACTTTATTTTCACCACCCTTATAGTCTAAGAATTGTTAGAAATGTTTCAAGCTGTCAACTTTTATACTTACGGAAAGTGCGAGCGAAATAAAAAACTAATAGCTTATTCAACTTTTTTTTTTCAGCTCCTGACAAATCTAGAATACAATTCGAAAATAACGGTGCACACAATTATGAACGGACGTCAAATAATAAATTACAAAGAGTGGAAATATCATGAATTCCTCAAAAATGCCAAGGCGTACAAAGCGCTAAAGAGATAATGAATGTTATAATGCTACCGTGTCTTTTTAAGTGTTGCTATTGTGATACAGTTTTCTGAGAGATGTATTTTTCTAACGGATGACAATTATTTTCAAGGGACATGATAAATTTATTATGAATATACAGGGTGTTCGGCCGTCAACTACCTCTGGTGCATTCAACACCTTTTTATACAGGTTGATTCGGGAGACGTGAAATCGAAATGGATCATTGTACTACATTGTCCATCATTAGCTGAGTATGAGGCACCAATCTTGCTCGTCTCCCGAATCAGCCTGTATAAATTATTCGCCTTGTTTACAAATCTACGAGCTCTCTCTAAATTATTCTGGTACATTTAAGCAGTGGTTGTGTTGGTGTGATGGAATATTCCCGTACAATTATTTGGATTCAAAATCACGGGGACTTTTTTTTATATGAATAGGAAGGCAATCGAGCAAGTGGGTCACCTGATGGTAAGTGATCACCACTGCCCATAGACACCCGCAACCCCGGAGGGATTGCAGATGCGTTGCCAACCTAGAGGACTAAGATGAAACGCCTCTTGTGCCCGTCATTTCCCCGGCTGTCTTACTCTCCACACCGGAACACAGCAGGGCAAGCACTGCTACTTAGCGGCAGGATTAGCGAGTAAGATGGTGGTAGCGATCCGGACGGACCTTGCACAAGGCCCTACCACTGCTGTAATATTCCGAAATAATCGTGAGAGACTTTGTATACCTTAATATTTTAGAACATAAAATATGGAATATACCAGAAGCCGAAGGTGCGACCATACCGGCGTAAGACGTTGACTGTGCGTTTACGCAACAAAATGTATGGAGGAACGGTGAGAGAACGTGACGCCTACGACACGTCACTGCGTATACGCGGCGTGGTGGCTCCGTGATAAGTGTGTCCAGAATTACCGAATAACGGACACGAATACCCTCTACTTAAGTCTACTCATAATCTCGGTTTAAATATGCCAAAAATGCCGCACATCATTTTGAAAAAGAATGCGCTTTAAAATGCTGCGCTGATTTTTACTAAATATGCTGGCTTTCGAATGAAAACACCGCACCGCAATCGTCCATCCGTTTAAGAGCTACGATGCCAAATGGCTGAAGGCCAGATGCCTGAGAGCTCTATAAACTAAAGTAGTGTTATTTCATATTTACTAGATAATAATTTGTGTTAATCTGTAAGTTTGTGCCGTTTTGGCTTTAGCTGTTAAGGTGCAAATTTATCATAAATAAATAAATAAATAAATAAATAAATACACACGTAGAGACATCGACCACAAACTTATAACATCGCTTTTTACGTCGAAGGTTCCCGAACAAAGTTCTCGAACGCGTTTGTTCGCGATGAACTCAAAAAGTATCGAACGGATTTTCTTACGGTATTCATCAGTGATTCACAAGGAAGGTGCACACTTAATCATGGTTTTTTTAAGTCTGTTCAAATAATTATGGCCTCGTCGTGTTTTCGTTCAGATAGTATCCTACCCGCTCGCACCGCTCTCGGTCCCCTTTGTCCCACCCCGCGCCCCTGTACCCGCGCGGGCGAGGACTCAGTTAAGCGGTCGGTCTATAATCTACATTGCAGCCGCGCGATGCTTGGATGGCTATTTATGGCGTATTTTAATCAGGTATGCATATGAGAGAGAGAGAGAGAGAGAGAGAGAGAGAGAGAGAGAGAGAGAGAGAGAGAGAGAGAGAGAGAGAGAGAGAGAGAGAGAGAGAGAGAGAGAGAGAGAGAGAGAGAGAGATTCGATACACGTAGATATATAATGTGGAGAAGTACAATATATTAATACTTAAAAATAGTACCGATATGGTGTAAAATGGGCCCCACTCAGCATAATGTTGCTGCTGGACGCAACGCTGTTTTTCAGTGGGATCCTGATGCATGTAAAGATGAGATTACATTACTCTTTGCGTGTGATATGAATGGGCTCAATAACACGCGTTACGGTTTCTGGTTTATTCTATTTTCTAAGAGTAAGCAATATATGTCTGTTGACTCGTATTCATTCAATGTAAATTATAAATAGGATAATGTTGTTCAGAAAATAAGAAAACTCTAAAAATGTTCGACTCTCTAAGCATTTACAAATTATGTAAATATTTTTATATTTTTCTATAATGTTATGTACGATGTTTTAATATACGGTAGGTTATCGTGGTCACAATATCTTTAAATATTCCTGTCTCACTTGCACTTGTACCTTACACGAGAATGCAGCATTTTTACGCCTAATGGGTACATGAAGGAAATAACCCTGTGAATTAGTTGTTAAAGAATAGTTCTGTTTCTAGGGTGGATCAACATTTTCTTGTTGCGTTGTCCTGGGTCACTCTAAAACATAGGTCTATGGTCGTTAGCATTAAAATGTGCCAGACGTGCATTTCTAAGGTAGTTGTAAGCCTTCCATAATAGGGAATATTCATGTTTTTATTGCTTTCATAAAAGCTAATTTATGGAACAATGTAAATTTTTCAAATAACTATAAAAATAACCGAGATATACGCTATCTATGGAGTTTATGTGAGCGTAATGTTTTATGGCGTCATTTGTCATTTCGCATCTCTCTGACTAATTAGTAATTAAAAATTCTTAGATAAATTTATTAGAAACTAGCTTCTGCCCGCGACTTCGTCTGCGTAGAATTATACATAAAAAAAACCGCATCAAAATCCGCTGTGTACTTTTGAAGATATAAGCATACATAGGGACATAGGGACATGGGGACAGAAAGCGACTTTGTTTTATACTATGTAGTGATATAACACCTTATATTTTCTTATATTTTCCGTATTTTTTGACCGATATTACTTTTGAATTCACTTTTTGACATCTCTTACGATATTTTCATATTTCGTTGAGAAATGTGATATTTTTTTTATGAATATTCCCTAGTCGTCATTTACTATACTAAGCATGTTAGTACTTGGTGACTGACTGACTGACTGACTGACAGTGATCTTTCAACGCACAGCCCAAACCACTGGACGGATCGGGCTGAAATTTGGCATGCAGGTAGATGTTATGAGGTAGGCATCCGCTAAGAAAGGATTTTGATCAATTCTACCCCCAAGGGGATAAAATAGGGGATGAAAGTTTGTATGAAAGTTTGTCAATTTGAAACCGATCGGGCTGAGACTTTGCATGCATAAAGCTACTGACGTAGGCATCCTCTAAGAACGGATTGCGTAATTCCTGCGGGATAGCGATTAACGAATTCTATGCAGACGAAGTTGCGGGCAACAGCTAGTCTTCTAATAAATTACTACTTTTGTCCCCCGGGACAGAATAACAAGAAATAGTTGATCCAGCCTCTAAACGTATCCTGTTATTAAAATTAACTTCTATGTTCAAAGTTATCCGCCGTGATTATATTTGTTTTTAATTTATTTGAAGTTTGTATGCGTAATATAATGGTGGTACTTCAACCACGTTCTACACACTCGCGTTTTTACATTAAAATATAAAGAACTGCTATGGTAAGGAATTGAACTGCTTAATGCATTTTTATTATTCAATGTCAAATTTGAAAATGTTTTGATGTTTACTTGTAGAGTTACAAGCGAAGTTTTTTTAAAAATTAAGCTAGTCCCAAACGTGTACAAAAAGCAAATTGTAAGTTTTTCATGAGAACTATTAGATTTTAATTCTGGCTGTGTTCAAATTGTCTAGTTTATCGTTAGAAATGTTTTTTTTAACATGCATTTTTGTTATTTTAATAATAAATGTTAAATGTTAATTGTACAGTAGATTTCATGCGGTGCATATTGTTCAATTAGCACGACAAAAAACATGTGGTAATAAAATAGTTGTAATTTGTTTATAAGACTACGGCGCCAGTGTTTTTTTTACTTAATTAAATAAACACAAATTGAATCGGATATGTCACAAAATACCTTTAGTAAATAAACATTTTTGTCTTGTAGCGACCGAGCAAGGCTCGGTGTTTGCAAAACTCAAAAGAAAACATAATTTCTCAATAATTAGACTACGTAGATTTTTCATCGAAATTTATAGAGCAGCTTTTATAGATATGTAGTTGATAAAAACCCAAATGGTCAAACGCATATTTTTAATACATTTTTAATCTGATGTGAATTATGTCAATTCGACTTGGCTTCTGTTTATGGAATAACCGATTCAGTGTCTTCACTTTTGGGTTTTTATTACTGAAGGAAGCATTAGAGGAAAGTTTTAAACCAAAGAAACATTAAATAATCATACTTCATTAGTTGTTCGTGAAATAGCGCGGTTGATGCTTGCTTCAGTACTGTAGGTACCTTTTTTTATATAGTACGTACTATGTTACAGACGGCCCAGTTTATTTTAATTATTAGTCATGTTAATTTTTTTTAACGAATACATTGTAAAATATGCACAATAATTAAAATTTGATTTCAATCAATAAATGGTTTTTTAACTTACTGAAGTTTTTTTACGTGTTAGAAAAACCTAATATGCCTAAAGGTACTATCGAAGAGCATAGACCGTTCTCACAGTAAACGTCAGTGATTTTCCTTGACAATTCATTGTAACGTCTATGACATTTACTGCGAAAGGGTTCCACAATCAATTCGTTCGACAGTACACTATTATCGCAGGTTATAATGTAGATGATCGATACAGATCGATACAGAAGTAGCTCGCGCGTTGCCGACCCCTGATCTACGAAACTATTTTCGAAGTTCATTTCGTGCTGTTCCGCTCACACTTATAGTCATTAATTTGAGAGTGAGAAAGTATGACACGAAACACGGAATTCGAATTTCGGAATGAGTAGCAGCTATAGTTTGACCCGGGGGTGGACAGTGGGCACGTTACAGTAACCAAAACCGTGGAGGTTACGGTTCGCATGAGTACCCGGCTCTTAAGAACGCGTGTGGATTTTAATGGGTACACCTTGGGACTCCCACGTACCCCTTGGAGCTTAGAGCCTCAAAGGGGGATGCATGAGGCGTTTTCCACACGTAAAGAAATGTTATTGAGTATAAGCGAATTCCTTATTGTTTAACCCGAAAAATGGTACGAGGTGAGGGATGAATTAAAAGACATTATTTTTGTAAAAAATTGTTATTTTATAAAACATTATTTTATTTATTAGTACTAAATATTTAACATAATAATTCAGACCCGAGTCGTAATTTGTGAAAAATTTATTGAGTACGCGTATTCACCAATTGTTAGGTTACAAAAGAGCTAGCAATAAGCATTTTAAAGCCTCCGTGTGAATCATTTCATCTCGCTCTTTCCGTTATTCCATTCAGTATTTATTTAGCTTAGATTGTCGACATTCTTACGGAATATTTTAAATGTAAGTAGGAATGTTTTTGATATTGTCCCACCCACTTAAATTTGTTTCATTGGTCAATAACTGTCGCACAGCGTGAGCTGACCACTAATCCAATCCCATTATCTACCGTTAAAATAGCGTTTAAAAGTGTTTAATGTTTGTAGTTCTTTCAGCTTAGCTTATAATGCAGGGTAAAATTCAGAGGAAAACTAACCCCTTTATTCATAAACGCTCTGTAGGCTTCTGCTAACTTAGAAATCGTTTGTCCTCATCTGTCACTTTGACATTTACCTTCCACAGATAAGACAAACGATTGCCAAATTAACAGAAACCTATAGAGCGTTTATGAATAACGGGATTAACTTGGAAGACGAATCTGATGGCTCAAGAATGTGACGTGCGAGATGAGCACTAGATCCTCGTGCAGCTATCCCCAGGTTCAGGATAGCTATGATTGCCGACCTCCGGCAATAGATGGCACTGAAGTGTTTGAAAGACAAAACGATACAATACGAACTTTGAATTCAGTACACCCCGGTTTTAATTGGATTCCTCACTGTTTCAACTCGCCCCCTTTCCCCGTCCACTGCTCGTCAAATTTAACGTCGCACTCTAAGTCCCTAAGCGCCGACTTAACGTCGAACCCAAAGTCGTCAAAGAACACTTCGTATGACCTGTTCAGGATCGCCTCGATGCCCAACTCTTTAAACTTCGGGTTCATGTCTCGACATCTTGCCACCATGTTTCGGATCGCCCAGCAACCGTTTTTCTGGAAAATTAGATTGAATTTCAAAACGACACTAAAAATCAGAAGACAGAAAAATCCGGAAAGCAAAGTTATGGCCGGGAATCGAACCCTTGTCCTCATCATTCCGTGACGCGTGCTATACCGCTACACGACCCATAGCAGGTGGGTAAGCCTTCGAAATTTTTCTATCTTTTACTAGCTGTCACGTGACCTTGTTACTATGCGAATTTTTCTGATGTGTGCAGGTTTCCTCACGATGTTTTCCTTCACCGAAATGCTCATGGCAAAAAAACATCGACTATCGAAACACTATCGTTAGAGGATTATCGAGTAGCAACACTAAAGCAGAGGCTCGTGGGTTCGAATCCCGGGCTCGCGCCTCTGATTTTTGTTGGGTATTATGTGCGAAATTACATTTGGCATTTAGGAAACCTGCACACATCTGCGAAGCAATTCAATGGTATGTGTGAAGTGCCCAATCTTCACGGGGCCCGCGTGGGAACTATAGCCCAAACCCTTCAATAAATGGAGGAGGCCTATGCCATGAGGCACGCCGAATTTTTTTTTTTTTTTTTTTATGTGAATAGGAAGGCAAACGAGCAAGTGGGTCACCTGAGTGGGTTACGCGATAATTAAAAAAAAAACTACACAATGTACTGAAAAATTGTAGCGACACGGAATACAAGGTGCTGTATATAAGTCGATGTTTGACCAAAGTATATAAACTATCAACAGTATTGCTCATTGGCGTCGAACAAACAATCGATTGTGCGGCAACACTATTCTACTTGTGAGGCCACAAACACTGAGGTTGCCCGAGAACTGACCTGGACCCCGGCGTAGTCCGGGTGCCTGTTCATGCAGCTCACGATAGCCTCGGGCGCCCCACAGTCGTAGAACAGCCGGCTGTGCTCTGGCTCGCGGAGCGTCAACGCCGCCACGCATTTGAGAGCCAGCGACGTCGCCGACGCGTTGTTCTGCCAATACAGTTGAGGGTAGATCGGACGAGTATCGGGGAAAAGGCCGAGTGCAAGCGAGGCTTCCCAATCGCTCTACTAATCGAGGTTTAGGTAAATTAATATTGCAGCGTGTGGGGTTAGTCTGATCAGTTCGCATTTTTTATCGCAGTTTTGGATTTATAATTAAGTCATCCCTTTGACGGTGTACACTTTGAACATCGAGAAAAAATGTATAGAATAGTTTGTCAAGCACAATTGAAATCTTGTAAGACAATTAAAAGCGTGTTCAGTGAAACTAAACTAATGACCTGCTGATTTTTTTCAAAATTAATTCTATAATTTTGTAACGAGTATGGTATCGACTTGCATTTTTCTTTAACATCGGGATTATTGAGCAGTATAATTAAAAAGAAAACAAAATCGTAGGTTCATTTTTTTTTTGCTTTCCATAAGTAATCTATAAGTAGTATTTATTTGGCAATTTTGAATCATGATAGCCTTTGACAGACCAGAAAAGTTTGTGTATTTTTCCAGAATGTGTCCTCTTATTGTTTTCGATGTACAATTTCAGAATAATCAACGGAATACGCCAGCCAACTATGTACTTACGGAATGCCTCGTCAGCATGAGCACCATGATGGGCACAATGCCGCTCTTCACGAGTTGCCGCTTCACGTCATCATTGCCCGCTAGCGCTGTTATACTAGACAAAAAAACACTCATCAGATATACACATATTGAATTTCAAAACAGTCCAATTGCTTAAAGGCGATTAATTAACAATTTTCGACATTGAATAACCAAACAATAGCGGATTACTGAAGTATTTCAATAATCATCATTATTAAATCAATGCACCAGTTGCTTCTCTTCCCGCGCAGACGGTAAAATCCTATCGAGGGAATGGGCGAAATTCTTAGGAATCATGTTATAGGCGATGCGGCTAGCAACCCGATTTCCACCTATATGCCTCATGCTAAACGTGGCCTGTAGGTCTTGTCACCTCAGGCTCTGTCTACCCCGTAAGGGATATAGACGTGATTTGTGTATGTGTATGTTAAAACAATGTCTACTGGTAATTTCAATTTCAGCAAGTTGGGTTAGCTTCACTGGAAAACCCCTGTAAAGATTTTTCCTTGCCTTGACGCGGATTCCTTTGAACATCAATCAATTTGTAAACTATTCAAAAATGCTGAAAATCATTTACAGGGCTATTAAGTCAATAGCTGGAATATTCCGGGACAATTTTAAGATCCTGTATTGTAAATAGGTCACAGCATATGCACTGGATGATATTGATCACACAATTCACCATGGCAACAACAATTTGATCAATAACAGAGCTCAGTTCACCAACCACCACAACTTTAATCATTTCAACTTTAGCAAAACATGTCGGCATCTCAAAATGGCGACCTCCTTTCATTCGGCAACAAGAACTACGGCTTCAAATCGGTAAGAGAATGGCAAGAGCACAACCTAGACGTCCTAAAAGGCGACATCATAGGAACAACTGACAAAAACACTTCGATCACAAAAAACTGCATTATCAAAGTGAACCAAACATCCTGTCACGACTATAGTGACAGTACAAACCAATTGCAACACAGAGCGCGACACATCAATTACTGGAAAGCAGAATTAGAACGAGCAATAAGAGATATCGACGCAGAACTGATCATTTTAGAAACACAAAGGCAACAACTCAAGAACGCAATGGATGTGCTCAAAATACCCGAGTACATTACCGAAGAGTGTCTAGACGTCAGAGCAAACAGGATGCAGTCAGATTTAGTCTATGACGAGCCGCAAGAAGCACTGTTCACAGAATCAGCGTTGATAGAAAACGTTAAAAGGCTACATCGTGAAATGCTCAGAGATATAGAGAACCAACTGGCTATGAACTTGGCGGCGAAACACGCTCTGGAAAGAGATTGGAGCAACAAATATTTGGCTTTCAAATATGAGAGCGAAAACGCTGAATTAGAAACGAAAGCGGTCAACGTAAAAGACTCAGCAGGCGCAACAAGACTATCTGAAGGGCAATCCAATGTGCCGTCTTGGGAGTACAACACTGTATCGACTCTAGAGCAATTCAGGATTGCGATGGAGAAATCGAAAGCTCTAAGAGCGAAAGTAGAAGCGGCGCTCATAAACTCAGCGAGAGATCTACGATCGCAAGACATAAAAGTCAATAAGGAACTCTCTGACAGGATCGCTAAAACGGAACAAGTGAAAACGGAACTAGTGAACCAACTACGTTTGACACTGCAGAAGATTGTCGAAACTGAGAACATACTGGAGACCTTGCACGAGGAAATGATGAAGGTGAATCAGAGAATTCAAGTAGCACAAACTAGACTGCATACTAAAAATTACAGACCTAACATAGAAAACTGTAGAGAGGGATCATTGATTGGGCTGATAGAAGAAGTAAGAGACTTGAATGATAGCATGAGTCTGTTGCAGAAGAGGTCTTTAGAAACGGAGAAATTGAGAGCAGAGCTGATACACGAACGGGGAAGATTGGAGAATGAGATCACGGTGAAGAAGAAGTCTCTCTTCTTGGATAACGATAGATGTTTGTTTTTACGGTCGCACTTCCAGTCTGCTGAGAAAATGTGCGGATTTTAGTTGTTATATTTATCTTGTTGGGATGAGAAATTAATGTGTGTGCACTGTGTGAGCTTGCAACACTGAACTTTTGTATTTAATTGTTTTATAATTTGCATACCTACATATATCACGTCTTTATCCCTTACGGGGTAGACAGAGCCTAAGGTAAAAAAAACCTTAAGGCCACGTTTAGCATAATTAAAGGCGTATAGCTGGAAAGGGAAATCAAAATAGTGGTGGGCTACACGCATCGCCTATAACATCATTCCTAAGACTTTCGCCTATTCCCTCGACGGGCTTTTACCATCTGCGCGGAAGAGAAGCCAATGGCAAATTCTATATTTTTTCTTTACTCCCAGACCGGCATGGAAGAAAATCAAAATTATAATCACTTAAATGACTTTGTTCCGTGTAGAAAAAAAGAAACACAATCGCGTAAAACAAGTGTTAATGGTACATGACGAAAAAGTCAGATGTGTTGCCAGAATTTAATAGCCCTTATTACCACTAATTGGTTATTATCTTTATGGCTGACTAGCTGTTGCCCGCAACTTCGTCTGCATAGAATTCGTTTATCGCTATCCCGCTGGAATTGCGGGATAAAAAGTAGCCTATGTGTTATTCCAGACTATAATCTATCTATGTTCCAAATTTCATCCAGATCTGTCTAGCCGTTCTGGCGTGAAAGAGTAATAAACATCCAAACATACTCACAAACTTTCACATTTATAATATTAGTAGGATGAGTGACTTACAGCCGGCTAGCCTGTTGTACGACGGCGGCGTTGTCCGCATTGTCGGCTAGCACAGTGAACAGCACGTCGGCTCCCGCGTCTGCCACGGCCGCGCACAGCTCGTGGCGCACCAGCAGGCTCGATATAGTCTGCATCAACTCCGACGCTAGCGGCGGCCGGGTGTTCTCTACGACATAATAATAACAATAAAGCTTTATTCATTCTGTTTTACATTTCAACTGTGTTTTAGTGTTGTTAGCGAAATTAATTCTTATTGACTAATGTTAGTAATGTAATTTTTTTTTATTAAATTAAATCAGACCCCGTTCGGGTAAAAGCCTCCTCCAACTCTTTCCATCTTTTTCTATCTGGACCTACTTCCATCCACCTATTTCCGGCTATTTCCTGTATATCATCAGCCCATCGTCTCTTGGGTCTCCCGACATGCCTTTTTCCTACGGGTCCTTTCCAATCTGTTACCTTTTGGGCCCACCGTTTGTCCTTCAGTCTACTTAGGTGTCCAGCCCACTGCCATTTTTGTTTCAAAGCATATTCAAGAGCATCTGTTAGCTTGGTTTTCTTCCTAATAATTTTACTTCTTACCTTTTGTATTTTCTTTAGCTTTAAGATGCTTCTTTCCATTGCTCTTTGTGTAGTTACAAGCCTGTTTTTAATTTTTCTCAAAAATGTCCGTTAAAGTAGTCATTGTTAACTACATATCAGAACAGGAAGTTAATTGTTGCCGGTCAGTCCAAAATTAAAAAAAAAAAAACATTACTGACGCGCTAAACTCGACAGTAATGTTGCATACAAATTCCATTACTGTCTAGTTATTAACTTTTTAAAAATGCAAATCACCATTATAAAAGAAAGGCACAAGACTTAAAACATCAAATTAAAAAAAAAACTAGTACGACAACGTGTTTATCTGTGTCTGAAATAGCTTTAGGTGTTCTGGGTAGAAAAATACACTCTTCAAATGCCATTGATAGAAAAAGACGGCAAAGCAAAACAATTTTCACTATTTTATTTTCATTTATTTTTGTTGTTATATTTTCGATTTTTGAGAAAAGCACTATACTTGCCTCGGCCAGAATAGCATTGCTGGCTTCGTATTATTAAACGGACTCGCAAGCTCGTCCGTTCAAACCAATACTCAGCCAGCAATTGCCTACTTCCTGGCCTAGACAGTAATGTACTATTGTTTGTGTACACCCACGTTTGACAGCCGTATGTTAGGGTTGGCAAGACACATGTGTCCATTATAATCTACGACATAACATTGAGTAACTGTCTATCCGTTTCTATGTCTGTTACACTTTCACGCCTAAACCACTTGCCCAGTTTTTTATTTCTAAGTCAATAATTAAATTACCTTTTAATAGATTAGTCAATGAATCCAGCAACAGGAAACCTAGTTCCTTGGCGTGGTCGTGAGCTTTGCCAAACTCGACTCTAATGTCATCGTCCAGAGGGAATTTTCGTATGACGGCCAATACTTCAGAGAGTAACTGGAAGAAAAGGGAAAAACATTGTTTTCATTTTAATAAATAACTGAACTGACCATTAAATTAATAAAAAAGACAAATTAAAATTAATTAATTTAAGATGATTTAAATCGGATTTATTTCATTAATCTATTTATAATGACTTTTTAAAAGATTATGATTTTTATCAACCCCGGCTATAAACAAATTCTTTACAGACGAACTCGCATGCAAAAGCTAGTAATTAATTTTTTTTTTTTTTTTTTTTTTTTTTTTGTTCTCTTTTTCTAGCGAGCTGTCTTATCGACATTTAACTAGATTTTAAGCAAAAAATTAAATAAAAGTAATTAAATAAAAAAAAACATCTCATCATGTCTGTTGGATGGGATATTTATTTTATTTTGTTTTTCAATACATCATCTAAAGAAATTTCTATTGCCTAAGTATCACGGTTCATGAGATACAGCCTGGTGACAGACAAACAGACGGACAGCAAAAGCCTTAGTAAATAGGGCTCTGTTTTTACCCTTTGGATACGGAAGCCTAAAAAGGCACTCCATATCCACAATTTTCATCTACAGAAGTCACTTACCTTAACGTTATTCTGAACCTGCAGCAAGGACTTGAGATTGCTGGCTATGTTCTTGGCAAACAACCGCTGGCGATTCATCTCGTGCTTGATACAGCAGATGCTAGTCCATTTCAATGTTGCCATCAGTATGTTCTCATCTTCTGTGTTGTCAAGGATACTACGGAATAGTAAGTGAAAATAGTTACATACATACATACACACAAATCACGTCTATATCTCTTACAAGGTAGACAGAGCCTGAGGTAACAAGACCTAAAGGCCACGTTTAGCATGATTGTAGGCGTATAGGTGGAAAGGGGAATCAAAATAGTGATGGGTTGATAGCCACATCGCCTATGACATGATTCCTAAGATTGTCGCCCATTCCCTCGCTGGGCTTTTACCATCTGCGCGGGACGAGAAGCAACTGGTACATTCTACGTTTTTCCCTTGCTTCCAGATCAGGATGGAAGTAGAGTTAGATTGCTATAATTAAAGTTTCCACATTATACACCCATTATTCCAATAAACCTGGCCTGGTCTTGTTACCCTAGGCTCTGTCTACCCCATAAGGGATAAGACGTGATTTATTGAGAGGCCACATTCAGTATAATTGTGAGCATAAGGTTTTTTTTTTTATATCTAAAGTCCAAACATCAAAACCCAAATACTGCATCGACTATGCTTCAGAAGGGCCTAGAAGCGACACAAAAATGGCTTGATAAGTGGAGAATAACAGCAAGCGTAAGTAAATCAGTGCACGTAACGTTTTCCCTCAAACAGGGCAACTGCCCACCAGTGAAACTAGGCAACACAACTCTGCCGCATAGTGACCATGTGAGATACCTTGGGGTTCATCTGGATAGACGACTGACCTGGAAAGCACACATCAAAGCTAAAAGGGACGAAATAGCTCTCAAACACAGAACCCTACATTGGATGCTGGGAAGAAACTCAAAACTGTCTATAGACAACAAACTTTTAATATATAAGACCACACTCAGGCCGGTGTGGATGTATGGCATTGAGCTCTGGGGCAGCGCCAGCGAATCTAACATAATGACCCTACAGCGTTTGCAAAACAAAATACTAAGGTCAATTGCTAATGTGCCATGGTACACAACAAATAAAGAGATACATCAGCATCTAAAAATCCTTACAGTAAAAGAGGAAATACGCATGTCAGCTGAAAAATATCAAACACGACTTAAATACCATCCGAATGTCCTGGCCCGGCAGCTAACAATGATCGACTATCAGAGGCGACTCAAAAGACATACCATCCAGGAACTAAAGTCACGACTCTAATTTCGGTTACCTCAAATGAGTGATTGCGTCTCACTGGAGAGCACACTCCAAAACGCGAAGAAGCCTGCAACACATCTGATCATAGTCTTTTCGGACTGATAGCAGATTACATAGAGAAAAAAAAAAAAAAAAAAATATCTAAAGTTGTTTTTTTTATATCTAAGGTTGGAAAGGGGTATCAAAATTAGTGATGGGTTGCTAGCCCGCCTATACACTAGTAACCTTTTAACTACCATGGTTTTACATAAAATATGCCTCATTTCCCTGTAGTCTTATAAATAAGACAATAGGTCATATAATTTTTGACACTTGGCAATGCTGTTCAGTATTAATCTTTTCAGCGGCTAGAAGGTTAAGCACTCTCTAAATTACTTTTCAATAAGATAATTACTTTTTAATAGCATCAGCTCCTCTCTGGTCCAATAAATCAGGCTGGCCATCCATAAGCGCTACTAAGCAGTTCAATACATTTACAATAAATTTTGCATCTCTTTCATTTGCTTTCTCCAAATATGTCTTCTGTCTCGCTTGTAGTAAATCTAGTAATACTGTGTAGGCTCCCTCTTTGCCTGCTTTCATCTGACGAGCTATGTCTTTGTTACATTCTGTCTGGAAATAAACAGTAACTTGAGTTAGTTTCTCTTTTCTTAAAATAGAAACGCTAACCAATTTAAAATGTAAATAAAATTTATTTGAGACAGATTCTGATTGAATTCATTTGGGACCAACTTCAAGAAATATTATAATACTAAGCATAAAATAAAAATAAAAACTTTGAAATTAATTCAAAGCCAACAAAGCTGTTTTTTTGTTTTTCATTTTGATACAATGAAGTGTCTTTAAGGTATTTAATAAAAGTAAATAAAATATAAAAACAGTAATTATAAAAATAATACTATGATATAAATACCTTTACAATTTCCAGTTCCTCAAAGATTTCGTTATCATCACCCTCGCTTTTCAGTTCTTTCAGTTTTGTGATGGCTTTCGAAACGGCATGATCCTCTCCAGACGAGAGAACTAAATCTTTGATAATATTAGACAAGTTAACACCCTAAAAAAGTAAAGATGAAATAATAGGCAAAGTCCTTAAACTCCCTAAACTAAAACAATGATCTACTAGAACAATAATACTTAACAATCCAAGTCAAATCCATTGGTAGGGAAGGGGTTTAGAACTTTATTGTTTACGTTTTTTTTTGTTTTTTTAATTTAATTGTTACCTGTGCCTCAAACTGGGCTATAGCGTCTTGGATAGCCTCCTCCGCACTCATGTCGAATTCCCTGATATTCTCCTGAACTATTTCATCGTACGTTTCTTGAGTTATTACGCGAACCATGTTTATAGCTCTGGAATTTGATCTGGCTAATTTATTTATTAAAATATTTAGTCTGAATAAAATAAATTAAATTTTTGACCGCATACGGCAAATGAGTCACAGACTATAAAGCTATATTTCAAAACATCTGTCTGGCTGAAATGTCAAAAGTAAAACCGATTTACCCAGTGAACGTAGAACGGAATACTTGTGAATTTAATTTTATTGTATATTGTCATTCGAAACACTAATATTTACATGGATATTACTAGAATACAAATGATTTAATTAATACTGCCATACATACTATTGTCATGGATAAAACGTAAACTAAATTTAAAAAACTTACTGATTTTGTAAAGAAATACGTGTAACGTAACGGCCACTTTTTTTTTAACAAGTTTTTTTTTAGGGACAATGACAGATAATACGTTCAAATACCACTTAAGCATTGTCAACGATTTTATTAAAATGACAGTATACGTAAACAATTCATTCATTAAGCGATATACCTGAACTCCTTAAGGTACTTTTAACTTCTTAAACAGCTATTCGTCGTAGTATCTTGGACGATATTAAATTTTTAAATATTTACGCCGTTCTTCAACTTGCAATGTGGAAATGAAATAACAAAACCAATCTAACTTACTTTCAGAACGAGATACAGATGACGCATCGACTGCTGCGAAAAGGGAAATAATTTTCTCGTACGTATTTAGTGATTTAGTAATTATTCGAGGGTCTTGCGTCTTTAATCAAGTTCTATAACATCAAAATGAGTTTCCTGACGAAAATGTTCGGTGGGAAAAAGGAGGAGAAAGGCCCCACGACGCACGAAGCGATTCAAAAACTACGTGAAACTGAAGAGTTGTTAATCAAGAAACAAGAGTTCCTCGAGAAGAAGATCGAAATAGAAATCCAAACCGCTAGGAAAAATGGCACCAAAAATAAGAGAGGTAATTACTATTATCACAACATACTTAGTTTTAATTAGTAACTGGCCTAGGTAAAAATTTCTTTGTTGACATGGCCTTGTTGTCCATTTGGATTCATTATTATTTCGAATCTGTATGTCTTTATCATCCTTTGTATCTTAATTGACCTTCTGTATCAACGAAGTATGAAAATTGGAATTAATAAAAAACATTTTTAATGTTACGAGAGGTGACATCATAATCTGCACTATCACAGAACACAACACTTTAAATGCTTCAGTCTGAATCCTATCGCCCTGGTACAGCTGGATGCGATAAGACCAAACTACCCACATTGCATACTTTTAAAATCTTTTGTCTCATTCACTCGCCAACATGCAGCTAAATTCTAAATGGCTGAAGTTAATCAAAAGGTCCTTTTTTAATTTATATTCCCACGGGATAGGGATTTCTGCAATGGAAGCAAAACTATAGACAAAAGTTATTTATTATTATTATTGTTATTTCTTCCATGCTGGTCTGGGAGCAAAGAAAAAACATAGAATGTACCAGTTGCTTCTCTTCCCGCGCAGATGGTAAAAGCCCATTGAGGGAATGGGCGAAAGTCTTAGGAATCATGTTATAAGCGATGAGGCTAGCAACCCATCACTATTTTGAATTCATTTTTCACCTATACACCCACAATCTTGCTAAATGTGGCCTGTAGGTATCTGTTACCTTAGGCTCTGTCTACCCCGTAAGGGATAGAGACGTGCTTTGTGTATGTATGTATGTATGTATTGTTATTATATTTAGCATATTTTGTGTCCCACTCCTGAGCAAAGGCCTCCCCCCTCGACCTTGCAACTTAATTTTAACACAAGTAAAGTTTAACACAGATTTTTAAGCAATCAATAAAAAGGAGTGAACTTGAAAGCAATTGCTAAATGAGTTATCTTAATGAGTGTGTATGCTGAGTCATTAACCTGTTAGATTGGTATCTTCATTATTGTGTACAACATTAGTGTTCACACTACAGTGTTGGATGCACTACTAGAACAATAGAGACCTGCACTGGAATATAGTTTTCTCAAACATGCTCGGAAATGTATGCGTTAATGTCCCGATATGAGGACATGAAGTTTCTCGTTTATGGCTCCCTACATTACTTCTTGGCTTAGGCCACAAAAGTTAGTATGAAAATCCATTTTTGTCCGCTGCTCTAATTTTTTAAATTTCTATACTAAAATTAAATTGGCAAAGGAAAAAATTACATGCAGCCAACCACCACCACAATCTGTACCTAAGCATAATTGCGACATAAAAAAAAATCTATGGTACTATATTCATGTGCGGTTAAACATGGTGCTCAAATAGCTGGATCAAATTAGTACATTTAAAAAATAAAAAAGGTGGCAAATCGAAAATATTTTTTTCTGCTTATGCGTATTTCGTAGTGATTGTTATTTTTCCCTATAATAAACTATGATTTACTTGATTGTCTAGTAGTTATTTTAATTTTAATATTTCCTCACATTGTTTGAGAAAAGCACTATACAAGCTTTGGCCGGAACAGGGATTGCAGGACTCGTTCTATCTGGCCTCGTCTTCGACTCGGCCACCTACCCCAAACTCGTCCAGCAATCCCTTACTTCACGGCCTCTGCAGTAATGTACTATTACTGGATAACATGGATTCCAGTGCTGGTCTCCAGGCATAGCTTATTTTGTATAAGGATGTTTCAGTAGAAAAACAGGTCAAAAACTACAGATTTTTCTGCCAGATCCTCCAACTTCTCGTCCCGTCCTTGCTATTTGTATGGTAGCAAATAACTCGATTAGAAATTTGCCATGAGCTTTTCGGTGAAGAAAAACATCATCAACTACACGCATCTGCGATGCAATCTACGAATAATAATAAGTCAAGAAGCGTAATTCCCTAACAGTTGCCACTTCGATTGCCATTCCACTTACACACAAACTAACATCAATACAAACTTAACACCTGTCACTCAGACAGACAATACTTGCACGCGATTAGTCCGCGCGTCGTGATTGTGTCCGCCTACTTGCGGTAAGGGAAGGGTGCGTGGATCGCATGCATCCAGTCGTCAAGTATGGTGTCCTAAAATATTTATTTACATACATATGAAAGGTGAGTCCTCTATTTTTCATATCTGAATGGCTTCTACACCACTTCACACAACACAATGGTATATTTTTCTAATGTATTAGCGCAAAAATACAATGATAACGTCACGATAACGGCTCGAGCGTCCCGGCCGAACTAATTCGCCGCGCGGTACATATTTTAAGGCACGCTCCCTGCGGTGCACTTCGCGTGGAATGATTTTTCGGGCTTAGTTACGCTTCTTGACTTATTATTATTCGTAGGACGCAATTCAAAGTTGTGTGTGAAGTTCCCAATCTGTACTGGGCCCACATGGGAACTATATCCCAAGCCCTCTCATTGTGAGAGGAGGCCTGTGCCCAGCAGTGGAACGTATACAGGCTGGAGATGATGATGAAATAACCCGATTGAGTACTAACCTTCGCAGACATTAATCCAAGTAACCCCGTAATTGATTGCTGGAAAAAGTTGACAGTATTTGTATGATGCAGCGGCAATCGCTGCCCTGAAACGCAAGAAGCGCTACGAGAAGCAGTTGACGCAGATCGACGGCACGCTCACGCAGATAGAGGCGCAGCGCGAGGCGCTCGAGGGCGCCACCACCAACGCGCAGGTGCTCAACACCATGAAGGACGCCGCCAACGCCATGAAGCTCGCGCACAAAGACATGTGAGTATACTACACATTAAAGAGCTAAGATGGTGTTGCTTGCTCACGATCATATGTGCGTCTAAAGCGGCGCAGTGGAGTGGTTTCCGGAGAGGCACGGTGTCGACGCCGTGTAGCACCGTGCTTTGCCGTGTTCTTAACACCTTACCTCATGTGCCGTAATCATCACCGTCATTCGCTAAATAACTTTTACGTCGCCCTGGACCGTAAGTAGCTACGCAAACGGAAATGTCCACTTCCTGGCCAGGGAAGACTTAAATTGTGTACACACCTCGAGCGGTGATGAAGAAAGCCTCAGGTCCCATGTTTATTGCCCTCGCCTTTGGCTCGTGCGACGAGTTCCTGTGATATGAGACTTTCTTTATTTCACCACTCACGGAATGTAAATGCGTCATTCCATAAACTATATTTTATGCAAAAACAAGGTTTCTCAAAATATATCCGGAATATGTGGGCAGGTGCTTTGGTTATTTTGACAAAAAATCCCTACAAAGATTTTGTATTACATTTTCGTTTTCGTTTCGAGTGATGTTTAAGTGCTTTTCTTAAACAAATTAAAAATGATATGAAAAAAACAGTTTCACAAGAAATACTTCTTTTTTTAATTAAAAATATGACGCAACTAACCAGTGGCGTAACTATAACGTCTGGGCCCGCGGCAAATTCGTCAGATGGGGCTCCTTCCTCAATATAAAAAAGTGCATCAGCGTCCCTTCTGTGCTCTAAACCAAGCCAGTTCGGGGCCCCGTAGAGCTAGGGGCCTGTGGCATTTTGCCACCCCTGCCACCCTATAGTTACGCCATTGCAACTAACATTGCGAGCTGGCATGTTGCCTTGAGCGAAGTGGGTGACTCTTTAGGCTGGCGCATCTGCAGCGCTTTAGCGTTTCCTACGTGCTCAAAAACCACTGAACCTTGAGCCCCTTTGTTCTGTCGCAGCGACGTCGACAAGGTCCACGACATAATGGACGACATAGCGGAGCAGCACGACATATCGCGCGAGATCACCGACGCCATCAGCAACAACGTCGCCTTCCCGTCCGACGTCGATGAGGACGAGCTGGAGAAGGAGCTCGAGGAGTTGGAACAGGTCAGACATTGGGAGAGGGAAAGAGAGAAAGAGAAAACAATTTATTTACACACAATACAATACACATTTATACATACGTATTATACATCATCACCACATAGTATAAAACAAAGTCGTTTTCTCTGTCCCTATGTCCCTATGTATGCTTATATCTTCAAAATTACATAACGGATTTTGATGCGGTTTTTTTAAATAGATAGAGTGATTCAAGAGGAAGGTTTTTATGTATAATTCTACGCAGACGAAGTCGCGGGCAGAAGCTAGTAATAATAAAATAACAAAAATTTAAAAACTCCCCATGCAAGAACTGCTGGACCGATTTACACCAAATAATATGAATAAAAATTTTTGTTTATTGAAATGGACCTTCGCAAAGTAACGCCTGATTCAACAAAATACCAAATAATGTGACTAAATGATTTAAAATGGTAAAAGCCCATTGAAGGAATGGGTGGAAATCCTATCTACTGATCTACTAATAATCTATGGGTGATATCTATGGGTGCGTCTTAGGAATCATGTTATAAGCGATGCGGCTAGCAACCCACCACTATTTTGATTCCCTTTAAACATGACCTTTGGGTCTTGTTAACTTAGACTTAGACTGTCTACCCCGTATGCCGTGATTTAATGTATGTAATATAAAAATTGTGAATGTTGTGATTGGTGTTGCAGGAGGACCTGGACAAGGAGATGCTGGGCATCAGCGTGCCGACGGACACGCTGCCCGACGTGCCCTCCGCCGAGCTGGTGCGCGACAAGCCCAAGCCCAGCCGCTCCAAACAGACTGGTCAGTGCCCAGCAACAGCGCCAGGGTTTTTATATCTACATCCATGTCATAACTTCCCTACAATAAGTTCAGGAACGATTAGAGAATGGCCTACATTAAAAAAACCTGAATCTGTGGTTGTGTTATTATGTTTACTTTAGAGTATCAATATCGATACTCTAATGTGTCGTATTGTAATATTTATATTAGAGTATCAATATCGATACTCTAATGTGTGGTTGTATTATAATACCTACGGCTGTATTATAATATTTACATTAGAGTAATTACGTTCAAACTTCGAACGTTTTAAATAACAAAATCTCTGTCTATTATTTTAGAATTTAAGAAAGAAAAAATGACAGTCGTTTTATCGTTTCGAATTTTCAAAGAACAGACAATAATATTACTTACGTATTTTGATGTGAAAACGTTTATTGTAGGGAAATTATAAAGTTATGTATAAGACTGTACATAATTAGGCATTTTTTTTATGTTTTAATGCCTCTCATTTATTCACCAGTCACAGAAATAGGTACTTAACTAATATTAGTTTAATTAAGTGTCCTAAATCAAAGGCTTCCTCTTGTTTCCGTCACTCGTCCCGCGAGGGCATGTTTCTGCCACTACTGGATACGCGTCCAAGTCGGGATGACATCGTTTCGCCACATTCATCATCAGCGTAGCCACAGTAATAATATGCTATCAATCAATCATACTTCCATGCTGGTCTGGGAGTAAAGAATAAACATAGAATGTACCAATTGCTTCTCTTCCCGCGCTGCTGGTAAAAACCCAGCGAGGGAATGGGCGAAAAACATAGGAATCATGGTATAGGCGATGCGGCTAGCAACCCATCACTATTTTGATTCCACTTTCCACCTATACGCCCAGTGTCTTGCTAAACGTGTCCTGTAGCTCTTGTTACTTTAGGCTTACCTTGTAAACATAGGTACAAAAACAGATATAGAACATTCCCTACATTTTACCCTACGTTTTTATTAACTTGTGTTATTTTATTACAGAGGACGACGAAGAATTTGCGAAGCTGCAGTCGTGGGCCACATAAGCATGGTCACAAACGTGATATTTTGATGCGCAGCTTGTATGAGGGTCTGTTCTTGGTCGCTGCACACCGCCTAACTTTCAGTTACAGCGGTAGCATAATAATTTTCGAGTCATACGTGTATAGCAAGTGAGTACAAGGTTTTCTGACAAATTAAATATCGCTAGACGGCATTACAATTGCTGCAAAGTCGATTGTTTCCCTGTCCGTAGTTTCAATTGAAAAATGACATCGATTCTATCGATACTACGGAAACAATCGATTATTTAAAAATGTTGTTAGAATCAATAGTTTGTGTAATATTGAGAATAATCTGACAACTGCACTTGTTAAAGTTGAAAACCGGATAGAATTCAATGAAGTGTTACGGGAAAGCTTTATTCAATACACCTGTACCTGTATTGTAGTATACTAATAGTATACTATTGTCATGGACTATCGAGCGGCAACTCTATTGATAGGTCCGTTTGAAATAATTATGTCACTTGCGGGATTGGCTGCTTCAGTTATTTTAATGAACCAATAACGAACTTGACAGTTATGTCAAACAGATGTCTCGATACCACCCTCTCGTAGGTTCTCGTAGGTTAATTTTGAACCTTATTATTAAATCAAAATGACTTTAAAACAATTTGCCAAAATATGACAGTGTGATCTGTTTCTCGAAGCTACAAGTACAATTTTACAAGCTTTAATTTAACTTGCAATGCATGCATGTTTGTTCGGGTGGAATCTTACGACTCAATTTTGATGCAGATATCTTCAACCAATTCAGCTGAAATTTTGAATACTCGAGTAAGCCGGGGCCGGATGAGAATACAATAGTCTGGTAGTGGAGTTCTGGTGACCCAGCCAGGGTCTCCGCGGAAGGGAACTATTCAACGGTTGGTCCGATTGACTTGAAATTTGGTAGACATGTGTAGGATGGATGTAAATTATTGATAGAATTTTATAAGTAATGTAATGTTGCTAGTATCTACTTGTAAAATTGAAATTGTAACTTTGAGAATCGTGTTACTGAAGGTAAGAGTCTAATGCCATTTAAAGGTATTTAGTTTGCCGGGAAACTCAATTGAGTACTCAGTTTATTGTGAAAAATAAACCCGCATTTGTTGGGGACTATTTCTAATAGAAATCAATGTGGCCAGTTGTCGATACGTTGTGAATAATTTATAATTACAGGGAAAACGAAGCATAATCTAACCAAAAACTTACCTTCATACAAACGTTTGTATATAAATATGTATGAAACAATCGTTCGGTACACGCTTTATTGTATGCGAAAAAAAGTATTTCTGCCTTATATTTGTTGAATTTTGTACTATACTGGATGTGAGCGCTCTAACAAATATTTGTCTGCTGGGCGGGATCTAATACCGGTGTGGGGTAGACAGTGTCGATACGATATTCTATTTATCTTTTTAAAAGTTGTACCTATACTCTTTCATTCTCCGTTTGGTTGACCGTGCCTACGACTATGTACAACCATGTCTAGTAGTGACATCATACAGCCTACATACGTCCCACTGCTAGGCATATGCCTCCTCACAGCATGAGAGAGCTTGGACTATACCTACGCGGATCCAGTGTGGATTGGGACCTTCAGACACCACTGAATTGCTTCACATGCGATGTTTTCCTTTACCGAAAAGGTCATGGTAAATTTCACATAAATTCCGAAAAACACAATTGCGAGCCCGAGATCGAACGCACGATCCTTTGCTTTGCCAGGTCAAACCACTAGGCTACCATGGCTTTTAGCGACACGGCTAGTAGGGATTCCGTGGTCTGTGGTAAACTATGTGAGAAAATTAATAGTAAATAAATACTTTCGAATAAAAAAAAATGGTACAACTTTTAATGGAAAAATGATAAGTCTAGATACAAAGGTTGGAAGCTAGTCCAGTGTAGTAAAAATGTCACTGTTTAGTCCAAATATTGATAGAAAACTGTCGGCAAATGGGTGGTTATAAAGTTTGTAATAATTTATATTTATTTGCTCCACTTGTAATCGATTCGCAGAAAAAACTATTTTTATATTTAATTTTAATGTTGTAGTACTCAAAAGTAAATAGAAGCCAATAGAGTTTCACCTGTTTAATGTGTTTCTAATTTCTTATTTAAAGTAGGATTTGAAGTAAAAGAGTAAATAAGACAAATATTCGAGTCAATTCGATTATTTTAACGCTATCCCGTGAAGTAATTCTGTGGGATAAAAAGTAGCGTATTTTATTCCTTAATGTCTAAGGTATCTTACCGAATTTCATCACGATTGGTATAGCAGTTTTACGGTGACGAAGTAGCAAACAGACGGACATAGAGACAAGACTTTCACATTAACCTTTTCGCCGTTACGTCAAATACAAGAGACGTCATTTATACGCCAGACTTCTTTATTGCGATGCCTTAAGTTGAACCTAAACCCAATTGAACGAAGGTTGCTTTTGCATTGAAGTAATGGACGTATACAGGGTGGTCCAAAGACTGACGTCTAAAAAAAAATTTACATGCCTCACATCCGGGGCTATCCGAATATACCTTGTATGTTGGCCGATTTTTTGTAGTTTTCGAGTAATTAATTTTTAAATGTTTTCGGGCCGGGCAGTCTATCATCATGTAACTTGTTTTGGCTACGTTTTTCTGAGTGTTTTTTTTTTGATGACATTATCCTCACAAACTGTACTTTCACACGTAAAATAATCAGCTTCCCAACCTTGAGCCAAGTTACAATAAAATTGACCGAAAGTGAAAGTTTTACCTTTGAGCAAATCGAATTCGGATAGCGGATGTGAGGCATGTAAATTTTTTTTTTAGACGCTAGTCTTTGGACCACCCTGTATATAGGTCTTTGGCATCGGAAGGGTTAATAATATTGGTATTGATGTATTCAGGTAAAAACGAAAACTATGCATATATATATTTTACATTTTACCGATGAAACTCAAATGGCCTCTATTTTCTTTTGAGTATTATTTAAGTCCGATCTGTTTGCACTAGATAAGGAAATTTGTTGAAATGCTTGGATTTTGATTTATTTAATCTTATGGCGGGAATCACGCACTAAATCGACGCAGACAGGTACTAGGCATTGATAGCTGTAGTTACTAATCAGATTGTAACAATTTTCAACCGTAATCGCCTTATAATAAACTCTTTATTACATAGATGCCGGCTTTTCTTTAAGCCCTTTTGGTGATGCAGTCGGGTAAAAAATAAGTAGTAATAGTACATATACATTTCTCATTGAACTAACTTATATGTATATCTAGAATAGTGCCTGTATGTACTAGAAGGAAGCGTACGGTTTTTTTTAAGCTCTAATATTATGTTGTTTATAATTCAATACATTTTATCTAAAGACATTGCTGTTCTTATTTTTAAACTAGTTTTTTTCACTTATGTCTTCAAATTTCCTTACTTCCTTTTGTCCCGATATGTTCCTAGAGCTACGTGATCTTTAAGAAATATGTGTACTTAATATTAAGTCTATTTCCCATCCCGTGTTTTTATCCCGTGGGAAATTTGAAATATACTTACTTCTTAGATTCCAAAGGAATAAGTCTGCCAAATCCCATCCCATAGGAATCTCGCAACATCCTGAAATTTTACCTACTGGTATGCCAAATTTGAAGACAATGCTAGCCCAGGGGTGGCGAACCTTTTTTGGTGGACGTGCCAATTATTTTGAAGCGTGCCATTGGTTCGCCATCCCTGGTTGTGCTTGATGGTTTTTACAGTCCGGGGAAATCGAAAGGGATTTTTAACCAATGCCAAAAGAGTGGTGTTATAAGATTGACGTCGTTGTCTCTCTCTCTTTCTCTCTATCTCTCACTATGTTTAGTAAAAAACGGTCCAGCAGTTTAAAGAGTGTCAGCTTCCAGAATGATGGAAGATATTTTTGGCATAAAATGGTTTTTTTACGTAAAATTACTCTATTATTAATGTGGTTTAAATTTAAATATAGGGTGCTCCTGTTTAGTCCGGGCTTCCAGGGTCCTACAGTATTGCAGATCCCCTAATTAAATGTCACCGTGTAGCCATTGTACAATTATTACATCAGAAGCCGTAATAAATCTTAGCGTGCGCGGGCGACGCGTGCGCCGCACGCTGAATTTTGATAATGTGTTGTGGTGACACTTTCGCTTGAAGGCGTATTCTGGTAAGGTGTGGGCATTATTGAGTCGTTTTCAAAACACATGTACATAGTTAAGGGGGTTAATTAAAACAAAAGTTAACTGATTCCTTTGTGTTACGACCTTTTCACCCTTATTGCAATGTAATCAAGGTGAAACGGTCGTAACACAAAGGATCCTATGCCATCTTTTGCATCAGCCACTGTAACGGAGTTTGGATAATTTTTAAGCACCTTTAATCTTTTTTGATTCCTTTGTTTAACAACATAGAATGTACCAGTTGCGTCTCTTCCCGCACAGAGGGTAAAAACCATTCGAGGGAATGGGCGAAAATCTTAGGAATCATGTTATAGGCAATGCGGCTAACAACCCACCGCTATTTTGATTCACTTCTACCTATACGCTCACAACCATGCTAAACCTGGCCTTTAGGTCTTGTTACCTTAGGCTCTGTCTAACCCATTAGGGTTAAAGACGCGATTTAATGTGTGTGTAATTAATTAGTTTTTCAGATTTTTTTACTGTACCTACAATGGCCGACGCGTTTTAAAACTGTCTTTCACATTTATTGGCCAATGGTCCCCAAATGAACAAAGCGAAAAATAAACGTCAAACGTCAACAAAACCGCGTCAGTTCCAACGGCCAGCAGAATAGGCCCGTGCTTCAATTTAATAAGATTCTGTGGCCATTATTTAAGTACAACAGTCTATCAAACATGGAGCATTTGACAGCAGTCCGCGAGGCGCCGCGCACAATGAAGCTCCTTGTTCTGGTGAGTCCTATACCACGTCTTATTAGTTTACTACCTAAGAAATTATAGTTAAACTAGCTTTTGCCCGCGACTTCGTCCGCGCAGATAACGTCGGAGTGATATACCCCCTTCATCCACTCATGTTTTCAATTATTTACTCTTCATTTCCTACCCCATTCTTTTGTGCTGTGGGAAATTGGAAAAATCCCTTAGAACACGTGATCTGCTAATTATTAAGTCTTTATTTTGTGTACTGTCCTTTTATCTAATGGAAAATTTAAAAATCCCTCAGTGCATCTCTACTATACTACTATTCTACTATTTTGTTTCTTTGTCTTATTGGTTGTCTGGTAGAGATCGCTATTAAGCGATAAGACCGCCTATTGTCTACTTTGTTCTTTGTTTCTGTATGGTTTTGTACTCATTTGTGGTGTTCAAAAAATAGTATTTGTATGGTATACTCAAGAAATAGGTCTGCCCATTTTAAGTATGTAGCTTTAGTTAGTGTTACAGTAGGTATTTCAACTCCATACTTCGCGTTCCTGATTAAAAAGGGTGTCAAACAGACGTACGTACGTACAAATGAACCAGTCTTGAAAACGTTTCGAATAAGCGTTTGGGAATTTGTACCTCGCATACTGATCGCTTCAACCTCACAATTTCAGATAACCATCTTCACAGTCCTCCACCAGACAACAGCAACCCTAGAAACGATACACGAACTGAAGAAAACCGCCAAAACAAAACTCCAATCACTCCACGACACCGCAGCGAACGAAATAAAAAAACTCGTCGACAACATCGACCCAGAGAAGGTTAAGAAACTTGACATATTCCAAGTCATACCTAAAGTCACCAAGTTAATTACGTTATTAGAAGGTGCTAATGACAAACCAGAACCACTTATATTTGATCCGTATCAAGGTGAAAGGCTGAGTCACTATTTTGAACAGAAGCACGGGTACAGGGGAAAAAGGCTGGTCAGTGCTTTAGGGAAGGGGTTACCTCTACCAATGCTACGAAGAATGGATGCTGTTTAAAAAGAGCGTGCCAGTGGCGTAACTGCAGTGTAAAATGCCACGGGCCCAAAGTTACTTGGCCTACTTGAGTTTCTTAACCTCTTTCAGCTACGGACCCCTAGGAAAAGTAGCACAATATTTAAGGACCCCCTGATTAAAATAAATCGGTGCGTAGCTGTTACAAGACTTTGGGCGGTATTTGTTTATTGATGTCACTTGACCACTCCAAATATGAGACTGCGGACCTCCACGAATACTCACAGACCCCCAGGGTCCGCGGACCACAGGTTAAGAAATACTGTCGTAGAGCAGGAGGGACGATGATGCACTTCTCTATATTGAGGAAGGACCCCCATCTGATGAATTTGCCAGGCCCCAGACGTTATAGTTACGCCGCTAAATTTGTGGTAAAAAAACGCTATGTGAAAAGTAAGTGCAGATTTAGACTCTGGGTTTCTACATGGTGATACTACAGTGACTTTTAAGGCACTGTCTGTCTTTTAAACGACGTGTAATGTTACCTTGAGGATGAGATTCCATCGACCAATCACATTAGTTGAAATTACCGTTGGCCAGCCTACGGGATGTAGATCGCGATTACCTTAACCTTTTCGCCGCCACGTCAAATACAGGAGACGTCACCTATGCGCCAGACTTCTTTGGGAGCGTTCAAGTATTACGTAACGCAATTATTGAAGATTTTTGACCCCCCCCCCTCCTCCCCCCCTTGTAACGCGCCGTAACGTTTTTCTGTACCCCCCCCCTCTAAGCGTTACGTAACACCCAAGTGACCATTTTTACCCAAAAGTGTCAAAATTTATGTTGCGCAAAGTACAAGAAAGTCGCTATAATATCCTTATACATATAGTTTTAATCGCCTTGGCGGTAATAATATTAAATAACACAAGAGATGTTAACCCGCAATACATGCGTAGTTTGTTAACTTGGCAGTTTTAATTCCATATTTTTTTATTTAAAAAAAGAAAACGTTACGTAACGTGTCGTAAGAAAGACCCCTCCCCCCGCCTCTGTAACGCATCATAACGTAACGTGGGATAATATGCCTTAAGTTGAACCTAAACCCAGTTGAAGGTTGCTTTTGTATTGAAGTAATGGACGCATATAGATCGTTGGCGTTGAACATGCGGTGCTGATATTATGTGACGTTGACGTTGAAAAGGTTAAACGAAGCTCCCGATATTCAACGTATAGTCGTATGGAAACTGTGTCAAAATATCGAGTGCTCGTTAAAGGTTAATCGCGGTCCACATTCCGTAGACAGTGTCTTATGTAATACCGTGAACCATTTAAAAATAGATTTAGCCCGTCTTGGAGGAGAAATTAAATCTCGATTATTTGCTAAACCTGGTAGTGTGACAGATCCATAAATATTGACACTACTAAACTGAGGTTAACACAATCGAGGTTGTTTCCAGCAAATGGCCTGGAGCCCGATTGATTCTTTAATACTAGGTACTTATGTGAAATAATACTTACCTACTATGTGAAAATGACATTCGAAAAATGAAAAATTGTGCTGAATTAGAAATAACAGTTAGTAAATAAGAATAAAACTAAGTTTAGTTCTCGTGGCCCCACTGTTATAAAAAAGTCGAATTACACTCCGCGCTATTTCTATTGGGTTTGCCCTTCGGGCATTTGAAGACACCTAACAAACCTAACCTAATTTTATTATCTCAAGTGAGGATTTTCATAACAGTGGGACCACAAGAACTAATCTTAAAATTACAGCCCTAATTAATCTAATCTTCTTGTCAAAAGTTTAATTTGATCTGTAGTTTTGAAGCAATAATACAGACATAAACCACTTTCAATTTCACTTTTGAGTGATATGCTTTCAAAAACATATATAGCCATAAGCAGGTAGGTATAATCATGTATGTTGTGACCACTTGTCTTGCAGTGTGTGAAACAAAGACTAAGGTATATTTTAATGATGCTGTTTTTTATATATTTTTGTAATAAAACCTTTAAAAGCACAAAACGTTTGTTTTTATGTTGTTACAGTAATTAACAACATTTTACGTCCCACTGCTGGGCTACAGGCTTCCTTTTAAAACTCTTTCCGAACCTTTCGAATGAATACAACCGAATTGGGAATCTTTTTTTAGGAGGTCGGATTTAAAAAATGTGATGACGCCAAATATATAGTTGAACCTGTAGTATGCCACCTATATGTCAATTACTTGAATGCAAGAGCAACCTTCGTTCAATTGGGTTTAGGTTCAACTTAAGGCATCGCAATAAAGAAGTCTGGCGTATGGGTGACGTCTGATTCTGATTTTATGTGACGGCGAAAAGGTTAAAATAAATTAAATACAATAAAACAACATCAATATATAAGTTTATTATTACCAAACACAATTAAATCTCCTAAAAACGAAATAAACATTACTTGCCAATATTCAGTTCACTTAACAACTTATCGAAGACATCATCATTATCATTTTTATTAGGCATAAAATCATCCATCAGACCATTTTGGAAATCGCCAAAGTCATCCGCCAACCCGAGCTCCGTCAAAAGTGTCAGATTGTCAGTTTTGTCAAAGTTGTCAGCCTTGTCAAAAGTGTCAGTCTTGTCAAATGTGTCAGGCGCGTCAAATTGATAGTCGTTGGTGTCAATTGACAGTAGATGTTGAGAGGAATCCGTGGTATCTTTGTCTGTGTTCTGTCGTCTGTTGGATACAATTGCATTTTGGTCTATGTCATGGTATTCCTGTATTTCTCTTGCGTATTCAATTTCGTCCTCTTCTTGGTTATCCTGGGAAAATGAGTCATTATTTAAACACTGGTTTTACATGATTTTATTTTGGATGTATAATAATTAAAGTACTAGCTTGTGTAAAACGTGACATTTTTAACGTAAACTTATTTTTTCTTTTAAATAACCTATCTAAGTTGTGTAAAATTTACTTAATTTTAACTCACTTGAATTAGCTGAGCGGTTGATTTGTACTGGAAGGCATTCTGCGATAAGTCCACCTCCACTGGAAATAGGGAGGCATTCTCCTTTAAATGCTCCACCGTTTCGCTGAAAAAAAAGTTATAGAGTTGTTTTATTTTTCTTGTTGCTAATTAATTGCTAGATATTGATTTAAGAGAGACAGCATGTTAAAGATACTGATAATATCAAGGAACTTTTGCTTGTATGCATGACTCTTTTTCGTACCTACATTTAGTTACTTAAAAGCAACGTTATGGGACAAATAGCCGAAACAGATGTAAGTACAAGAAGATATATCTAACAAGATTAGACACACAATCTTGTTATGATTTAACCTAATTGTGGTAGACGGTGAGTGAAATGTGTCAGGTTGTCAGTTTTGTAAAAGTTGTCAGTCCCATCAAAAGTGTCAAGTGTATCATATTGGTACATAATATCTTCATTGGGCTTGGTATGACTTACTCGTGACAGATGAATAGTGGAATGGTAGATGGTGGTTAGTGTCGTGAAAGTTGTCAGTCCAGTCAAAAGTGTCAGATGCGTCAAATTGGCAGTAAGTAGTGTCATCGGGCTTGGTATGACTTACTTGTGGCAGATTAAACGGACATTGGCCCAAGCCTTACGGCCGCCGTTAAGGGAGAATAGAATAGAATACTTGTGGCAGACAAACGGTGGAACGTGTCAGATTATGTTGTCAAAGTTGTCCAGTCAAAAGTGTCAGGTGTGTCAAATTGGTAGTAGTTGGTTTTGTATGATTTGTCTGTGTTGTCAAAGTTGACAATCTGGCCAAAGGTGCCAGACGCGTCAAATTGGTATGATGCTATTGGTACCAATAGTCGATGAGTGGGACGTGTCAGATTGTCAGTGTGGTCAGTCCAGTCAAGTGTCAGGTGCGTCAATTGGTAGTATGTAGTGGCATTGGTATTGTATGACTTACTTGTGGTAGACGGCGAGCCCCTGTATGAACCGTCGGAGCTGGAAGGCAACGTCTTGCGTCTTCTTGTTGTCTAACAGCTCCAGTTTGACGAGCACGTCGGAACGGAGTCGGGCGAAACGGCCGCGGGCGTCTTGGCGACACCTTAGAATCAGCCTGGGAAAAATTACAAAGTTACACGTACCCAATAACAACCGAGATATAATTCAAAAGGACTTTAAAACCATTTGTCAAAATATGACATCTGTGGCCCGTTCCTCGGAGCTACAAGTTACAATTTTACAAGTGTAAACTACATAGCGACATTGGTTAAATCAACCAATCAGTGGTCGGCATTTACTAGTTCACACTTGTAGTTGTCCACTTGTGTAGATCCATCCTGCGCAGATTCTGGCCGAACACTATCAGCAACGAAGATCTATGGAATCGATGCCACCAAATCCCGATTAGGCAAGAAATCGCCCAACGGAAGTGGAAGTGGATAGGGCATGCCCTCCGAAGACCAGAGGCAACGCTGCCAGGGTCGCGTTCACATGGAGACCGCGCGGGAGCAGGCGGCGGGGCCGGCGCGCACGTGGCAGCGCACCGCCGGCGCTGGGCTGCGGGCAGCCGGGCTGAGTTGGAGGGACGCGGAGCGAGAGGCGCAAGATAGGAGCGGGTGGAGACGTCTCACGAAGGCTCTCTGTACCACTGGGGTACCATAGGAGAGCAACAACTTGTAGTTAAGACAGGCTTTGCAACTACGATGCCCACGACACTACACGGCTGCTTTTAGGGGTAGCTTTCGGTTTGCTGCCTCAAAGTGCTGGAATGATTTGCCTCCCCCGATAAGGAATTCAAATACAATAGAGTCATTCAAACTGCGTCTCAAGAAATTCCTGACGGACAAGCAAAAATCCCTATAGGCAGTCACCGAACTCACTAGCTGCCCCTCCACCCCAGCTACATGTATCCACACACACAAAGACACGCTCACACACACAAACACACACACACACACAACACACACGCAAACGCACACGCACACTACACTATACACTAACATTAATATGTGTTGAATTATATACATTTTTGGTACTATAGAGCTGATTTAAATGATAAAATTGTAATCATAATTCTTGTATAAGGTATGGGTATCGGGTGATTTCGTAAACCAGTATGAACTGGGATGTGTGCCTGGTGACAGCCACCTCCGTAACTGTGTAACTGGCGTCACTGAAAATCAGCGTCACGATATTATCCTGGATATTATCGTGACACATAGCTGAGTGGCGGCCATTTGGCTGGTTGGAATAAGTACCCATATTATGTAATATTCTGTTTGTATATATCAGTCAATAAAGTTTTCTTATTCTTATTCTTATTCTTATTCTTAGTTGTAAAGTAACTTTTAGCTTGGAGATAGGAGCCACAGCTGGAAAGTTTGCACTTTGGCTTGACAAAAAAAGGTATTTCATCTTTCTGAACTTATGTTCACCACGATAGAAAGGGTTTTAGGTGTTATCCGGTTCGAAGGACCATATAAAAATTTCAAACTCGTATAGAATGGTAACCTATTTATTGCACATAACCAAATAACATAACCATGCCAAACGTGGCCTTTAGGTTTTGTTACCTTAGGCTCTCTCTACCAAGGAATGGATAAAGAAGTGATTCTAGTATGTATGCATGTAACCAAATAAAAATAAATACAATATCGACAGAGAATAGTACAAAAGCAAACTTGTCCCTAGAAAGGGATCTCTTCCAGATGACATGTTTTAAGATAGGCAAACAAACGTATATGTGCGGAGAAATAGAAAAAATAGGTATGTACATAAAATAATAATGGTAGACTTCCGGACAGAGGGGTCTGATGCGGTGCGAAAAATGCTGCAAGAACTGGACGCACCAAGTATTTTTCACTCACCTGTATTCGTAATTCCCTGTCTCCACTCTATACAGAGGTTCCTGTAGAGCATTGTAACCGTACTCCTCATCGTCCATCTCTTTCACTTTGAGGCAGTACGACAGATATTCAAACTTGGTGTCGGCGTACTTGCGTATGGTTAGTTTCGTGTCTGGAATAGCTTTCGTTAAGTACGTGCCCATGTCCGATAGGATCTAGAAGAAAAACAGTCGATGTGTCAAATGAGCAATTGTCCAAAAAATGACACTTTTTTGTATTCCCTAAAAACTTTATGTTATGCCTATCAGTGGCGTGGCGTCAAGTATATCAGAAGGCAAGCCGAAGGGAATTTAACTAGCCTTTTCCTCTAATTCTGGTGAATAAAAGTGCCCAACTGCCATAAAATAGGCAAGCCGGTGGGCAGGCCCGTCTGACACTACACAGCCCTTTTGGAAAGCAAAAAATGCGAATTATAATAATCACTACATAGTTAGTATAAAACATAGTCGCTTTCTCTGTCCCCATGTCCCTATGTTCCTATGTCCCTTTGTATGCTTATATCTTCAAAACTACACAGCGGATTTTGATGCGGTTTTTTTAATAGCTAAAGTGATTCAAGAGGAAGGTTTTTATGTAACAACATAGATAATAAATTACCAACTACAGCAGTTTTCTTTGATATGAGCAAGGCTTTTGATTTTGTTCCCTATAATCTTCTTCTGCAAAAGTGTGGAATCTATGGCATCCGTGGGATTGCAAAAAATTGGGTAAATAGTTATCTTAGTGAGAGACACCAACAAGTGGAAATTAAAAGTATCAATACAAATGGAGAAGAAACTACTCATTTGTCTAATATTAAACCAACTAGGTTAGGTGTCCCACAAGGCAGTATTTTAGGCCCCTTATTATTTTTGATTTTTATTAATGATCTACCTCTTGTTACGCACAATCATTGCACATTATTTGCTGATGATGATCCTGGGCACGGGCCCCGTGTGCCCTTATGGTGAAGACGGTATTGGCGAGACTTACCGGCTTTAGAGCTTTCAGCATCTTGATCCCGTCGCGCTCCAGCAAGCGGTGGTAATGGCCAAACTTGGAGAAAGCTTCGGAAGCCCTCGCTTGCGGCTCGCGCACGCCGATACCGGAGAAGATGTCGCCGAGCGACTTGTACGTTTGTAGCAAGTCAAAGTAAGATTTTAACATTCTGAAAGTATTATCTATACATATACATCACTACATAGTATAAAACAAAGTCGCTTTTTCTGTCCCCAAGTCCGTTTGTATGCTTATATCTTCAAAACCACACAACGGATTTTGATGCGGGTTTTTTAATAGATAGAGTGATTCAAGAGGAAGGTTTATATGTATAATACATGCATAATATACCGTGCGAAGCCGGGGCGGGTCGCTAGTATATAATAAATCAGTAGAAAGGTCGTGCCTGTACATTGAATGAATTCACCAAAACTAGAGTGCTAACGATTAGGAAGAGTAATAAAACAAAAAAGTAGCTTTTATAATTTTTGTCTGTACCTATGTGTGGATGTGTTCATTTACCTATGTCTGTGTTCGCTAATCTCCAAGACTGTTGGACCGATTTAAATGAAATTTTGCGTGGTGGTATACCTTATACCTTGTGTATCTGGTCAATATTTTAGATACATTTAATCCCGAAAAAAACCGTGGGATGATTAAAAAACTATAACTTATGCAGCTTAGTACACAACAACTTAAGCATCTAATTAAGTAAAATTGGCGTTAACCACGTGCGTCTATATTTTGAAGCAGTACTTATTAACTTCCTTGCTAACTGCCAACTTTCTTGCAGCGCATTCTTCTTGGCAATCGCCTTCCGAAAGCACTGGTAGTTTCAAAAAATAGGACGTAAACGACACCTAGAGTTTTGACCACCTAATGTTCATAAGAGCTGGTTGAAGTAGCAATGGGTAGGCTACGGAAAATAATAATGCAGACCATGCAGCACGGAGAACAGATGGTCGTTGGGGCCGAAAGGTTCTCGAGGAACCTGCGGATCGGCAGGCGCAGCGTAGGAACTCCACCAAGGAGATGGAAGGGCAACCTGGTTAAAGTCGCGGGTTCACGGTGGCTGCAGCCGCTTCCAACCGAGGCAACTGGAGGTCTATGGGGAAGGCCTATGGTCCAACAGTGGACTTCTTATGGCTGATATGAAGATGTTAATGAAGGTACCTTTTGGCGTGCTCCACCAGCCTCTTATAAGTTGTTTCCGTCTCCCTCAGCTCATCTAACTTCGCCACCAGCGTGTCATTGCACAGTATGGCCCGCGACAAGCCCAAGGCATCAGCTGCCCCCGAAGACATGTTCTCCACGAGACGGTGCTTCATCTTCTTCATGATGATGTCTAGAGACTTGCCTTGGCGAGGATCTGCGTGGAGCTTGTTGTAGTTTATTGTCACCTCATCCTGTAATTGTGATAAAGCGGATAGAATTTCAAGTTCTACTTGTTTTTTTTACATCACGTTGATGGCAAACGAGCATGAACCGCCTGATGGTAAGCGGCTACTGTAACATATGGATGCTTGCAAGTCCAGGGACCTTTTAAAAACCATAACACTCCTTTCTTAAAAAGCCCCATACTGCAGTCTCTCAAAAAACTTCGTCGGGGAGTTTTAATTTAGATGTTAAAGTAATCATAATAAAAGCGCCAATTTCAGTAAAAAACTGACAGAGATTGGTGTTGTCGATAAAAGGCTTCAATTTCATTGTGTTCCTGATTGGACATGTTCATGTTTCGGCATGCTATCTAAGAAAAAATTAGCAATCTGGAATAATGTAGAAGAAATCAACCTAATAAGAGCGCTAAGCTTTAATTAAACCTATAGTTATAATCTTGTGAATGGTTTAAATATTTTTGACGAAATTAAGTAAATATGTAACGGGTAATTAAGAGTGCAAATTGCATTTGTGTAAGTCAAAATAGGCTACAAGTTACGAGGGAATCAAAAAAACCCAAAATGGTTACTGTATTTAATATCAACGATTCTTTTCTTTGCTGACTTGGCTGATAGATTACCGTGCGTCTAGATGGAGAAGAAAAAGCTCTCTATTCCTACCTTAGCGGCCTGTATCATCTTGGCCACTTCGACCTTGGTCTTCCCCTTCACAGTCTGTCCGTTGACTCCAACGAGCTCGTCACCACTTTGCAGAGTACCATCTTTTGACGCCGGGGTATTGTCAAAGATCTGGAATTTAACAAGATCCTTTTCACTTCTCAAAAACGATGATGCCAACAGTCTATCTGCTGCTATATTACAAACATAACTTGATCCTTCGTCTCGTAGTTATATTACGGAGTGACGTGTCTTGATGGTGGTTGACACTTGACTCCTTATAAAGCCTACAAGATAACAGCTCAAGTTATGGTTGTCAGCCAAGCGTAGTCTACTACAGCTTTGATATATTTTGAGAATAACAAAGCACTATCGCAAGTACATCTTAACGTTACTCGTCATGCCCATGCTCTATCTCCCTCTGGCCCTCGACGGGAAACGAGGAAGCTGTGTGAGGACAGTGTGGCCGTTGGGTAAATATAAAATTCAGTGTTACCTGTACAATATACAAGCAGGGGCATAAAGGTGCACCCCCACCGATGCTGATTCCTATTAGATTCTTCTCATCTTTAGCTAAAACGACGCTGCCTGATGTCACCGTCATTCCCCTGGAATTTTATTTCAAAAATTTTAGTTTTTTTTTTGTAGTCCGTAACAGTGTCGGCTGGACAAAGGCCTCTCCCCTAGACTTCCAACTCGCCTCGTCCGCACTCATGGCCAGTCGCTGGAGATCGCGTCAAGGTCATCTCTGCATTGGCCTGCCGCGGTGCCGGTAGCCATCCTGGGGCGTCCACTGAGTTTATTTTATTTTGATTAGTCTAAGCTTTGTTTATTAATTTGAAGATATCCTGATAGACAATCTGGTAAAGATGGCGGGAAGCCGTTGACTTCGTGTAGCATAAAACGGATCGTCGTAGACATCTTTGAGGAAGGCTTATGCCCAAAAATGAATGTATTCCGGCCGATAAGATGATAACCACTAACCAGACTACCAACGGGAGAGCAAAATATACCTATTTGTGCACTACAATGTATACGGAAAAAATATAGTTTAAATTGTCATCTAAAAAAATAATCACAATTTAAGTATATACCTACTCTAATACTAAACTTGTTAATCTACTTGACTAGCTTTAGAAAAACACAAAAAGTTTACAACTAGATTTTACAAAAAACCTTTATTTACTTACTGGGCAGGTATTAGTCTAATTTTATTCCACTAAATGGGAAATGGGGTGAAAATAAAAAGCGGTTTTATTGTGAACACCATGTATTTAAAAAAAAACTAGCTTTGATCTTCTAGCCACTATAGCACACCTGTAAAAAAACAAAGATATGAAAACGTCTAGCGATTTTTTTATGTTATCAAAAACAGGCACTTGAGCGATTAATAAATGTAGTTACTTTACTTAGGCACTTTGGTGTCTTTGATCATAGAATAGACCATAAACCGTAACGCGTGTGGTTATTGGTTGTTGAGGCCGTTGTAGCGATCCTAGCGCCACCTAGTTGGCCTCTACATAACTACTACGACGCACGAGTAGCTAGCGCCAGTTCTAATGACAGCTGTCACATTGTTCTACATCCCGCTAACGAAATTTCTCAATGCAGCTGCATAAATACAACTTTCAACTCCCTTCCTTCGAACTTCGGTCCCCAGGTATAAAATCTGCCTGGAGAGAGATCTCTCTATGCCGTAACCATCAATATATGTAGTATACGTAAAGAGAGTAAAATACCAATACCATATTTTGACATTCAATAATCTTTTGCCGCTTAGCGTTTACATAACTTACTCTATATCTTCAATATTTCTCGGCTGTGTTGCAACTAATGTCTGGTTCTGGTCTTTTCTATATACTAAGTTCGGTGTAGGTATAAGTAGCAATGAACACTAACGGAATGTTGTTACTTACAACAGGTCCTGATGCCTTATCAGGTATCTTTCTCGTCTCAAGTCGTTGAATATGCATTCCGCATCTTGGTCCTCTTGAAGTTCAATTAAGCTGTCAAAAGTTAAACTGTTTTATAACATGATTATTATTACGGTTAATTGATAATTTTCAACGGGATATCTATGTTTAGGTTTAGATTTAGTAGTCCATCCGTCATCGTAATCATTATGATGCATCTCACTGAATTAAAACTAAATAACTCGCACCTGTTGGCGGCGCAAGACCTAAACTGTAGGCAAGGAAATTCGCGAGGCCCTTGATGGAAGAAGAGAATAAAAAATAAATCTTCTTTTTTTAATATGGCCCCATCGATCGATGCGATAATTTCGCCAATGTCAAAGTAATAAATACACGCAGTATTCAAAAATCTTGTGGGTTGTGGCCCACACTACCCTCACCTTACGCCACCTCTGCTCGCAGCGTTGAAACTACTAATTATCATAATTACATTTTTGGTAAGTAAATTTAAAACGTATGACGTAGATTTTTAACAAACAAGATTCTAAACAACTCTGTGTAGATCTTATTCCTTTGCCTATCCCCGGACGAATGAGAAATTAAAAAAAAACTGATTTTCCTTTTGCCCCAGAAATGATTTTATAGTGAAAAAAGGCCGTATTAAAAAAGGTACATGAATTTTGCCAAACTGATTAGGAAATAAATAAAAAGAGGAACCATGATAACGTGACATTTAGGTCTGCTCCTTAGGGTCTATATACCCCGTAAGGGATAAAGACGTGATTTATAAGTATGTAAAAAGTGGAAAATACAATTTCTTTGTCGGTATCTTCAGACTTGTTCATAAATTAGATTAAGGAGGTCAAAACAAAGTGTTGTTCGTGTTCTTTTTGCTAGCTAGCCGTTGTCACTGTCCCAGAATTTAAAAACAAAACAATCGACTCTGAAGGATGTTCCACATACAAAATAGTCAACAAAAAAATGTTTGCACAAAACTCTTACGCTCTATCAAAACATTATTTTGTATAATGTTTAGCTTACAAACAGTTAGGTGTCCTGCAAAAACAAGTTATTAGAATATCATGAATGCGTAAAGAAATTATGGTAATACCGGTTACGTTGGTTACCTCACATTTCCATGTATAAATGTTTCCTTCACCGAGATGCTAATAGTATTCAAAAATTGAGATTCTGTTAAAAACAGTTATCTTTTAAGCAGCTACTTTTTTTTTAATGTTTATGAGAACGTATTTTTTTAAACATACGTTTAGCGTGATTGTAGGCGTATAGGCGGAAAGGAGAATTTAAAATAGTGATTGATTGTGGAAATTCATTGATTGCAAAGATATCCTGTTGATTATTCATTTTATTCTCGACCGCCATATTTGTATATATATTGTATTGGTTTTATAATGTATTGTACTTTAGTTGTTAATTTATTAAGTATTAATACTACTTATTTGCGCATAATGACTGCTTGCCTTTTTGTTGTCAACTATTCCTTTCTGTAGGTTAGCTGGAAGAGATCCCTTCTTAGGGATAAGTTCGCCTTTGTACTTTTTTGTCTGAATTTCTGTATTTTTTAAAAATTTTATGTGCAATAAAGAGTTTACATACATACATACATTGTATTATGTATTAGGTTTTCTATGAACACTCGGCAGGTTGTTGTGATAACGGTTATACGTTATAGTTATGGATAAAAAATCATGTTCAAGAAATAAAAAAAAATGTTCAAAATGTTCAGGAAAAAATATAATTTTCTCTGACAATTTTTATGATACTTAACGCAGTTTGCAAAATATTCATGAAATCTACTAATCTTATAAAAAAATAAAAACGGATAGTGCAGATTGTGTGGATACTAACTTTGAATACAGTTTTTATTCATCTGTTGAACATAATTAGAGCTCTACAATCACTACTTGACTTGAGCAATACACCGAATTTTTACGCAAAAGTCAATTTATATTTACCCAAAACCTAATTTGACAAAAAAGACATTGATACAAATATGTTAGGTATTCCGGGATGGCATTTCCAAACGAAACAATACCTAACATTCAAATTAATAAATACATATAACAAATATAATCTGATATTAATAATACTTTAACTTAATTAACTGATTGATTAAAATAATGTACTTACTTATCATCGGTTTTCGTAACATTTTCTTCAACAGTTGTCTCTTGACTTACGCTGGCACTAAATAAAAAAAATGAAAATTACGCCATTTTTTTTTATTTCCAACAATATCATGTTTCTTTCTTACCTTTCTTCGATCGAGACTAATAATTGCGACACAGTTTGTTTAGCTCTTTCGGGCTGCTTTGAGATTCTAGATAAATAAACAAAAATGAATTATAAAATAATGATTCAAACTTCTAAACTTACTCCACGAAGACCGGCTTGGGATAATTAAGCTGAGTACCATTTAAATTTATAAATTAACTACCAATCATTAGTCATTAAAATTTTCCTTGTGTTTATGATTTTTGACGTTAAATATTTTTTCTGACTTACAATCATATTCTGTCTTTAGCTTTAATGGTTTCTCGTAAAGGAATAAATTAGATACTATTCTTCTAAACTAAAGCAGGTAACTATCTACACATTAATTAACAGAAGACTACCTACTTGAAAAAGTCGATAAACTTTGCTATTTATAACTTTCCAACCGTACTTAAAATAAATTCACTTTTACTTGCCACCGTCAAATAAACTACCGATACCTAATTGGAAAATGTACAAAGTTACACCGTAACACCAAACTACGCAAGAAACACAAGTAAATAAAACTTTAATTACATTTTGTCTTCGAACATGCTTTGCGTTATGTACGCGTGCAAAGCAGGGTTGATTCTCGGATCATTGAATGGAAATATCTGGTTGTACTGCCACATTATTGTACGATAAATGCAAATTAACTCAAACAAACAATATAACCCTGCAAAAGGAAGTCCATAGATAACGCACTGATAACGAAACCGGTACTAACTCTACGTGTGTACTACCTATACATACATTTTGTCTTCTTCGAAAAAGTAATCGTCGTCGTATTCCTGCATTGTATTCCAACTAATTACAGCTAAAAATATCACTGAATATTGATACGTGGTTAGATGTCAAATCGTTTGTCAGCGTTATTGATTTTTTTCTGTTTGTATTTGCGCGGTGCGGCCATGTCAGTGGTGAAAGATTGTTTCAGCCAATCAGGAGCGAGGGGAAAATGGCGGGAATGTTATGGGTGCGTTCAGGTTAATGTTACTATTTTAATGTTTTTTATTGTATACCTTTTTATCAACGACGAAGACAACATGGAATAAGTTTGTATATAATGCGTATGGGAAATGTCTTCTGGTTTTATAATTATTTCAGTGGTTTTAGAGTACATAATTATACTTGAATAACAATCACTCAACGAACAACAAACATTATTTTAACGGAAACTGTATCGGAACTAAATGCCTTGGCCTCGTTTTAGCGAAGTCCCTAGAAACTAATAACATTTTAAAAGGTCGTACAGCGACAAAAGATAACCGCAGACATTTCCAAGTGTTACGAGCACTGTAAAAGTTTAGTATCACCTTAACTAATAGGAAAAAAACACAAAAAGTAACTAACTTTACAAAAAAGAATATATTAGGTGGTTAATAACGAAACATCTATTAGCTAATAGCCGATTAGCGATGCATCTTTTCATCTCCAACAAAACAGTGGTTTGCGTAAACGTTAGCGTTACCTCGAAATTAATATTATTTTTGTGACAAAACTTAAACCCCGTAGTGCCTTTGTATGGGTAGGACGGGTCGTGGCGTAACGTAATAAAGGACAGTATTAAGTAATTGTATCAACTGCTTTACATGTAAAGTTGGAATAAAACTTGCTCAGCGAGTGCAGTTCGAGCGGCGCACGCGTCGATACAACATGAAACGGTTGCTTGTGAGTGTTGTTTAACAGTGATTTTATTGTGATACAAAATGCGTTTTTCTTTTATAGTGAGGGAATGGGTAGGGTTGTGTAGTCGAGATGAAGTTTCGTGTTAAATTAAAGTGGTAAAAGGGGTTTGTACTCGTAGCGTCGACTCTAGACTTAGAGCTTATTCAAAAAACAATACAGTGGCCCGCTTTTTGAACGCACGCGTAAAAATGCCACTCGAAAGTGGCGAAAAGTCGTGTCGAATTTAAACACGAGTAGAGCAGAAGAAAATTACAGCTAACTGTAATAAAATTAATCTAGTTAACTGGTCGAACGTTTTATTCGAGGTGTAGTTATTTAGATATATGTACACAAGTTTTTTCTAAAAGGTACATTATTTATTTATTCCACTTGTGTACTAAACCGATATCCTATTGCGTTCGATGTTAATTAGCACATATATATTTATATATTAAAAATACCTTCTGGCATGATGACTGACTCTACCTCTACAGCCAAAATAAAAAATTGTTATTTAGATACCTACTCCAAAATTAGAATTTTTTATTTCCAATTCTGCCGTTCTGCTCAAAATTTTCTAGAAAAAGTCCAAGTATACCTAGGTAAATCAAATAAACAGAAGAGTGTTTTCAAGGAGGGATCTTCGAAATAGTTTGTAATTCATGTGTGTACACATATAATATTTTGTGCAACAGCTGTACATAATTAGGATTTAAAACACTCGTGTAATCTTATTTCGAAGTGTTTTAAGGACCCTCATAGTTGCGTTAACTACTATAATGTAATAAATAAATTCCCGCCAAAATCTGACAGTTTAATTTTTTTAATTACAGATAACCATATACTTCTGCGTGCTGTGTTACCGGCTAGTCACAGCGCCGGACCCCATCGGTCCAATTCGAGCTTTCATCCAAACAAACCTTGTAGGGTTGCCAGTAATTCACGGCCAACAAACATGGGAATTTGATCCAGATGTAGCCTTAAGAAGGAGGCGACAGTTCATTGAACTACACGGTGACAAAGGTGATAAACTAATTGAAAGACTTGGACTGGGGATTGATGGCTATGAAGAAGAGAGATTGCAGATGCAGAGGCAACGGGACGCAGGGCATTTGGGGGGTTTGAATTATTACTTGCCGTAATGTTTTTAGTTTTCGTAGAGCAATTTGTAAATATGAAAGGGTGTGAATAGTGTAATAAATGTTTCGACTGTTCTAATGTAATTTATTAAGTAAACCTGTTAAGTATCGAGTTCGAAACTAACTGAAGCAAATTTGAAATTCAAGACATCCCTAGTGGTTAAATGCCAGCTAAGCATTTTTTTTATTACTTTGGTAACCTTAATAATGCCTTTGGCTTAATGTGTGGCACTGCATATTCTTCATCTTTTCCCTAGACTCTAGTGCACCAAGGCCTATTGCACGATTTTTTATTGTATTGGTGTGGCACGACTATTGGAAGATTTAAATAGGTTACTTGTATTAACTAGCTATTTGATTTCTCGCCGGCTACCGAAGATTTCTACGCGACCATCTAGATCTAGTCGAGTATCCAGTCGACCGGTCGACTATAGTCTACGACATGGCCACCCCTGAACTAAAGGGTAGATACGGGTGCAAGAAGAACTAAAAATATCGTGTAATTTACGGTTACGTAGAGAGTTGCGCCCTCATTTTGTTTCTTCTCTTTATTGGAATTTATGATCATAATTTTTACGATGCCCTCAACCTGTCATTGCTTTTCCTGTTTTGTACCTAAAGTATTTAAATTTAGCACTTGAATGAAAATCAGGCAACGGTTATCTAGAACCCAAAGACATATTTGGAGCTTCTAAGTAAGCGTTGCTAGATTATGTAATTGTTCCCCGTTTAGTGGCTATCCACGAGTTTCGAAATTCCCCCATTTTCGAATTTACCCCAATGCACTATAGTGTATCTCTTTAGTTTCCGCTAATAATCGCGTAATGTTGGTGCCTAGTTAGTTTCAAGTGTATCATTCGACTTGTTTGTTGTATTATTCAATTTTCTTTGATGTAACGCCAACTAAGAAAAACCATTTTCACACCGTTATTCTTGTGTTTAATTGCTGGAAAATTACGCAAAAATGGAACACGAGATACTCCGACGAAGAGTTACCTACCCAAGGTTCATTGATTTTAACGCCATCTATGTAGCTGTTATAGAAACTAGTGCAACTTGCGCGACATTGTTCCATCCGTATGTCAGTTTCGTTGACATTGAGTTGATGCAGATGGAGCTCTTCGGAATTATAGAGTTTTAGGAAATAATACATACATACATACACAAATCAAGTCATGATCCCTTACGGGGTAGACAGTGCCTAAGGTAACAAGACCTACAGGCCACGAAAAAATAAAAAATGTGTGTGTGTGTGTGTGTGTAAATAAATAGTGTTAATGTTATGTATGGTGGGAAATAATGTTTCGGTTTAATTCGTCAGCTTACAAAATCAACTATTACATATAGTAAGAAGTAGAAAATAGGCAATACAACTAAATTTGAATTTTAAATGCGTGGATTGCGTGGTAGCGCTCTAATCTATTATTTACAATACAAGTATTGTATCGGATGATTTTCGACCGAGTAACCATCCCACAAGAGTTGACACATGTTTGTCCCTTCCATAATAATATTTCCCCTGGTGGACCCCAGGGGGAGGCATATGATAAATCTTTCAGTCTAGCAGCCCGATTTTTGAAAGCATATCGTTCGAAAGTACCATTCAAAAGTGGTATAAATCAGCTTATATCTCCAAAACCACAGCTCTAATCAAAGTTTTGACTAGTTCACAAGATTAATGAGAGCCGTGAATGTCTTCTAAGCTACTCGTATTTCAAATTCAGCACAATTTTTCACCACTTTCGAGTAGTATTTTCAAATGCTTTACATGTTCTTTCAAAAATTGGGCCCCTGATGTCTAAGAGATGGTTATGCTCCACTTGTATACTTTTTAATTTTAGAGTCGTGATACGCCACAGAGGCCTCTTATTTTGTCATTTCGGATTAATGTAAGATAAGAGCTATTGGTTCTCTCAATAGAATTCAAATTACAATAATTAAAATATGTAAGATAAGAGATCTTAGTTCCCCGTCGATATTACAGTTTGACAACAAATATAATGCGCATCGGCAGTATTCGTTTGCGCAGAGAAGCGCAGACCAGTTTCCGATGGTAGCCGAACGTGTAAATAATCTATATTGAACTTTATTTGCAAGCGCAACTGGCAGAGTATTGCTTGCTTTGCATTCTTAGCTCTGTCCCGCTTACACGATTTTGCCATTGTTGGTACGAAATCGATCGACCAATAACAGCGCCAGTTTCCCGAGCTACTAAAATTGGTCTACTGCGCAGGTACATCGTGGAGCATTATTTTTGTTGTCAAACTGTATCTTTGTTTTATTATGTTCCCTAGAAAGGAGAGACATGTAAACTGAAAGATTCCTCATGTCTCCCCCAGTGAATCCATCGGGTTAGACTCCAGACTGAAAGGATACTTTTATACTGAAACCGCATAAGTCCAATTGAATCGTAATGCTACTTTAAGAAAAACACAGTTTTCGATATCATTTCATTTATTCGTAAGAATTACAATATCTTGAGACTGACAACATTTATAGAAAAAAAATTACAAACTAATGACAATAATAATAAAATATCCTAAGCTATGACGAATAGGACTAAGCTAAACTACAAGTTTGACATTTGGATTACAAAATCGTAGTAAAAGTACATCATTAAATTGGTAAGTGATAATTAAATCAAAGATTCAAATTTAAGATTTGAATAAATATTTGAACCTCCGAGAAAATTATCAAACATATAGTGTTGGATGGGAATGATTCATTATTATAGTGCATTGGGGTAAATTCGAAATTGGGGGAATTTCGAAACTCGTGGATATCCACTAAACGGGGAACAATTACATAATCTAGCAACTCTTACCTAGAAGCTCCAATGTCTTTGGCTTCTATGATTTTCGAAATTCCCCCGATTTCGAATTTACCCCAATGCACCTTACGCGTTTTACGGTTTTGGTATGGAGGTCTAATTAATGCTTTTTAATCGTCATTTTATTTTCATGGAAATACTTCGTACCAACAAAATCAACTAGGTACTACGTTAAAACAATAAATGCATACAAAATTACTTAACTTACATTCTAGCATACTTGTGACTGTTTCTCTTAAAAAATATGGAGTAATTAATTTATGTCAATTTACTTGAAATGTACGTTACGACGGTTTATTTTTAAGTACTTATGTCATTATTTACAAGCTTTTTTTTAATTCGGATTGATTTTAAATTTGGTAAGTATGTAGGATGGATGACAATGGAAGCAAAGTGAAGATTTCACCTTCACAAACATACTTAGGAATTTAATTAAAAGCTTGTAAAAGTACATAACATACATTTTCAAGCAGATTGTAACATTTAATCTTATCTTATTTTTATTACAGTGTTTTTTTATAAGAAGCGAATTATTTCACTAAATTAAGGCACCTCATGTTTTTGGTTCTGAATTTACGAAAAATGTCTTACCTAGGCCTTACGATTTGGAATAGGCATTAGTTGATAACTAATTAAAACATACAATGTTAAAAAAGGCGTTATTAACAGTTACGTCCTTTTACGGATCGAATAATACGGTAGCATAGAACGTTTAGTATTTTACGCTATGGTGGCACCTCGTGGAGCAATTGGCATAGGTAACTTAGTGACAGCCTGACAGCTGCACACTAGTTATAATAGTTATTTGCTATGTGCTTTTCATTTGTTTTTTTAAAAAGCAGTATCTCAAGTCAATTATTAAAAATTACTGCCCGTTTAAGGCAAAATAATGTTTCCAGTGAAAAAGGCTACAAGTCTATTTACTAGCAAATGGGACAATTATAGTAAAAACTACATTTTTGTAACTTACACTAATTATTTCTATAGAAAAATTATACCGTAATATGGCATTATAGTCATAAATAACAATATTAATTATTCATAAAGAGATCAAACACATTCATATGATTTTTTTACGATGGTGTCGGTATCAACATTGATCTTAAGTTTTTCTTTAAAAAATTAACTTAAAAAAAAGCGTTTACTACGAAGTGCCTTTCGAAGCAAACTTTTAATTCACTGTTAGTTTTGAATCTACACAAAGTATGATACGATCCTGTGAACATTTTTAGCAATATCTTTCGTTTTTCCATTTTCCGTTTTCAAAACACTTAAGCAACATTAGTGTGAAAAGTGAAACATAGATGGCGCTAGTATCGTGTGTCTGGCTCTCAAAATAGTAGCTTAATTAGCGTTTACAGGAAGTTTTGTAGTAATAAAATTAAAATATGACGATATCGAAATAAAAATAATATTCTCCAGCGAATGGTCGTTTGAGTGTGAAAAAAAATCTTTATTGTGATTTCATGCAGCCATAGACACCGGCTTCGCTATCTCCATATTTCGTTACACTATTTTCAAATAACGTGTGACTTTGTTAGTATATACCCATTTTATATTTAACAAAGAAATTAAAATTGGGGCTATTTCCAGTTTTTGGCGCTTGAAAAATTTAGTTCAATCCACATTTACATTTATAGTGCATTGGGGTAAATTCGAAATTGGGGGAATTTCGAAACTCGTGGATACCCACTAAACGGGGAACAATTACATAATCTAGCAACACTTACCTAGAAGCTCCAATGTCTTTGGTTTCGAGATAAGCGTTGCCAGACTGTGGAATTGTTCCCCGTTTAGTGGATTACCACGATTTTCAAAATTCCCCCAATTTCAAATTTACCCCAATGCACCTTACCCGTTTTGTGGGTTTTTCAAACGTAACTTTCAAGCACCTAAAACTTTAAAACACCCACATAACCGTCAGAAACTGAGCCTTTAGTGCAATTTTTGACACAATAACATATCAATTATCATGAAAAAATTGACAGCGCCACTAGCGGCAGGTAAAGACAACTGTTCTCTTAGTTTCACTTCGATTCTATACATTTATTAGTTGCGTCAAAACTTACACTAGCTCAGAACCAACTTATCTTTACCGTGCACTGTGTCGCTGAAGTCGCGCTTCGAATATGTAATTTGCAACATTTAGTTTTAGTTCCTGCTTTACCCACCATCATAGATAAGTTGGTTGAGATAAAGTTCAGACAGATTTAAGAAGATGGCGCCATATTAGCAGATATAGCACTAAAATTGTGTGTTTTCTTCTGAGAAATTGTAATCGTTTGGACGTAGTGTAGTTAGTCGAAATTACGAAAAGAAATTAAGTAGCGTAATTTTCGCAAATTGATTCAATTCTTCTCGTTTGCTTGCAAGGGACTTCGAAGATCTTCACACGAAAAATCTGAAAAGAGAGAAATGTACATTTTACTAATTGATTCATAAAAAACCCTTCTAGTTACATAAAAAGTTCAAGGTATAATAAAAATTATATCACATACTTAATTTTAACTTAACACACAGAAAGAAAAGCCCTTAACTGACTGACTCATCAATGCATTGACTATACCTTTGGATCTAGTCTGGTGTAACTATAATATACCAAGAGCTCAGAACAAGGCGAAGTAGAAATTACAAATACTTAGAGTTCTACAGATAACCATATTCACATTTATACAGCACTAGCTGGTGCCGGCGGTTTCGCCCCCATTTGAAATACGAGTAGCTTAGAAGACAATCACAGCTCTCATTAATCTTGTGAACTAGTCAAAACTTTGATTAGAGCTGTAGTTTTGTGGGTATAAGCTGGGGCCCGATTTTTGAAAGCACATCACTCGAAAGTCAATCAGCTTATATCTCCAAAACTACAGCTCTAATCAAAGTTTTGACTAGTTCACAAGATTAATGAGAGCTGTGATTGTCTTCTAAGCTACTCGTATTTTAAATTCAGCACAATTTTTCACCACTTTCGAGTGGTACTATCTAGTGATGTGCTTTCAAAAATCGAGCCCCAGTCGATCGGAAGTTATGCGCATACACATAATTTCGATGATTTATTTTCATTTAAATAGATAATATGAATTTATTAAAAAATCAAACGAACAATGAACAATGCTTAACGAATAAAACCTTGTTTAGTGTTAAGTAATTAAATTTGAGACTAATCTGTAATTCCGATCTCTCGTGAGTTCTCTTACAGAAAAAAGGCCGTTCGCGGGTCGACGACCCATTTCGAACATGCCTTATTTTATATTGACAGATAATATCTTGATTTATGTTGCGACGAGGTAACGTTGCGTAATAAATTACGGCATAGTTTCTTCTTGTTTTTAATACATGTTCCGATGATTGATTTGAAAAAGTTTAATGTTTGGCTGCATGGTTTTACGCCTTTTACCGTTGTGCGGGATGGTAAAAAAAGTTTGAGGACGGCAAATAATTTAGACTAGAGTAGTGTTTCTTAACCTGTAGTCTTTGGACCCCGGGGGTCCGTGAATGTAACTATGGGGCTCCGCAGTCTAATTTTTGGACCATTTAGGAATATAAATTAATGCCGCTAAATATCTAGTAATCGCTACGCTTTGATTTATTTTTAATTAGGGGTCCTTATAAATCATGCTCGTTTCCCTAGGGGTCCGTGACTGAAAAACGTTAAGAAGCAGACTAGAGATTCTAGAGAGAGCGATGGTGAACGTAGCGACAGAGTTACACCCGTTTGATTAGCTCTGATCTCTCGCTCTAACTTGTCATGATAAACATGAGAAAACAGAATAATTTGTTATAGTGTAGTAGTCGATATTGTTTCCCCTCGCCTTCCATGTACCAGAAAAAAAGTTTATGCAGCTTGCAACCCATTAGCGTTTTGATTTCCCTTTCCACCTTTAAGCCCGCAATCATGATAATCGTGGCCTTTAGGCCTTGTCTAACCCGTAAGGGATAAATACGATATTTATATAAGTATACATAATTATTTATGTGTTTTTTATTTCTCGGTAGCACCATTCGAAAGTGGAAAAATAATTAGGTAGGTACGTCATTTTCATTTGTTTAGGTTAGTAATTGGAGCTTCTTCTCTTTCATTAATCATCGCCACTTTTGAATAAGTAACAAATCGGGCCGTCGATTTGTTTATTTATGCATTAATCTAACGACGGATCGAACCCGCAATGCAGGTTGCCAATTTCTCCTAATTAATCATTTAATGCTTCATTATTCATATCGCCTGCCACCAACGTCTTATTTGAATAATTTTATACGACGTCGTTAAAATGTTAAATCCATTTCCTAGTCTCAAGATAATAATAGATTTGAACGCAAAGTCTCTTAATCTATTTAAGGCTTTCCATTTAAATTGACATGATACCCGTGCCACAGGCACAACCTTTTTGTATTGTTTTATGTTTTTATACTTTTTTTACTATTTTTGAATGTTTCAATTTTAGAATTCTTCCTGTTTTTCGTTTAGCATGTCAGTCTCTGAATACAGCATACAGTAAAGATAGTTGTTTCTTTTGGTAGTGTTTTACAGAGTCAGTAAAGCACTCAGGCTTTAATACCTATTCTACATGTCTCTCTTCTTTAGGAAAACTTCGTGTCTCTTCAATTCATACGTCAGGCACAATAAAAAACGTAGTGGACGAGAGACAACATTAGCTACCTTTTCCGAAAAAAGCCGCAAATGTCTACCGCACTTCGAAACGTTTTTCGTACAAGAGCGCCATCTCTGTTCTCTCAACTCAAACGGCGGTTCACTGCACGCTAACGACTTGAACCGGAACGAACACACCAATTTACAGTTTAATACGGTTCCCGAGCCATTTCCTAAATAAATGCAAATGTAATTGTGTGTAACGAAGGATCGTACACCCGGTAGCTATTGCGTCGTTAAAGACAGTAACTACAATCCGCTAATTTGTTTGCAACGTCGCTTAACCAGGGTACCTAATTCTTGTGCATACAAACAAGGGAATAAAATATCGATACAGCCAAACACGTCAGATATAATGTATCACCGACCTTATTGTTGGCGGCATCTTTTCCCCTTATTCATAAACGCTCTGTAGGCTTCTGTTAACTTAGCAATCATTTGTCCTTATCTGTCATTTTGACGTTTACCTTTCACAGATAAGGACAAACGATTGCTACATAAGTTAGCAGAAGCCTATAGAGCGTTCATGAATAAGGGGGTTTATCTTTATGTATAGATGTTTTTGACTCTTGGTAATGTACGTATATATTTTTGCCCTTGACTGTACTATCTCTTAGGTACGAGGTAGACAAAGCCTAGGATAACAAGACCTAAAGGCCACGTTTAGCATGGTTGTGGGCATATAGGTGTAAATGGCGATCAAAATACTGACTGGTTGCTAGCCGCATCGCCTGTAACATGATTTCTAAAATTTTCACCCGTTCCCTCGATGGGCTTTTACCATTTGCGCGGGAAAAGAAGCGACTGGTACGTCCTATGATTTTTCTTTGCTCCCAGACCAGCATGGAAAAATCAGAAGCATTGAGTACTTATTAAAAAGTATAGGTACCTAAAGTTTAAAATGCATAATGGGTCAAAACACAAAATTGTTCAGAAAATGGCAACTTACCAGGATCGTTATAAAATAAACCTTTTTTCGAGGCATCTTTACAGACTGAGTTTTTAGGTTAACTTTTTTGGTGGTCATTTATTTACTATTTTTATTTTTATTATTGGGTGTTAACCATGATTCTTTTCTTTATGACAATTGGGTCGCATTTTATTGCATCTAATTGCGCTTTTCTAATTCGATTCTATATGCTAATATTTTTGCGACTTGTGTTTTAATTTAGAATATAATGTAATTCACAAATTGAAGTAAGTTGATTTAATATTACATGATCACGACCGCTAGATCTGATGATTAACGTCAACAAAGCCGCAGGTAAAAGCTTGTAGTTTATTGTTTTAATTAGGTATTGTTTGATCACATTTTTACGACTTCATTGCAGTGGGAGCGGCAGACAAACCTCTCCGACTAATTCTGACCATCACGCGATTGCAGACAAGTCTAGACTTGTAGTTCTTGAAAATTAGGGGCGCCGTAGTTATTTAACATTAAAATTAAAATCACGCGACGTTTCTTTTTAAATTGATAAAAAAACCGGCCAAGAGCGAGTCTGACGCGCACCGAGCTCCGTACAAATTTGGTAAGTGAACATTCCAGTGTTGGCAGAGCCTTACTCTTAAGCAAAATGTAAATAGTGTGAGGTCAGTTTATATTGGTAAACATAAAAACTTAGATTTTTACCCCCTGATTCATAACCGCTCTATAGGCTTTTGCTAACTTAGCAATCGTTTGTCCTTATCTGTGAAAGGTAAATGTCAAAGTGAGAGATAAGGACAAACGATTGCTAAGTTAGCAGAAGCCTATAGAGCGTTTATGAATAAGGGGGTTAGTGTTTGCCGTTATGGGCGAAATTCTTAGGAATCATGACTGTTATAGGCGATGCGGCTAGCAACCCATCACTATTTTGATTCCTTTTTCAACCTATGTGCCTACAATCATGCTAAACGTGGCCTTTAGGTCTTGTTACCTCAGGCTCTGTCTACCCCGTTAGGGATATAGACGAGATTTGTGTATGTACGTATTGTGTATGTACGTATTTCAACTGTCTAGCTATCACGCTTCATGAGACACAGCCAGACGCGTTCATCCCTTACAGGCACATAAGCAGTGCTTAAGCACTGGCACATTTACGTATGCTTACAAACACGGGCACATTTACGTATGCTTACAAACAATTGTTTGTAAGCATACGTAAATGTGCCCGACACGTTTCGTACCAATACGGGTTTTGTTGTCAATATGCCTACCCTCTGTCAGAACCCACTGCACGCCCCTGGACACAGCTTGCAGACAAACAGACAGAAAGACGCAAGCTCATGCTTACATTTGCAGCAAATGCAAGTTTGCTCCTTTGGCGGCGAGAACCATAACGAGAAGATTTCGACATATTATTATTTCATAGATTTTCCATGAAATTTTGACACATATTTCACAGAAAATCTATGAAATCATCGGAAATTTTTTATCCATAAACTTGTTGCAAATCACTGTTCCTTTTTACGTATTTTCATTTTGTAACGAGGTTTTTATCTACTTTTAATAATCACTACATAGTATAAAACAAAGTCGCTTTCTCTGTCCCTATGTCCCTATTTCCCTATGTCCCTATGTATGCTTATATCTTCAAAACGACACAACAAATTTTGATGCGGTTTTTTTTAATAGATAGAGTGATTCAAGAGGAAGGTTTTTATGTATAATTCTACGCAGACGAAGTTGCGGGCAGAAGCTAGTAAATAATAAATGTTCTTATTGTGGGAGTAAACGATTTCATTATTTTCCTTTCAAACATTTTTATGCAGGGGCCACAACGCGCGAGTGGCATGGCCAGTGTTACAAGTGTTAATAAGTAGCGGATATTGCTTGGCTGTAAAACCCTGTAGTAATTTTATACTCACGATTTTTAAAAGCGACAAGGTTTCACAGTGGCTGAGGTAATGAATTCCAGCACATAAAAACAGTATAAGTATTCATGGCACGATGGCCGTTTCAAAACTATCCATTAATCATTACAATTTTCCTTTCAGAAGTTGAAAAAAATATCTCTGAAACAAAACCTGTATCACATCAACATCTAATGGACAAATGTTAGTAAAAAGGAATATAAAAGCTATCGGTGGCAAAGCTATACATAATTCAAATATTATTTATAGGCAATAGGACATTGGTCTAGGAGCTGGCACAGCTTATAACGGCTTGATCACTCCATACAAACAGCCACTGCACATTACATAGTCCACATAATACTGTATAGTAGTGCAGAATTCTCATTTATTAAATCAAAATGTAAGTGTCTCAAGAAAGCTCAAAAATAAATTGAAAAATATATTTTTTAAATGCACACTTTCTTGCGTATGGTAGTTTTTGTTAACTATACTTGCTTTGGCAGCCAATCTACATGTGTACCAACTTTCAAGTTAATCTCTTCACCGGAAATGAGTGAAATTTGTCTTGCAAGATTTGTCTACATTTCACATAATCGAATTAAGTAACGAACATAGCAGCTAGTAATATTTAACCGTTAACCGCATTGTTTTTACTTTAAAAAAACTAATTATTATTTATGCAGACGTTGAATTAAGACAGCCACACATACGTAATCGAAGCGTGTTACGAGGGATATAAGTGATCATAGTACAACTTATTCTGTCTCAATTTTATATATGGAAGTCACGGGTATATGAGTGAGACAAGCTCACATTTTACAGCTCTAAGCCTTTTACGCCATTTGAACACAACCCAGTCATGGAATGAAAAATCGCCCAAAATCTCGATAATCGACGAATTTCCACACGTTATCTAGCGATAAAATCTTTGTTAGAAATATTGAACTGAGTTAAATTATAATAATATTGTACTCATATCAAAAAATAGAGTCGACCGTGTTCTATTTTATTAAAATCACATTCGGCGTTAAAATATTCTAGTGCATAAACTGTTGTGCTCTGTGCCTAAGTCTAAACTAGATTCATAGAGTAATAAAATGATACCGTACAGAGTGGACTATCTATATCGCACGTAGGTAAGTCAAGCATTTTACGACCAATCTGCAGTAGGTATTAAGTAAGTACAGCAATTGGAACAATTTATAGTAACGTAAAATGTTTTACGCTTCTTATTAACTATTTTAAATTGAATACATATTTTAATGTTGTTTTATTAAGTCATCTAAGGATTGTAAGAAACGAGTCGCCATTTTGCATCGGATGGTTTCAATGTTCTGGGGCCTTTACTATGACGTCTTAAATTAAGACTCTTAATGCGATTCAATTCCAACTCAGTTCAGGTTTTAGCTGTAATTGTTAGTATGGATCTGACAGCGAGCGAACCTAAACTGAATCGGAATTGAATCGCATTAAGACGTCATGGTAACCCCCCTGTTTGTAAAAGTTGAGTACTAATTTTTGGCCCACTTTCAGTGGTCCGATTGACGTGGAATTTCGCATATCTTGAGATTTGATATACATCCTACTAATATTATAAATGCGAATGTAAGTTGGTTTGTTACAGTTTCACGCGAAAACTAGGTACTCAACTGATCATCATGAAATTTTGTACAGATGTTCTTGGAGGTATTAGAAGTAACATAGGATGCTTTTTATTAAAATATACATATATATTTTTATGTCGTCACTCTGACGTTATCTGCGCGGACGAAGCCGCGGGCAAAAGCTAGTTACATGTAAAGTAGATGACAATGCGAGTATAGTCAACAGAAATCTAGTAAGTAAAGCTTGTATGGTTTTTATGTAGTACTTAGTTAAAATTAAGTTAAAATAACATTGCATTTCGTTATTATATTTCCTAGAAGCAAATGAAGCCACAAAATAATCAAGTAATAGTTTACCATTACAGCCATTTCAATTAAACGCAACCACTGTTCCCAAAGGAGTGAACTATCTATCAGTACAATCTTTGCACTGCGAAGCAAAAACTCCTTCTACTAGTTTTTGCTTTGAGTTCACTATCATTGTATCCCTTATGGATAATGAACAGTCATCATCGTCTCCGGCCTATATACGTCCCACTGCTGGGCACAGGCCTCCTCTCAGAATGAGAGGGCTTGGGCTATAGTTCCCACGCGGGCCCAATGCGGATCCGGAACAATGGGGAATGAACAGTCATCGACAAATATCATTTCGGACAACTCAAGAAGAAAGCGTCATGCCACTTTGGTTGCAGAAACTACCAAGTTTGTTAAAAAAACCATCGACTTTTTTAAAAATTTCCTTACCATGACATCTTAATGCGATTCAACTCCGATTCAGTTTAGGTTAGCTCGCTGTCAGATCCATACTAAAAATGACAGCTAAAACCTGAACTGCGTCGGAATTGAATCGCATTAAGACGTCATGGTAATAGTGATACATTTGTGTATTGCTACAAAACTACAGGCAGATCAAGTTAAAAGTTCGGGGTGTGGATCACAATATATAAAGTTTAAAATACGAGTAGGTACATAAAGGTTCAAAATAAGTATGTAATGGTATTTTCTGTGTAACTATTAGCTAGATGAACTTTTTTTGTTGCGTAATGTAGGTATAGATTGATTTAGGTTAGTTTAGTTTATCTACTATATAAAAATAAGTCGTGTTTTCCTTCCTGACGCTATAACTCCAGAACGCACGTTTTGCATTCGTTGGAAAGGTCTCGGGCTCCGTGAGGTTTATAGCAAAGAGCGAATCCATCGCAGTCGGAGTCGCGGGCAACAGCTAGTTATATAAATAAAAAAGTCCGGGGAGAGAGTCCCGCGTAACAGTCCCGAGCCTCTTGTAAAGAAACCACTTTGTAAAAAAAAAAAGGTTTAATTTATAACAATTCTGTTAATTTGCATTTTTCTGAGAAAATCGCATTACACATTTTCGATTAGTTGACTAGATTACACAGATTTATGCCATTTACAAGTGCTGTGCTTTTCTGGAACCGTTTCACATACAATTTCTTAATAATTTCTTTGGCATGTGTACGGTTAGTCGTGGCATTTGCAGTGAAAAGGTTTCTCACTGGCTATTATTAAATTCCTAAACGACACTGAAAATTAGAACACAGAAAAATCCGAAAAGTAAAGCTATGGCCGGGAATCGAACCCGGATCCTCGTCATTCCGTGACGCGTGCTAAACCCCTACACCACCTATAACAGGTGGGTAAGTCTTCGAATTTTTCTATCTGTTACTAGCTGTCACGTGATTTTGTTACTATGCGAATTTTTGTCGCCAAGCGTCATCTGTTTGAATGATGTGTCTGGCAAATTATTGCTTATTCGGTGTACAGACGTGCGCAGTTGTCCGTTATGCGCATTATCCCAATTAAAGTAATGTCATAAGCTCGCAATCTGATAGGTGGCGTAAAAAGCGGGCGGGGCGTGGCGCGCCAGGGTTGCAAGACTAGCAAGTATTTAAAAAAAATAGCCACTTTTTTCTATTTTCTAACAATTATATTTGTAGTGTACTGAATATTATTCAGTAACCAGCAATACTCAGTTACCTACAATGCAATGGTTAGTTATTAATTAAATAATTTAAACGGGAACCTAAAATATATTTACAACAAAAACTTAATCTAAAACGTATATCTAAACTTAATACTAAACATTGTTATTACACATAAACGGATAACTCACGTATAAAAAGTCGAGTGATGCTCGACAGAGCGCTGGCGCGCAGTGTTCGTTTCGCTGCCGCCGGGGCGAGCGCTCCAGGAAGAAGGACTACGAAATAGTCCGAAACATGTCGAGCATCACTCGACTTTTTATACGTGAGTTATCCGTTTATGTGTAATAATGATTAAGTCTCACGGTAGTTTCATGTTGAAACTAAACATTGTTATTTGAAAATGTTGTAAATATATTTTAGGTTCCCGTTTAAATTATTTAATTTATAACTAACCATTGCATTGTAGGTAACTGAATATTGCTGGTTACTGAATAATATTCAGTACACTACATATTTTATTCCTATTCACAATCACAAGCAAATGCCAAAAAAATGACCCTTAGTTTTTTTTTTCAATTTCCTTGCGGTGGTATTTAACCATGGTTTGGTTAGCGAGTACAACGGTCCGACAGTAAGAGTATTAGCTCTTCTAGTATGATGTAAGGTATTTTTTCTCTATAGACTTCTACTAACTTAGCAATCGTGTGTCCGTATCTTGAAAGGTAAATGACAAATTTCTTCCATGCTGTTCTGGGAGTAAAGAAAAAACATAGAATGTACCAGTTGCTGTGAAAGCCCATCGAGGGAATGGGCGGCAATCTTAGGAATCATGTTAAAGACGGCGGCTAGCAACCCATCACTATTTTGATTCACCTTTCCACCCACAATCATGCTACACGTGGCTTGGATTTTGTTACCTTAGGCTCTGTCTACCCCGTAAGGGATAAAGACGTGATATACGTATGTATGTAAATGTCCAAGTGACAAATAAGGACAAACGATTGCTAAGTTAGCAGAAGCCTACAGAGCGTTTATGAATAAGGCGGTGTCTTTTTAACGTGAGGGGTTTCTACATTTTTTTTTACTTGCTTATTGTTTTTTCTAGTTTGTTTGTTCAGTGCTGTTTGTTACAGCCCTAGGTGTGGCGTGATGTGTCGCGGGACCGCGCCTGCCATTAGGGAGTTTTCGCCACAATTAACTTCATATCGCGAAATGGAGTAACGCGATGTTTGCATACTAAAGCTATTTTCAAATACCATGAGTTAGGCCAGGGTCGATAATTTTTGAGACAAAATAAAATTATAGTACGATGAAACCCATTAGAAAAGGTAGAGAATATTACAAAAATTAAAGGAAAAATAAATTACGGTCGATCTGAGGTCGGGAAGGGGGGGGGGGGGGTTAGCTTTTAAGGGTGAAAAACGGTTTATCTTGATTTCCGGCGAAACTACAAGTCTTATGAAAAAAAGTTAAATAGCAAAGTTGTAGGCAATAAAAAGATCTACAACTTTTGCTTTAACACTTTTTTCACATAACCTCAAAATTTATGTGAAAAATTCAAATAACCAAGTTTTTGGTTTTTTATTTTTATCTTTTGCAAAAATAATAATTTTTTCACGAAACTTGGTGAAAACTTACCTTTTTATGTCCCGAACTTACAGTATTTTTTTTGGTTCAAAAGATTCATTTTTTCACCTTATTTTGACTTAATATCGAAAAAGCACCCTAATTTTCGGTATCGGTATAAAGGTATCGACCCTGGCCTAAGTAGAGCAGGCGCGGCTGCAGAAGCGGCCGAATCAGGTAAGATAAATAAATATAGGAGTCTCAGCACCGAATATAACTTCGTCCCTTTAGGTGTTGACTCTTGGTCCGTGGGGTCCTAGCGCTATTAGCCTCTTCAAAGACATTTCGAAGAGGCTAATAGACGCTACAGGTGACCGCAGAGCTGGCAGCTTCCTTGGACAGCGTATTAGTATCGCTGTCCAAAAGGGTAATGCTGCCAGCGTCTGTGGAACTATGCCACGGGGGCCCCTCCTTTTTTAATTAACTTATTTTAAGATTAGTTTTAGTTTAGGTTTTAATTCGTTACCCATATTTAAATCTATGTTGAAGGAGCACTATCTGTCATCTTGTGCATGAATCTTGTAGTTGGCTTTTTTAGGTATGTGTGTATGTGTCTATTTATATCTCCATTTATTGTAATTTCAGTACTTAGTATATTAATATATATTCTAAATTGCACCACCTGCTCAGATCTGTTCTGTTCTCCAGTCCATTATGGTTGCCTGGTAGAGATCGCTCTGTAGCGATAAGGCCGCCTATTGTTACCTTGTAATATTCTGTATACCTTTTTTCTGTTTTGGTTGTTATATGTGGTGTTCAATAAAGAGTTAATGTATTGTATTGTATTGTAATTCGTTTTTAATTTAGTTTAATTTGTTTTAATTCCATTTACTGCTATTTTCAAATATGGCGTCGTTCTTCAGACTAGGGGTATTTCACCGACGCAACATTTTCGGTGACAAGTGACAATTCTGTCCATATTATAAACTCGGCGAGACTCTAAGACGGTTGGCTTTATATTGAATACGTACTGCATTTCGAATTGACAATGGTTCTTTCAATTCCGAATCAAAGTTGGATCGATAGCTGTCAGATCCATGCTAGAAGTGTCACGTGGGCATTTTTATTGTGCAGAATTAGAGGAAAAGGCTAGTTAAATTCCCTTCGGCTTACCTTCTGATATACTTGACGCCACGCCACTGAGAAGTACTGACCACTATAGGTACTAGTAGTGATAGTAGTAATCGTCGTAGTAGTAGTAAATAGTAGTAGTAGGAGGAGGAGTAGTAGTAGTAGTACTACTACTAGTAGTAGGAGTAGTAGTAGGAGGAGTAGTAGTAGTAGGATTAGTAGTAGGAGTAGTAGTAGGATTAGTAGTAGTAGGAGTAGTAGTCGTATTTAGTAGTAGTAATAGAGGCGTCTATCAACTAAATAGGTACCCAATAATGCATTGTGCAGTGAGCATAAATTACAGTTGACCCACGACTGCTGATTATTGCGAAATGTGTAAGTTAAATGTCAAATAATGTCCTTTGATATTTAATAAATACTGTTAATTGTGCTTACAAAACGTTTCGTTTTATCATTGTCGCGATATTTCAAGTCAAGATAAATAATTATAAATTCATTGTAGACTGGTTTTGCTTTAAGAAAAGCTCATGCCTAGCAATAGGCGTCTTTTGGCTGACATGATATAATTTGAGTTTTTTTTATATGAAATAATGTGGATGCGATGCCAGCCTAGAGGGCTAGGATAGAATACCTTTTGTGCACTGGCACAATTCACCGGCAATTTCACCGGCTGTCTAAGGGGTGCGGCTCCACTGAGGCGGAGACGAGCGGAGCGGAGAGGAGACGTGTGGGGATCGACCAATCATATTACATTCATATTACATGAAATCCACATCTCGTCTCCGATCTGTAATATGATTGGTCGATCCCCACACGTCTCCTCTCCGCTCCGCTCGTCTCCGCCTCAGTGGAGCCGCAGCCTTACTCTCCACGGCGGAAAACAGCAGCTGCTTAGCGGCAGGATTGGCGAGTAAAACAATATTGAACGCAATTTCACCGGCTGTCTTACTCTCCACGGCGGAAAACAGCAGCTGCTTAGCGGCAGGATTGGCGAGTAAAACAATATTGAACGCAATTTCACCGGCTGTCTTACTCTCCACGGCGGAAAACAGCAGCTGCTTAGCGGCAGAATTGGCGAGTAAAACAATATTGCACAAAACGGCCTCTTTGTATAGGTATGTAAGTTAAAAGTCAAATAAAAACGAACTCGTATTTGTCAGGAAACGCCGTGACATTTCACTTTGCCTTGATCTCTTGTATGTTCGTCTTTATTCTTAACGCGGACCGACGGAGCGGTAACTTTGAAGACAGCTTGTAGGTGTAAGAAGCCTTAAATAAAGGTTATATGGTTTCTAACGCAATGAGAAATATACTACTGAGCATTGAAAAACTCCTACAACATTTACAGGGGTGTTAAATAACACTAACCCATAGAGGAATAAACCAATTAGAGTGGTAATAAGGGCTATCCAATTGTGGCAACACATCTGTCTTTTTCGACATATACCTTACTGACGTAAATTATTCGCGATTGTTTTTCCTTTATCTTCTACATGGAATAAATGTAATTAGTAATTAGGATTTTGACATTTACGTTTGGTTTTTATTAAAATTAATCGAGTTTCATTCACTATGCCTCACAACGACTAAATATATATCCATATCGATCATAATAGCTGCTTGCTCTACTTTATTAACCCTTTTGATCTTCGGCTGCCAATTAGGGTGCAGTAATCGCCAATTTCGGCTTGGCGTAATCTTATTTCACATGAAATGTATGACGTTTCCACTCTATAAAGTATTTTGCTCTATGACCTATCCCAACCACCTGCTCAAATATTTCAAATTCATTTTGGAAACAGTGTATGCTGTATAAACTCATTCAAAGTTTTTAGGTCGCAGTCGAAGTACAAACATAGCAAATAAGTAAAAGATTAGGTATATTTATATCCTTCAAATGGCAGAAGGCAAATGTCAACAAATGCCAGCGCTTCGAGATGCGCCTGCGACGCGCCGGCGACGATTCAGATATTTGCTGGTTTATAGAACAACTATACTCGAGTGCAAAGATTTAGGGCCACTTCCCATAGAAGGTTGTACGAAAAGTGGCCAGATTTTTTGCATCCGAGTATAGTTGTTGCAGGCTAGTGACGTCGAATTTTTAGAACCTACATACACATACATACATACATACCGTCACGCCTCTTTCCCACAGGGGTAGGCAGAGACTACGTTATTCCACTTGCTACGATCGTATATGTATAAAAAATGTACTAGATAATTATGTCTCTCTGTTTAACCTAACCGCGTGTTAATCCAAATTCAACCCCGATTTCAATGATACACAAAGTAAATTAAAATAAAACCAAGACTTAGTATCGCACGCACGCGCAGCGCACGCATGCTGTAATTGCATGTTAAACCTCTATTAGTTCGAGATCATGATGACTATAATGCCACTGACCTATTCAATGAATATTGCTGTAAGGCTGTGGCTTTGGGTGAGTAGGAGCGACGAGCAAAAGCGGCGAGCGTGTTAATTATTAGCACGGCGAGGACGAGCGCGTCCGAGCTGTGTCGCGCGCGAGATTAGATAGACACGTCTTTTTCTCACTGTTCATTCTAGAAAGAGATGGGGAGGCAATCTCGCGCGCGACAGAGATACAGTTTCAATAAAATAATAAGATTTTCTCGTTATTACGCTGAGTTATTGTTTTTAAGGTTCCGTACTCAGAGGTTAAAAATGGGAATCTGTTACAAAGACTTCGCTATCCGTCCATCTTTCACCAGGCTGTATCTTATGAACCGTAGTAGTACTTGTTTTTGTCTAGTAACTATCTAGTAGTTATTTTTTTTGTTGTTTGTTTTTTTTCAATCTAGTTTTCAGTGTCGTTTATACATTTAATTTCTAACGGTAAAACGGTAAAAGTAAACAAAAAAAATAAATAAGTAAAATTCTTGATTCATTTCATAGTTCTAATTTTCACAAATGATGAATTTTCACTGTCGCAAATATACTAAAAAAAAGGACTTTATATAATCGCTAATTATATAAAAACTTGCACTTGACCGGTTTATACAAGCGTCAACGAAAAACGGTACCGAACTAAATAAACGTTGATATTTACGTCAAGTAAAATTTGATATATTGTTAAAAATAATTTCAGAAAACGCGATATAAACAAAAATACTAATATCGAGCAACAATTCTCTATAACACGAGTGTATCGTGTCCCCGTGGCGTGCCCTTACTTCTTTGTAATCAGAGCCGAGTTATACAACATTCGTAATTATTAGAATCGTATCGATATACCAAAGCGAAAGTGCCTTCATTGCCTGCGTTAGGAAACCATTAAACGTTAACGCGCAAGTAAACGTTCGCCATTTGAATATTATTTCCTATACTATGGAACTGACGAGCAAAAATAACAGGTCACTTTTCATACAGCTTTGTACGGGAAGTAACCCTTTATCTTTGCTCGTCAGTGTTTTATAAAGTCAAATCAATACAATAATCAAGCAATGGAGTTTTGGTGAGCCAGCCAGGACCGTCTCCGCAGGAGGGAACTCTTCGGTTCCGATTGTATTAAAGTTTGGTACACATGTGTTGACATTGCAAGTACAGTCAGCAAAAAAAAGCTTATAAGTACCTACTACCAAATTAATCAAGAATTTTACTTCTCGAGTTTTAAGTTTACTTTTACTTTACCGTTAGAAAAATAAATTTCTAAACGTCACCGAAAATTTGGACACAGAAAAATTCGAAAAGTAAAGCTGTGCCGGGAATTGAACCCGGAGCCTCATCATACAGCTGCTTCCCTTTTAGAATTTTTCTGTGTTTTAATTTTCAGTGGTTTAGAAAAAAATAAACTTATAAGTCTATCTGTACTTCTGTAGTTAAACCGGTTCGTTACGAGCGTTTCCTATGAAGATGAGTATGTTAACAATAAGCTAGAAACTATTTACAAACTATTACAACAAAATGGCGGGCTGCTGGTTTCGCCAGCAGTCGTGATAGGGCATGGCGCGTGCATCTTGCGATGCTAATGCCTTTGCACATCCATTGATTGAGCTATCTCTGATTACATACATACATAAATCACGTCTTTATCCCTTACGGGGTAGACAGAGTCCAAGGTGACAAGACCTAAAGACCACGTTTAGCATGATTACATACAGTGACAGAAAAGCATGATTTTAATGAAAAAGCCAGCTGGGGTCTTACGACGTTTTTTTAATATGTCTCCATCGATCCATGCGATGATTTTGCCGATGTCAAAGTAATAAATACAGTATTGAAATATCTTGTGACTACAATGTCGGCAACGTTGTACATTTATACATACATACATGAATCACGTCTTTACGGGGTGGACAGAGCCTAAGGCATCAACACCTAAAGGCCACGTTTAGCATGATTGTGGGCGTATAGGTGGAAAAGGGAATCAAAGTAGAGTTGGGTTGCTAGCCGCAACGCCTATAGCATGACTCCTAAGATTTTCGCAAAAAAAAAAATGTGTACCATCCTAAAAATTCATACGAAATCAAGAACTCAAACAAACTCGAAACATTCACGCTAGATCTAGGTCAGATTTTGTTCAATTAGTTATTAAACTTACCGAGAAACTAGAGATACAGCGTGGGCACCCTCTTCTGCGCGCCGAGTGACAGTTTCGTCCCCATCTTCTTGTACCCCTCATTTTTACTCCTCACTTTCGGCTTGTCCACTGTTTCCACGGGCACCCCCTTCATTTCCCACACCAGATTCGTCAAAGACTTCGGTCTGCTTAGCTTCCTTGACCTCTTTTCTGGAAGCTTCGGTCCATTGTTAGAGTCACCAGAGGTTCGCCCGCCAGAGTGACTCGAGTCTAGAGTCCCATCGAGCTCCATAGCTTGATGTATGTTCGATAGACTCTTATATCTAATATTGAAGATTGGTGAATCACCTTTAGTTAGTGGCCGGATTGGACTAGTAATTGGACTAGGACACTCTTTAGTAGGAGAGTTACTTTTCTGTCTGAAAACCATTCTGCTTTTATTGTTGTTGACACCGTTTTTTATATACAATTTAGGAAGGTTAGGAGCTGGTGCGATCGAACATTTCTCTTTGTAAACTGTGATGGGTGTTTCTTTAGTCGCTATGGCAGTTCGACGCGTTCGCTTCTCAGCTTTCTGGTTTAGTGGTTTCTTGGATGGTATGGTTTCTATCGGTGGTGGTTCTGGCTTCATCTCAGTTATTAAAGGCATGTGGATCGGAGTCGCCGCAGGAGAAGCTGGCACGGATTCAGATCTTGGCGTTGGCTCGTTGGTGTACGAAGCTTTTATGTTCTTAGGTAGAGGAGCGAAGCCTCTGACATAATCGTATATTTGATCAATTTCGTCATACTCGTCTGGGACGCTGTTCTCGTCTCTGTGGCTGCTGTAAATATGGCTGTGTCTTGACAGATGTTTGTGTTGATTGGCAGTGTCCGAGGAAGCGCTTCTTCTAAGAAAGTAACCAGTTTTGACTAACGGCGGTGCATGTAATGGAGCGTTTAAAAGTCTTTTCGGATCACCCAGTTTACCATCCAACACGTGTATCCTATCAACAACGTCTACCAACAAGCGATTGCATTTCTCGACGAGTCTAGAGAACTCCATGAAGTTCTTGATCTGGTCCTCGTTTTTGCATCTTTGCATTTTGATTGGCGCCGCTAAAGGTAAAGCCACTAACGCGTTCCCTTCTTTTTGCAAAGGTAGAGCAAAAACGTGTTCTTCTTCAAACATGGACAGTAAACGTATTTCGGGAACAAAATGGTTAGAACTCTTCAAGCCTCGAGGTGGAGTACCATGGACTAGCCTGACTGTGATCGGTAGACGTTTCATCAACAACGTTTTCGCTGTATGAACTCCACTTATATTCTCTTCTTTTGCTACAGCCGAAAATTTCCCTCTCTGATCCAAGCTTAGGAGTATAGTATCTCCTTTCGAATCCGTACACTTTAAGTACTTATTTTTACCTAAATACGTGTCCCCTCTAGGCATGATTACTTCTCCGGCTGGTAGATTTCTCGCACCATCCGCTGTCACGGTACCTTCTAAGTCAGTTTTGCCACAAATAACTCTTATTGGTTCTCTAACGAGGCAACCGTCATCTAGTCTTCTTCTAGCTAGCTCTGCTACTGATTCTATACATCTCACAGCCCTGCCTTCTTCACTTAGTAACTCAAAGTACCCTTTATAAGTGTCTGGGATGGCGATCCGTGGTCCAACACTGACCATCCGCCTCCCTTCCTTGAGTTTGATGGCTTGGGCGATTATCTTCTTACTCTTACCCGCTGAGACGAGTAGTGCCGTGCTTTGTAGGCCTGGGCTTGGCAGGGTGGGGACGCCAAGCCCTCCGTACTGGCCTTTGATGATCTTGGCGACATTGGGCAGGCGGTACTTGGCCACGTACTCTCTTAAGTAGTTGCCTTCGTCGGACCAGCGGGATGCTGCGACCACGACTTGGCCGTCTGTGGCTGCCATCGTGGGCTTTAGTCACATCTGGAAAAGAAGAAAAATAAATTAAGCATAAACGAAAGCTGCGGGTGATAGGGCCTTGTGCAAGGTCCGTCCGGATCGCTACCACCATCTTACTCACTAATCCTGCCGCTAAGTAGCAGTGCTCGCACTGCTGTGTTCCGGTGCGGAGAGTAAGACAGCCGGGGAAATTACGGGCACAAGAGGCATTTCATCTTAGTCCTCTAGGTTGGCAACGCATCTGCAATCCCTCCGGGGTTGCGGGTCTCTATGGGCAGTGGTGATCACTTACCATCGGGTGACCCACTTGCTCGTTTGCCTTCCTATTCATATAAAAAAAAAAAGCTTAAAGATGATCTGGTGGATTATAGTGATAACAGTCTGTGAGGTCCTAGAAGAAGATTCAGGTTTCAGGTAGCATCGGCAGATTCAAGTATGAATCCCAGAAGAGTGAGTGGGACGCAAGATGGACCCTAAGGTCTTTACTATCGCACTGTACCTATTGTTACTTCAGCTTTAAATGTCAGCTGAATTCCGATTATCTCTTCGTGTCAACATAGATTAAAAACAACCGATCGCTGAGGTATCACAAACTAAACTAAAGATAGTCTAAAAGTTTTAAATAGGTAAACTAGAAATAGAAAATAATGAATTTGATCATTAGCTAAAATAACAGATTAATAAGTTTATATCCATCTACTGGGAATTCTTACACCTTCCTAATGGACAGATAATGAGATATTGTTGGTGACTCAAGCCGTTTCCGATCTAACGATGTATTAAATGTCTGATTAAGTGAAATCGATAAAGACTGTTAATGATAATGATGCATCCGTTATTTGCATCTTTTTATTATAAATGAGAAAGTTTATAAGTATGGATGGATGGATGTTCTTTTTCATGGTAGAACGAACGACTGAACAGAACTGAATTTGGCACAAGGATAAACAATGGCCAGGCATAAGCATAACACATAGGCTACTATTATCCCGGAAAATTGCGTAGTTCCCGCGGGATAGCGATAAACGAATTCTTTGCAGACGAAGCCGCGGGGAATAGCTAGTTTTTTCACAAAATAAGGCGACAAACGAGCTAGTGTGTCACTTGATGGTAAGTGATTATTCATGAATACCTTTATATTGACATCTTCTTCTGTCATTCAATTCAATTAATGTTTTAGGACAATAATAGCCCCATCGATCGATGCGACGATTTCGCCAATGTCAAAGTATTTCAAAAATCTTGTGACAAAATGTCGGCAACGTTGTACGGTAGAACATGGTCAAAAGACCTCCTCCCCCCTTTCGGGCTCTTAGCCAACGGATAATTATATCCCTCGGATACCGCCAGCAAATCATTAACCGATGCCCAAGGTGCACCAGACCAAGCTTTTCGCCCCGGACGGATCCAAAAACGAACCGCACCTTCTTCTATCATATCTGCAACTCTTTCAAGCTTTTAAACGAATTAATACAACACCGACTTTAATTAAATGGCTCCTTACCTTATCTTTATGATGCACTTTGGGAGTGACATTAAAGTAAACATTTTAACTGAAATAGCTATTTAAAAGTAAAGTACGAATCCGAGTTATCTTGGAAAGTAATGAACCATTAAGTATCTTAGGTGCGTGACGTTACGTTACGAATTATTTTAAAGTTGATTGTGCTTTGGTAGGTATTCTAAAAGATTTTACATTACGATGGGTGGGTACAGTCGAGGGCATAAATATAGATATGTACATAAATCACGTCTTTATCCCTTACGGCAGTGGTTCTTAACCGGTGGTCAGCGGACCACTGGTGGTCCCTGGAAGCATCCAAAGTGGTCCCCGAGGCTAATCTAATAAACAATTAAATAAGTGACAACCAGACACAACGCGTGAATGTGCAATGGGGGCTATCGCGTGTGAATTTGCCACCAGAGGCGCTAGTGTCGCGTGAGGTCCAATAACATTCACTTTTCACTGGTTTTGGCAGGCCTTGTGACATAAATTATAATTGCATTCTTTTACCTGTTGAAAAGTGATCTTCTTCGTGAAATTATCGCAAATAAGTATTATTTGGCGATAAATGTGAACGCTTTGAAAGCGGATTTTTGCGGCATGGCTATTCGATATGATGATGGTTATTTATAATTAATAAACTTAATGAGATTTAAGATTTAAAACTTTGTTTCGGCGCCGATCTGTTAAAATCGCCTTTGAGAGCTAGGTATACCTCTGGACCTTAGTCAACAGTGGCGCCAACTGGTGAGCAAAGAAACGATAGTCCCCATTCCGTCCACTGAGGCCGATCGACCCCATATGTTAGATATTATGTAGTTACTATTAGGTGGTCCATGGCAAGACAGAAATTTTGTCAAGTGGTCCTTCATGTCTGAAAGGTTAAGAACCACTGCCTTACGGGGTAGAGACTAAGGTAACAAGACCTAAAGGCCACGCTTAGCATGATTTTGGGCGTATAGGTGGAAAGGGGAATCAAAGTGAAGGGTTGCCAACTGCGCCGCCTATCACGGTTCCTAAGATTTTCGCCCATTCCCTAGATAGGCTTTTACCATCTGCGCGGAAAGAAGCAACTGGTAAATTCTATGTTTTTTCTTTGCTCCCAGACCAGCGTGGAGGAAGTCGACCTTATTATTTGAGGCATAAAGGTGTAGGTATAGATGTTTTTGACGTTTTGGTAACGTACATAATTATGACACTGACTATACATACACTACCTAAAATAGATCCGAAATACTTCAGCAGGTGGTTGACTGGAAGAGTTCCTTTAAAGGGATAAGTCCGCCTTTGTGAATGCATCTCAGTGTTTGTCAATTGTTTTCGTTTTATTTTGCACAATACCAGGGACAAAAAAAAACATTCATATTTTTTGATTCAAAATTTAGTTTCGCCTTTGATGAATGTATGGAAACATTTGCCAATCTCAGAAATCCTTAAAAACCTATTTAGTCTGTCTAACCCATCCACCTAAAATATCCCGGAACATAAAAGACCCTGGATAAATTGTGTGACATTACTACTCTATTAGTCACTTCCTCCATGTATAAAGCCATGTTGTAAACAGTAGCAATCCAGGCAGTTGATTGGACGAGCTGCAGCCGCATCAAACGATCCGGAATACCGTTAAGTCATAAACGCGGCGCTAAAAGATGCGCAAACGCAGCTCGCGCCGAACCGATTGATCTATAGATCAGAGCCTCTAGCGTAGTTTTAGACCAGTGGCTCTTAACCTTTTAGACTTGAGGGACAATTCAAAAATTCTGTCTTGCCATGGACCTAGTAACTACATAATCGTCACTACTTAGAAAAAAATGTTGTATCTCGAAATGACTATTTACTACACTTCAAGGTTAATTTAAGATACATGATTTTTTCAAAGTTGCGACGACATTATTATCTAATACTAGCTGTTGCTCGCAACTAAGTCTGCATAGAATTCGTTTATCGCTATCCCGCTGGAATTACGCAATTTTCCGGATAAAAACTAGCCTATTTGTTATTCCAGACTATAATCTATCTATGTTCCAAATTTCATCCAGATCTGTCCAGCCGTTCTGGCGTGAAAGAGTAACAAACATCCAAACATCCATACTCACAAACTTTCACATTTATAATCTATATAAATAAAAATGAATTGCTGTTTTTATTTGTCTAATTTTAGTCTTGAAATATTCGTGGAAGCCCAGGGAAGGTTTAGATGGTGAGAAAATATTGAAATTTAGAAGAAAAAAACGGGAGCGAAGCCGCGGGCAACAGCTAGTACCTAATATTAATGTATGGCTTCGATCGGCCGTATGGCCCTATTAGAATGGCGCCACAGTCCGTTTCGGATGCTTCCAGGGACCACCAGTGGTCAGCGGACCACCGGTTTAGAACCACTGATTTAGACGAAACCCGTCTATTTTGATTCCCCTTTCCACCTATACGTCCGAAATCATGCTAAACGTGGTTACCCTAGGCTCTGCCTATCTTTTTCACTGTCTAAGGAAAGACGGGCCGAGCGTACGGGCCCTCCCCTTCTTGGCGCGGTCCTGGCGGAAGCCGGGGCCAACGGGGGGTGAACCCTCGTGGCATCCCACTGCGTCCCCATCACACCGGATTGAGGCAACGCCGGAGAGTTTTAGGTATACCCCTTCGGGGGGAGTCCCACATAACCCTAGGCATTACCGTGCCTAGAGCATCCATAAAGATTCCTCTCCGTTAAAAAAAAGGCTCTGTCTACCTTTTAAAAATGGCTACGTGGTTAGTCAGAGCATGTGGGTTAAAGATGTCAGTTAGTTAGCCTGCCCCTGCCCTTCGTTGCATAAGTTTCGGAAGTGAAGGTCAACGAACGAACACAATGGCGCCCGAATAACGCAGCGGCGCGTGCGCACTGGGTGGATGTAGACTTAAGATATCATAAAAAAAAATTGCTGACCGTTCTTTTTAACTTTAATACAATAAGAAAATGCCGTAATTAGTTTGCCTTTAGATTTTAATTTAGTTCTTAATTTTGTGTTTTTACTTGTGACTGTAATTAAATCATCATCATTGTCTCCAGTCTCTGTACGTCCCATAGCTGGGCACAGGCTTCCTCACAGAATGAGAGGGTTTGGGCTATAGTTACCCACGCGGGCTCAGTGCAGATAGGGAATTTCACACACATCGGGACTTTAATTACGAGTATTTTCCGAGTATAATCCTTCTTCACGCTGAAACGACTGGACGGATTTGGGTAAAATTTTGAACGGAAATAGCTGGTACCCTAGATTAATACATAGGCTACTTTTATCCCGGAAAATTGCATAGTTCCCGCGGGATAGCGATAAATGTCAAAGGTCGTAGCTGCCTGAAGTCGCGACGTTGATAATTGTTGCAGAATATACTATCAACATCAGTTCTTAAGTCTAATCATCATCATCGAGGTCATCGAGGGAATGGGCGAGTCTTAGGAATCATGTTATAGGCGATGCGGCTAGCAACCCATCACTAATTTGATTCCCCTTTCCACCTACGCCTACAATCATGCTAAATGGCCCTTAGGTCTTGTTACCTCAGGCTCTGTCTACCCCGTAAGGGTTAAGTCTAATTCTATGCGAACGAAGTCGCGGGAAGAAGCTAGTGTTTAATATTTTTACTTGAATGCAGCAATCAACATAGCAGCCCGGGCATAGTTGACATTTCAGGTCGGATGTAATTTTCTTGTTTCTATTTTACTATGTCGCATACTGGGTTAATTGCGGAATGCACATGGAGTTAATTAAAATAGCTTTGTCGGCAAGTTCATTTTTATAGCTTAATAATAATTTGTTAAAATTATAAACAAAAATGGAACTGTCTTCATTAAAACTGTAATAAATACTATGTAGGTAGACTATTAGGTACAGTAAGGTGCTACATATCGATTCGTAGGTTATTTTTATATGTATGTATGTAAACTCTTTACTGTGCAAAATTAACAAAAAAAAAAAGAGTACACAGAGTTTGACACACATACATACATACTAGGGTTTCAGTGGGTAGACAGAGCGTACACATTATGTTGCGTCACCTTACCTCTGCCTACCCATTGCACGCCACTGGACTGTCGCAGCCCTTTTCCTGATTTACCCTTCCACTCTTCCGAGGTCGATTGATTACGTTAATTAAGTCCACTCTTGCCACGCGTGCCACACATTGCCATGTTACGATGGGCGATACCGACCTCCAACAAATCCAAGCCTTCAATTTTTCACACTACTTCAATGTGTCAATTTTGTGATGAGCCATACAAACCGTATGGAGAAGTGATACAAAATTGACCCTTAAAAAATAAAAAAACTATTTAGGTACATGAAAATAATGATCGTTATTCTGAGTAAGAAAAACACAAACAACCAACTTAAAAAAAGAAAGTAGTAGGTTTACATCGTGTTAACTAAATGATGCTCTAATACTTAATTCTAATATTAATTTATGTTTACATACAAACATACATACATACATACATCACGTCTTTAAGGTAACAAGTCCTAAAGGCCAAGTTTAGCATAATTCTGGGCGAATAGGTGGAAAGGGGAATCAAAATGGTGATGGGTTGCCAGCCGCATCGCCTATAACATTTTCCCTCGATGGGCTTTACAATCTGCGCGGGAAGAGAAGCAACTGGTACATTCTATGTTTAAACCAGCTAAATAATAACTCTGTGCTAATCAGAAAGATTACTCCGATCTTTTTAATATCCAAAAAGCAATAGCGTCATTTTTTCCATTTGGTACAGTTACCAAAAACTTTGTCGATTTTATCCGCAATCGCCGTCACGACTGTATCAAAAAAGTATTATTTTTCAATGAGCACGCGGCCGAGTGTACGTCACGACCCTGTCGCACGATTGGAGCCATTGTGCTTGGCCAGATAATATTGCGTCTAACTGTACCCGATCGGTTGTAGACAAATAAGGAGTTCTAGTGAGGGCCACTAAAGTGGCGGGCGAGAAATCATAAATCAGGGGCCCGATTTTTGAAAGCACATATTGTGTGAAAATACATTCATAAATATATACATACAAATCACGTCTTTATCCCTTATGGGGTAGACAGAGCCTAAGGTAACAGGTACCTACAGGCCACATTTAGCAAGATACCACTCGAAAGTAAATAAGTAAATGCTTTATTGTACAAATATAAGGAAACAGATACAATAAAAAAAAACATTAATATTATCCACAAATGCGAACTTATCCCTATAAGGGATCTCTGCCAGTTAAGCGGTATAAATCAACTTATATCTTCTAAACTACAGCTCTAATCAAAGTTTTGCCTAGTTCACAAGATTAACGAGAGCTGTAAGTGTCTTGTAAGCTACTCGTGTTTCAAATTCAGCACAATTTTTCACCACTTTCGAGTGGTATTTTCACACATGTGCATTAAAAAATCGGGCCCCGGAAAGTTTATTTGGTGTTCTGTTACTATTGACATGAAGTACCAGTCCGAGAGCTCCTAGAACAAGGGTTCTTAACGTTTTAGACTTTAGGGACCATTCAAAATTTCTGTCTTGCCATGGACCTAGTAACTACATAACGAGTCACTCTCCATACAAATTTGTATAAAACGCGACCCGCTATTTTTGCTCGACACAATAAATTTGGCAGATTGGGTATAGAATGAGCATTCGCTCGTTTGGTCTAACTCCACCTTAAGAAAATTGCAATATTTCAACCTATTATGCCTTTCGAACATTATCTATTTTAATCTATATCTACCCGTCACACGGACCTTGCGATACTAAAAACCATTAAACGACGTTATTTTTTTCATTAAGAAAAACCTCACCGTGTTGATAACATGAGGCTTACAAATCGCTCCGCTATCCGCCCGGTTATGCCGCCGCTTATTCCCTGGCTCGATTCTCCGACGAGCCGCTAACCCGGGGTTCCCATGCTATCTGATTTATGACGGCCTGATTTGTCCGGGACCAGCCCAATTTGGCAACTTGAGGGAAAAATCTATATAAGTGTTGCCAGCAAGTTTATGATTTAAGACAGGATGCGATGAGAGATGGGGAATTTACCGTAGTATGCTAGATTTTCTTCGAGAGGCTGTGTCACTAGTGATTTTACAAGTTTTTACTTACCTTTTTAATTCCTTGCTGGTCTGGGAGTAAAGAAAAAAGAGAATTTACCAGTAGATGGTAAAAGCCCATCGAGAGAATAGGCGAAAGTCTTAGGAATCACTATTTTGATTTCCCTTCTTACCTATACGCCCTTAATCATGCTAAACGTGGCCTTAAGGTTTTTTTACCTCAGGCTCTGTCTAAGCAAGGGATAAAGACGTGATAAGTATGTATGTATGTATGTATATACTAAATTTGTTGTGTGCTCAAATTTGGTATGTGATAATGATGATGGTACCTATGTATATCGATTGGATTAAAATGCTGGTTCCATGCTGGTCTGGGAGCAAAGAAAAAGCGTAATGTACCAGTTGCTTCTCTTCCCGCGCAGATGGTAAAAGCCCATCGAGGGAACGGGTCAAAATCTTACGAATCGTGTTAAAGGCGATGCGGCTAGCAACCCATCAATGGCCTTTAGGTCTTGTTACCTAAGGCTCTGTCTCGTACCACGGACCTGCTTAGGTGTCTAAGTGGGTGGAGAGGTGTACTCCAACGTGGCGCGTCCCTGGGTGGTGGATAAGGGAACGCCTGCCTCACGGCAGGTAGGGGCCCGCACGGTAGTGGCATCCCACTGCGTCCCCATCACACCGGATTGAGGCAACGCCGGAGAGTTTTTACTTCGGGTATACCCCTCGTGGAGTCCCACATAACCCTAGGCATGCCCGTGCCTAGGGCATCCATAAAGATTTCCTCTCCGTTAAAAAAAAAAGGCTCTGTCTCGTAAGAGATATAGACGTGTTTTGCGTGTGATCGTTCCTACTCTTGATTCTGAACTACCTTTTTTTAGGTACACGTTTTATTTCGTTCAGTTAATATACTCGTCGGAGTCGCGCTAATTGTCATCTGCATAATTTACTTAAAAAAAGGTTTGAGGCCTCATTTTAAAATCGATCGACTTCATAATAAGCCTGCACGCAGCTAACAGGCTTTAACGGTGCGTACAGACCGGTCGCCTTCCTGTCGAGAGAAAAAACGCGCTTCCCTTCCCACAGCTCGGTCCGTTGCAACCACATGCACACTGCTAAATAGTCACCAAAATCAAAGGTTTATTCGGCAAGTAAGCCACCAAAGGTGCTTGTGCAAGTATTTTAAACTAGCTATCTGTTCTATTCTCCAGTCCATTATGGTTGCCTGGTAGAGATCGCTCTGTAGCGATAAGGCCGCCTATTGTTACCTTGTAATATTCTGTATACCTTTTTTCTGTTTTGGTTGTTATATGTGGTGTTCAATAAAGAGTTATTGTATTGTATTGTATTGTAGCCTTTAAAATAAACGTGGTCCATTGACATCTACATATTAATTTACGTAACGATCCCCATCCCCACACGGAACCCGGTCCGTAATCCGTAACTGCACGCAATTCTGGACCGTAATACTCTCTTAGCAGTTAATTTCTTCCTGGAGTATGGCGTGTGGTGCAAGTCGAAGATAATTACTACGGCTTCGCTATGTCTCAACACTGAATCCGGACCCACTGGAACCCTCTCACAGTAAATGCCAAAGTGACTTTACATTGAATTGCTAAGGAAAATCATGTGACTGTACTGAGAGAACGTTGTACGGTGAATCAGGAGTATTCTCATGACGTCTCAGTGCTATTCAATTCCGATTCCATAGCTGTCATTTTTGACACTTCTGGTATGGATCTGACAGCGAGCGATTCAATTTTGGTTCGGCATTGAATCGCTTTAAGACGTCATTGTAAGCCTGCGCTTCTAGCCTATGAGTCAATCCAGGGTGTCAGCTTCCTGCTTACCAAATTTTATCAAATTTGGTCCAGCCGTTTGTGCGTGAAGAAGTAACACACACACACACTCTCACAAACTTTCGACGATGTTTTCTACGGCGCTCAAAAATTAGGGTAGATTGAGCTCGGTCACAAAATTAACAAACATGTTATTCCAAGAGATTAAATCATCTACGTACAACATTTTCTTCAATTCCGTTCAGCCCTTTTACCTTGAAAGGAGAGACATTCACAATCTCGAAAACATACGCACTTAGAGTACCGTTTGAGTTTGTCTTGCTCCCTCACTCTTATGGCTTTGATATTTGGATCGGCCAAGTGAAGGAGACAGCAAGCTCTCGGACTGTACTATTTAGACGTACAGCCATAATTACGACTGACAGGCGCTGACAGGTCATTCACACATTCATGACAGTCATCCATTCTCATACATGACGACATATATCCTTGACCGAGACAATTAGTCTAAGAATTTCAAACATTTGAAGTCATTGCTTAATCATACAAAAGAACATAATCAAGTACGACTGTCGACTATTTGGAAACGCTATTCAATAGGATATAGTAATTCGCGGCGTATAAGATAGTTAAAAATAGATTATGATGAAAATTTGGGGAATATTAAACCATGTCATTGAGGAAAAGAGATAATAACCAACCGCTTGGGGTGCGAGTCGGGTTACCTCCGCGTGCGCTCAAGAGCTGCGTTTCGTTTTTGGATCCGTCCGAGGGGAAGAGCAGTGCTTGGTCCGGTGCACCCTGGGCATCGGTTAATGATTTCCTGGCAGATTCTGAGGGATATCATTATCCGTTGGCAAGAGACCGATAGGGGGGAGGGGTCTTTTGACCCTGTTCTAGCGTACAACGTTGCCGACTTTTTGTCACAAGATTTTTGAATACTGTATTTTACTTTGACATTGGCGAAATCATCGCATCGATCGATGGGGCCACATTTAAAAAAAAAGAAGAAGAACCAACCGCTTAGATGAGTTCTCGCTCGCGCGGCACAGGGGCGCGGGGTAGGACAACAAAGGGGACCGAGAGAGGTGCGGGCGGGTAGTGCGCCTGCCGCCCGCACCTCTCTCGGCGCCCCCGCGGTCGTCCCACCCCGCGCCCGGCACCGTGCGGGCGAGGATTCATTTTAGCGGTTGGTCTATCTATAGCTTGCTAGCTGTTGGCCGCAGCTTTGCCCGCACAATTATAATTTGTAGCGAAGCTTCTTATTTCCCATCGTGCAAAGTAAAAATTCGGATTCGTACAGGAGGTGTTCTGTAACTAGGTAATTTTTTTATATTTTCATACGACAAAGAAAGCACACGAGCAAGTGGATCGCCTGATGGTAAGCGAGCACCAACAGCCATGGACACCCGCAACATCATGATTGCAGACGCGTTGCCAGCCTAGAGGGCTAGGATAGAATACCTCGTGTGCCAGTCATTTCACTGGCTGTCTTACTCTCTGCGTCGGAACACAGCAATGCAAGCACTGCTGCTTAGTGGCAGTAGCAGATCACTTAGATTCTAGAGACTTGGACTTAGACTTAGAGTCTTAGAAAATAGTTAGTTAGGTATGTATATTAGATAGATACCTTATAAAAAGACGTGGCCAAAGCGTCCTCTGGAGCTATGTTGAGAATCTGTGGACAAAGAAAAATGAAATTAAAATTTGTAGGATATGATATCCGTCCATACTGGTCTGCCGCACAGATGGTAAAATCCCATCGAGGGAATGGGCCAAAATCTTAGGACTCATGTTATAGGCGATGTGGCTACCTCATCACCATTTTGATTTCCCTTTCCATCCATTCGTCCACAATCATGCTAAGCGTGGTCTTTGAATCTACCCCGTAAGGGATAAAAACTTGATTTATGTATGTATATTACGCTACTCTTCGGTGCATTTGACATCGTCTTTTCTTGGTGAAAAATAGGCTTAAATCAGTAATCGTTCAAGAAACAACACTGTAGTATACGTTATACCTACTTATAGCATACGTAGTAGCTAAGTATGAGGTAATTATAAGCCTCTACCTAAAAACAATATCGCCGGGATGATGAGACATGCCTGCGCAAGATTCTCAATAAGATGAAGATGGCACGAAATCCATACTACGTCCGTCTGTTACCCTTCCACGTCTACACCGCTGTACCGATTCAGTTTGAATTTGGTATCAAGATAGTTTCAGTCCCAGAGAAGGACGTAGAATAGTTTTTATCCCAGAAAATAGCATAGTTCTCGAGGGATTTATTACTATTATGTCTCAAGTATCGAAGTTACACTGCCTGTTTCACCACCAGTGTCAGTTGTCTATGATTCCATCTCTATTTATTACTACGAAACCGAAAGAGACATCATTGATAACTGGCCTTTTTAATTTAATGAGTTTGTCAGGCTGTGGAATGGGCGCAGGCTGAAAACGAGCGCTGCTAGTTTTTTTTTTTAATCTAAACTGGCAGCTCATGCTGAGCCTGAGCCTATTGCCACCTGCTGTTGTGTATTGTTTTGTGTAATTGTTTTATGTACATATATTGTTCTTTTTTTCAAAATGATTATGGTGTGCATCTTTTGGATAGCTATGTATCATGTCTTTTTTGTGTTGTGGCAATAAATATCTTTATTATCATTATTACATTAAAAATAAATGGAACTTAACAGAAAGTTGTGATGCAGGCCCTTACTGTAGCCAGTTTGCCTAGTGGTTACCGGTCTGTTTTGGTTTAGGAAGTCATGTGGAACTAGAGTTCAAGAGTACTTTTACCCTCTAGTCTTGAAACTCATCTAAAATGTTGTTGCTGTGGGCGTGCACTGATACACTTGCTCGTTTACCACCTTATTTCAAATTCTACAAAATGTATAGTCCGTAAAAAACTTCCTTTGAAGTTGTCATTTTTATAATGCTTTTTTTTGTAGTACAGGCCAGTCTCACCGTGCCACGCGCATCGTAAGCGTGCGCGGGTCAGTATGCGCGTGCGCTGGCTACATCAAGGCTGACGCAGTAATCGCAGTAATCGGCCTTCTTAGGATATCTGGCTGGGTCAAGTTAAATTAGGTGTTAACTATACATCTATCACGATGCGTTAGGATGGAAAAGAGAGGCTTGGTGGACAGAAGCAGATTTAACTGTTTAGGTAACCTAACTTAAAAATTAAATTTTAGATACAAGCTTTTTTGCTGACTGTACTTTTTGCTGACTGTACTTTTTGTTGACTGTACTTGCATCCGTCTTACATATGAGAATCAAATTTCGAGTCGATCGGACCAACCGTTGAAGACATCCCTCCTGCGGAGACAGTCCTGGCTGGACCACCAGAATTCTACTACTAGATTATTATATTGTCACCGCAAGTATGCAAAATTTCAGCTCAATCGGATGAAGATGTCTACAGGTTAATATAAAGCTAATAAAAATAGTACGAAAATAGTAAGCAGGTACAAGCACAGAATCTTCCATGCTGGTCTGGGAGCAAAGAAAAAACATAGAATTTACCAGTTACTCTTCCCGCGCACATGGTAAAAGCCCATCGAGGGAATGGGCTAGTCTTAGGAATCATGTTATAGGCGATGCGGCTAGCAACCCATCACTATTTTGATTGCCCTTTCCAGCTATACGCCTAATCATGCTAAGCGTGGCCTTAAGGTTTTGTTACCTTCGGCTCTGTCTACCCCGTAAGGGCTAAAGACGTGATATATGTATGTATGTATGTACAAGCACAGGGCTCCATACTAAGCAAAGGTTGTACCAACTATAGGAACTAGATAGCGGGTACACACACATAGAAACATAGTCTAAGTATCTTTTATTTAAGCTACGCTATCTTTGCTACGACGTCTAGACTCATTTGACCTTTAAGCCTAACAGTTAATCTAGACAATACTGTAACTAACGACCGATCATATAAAATCTGTCTGCATTACATACATAGTTTGTATGTATGGCCGGCATCAAGTGCTGACCCCTGCCGTATCGGACGGTATCTCATTAACGGGATGGCCAATTGGATGTTGGTTAAAGTTGTGGTGTCGGTTAAGAACGGAAAAATGAATTAATATTTTTTTTTAACCTTTTTTTATATTAATCAAACAATCATCATCATCATCTGCAGCCTATATACTTCCCACTGCTGGGCACAGGCCTTTCAGAACGAATAATCAAACTGTAAAAAAAAATTTTTTTTTGCCAAAAACGCCTTATCACTTTGGAAGAGAGCTGATATTTTTCAAACTGCTTGACCGATTTTTACCAAACATGGGGAAGAACCACCGCAAGGAACCGGTTCATCGGTTTGAGAGCTATGACGCCACAAACAGAAACACACACACACACACACACACACACACACACACTTAAATTAAACATTGTTTTGTTTTCTTTACTAGCATAAGACTTAGAGGGGTTTTGACTAGAGATGATGTGAATTCATTTTGTAAAACAAATTTGAAGTCATCATCATTATCATCATTTCCAGCCTATATAAGTCCCACTGTTGGGCACAAGGCTCCTCTCAGAACAAGAGGGCTTGGGATATAGTTTCCACGCGGCGCAGTGCGGATTGGGAACTTCACACACGCCATTGAACTGCTTCGTAGATGTGTGCAGGTTTCTTTACGATGTTTTCCTTCACCGAAAAGCTCATAGTAAATTGTATTGAAATTTGAAGTCATAATAGGAGTTAATTGATTCCTAAATGCTGGCTTTTGCCGAAAAGTGGTAAAAACAAATATTGTAAAGAACGCTAAACGCCTCTCATCAGCGTTTTGCAACTCGCTGTCACTTACGCTTTGCACCACACCCTAGAGGTTAGGTCAAAAGCCTTGTCAATATGTATGTTCGTCTGTTTGTACGTCTCGTTCGGTCAAGTAATGACGCTGCATTCTAGTTTATTGCCTGCATGCCGCAGTTGTAATGTCGTCTATAAACAACTGTGTAGTACATACATAAATACGCACATACATACATAAATCACGTTCTTATCACTTACAGAGCTGACAGAGTCTAAGGTAACAAGACCTAAAGGCCACGCTTACCATGATTAGGCGTATAGGTGGAAACGGGAAGCAAAATAGTGATGGGTTGTAAGCTGCATTGTCTATAACCATGATTTTCGGTGATACCCTCGACGGGTTTTTACTATCTGCCCGGGAAGAGAAGCAACTGGTACATTCTATGTTTTTTCTTTGCTCCCAGATCAGCACGGAAGGACTGTAGGTGTACCAAATTGGCAATAATGTTGCAATTATGTCAGTTAAATAATTTATAGAATTGTAATTCATAAATGGGCATAATAAATACTTAAGGAAAAAGCCGTGGTAGCCTAGTGGTTTGACCTGCCTCTCAAGCAGAGGGTCGTGGATTCGTATCCTGGGCTCGTTCCTCTGAGTTTCTCAGAATTTGTGTCCATAGAACTCGATTCCCACCGTCTTGCCTATTTTAAGGCAGTTGGGCACTTTTATTGCGCAGAATCATAGGACTGTTATTAACTTCCATGCTGGTCTGGGAGCAAAGAAAAAACATAGAATGCACCAGTTGCTTCTCTACCCGCGCAGATGGTAAAAGCCCATCGAGGGAATGGGCGAAAATAATAGGAATCATGTTATAGGCGATGAGGCTAGCAACCCATCACTATTTTGATTCCATTTTCCACCTGTAAGCCCACAATCTTGCTAAATGTGGCCTGTAGGTACCTGTTATCTTAGGCTCTGTCTACCCCGTAAGGGAGGGTATGTATGTATGTATGTAATTATAGGAAAAGGGTAGCTAAATGCCCTTCGGCTTGCCTTCTGATATACTTGACGCCACGCCACTGATAGGTCCAGTCGTCAACGTGGTACAGTCCTCGAGCTCTTTGAATACCATTCGGCTTTGTCTTGTTTGGTCACGTAGAGCGGATGGATGAAAGTAGACTAACTAAACAGATCTAAATGGGGAGTGTGAATGGTAACGTTAGGAGGGGAAGGCGACGGACGTTCCGAGACCAAATAGGAGACGTTTTGGAAAAAGGTCAGGTCAGGAGTACCCGAAACCGACGAGCATGTATGAAGAGATTGATGAATGTGGATGAAGCGAAAGAAGTATGTCAGGATAGTAGCAAGTGGAACAAAGTAGTCTCTGCCTACCCCTGTGGGAAAGAGGCGTGACGGTATGTATGTATGTTTGTCTTGTTGTCTCACTCCCTCTTATGGGTTTGATAATTGAATTGGCCGAGTGAAAGAGAGCGAGACAAACGCGAATAGCATTCTAAGAGCTTACGATAAACGGTTGTAAATAACGGGACATTGTATCTACCCCAAAAATACAGGTATCTAAAAGTGTTAATAGTTGTAGCAATATGCAATCGCTGACAAAAGTGTCAATTGATTTGGCAATAATTTTATGATAGCTATAAACAGACAAGTTTGAAGCTGTCATTCCGAATACATACATACATAAATCACGTCTTTATCCCTTACGGGGTGGACAAAGCCTAAGGTAACAAGACCTGAAGACCACGTTTGGCATTATTGTGGGTGTATGGATGGAATAGTGATGGGTTGCCACATCGCCTATAACACGATTCCTAAGATTTTCGCCCATGCCCTCGATGGTTTACCATCTGCGCGGGAAGAGCAGCAACTGGTACATTCTGTTTTTTCTTTGCTCCCAGACCAGCATGGAAATGACAAAAAGTGTGAAGCCCACAAAATATCATTACGAAACACTTAACTCACGTATTGTCACACGCCCGTTACGCTTGCGACTGTACCCGCGCCGACACCAAACCAGTCGCGTTATAGCAATATTTACCTAACAATTTTCAGTCATTCTTAAGGTCAGTTTACGCAACAGGTCACGCTGTGCTAGGGTTGCCACCTTTTTTTTGAAGAAATATAGTATTTTTCTCAGAACCTTGCCAAAATATAGTACTTTTGGGAAATTTTGGAAAAAAAATAGTACACATTAATTCATTTATCATGTTTAAACATATACAAATTACAATCCTACGGGTACGTTCCAATTTAGTCGATGTTTATACAAAAAAGTGCAGCAGTGGAGTTAGCAATGAAATTATAGTATTTTTCGTACTTTATTATATTTCTATAATATATAGTACAATTGACCGCAATATAGTACTATACTATATAATATAGTACAGGTGGCAACCCTACGCTGTGCCGTTCATTTTGACAGCTGTCAGTGTCGAAATCATAACAAATGGATGGGAAGTTATGTCATACATTATGGAAAGTGAATTTAGGTCTTTGTTGGCGCTTAAGTATTTCCGCTGTGTCATAATTGATTTCGGTTTGAATGGGTTTACTTCGGTCTGGGAGAAAATAAAAAACATAGAATGTACCAGTTGCTTCTCTACCCGCGCAGATGGTAAAAGCCCATCGAGGGAATGGGCGAATATGATAGGAAGCATGTTGGGCGATGCGGCTAGCAACCCATCACTATTTTGATTCCATTTTCCATCTATACGCTCAGTCTTGCTAAACGTGGCCTGCAGGTTGCCTTAGGCTCTGTCTACCCCGTAAGGGATAAAGACGTGATTTGCGTAGGTATGTATGTATTGAATGGAGTGCAAGTTGGTCGGTTTTGATGATTTTGTATGTCGACTCTGTCGCGCAAAGAAACTGCGGAGTATAGCTCTCTCCATAGCTCGTTGAACGACTCTGAGTCTCTCCAAAAAGCCAGGAGCAAAGTTCTCGAGTGGCGACCGGAAGACGCAGGCAGGCCTCTCACTAGGTGGACCGACGACATCGTAAAAGTTGCGGGGAACCGGTGGATGCAGGTGGCGAGTTGTCATTCATCATGGTCTTCTAAGGGGGAGGCCTTTGTTCAACAGTGGACGTCTTCAGGCTGATGATGGTGATGATTATGATCCTTTTTTGTACAAGAAGGAAGGAACACCAGCAATAGGTTACGTGATGGTCAGCAATCGTTCCAAAGGTTTTTAAAAATATCGTTTCTGCCGTGTCCCACATTACCTAGGACTAGGAAGTCATTCACCCCACTCATAAATCGCAAGTTCCCAACGCCCCATGCGTGGGCGTGGGCCCACGACTTATCGACGCGTACGCAATAGTGCTGCTGTCTGAAGTATCGATACACCATCGATAATCTGACGATAAGATACGGCAGTGATAGTGATGAGAAAATTGTATCGATGATCTTGCGATTTGCATGGACCGAGTTCCGTCATCGTGGTGGTATTTTATGTAATTATAATTAGGAAAGTAAACAAGCAAGTAGGTCAACTTATGGTAAATAATCACCGCTGTCCATATCTACCCTGAAAACTAAGTAGGTAGAGTCTCTACTCTGTCCCTCTGGACTTCATTGGGTTGCCTAGTTCGTTGCATGGCTCAGATCAATGCTTATTCAAGCAGATATATGGAAACTAGGTATATAATGGGAATATGCTAGTACAGGAACTGCTGCTTGGCGGAAAGGTGAGAGAGTAAAATGGCTTCTACAGTTTCTAAAGCAACTTCCAAATGAAGGAAGTTTTGTTTTTAAACAACAGTCTTATTTTAAGTTCCTGATAACTTCGATAAATATTGTTCTATTTGGAAATCAAAATCGTCATCAACCGAAGCAATTACATTAAACATTTAAAGTCAGATTTGTTTCTGTTTTTAATTTAGGAAGAAGTTATCGACGTCAACTATCGACTAATAAGAAGGGGCTTTATCGATGCTTGGACGTCACTAGTAATAAATCTAATGCTGATAAGCTTTGTTAGTAACTTAGGAACTAGTTTTTTAGTCTAGTTTCAAAACAGAAACTAGACGCTGAAATATCGGTTTCAATTTCAACGAAGTCGAGTCAAGCACAGAAGAGAAACGGTTACCTTGCAGCTGGGACTGCTAGCGGGTTGCCGGATTGCGAGCGAGTTAGGTAATAAGCCTACTGAACTGAATCGGAATTGAATCGCATTAAGACGTCATGGTACGGCCCCCGAAGAGGATTGCAGATGCGTTAATCTTGAAGGCTAACATCGAATGATTGGCAGGACAAGAGAAACAAGAGACATCAAAATAAGTCCAAAGAGCAGTGACCTTCTAACCTAAATAAATAATGCATTAAAATACATATATAACAATCGTAATTTCGTCTTCGCAATAAGTTTATTTATTCAACGTCTAGAACCTTTGCACAATGCAAGATAGGAATGCTAATGCGATGGTTGTCTGTCTATTCATGTGAGACATACCAATCTCAGTAAGTGAGCCAACGCCTTTGATGTTCATTGTTTCTGTGAGGCATTGAATGAGCAAGGAAATTCCGGAGGGTGGCGAGTATGATTTACATATACAGGGTGTTAGGTAATGAGTGGATAATCCTTGAACTATGGATAGAGGGCACTTAGGACGTTATAATAAAGCTAAAATAGGTTTAGTAAAAGTTGCACGGTTTCCGAGATATTCGGACTTTTAGGTTTTTTTCGAAAATGAACACCCTTGTTCAATGTTTTGATCATAGCACCATTTTAAGCTAACTTTTTAAATTTTTTATTTTTGCTTAATATTCTCGAGTACTTGTATGTTCAGATAGGCATTACTATTTTTGTGAGACTACATGGGATTTTAAAAAAAAAAATCGCAAACTTAATTTTTGCCTTTTCAATCGTACATTGATCGAATTTTCAGCCCTCACGGTGAAAAAAAAATACACCACCGCCTAGTTGCCAATAAGCTTAAAAACATGCCGGTTTATTGACAGTTTAAAAATGGTAATTACCTTTTAAATTTAAATTCAAAATGACAAAATAATTAAAAAAAATACACGCTCACCCACATTTTTCCCGGTTTACTTTTTGTATCACGGGCATAGAACTCAATTTTTTTTGTTGCAAAAATAACATTATTGGCCACTTATTTAAATGCAAATGGCATTTAAATAATTCCAAATTTAAAAAACATATTGACTGCCTTTTGTTTTTTTTTTCTACTTCGATTTTGAATTTCGCTATTATTGCATAATGAATGGTGAAATTGTGCCTTGGCACTCACCATAAATGTAATGCATTTGGGCGTATTCTATCAGTGTGTATTATGTTCGAAGCAGTATTAAAGTAAAAAACTTCAACACAACGATCTAAACGCAAAATTAACCATTCATTACGCAATAATAATAGCGAAATTCAAAATCGAATTCGAAAAAAAAACAAAAGGCAGTTGACATGTTTTTTAAATTTGGAATTATTTAAATGCCATTTGCATTTAAATAAGTGGCCCATAATGTTATTTTTGCAACAAAAAATTTTGAGTTCTACGCCCGTGATACAAAAAGTAAACCGGGAAAAATGTGGGTGAGTGTGTATTTTTTTTTAATTATTTTGTCATTTTGAATTTAAATTCAAAAGGTAATTACCATTTTTAAATTGTCAATAAACCGGCATGTTTTTAAGCTTATTGGCAACTAGGCGGTAGTGTATTTTTTTTTCACCGTGAGAGCTGAAAGTTCGATCAATGTACGATTGAAAAGGCAAAAATTAAGTTTGCGATTTTTTAAAAAAAAATCCCATGTAGTCTCACAAAAATAGTAATGCCTATCTGAACACACAAGTACCCGAGAATATTAAGCAAAAATAAAAAAATTAAAAAGTTAGCTTAAAATGGTGCTATGATCAAAACATTGAACAAGGTTGTTCATTTTCGAAAAAAACCTAAAAGTCCGAATATCTCGGAAACCGTGCAACTTTTACTAAACCTATTTTAGCTTTATTATAATGTCCTAAGTGCCCGCTATCCATAGTTCAAGGATTATCCACTCATTACCTAACACCCTGTATACATACATCAAATCACGTCTTTAACCCCTAGGGTAGACAGAGTCTGGTAACCATAAAGGCCACGTTTAGCATGATTGTGAGCGCAAAGATGGGAATAATCAAAATAGTGACAGGTTGCTAATCCTGCCGCTAAGTAGCAGTGCTTGCACTGCTGTGTTCCGGTGCGGAGAGTAAGACAGCCGGGGAAATTACGGGCACAAGAGGCATTTCATCTTAGTCCTCTAGGTTGGCAACGCATCTGCGATCCCTCCAGGGTTGCGGGTGTCTATGGGCAGTGGTGATCACTTACCATCAGGTGACCCACTTGCTCGTTTGGCTTCCTATTCATATAAAAAAAAAGATGAACTTTTACCTCTGAGTCACTCGACAAAGTCCTGTAATGACGCCACCTGAGACAACATTTTGATGCGACTTTTACGGCCGACTATAAACCGTCCATTGTCTTGTTGTCATTAAATGGTGACATATTCTAGGTAACATTAAACTTGGGATAGGTCCGTGGTAGGTCTTCGACCGGGGATGAGGTTTCTCGGAACACAGGCATAGATACCTACTTGAGAATATTTCCTTGTCGAGAGAATCGTTGCAAATCGTAGGAATCATGTTATAGGCGAGCCATCACTATTTTTATTTCCCTTTCCACTTTCACGCTGATAATCACGCTAAATCTGGCCAGTAGGTTTTGTTACTGGCTCTGTCTACCCCGTGAGGTATAAAGACGTGATTAGTATGTATATTTTTTTTTTTTTTTTTTTTTTTTATGTGAATAGGAACGCAAACGAGCAAGTGGGTCACCTGATGGTAAGTGATCACCACGGCCCATAGACACCCGCAACCCCGGAGGGATTGCAGATGCGTTGCCAACCTAGAGGACTAAGATGAAATGCCTCTTGTGCCTTTTATGTATCGTCATCAGCCAAAAGACGTCCACTGCTGAACATAGGCCTCCCCCAAAGAGCCAGCGGACTCCTACGACCTTTTCACCAAGTTATCTCATCAGTCATATTGAAAAACATTGCATGTACGTAGGTTTGGTAGAGTAAGGTAACTTAAATATACATAGTAATTTTTTTTTGTTTAATTCTCCTCCTTTCTTTTTCGGGGGAAAGGCATAGGAAACTCAGTCCACACAGCCTTGTCTGGTGTTATCTTTTTCTTTTTCCTCAATAGAAACCAAAGTCAACTGTAACTTTCATAATAATATGAATAACTAGCTTCTGCCCGCGACTTCGTCCGCGTAGAATTAGACTTAAGAACTGATGTTGATAGGTATATTCAGCAATAAATATTTACTTTGCGACTCTAGGCAGCTACGACCTTTGAGAATTTTATATTATATAACTATACGGTTTTCCGGGATAAAAAGTAGCCTATGTTTTAATCTAGGGTACCAGCTCTCTCTGTTCCGAATTTTATCCAAATCCGTCCAGTCGTTTCAGCGTGAAGAAGGAACAAACATACACACTCACTCACATCGTCACAAGCTTTCGCATTTATAATATTACTAGCTTCTGCCCGCGACTTCGTCTGCGTAGAATTATACATAAAAGCCTTCCTCTTGCATCACTCTATCTATTAAAAAAAACCGCATCAAAATCCGTTGAGTAGTTTTGAAGATATAAGCATACATAAGGACATAGGAATATAGGGACATGGGGGAGAGAGAAAGCGACTTTGTTTTATACTATGTAGTGATAAATATGATCTAAATCCTTTAAGGCTGTCGCCAAGTCTATAGTATTAACATAAAAAGCCGAAGCCAAAGTCAATTGTAATTTTCATATACATAGAAAAAGTTTTTTGAAAAACAATGCGTTCGAAGAAATAAGTTTTCTGCGACTATTGGATACAACACTCGACTGTACCGTCTAAAATACCTTAAAATATCACCAATAAATACTTTCAAGTTTCCAACCTCGCGTAACTTATTCCCATACTTATTCGTTGTAAAACGATATAGGCATAGCGAGTCTATTTTACTGCGGTACCTAGGTTCGATTCTAGACAGGGCCCATAAACTAAGCTACGTATTTACACCGGAATTTTATGCGCCAGACATATTGGTATACTGTATGTTGTTTACGATCCTTTCAAGCCATATGTTGTACATTTTGTGGTACACGCGTTGTTACTTTTCTTTATACTTCATTAAGTTAATTATTGAGGCACTAGCTGTAGCCCCGAGATTGTCTGCGAAGAGTTTTCTTCGGAATAAAGTAGCCTATCTTATCTCAATCCGTCTGGCAGTTGGGTAAGGCCGCGAAGCATTGCAACCGCCTTACCTTTATGTTACCAAAATATGTGTATATTTTGTCTACTAAAATCAATCAAGTATCTCTCTACTTTGCGACAGGTGTGTGTGGTTGTCTTCATCGCAAGGTAATTGCTTCAAATCCATGGGCATATTTGCCAATTTTTGTAACATAAAAATGGGGCGGTGGAAACGCTTGGCGGCCTTACCCAGTTAGGTATCAAAGTTATCATAGGTAGGTCAAACATTTTATGACACAGCCTGTCGTTTTCAAAACGGCTTTTAAGCCGTCAATCAGACCCTTCTTTACGCCGTTAATCCTGGCGCTAAGGCTGGTGAAATTATTGGCTCATGACATTCCTTTTAGGCTGGTAACGCATCTGCAATCCAGATTTTGTTGTCAATTGTTACGGTGATTAGTTATTTTGATGTTTCAAGCTGTAAAATCTCGAAGCAAAGGAATTCCCTGGTCGTTTATACTTCGTGGCGCATAAGACATAATATGTCATGACTGTTATTTACTATACGCTTCAGGGCTGAGGTCTCACCACAGACCATGGAATTGGCAGCACGTGCCGCTACTGTCCAGTGAGAGAAATGGTATTTTTCTTTTTCTTCTTCTTATTTGTGGCGTATCAAGTCGTTATAGCGACGACAACTTCGCCAATGTCAAAGTAACAAGAATATAATTCAAAAATCTTGTGACAAAATGTCGGCAACGTTGTACGGTAATCGTCAAAGACCCCTCACACCCTGTCGGGCTCTTAGCCAAAGGTGAATGATACCCCGTAGAAACTGCCAGGAAATCATTAGCCGATGCCCAGGGTGCACTGCTCTTCCCCCCAAAAGGATCCAAAAACGAACCGCAGCTGACCACACGTGGAGGTAACCCGACTAGCACCCCGAGAAATGTATTCACGAACAATCAAAGAACCCTGTCGCAATTGACAGGCCGCCGTCACACAAACCCGAGTGATATGTCACCTCATTGCGAAAGGGTTATACTGTGGTATGTGTACACATTTCTCTTCCTGTACACAAGGTTGTGACGGGTGTTTTGTGAGTTTGTGAGACTATAGGGGATAATCGTTGGATCTGCTGTACGGATTTCGAAAATTGTTTTACCAATAGAAAGTCACTTTAATTGTCAATGTCAAAGTCTATATTTAATTCTGCACGAAGGGTAACAGTTGGTTGATGTATGAGCGTCAAAAAGCGGCGTGTGCTGTTGTTTCCGTGTTCTGTGGGTCTCAAACATCGACTTACATGAGGACATAACCCTCATCAACTCGGTAGGCTGTTTTGTCGGCCCGTTACTCGCCCGGGGGTTCGGAGTGACCCCATCGGAGTTCGACCCCGACCCCTGACGACTTGCAACCGCGAGCTACTGGGGCCAGGGGTCACCGAAGTGCACGAAAGTGGTTTTACCGTTAAATTTTACACACACTATATTAGAAAACAGTCTTCGCATCCGTCTTTCGCGATAAACTTAAAAGTATTGGACGGATTTTCATGCGGTTTTCACCAATAGATAGAATGATTCACGAAAAAGGTTTAGGTGTATAATTTGTAACTAAATCAACCCTTTATTGTGCATAATAAAAATAAAACAAATACAATGGACAAACACTGAGTTACCTGCAGGCGGACCTTTTTAAGGGATTTCATCCAATAAAAAAGGACTAGGTATTATAATATGAAACTACCGTGAGACTCAATCATAATTACACAATAAACGGATAACTCACGTATAAAAAGTGGAGTGATGCTCGACATGTTTCGAACTATTTCGTAGTCCTTCTTCCTGGAGCGCTCGCCCCGGCGGCAGCGAAACGAACACGTTTCGACTTTTTATACGGGAGTTATCCGTTTATGTGTAATTAGGTATTATAATATTAGGGACGGATAACGTTTTATTGAGGTTATTTGTAAATTACTTCCACCAGTTGCTTCTCTTCCCGCGCAAATGGTAAAAACCCATTGAGGGAATGGGCAAAAATCATAGGAATCATGTTATAGGCGATGCGGCTAGCAACCCATCACTATTTTGATTCCACTTTCCACCTCTACGCCCTCAGTGTCTTGCTTACGCGTATACGTATTGTATTGGATACGCGTTGCATTGCGAATTGTCAATGGCCACTGACAGTTGTCGAGTTGGTGGAATAAGGTGCTATCTTACGACTAACTATACACTATAATAATCCATACCTATTTAAACCACCGTTATTATTGGTGGGTATATACCGTTTGATTCTTGGTCAAAGTGCAGCGGCTATGATAAAAACATCACGTCTGGGCCCCATATTAGGCCGTGGCCTAACGAACTGCTTCCGGGAATCGAACCGGGGACCTCACCGTTATTCAAGCGGTATTGTCTATTTGGGAAATCGTTTTAAGTGGTAGCCTAACCATGCCTCACCCGGGGTGCTTCATAGATAGGGTACAATTATGTTTTTTTTTCCAAAAAATGACATTTCTGTGCTGGTCTGGGAGCAAAGAAAAACATAGAATGTACCAGTTGCTTCTCTTCCAGCGCAGATGGTATAAGCCCATCGAGCGAATGGGCGAAAATCATAGGAATCATGTTATAGGCGATGCGGCTAGCAACCCATCACTATACTTCATTTATTTTAGGATGAGAAACCACAACAAGATTATATTGCGCCTGGTCAAATATTTCTTACTTAGCAATTAGTACAGTGCAATAGTCGGGGAGCCGCAAAATAAAATTGTTTTAATGCCACTTTATTTTCGTGTCGTTTACAATTACTCTAGTACAAATTGCAAAGAGAGCACACTTCACGAGCCGCAATATAATGTAGTTGTGGTTTCTCATCCTAAATTAAATGAAGTATATTTTGATTCCATTTTCCACCTATACGCCCACAATCTTGCTAAACCTGGCCTGTAGATCTTGTTACCTTACAACTATTAGGATTAAGTCCATGATTCAAAAATAATCAGCGATATAACATGCATTAACCTAATTTCTTAACACGTAATACGTTAAAAGTTAATTAATTCGCGATTTTAGTTAAAGCTCTTCCGTTTAATTAAATGGTAGCTTTATTAATTTATGCAAAAACATACCGCGACGTGGTTTTTAATACTATTAAAGGTGCTTCTACACAGCAAGTTACTGATCGTGATTTCTAACACGTATACGAAATAAATCTTTATCTACACTAATATTGAAGAGGGAAAATATTAGATAGTTTGTATGAATTTAATAAGCTCCGAAAATACTAGACCGATTTTAAAATTTCTTTTAAATTAATTTTAAGAATAAAGAATAAGAATAAGAAAACTTTATTAGCTGATACAGAAACACAAACAGAATATTACACATGGATACTTATTGCAACCAGCCAAATGGCCGCCACTCAGCTATGTGTCACGATATGATCCAGGATAATATCGTGACGCTGATTTTCAGTGACGCCAGTTACAGAGTTACGGAGGAGGGATTTTCTTATCTTACTAATATTATCTTATACTCTTTCATGCTGGTCTGGGAGTAAAGAAAAAACATACAATTTACCAGTTGCTTCTCTTCCCGCGCAGATGGTAAAAGCCCATCGAGGGAATCGGCGAAAGTCTAAGGAGTCATGTAATAGGCGATGCGGCTAGCAACCCATCATTATTTTGATTTCCCTTTCCAGCTATACGCCCTTAATCATGCTAAACGTGGCCTTAAGGTTTTGTTACCTTAGGTTCTGTCTACCCCGTAAAGGATAAAGACGTGACATATGTATGTATGTATGTATGCACTAATATTATAAAGGCGAAAGTTTGGATGTCTAGATGTTTGGATGTTTGGATGTCTGTTGCTCTTTTATGGCAAAACGGCTCCACCGATTTTATAGAAATTTGGTACAGAGATAGTCACAGTCGCGCGAAAGAACATAGGTTAGTTTTTATCCCGCGGAAGTGTTAAAAAGTCGGCACCCTTGATTTCAATACAAATCATAATACGTATTTGTGTAATCTCTACACTGTATTATTACGGCAATACTGTGTAGACCAGCCTTAACATAGAAATAGTAATCAAATAGAGATGCGAATATTTTTTGTCACTTAATTATTTTTAATTTACAGCTCGTAACTTTTAGAGTAAACTTGTTGACGCTTTCATAATTAATTTCAAATTTATCTGGTTCTAAGAGACCGTTACTTTTTAATTTATGTCGTCTAAGATCGAAGATTGGTTTTAATCGAGATGCTGTAAGTGTAAGGCGTGAGCGGACGCTCGTAGCGGAGCGTGCAGCGTGGCGGGCAGCGGCGGCGGGCGCTGTGCAGCGTCGACTCAGGACACTAGTATGAGATTCATTTGTTTAACATGCCCGCCGCACGCCCCGCCCCGCCGCACGCTCAACTCGAGCGTCCACTCAGGCCTTACCCTAAGAGTTTCCATATGGATTTAGTTCCTTTAAGTTTCCGTTCCGAGCGCTACCAACTTACTCACTAATCCTGCTGCCAAGCAGCAATACTTGCGCTTTTGTGTTCCGGTGTGGAGAGACAGCTGGTGAAACTACTGGGACAGTCGGTCGCAGAAGTGGCCAGCACTTTAGTATTTTAACGCAATATTCAACTAAATGTCACTAAAACTAAGCTAACTCATATAAGTCAATGGTTGACTGGAAGAGATCCCTTAACACGATAAATCCACCTTTGTGCAAGTATCTCAGTGTTTGTCAATTGTATTTATTTTATGTTTATTTTGCACAATAAAGAGTCTACATTACATTATATTATAGCCGAGTTCGCTACAATTTCATTTTTGTTGTTGTTATTGTGTTGTTTTTTTTATTATTAAATTGTCGCGTAATTCGGCGTGCCTCAAGGCATAGGCCTCCTCCGTGTTTTGGAGGGTTTGGGCTATAGTTCCCACGCGCGCCCAGTGCGGATTGGGAACTTAACACATACCATTGAATTTCTTCGCAGATGTGTGCAAGGTTTCCTCACGATGTTTTCCTTCACTGAAAAGCTCATGGCAAATTTCAAATGTAATTCTACATAGGTACATACAAATAATATTATCTTCTGGCGCAGTCGGGTAAAAACATATCCCCCTGTTCCGATTGTTTTTTTTGTATTTATGAATTATTTTAGTATAGGTACCTTACTGTTTTTATTTTGCTTTTTTTGTGACTTTCTTATGTTTTGACATAAAAATATAATGTAACAAGTGTGCGGTTGATTCGTGTGTTATTTTTATAGTGTCATCTCACGTCAAAACGCGATACACTGGCTGGTTAGGTAGCGCACAGTAGTTCATTAAAATTCACTTTTTAGTGCTTTTTCGCAAAAAAAAAACCAATAACGAAGAGCAGTTTGCAACTCTCCAGCATGAGACGAATCTAGTGACAGATAATTTATCAAAATCGCACCGTAACTGTAGATCAGAAGCCTTGCACAAAAATCGGCCTCGCGTATTATATTTGTAGATTTACAAATAGAAATCAATGAAACTTATCTAATCTAATCTACTCTTTAAATGATTGACAGGACATCAGAAACAAGAAACTAACGTTCTGAATAACATGTAAGGTGAGATTTCCGCTTCATCGCATTTGAAGAGAAAAGAAAAAAACCTGCATAATTTTCTCACGCGCGGTCACTCAGTTGTTTATTATTTTTCGTCTCATCTACAATATGTCTCGAGGAACACAACACCTCGTTCATCTGAGTGAATAATGGAGTACACGAATATAATTATTATGGACTAGTTGCTGCCCACGACTTCGTCCGCGCAGCATTCAATATAGCCCTAAAACAATGTGGCTTTTTATTGGTAGAAGAATTATCAAAATCGGTTAAGTAGATACCTCACAAACTCACAAACTGTACATAGATACATACATACATAAATCACTTCTTTATCCCTTACGGGGTAGACAGAGCCTAAGGTAACAATACCTAAAGGCCACGTTTAGCGTGATTTTGATCGTGTAGGTGGAAAGGGGAATCAAAATAGTGATGGGTTGTTAGCTAGAGGTGCGGGCGGGTAGTGCGCCTGCCGCCCGCACCTCTCTCGGCCCCCTTAGTCGTCCCACCCCGCGCCCCTGCACCGCGCGGGCGAGGACTCATTTAAACGGTCAGTCTATAGTCTAATCAACAGGCTTTTTGCTTCAAATCTTATATTAAAACGATTTGTAAGCAAATTGGCGGCCAAAAATGAAGCGAACATCAGGATATAATACTCAATGCCAAGGTACATACCGAACTCTCTATTTGGAAACCAAACATTGGTGACTCAGGTTAATGATTTGTTGGAAACCGAATAAGGCCGCCGAGATTCGTAATTACAAAACAAAATTGTGGAAAAACCTTTGTATATTATGTAAATCGACGTAGTATGACATCATTTTTTGATTTCGGTATTGATAGGTACACAGTTGCCGGCAAAGTGATTAATCTCGTTGATAAGTTTACTATGTCATATAACTTTATTATGTTTTCTTCCATGCTGGTCTGGGAGTAAAGAAAAAACGTAGCATTTACCAGTTGCTTCTCGTCCCGCGCAGATGGTACAAGCTCATCGAGGGAGTGGGCGAAGTTGCTAGGAATCATGTTATAGGTGATGCGGCTAACAACCCATCACTATTTTGATTCCCCTTTCCATTCATACGCCCACAATCTTGCTAAACGTGGTCTTTAGGTCTTGTTGCCTTAGGCTCTGTCTACCCTGTAAGGGATATAGACGTGATTTGTGAATGTATATGTGTATGTAAGTTTACTACCGTCAACGTCAGAAAAACGCAATTTTTCACCACTTCCGAACAGTACTTTCAGAATAGATGTGCTTACCAAAGTTGGGCTCCAGATTGGCATAAGGCATCTATCTACATTACATATTTTTGCTACTTTGTTGTGTGTGGTGGCGACCTCTTACTCGAATTTGTCTGTCCAGGTGTTTCAGTCAGTCTTCCAGAGATGGCGCCACACATAAAAATTGAAAATATCGAACTAATATTGATGTTGTTTATAAGCAGTGACGATCTTTAGCGGAGAATTAATTCAATTGCACCCAATTGTTTTATTATTACTGTTAGTACAATTTATGATGCAATTTTTATTGAATGAAAGAAAAAAAAAAGTTTTCCACAGATGGAACTCACCTAAACTCCTGTTTTAAGTAACTGGTGAATGACTTTATTTTCTACTATTTATATAGTATTTTTTTCTGATTTTGTTCTATTATATTCAACATCCAGTAAATTTATGTTGTGTTATTCTCAAATGAAGTGATTGGTGAAGTGCTGCTCAGGAGACAGCCATTTTAAGCGGATCCGATGGTGACGAAAGCAAAGATGGATAAATTATGAGTATTATTAAAAAAAACCGTCACTTACGAAAAAACTACGTCGCTTAAAACAAAACTACACGTCGCTTATGACAAATTTTCCTAGAAAGTTGAGTAATAAAGTAGAAAGGCCACCGTATAAAGTGACTAGACAAATAGAATGATCGATGAAGGTCAATAAGCAAAAAATCCTGTTTTGTAGAAAAAACCGGCCAAGAGCGAGTCGGACTCGCACACTGAGGGTCCCGTACAAATTCGGTAAGTGAATACAAAAACCGTGTTAGCAGGCTGTTCCTGAACAAAAGGTAGGTCATTTTATATTGGTTACTTAAATAGACATACACGAAAAAGTTTGATTTTTGAGCTACCTTCATACCAAATTTCATTTTTTTTTGGGAGCGCGGCAATTTCAATGGCTTTAATGACAACGTATAGGTACATACACCATTTTCACATACCTACAGCTTTAGTTAATTTTCTTGTATTTTTTTCGTCCCCGTAAAATACCTAACCGATTTGTTATTTTCTCTATTTTTGTAAAATTCTAATGAATCGAATAATTTAATCGTCGATCGTAAAATGTCTCAATTGATGTTGTTTTTACCAAAACTTCTTTACTAGCCCGCAGTGATTTATTTCAATAAATATTTAAAGTACACAAACCTTTCTAAATCTTACAACATACCTGTAAAACTCTCCCAAAAACTTGCAACACAGTGTAATAAAGTATGGTGACACTTTATGGTATCATCAAACAAAGAACAACAAACAACGTAGTAACTCATGTATATGTATGTAAAATATAATAAATTAATGGGCATTAGCATGACGATTATGGGCCAGTATTGCCCTTATATAAAAACAACGATTTACGCATTTGTGTAGGCAGAGATGTCCAAAGTCGGTCGTAAAACTATCGATATCACTATACGGATAAGTTCGACTTTGTACATCTTTTTATCCTCTGATTGTTTTTCTTTGTACAATAAAGAGTTGAATCGACCGCTATGACTAATGTCGGTACCTACCATATGCAGTTTAGTCGATTTCTTAATATTCGATTTGATATAGGTATTATAAAATACCTGTGATAAATAAAAATGTGGAGCTAACTTCTAATATTCTGAGATAAACAACGACTGCGTCAATAATATTTTTTTGTAATTTTGTAGTACCCAGTGTCACTCTCAAGCTCAAATCGGTCCAGCCATTTAGGCTCTAGAGCGTGCCAAAGAAATATACACACAAACACATACATACACTCGAAAAACACAACCCTCCTTCTGGCGCAATGTCTTCTTTCTTTCTTCTTATATCATCTTATGTTCCGTATATCTTCTGTCATAAGTTTTTTCAGTCTTTATCGATACTTTTCCCACCACTAACGTACGTCGCTAACGACGTGATCGCACCTACGCAGATTCCTATCCGTACGAGCCATATAACCTTCATTGGTGACCTGAATACCTAGACTTTGAGCTTTGCCTTAGACCTAGGGATAGTCAAGCACAGGTAAAGGAATTTGCATAGATTTTAGTTAAAAAAGCCGGCTAAGTGCGTGACGGACTCCCGCACCGAGAGTTCCGTACAAGTTCCGCAGGTGAAATCAAAATCCAGAGTTAGCACAACCCTTATTTTAGGAAAATTTTGGCAGTGGTGAGTGTATTGTTACATTGGCTAATTAGAAAGTCAAACATAAAAAACAAGAGAAGAGATCGAGGTTTGATGTTATAGGCGATGCGGCTAGCAACCCATCACTATTTTGATTCCCCTTTCCACCTATACGCCCAGAATCATGCTAAACGTGGCCTTTAGGTCTTGTCACCTTAGGCTCTGTCTACCCCGTAAGGGATAAAGACGTGATTTATGTATGTATGTAACACAAAAAAACGTTCGTACCTTTCAAATTAATGTAGTGTTTTTAATGTGTAATTTTTAAATGTTAAACAAAAAGGCTTTTGTATACGTGCGGATTCAAGTGGCTTAAAGTGCTTCACTACTTTTAATTCTACGATGGTGAAGTTGCGGGCAAGCTCGTAACTATAATAAGATAATACAAAAGCCTATTAAAATAAATGTTTAAGATCATAGTAGAGAGTCTGCCCAGTCTTGCTGCCAATAATCTTTTTGTAAAACTCTTTTCAATTAACAACCGTTTCTCATATTATTATCTGAATCACCAATTACGTAACGTAAAAACGGCATAAAAGTTTTATGCTAAAATTTACACCAACCCAGTATTTATGCTAAAATACTATGGTACTTCAAAGTGACCAAAGGCCAGTCACAAGCAGTTTAACAACTGCCCATTTGTAATAGAGAATGTATTGTGTTTCATGTAAAATTAGACGTTGCCCGCGACTTCTCCTGCAAAGAATTCGTTTTTCGCTTATACCGCGAGAACTACATAATAAAATATAGATGAACAGTCAGTGTCTTTATGCTATTCTAGACTATTCTATCCGTGTATAGTCTATACCAAAGTCAGAGCCTCTAGTGTAAGTTGTCGCATATAAAAATGTCTCGAACGCGTTCACGTAAACGTTTCAATTACTACGGAATAATTGGCAGCGCCACTTGCGGATCGAAATGGCAACAAACTGTACTCATAGAATTTGTCATTTTAACGCAAACGCGTTCGAGATGTATTTTGTGACCGAAAACTTACACTAAGCATTCTGATATTGTATATACATCTATACAGAGGGTTAGTGTAATTGACAAGTTCTAAGCATTGGTCACTAAACTCGCGTAAATCGGGCGCATCTTTTTTTAAAGGGCTTAGTTAATGTAGTCGAGGCTCATAAAAGTGGACATTAGGGTCCAATTGAGCTTGTCTTGCTTTAGAAACCTATTTAAAGTTACTGTTAAGGATATTATGCAGCTATAAAAGTTAAATAGGTTGGTTAATGCCGTTGGCTTCTATGTGTCTGGGTTCAGTATATGATAATAGTCTAAAGTCAGAAATATAGATATAAATATCGCACTTCCATGCTGGTCTGGGAGCAAAGGAAAAACATAGAATGTACTAGTTGCTTCTCTTCTCGCGGAGATGGTAAAAGCCCATCGAATGGGCGAAAATCATAGGAATCATGTTATAGGCAATGCGACTAGCAACCAATTCCTATTTTGATTCCCCTTTCCACCTTTATGCCCACAACCAAGCTAAACGTGGTCTTTAGGTCTTGTTACCTAGACATAAAGACGTGATTTATGTATGTATGTATGTAGATAGAAGATGGTTAAGTAAAAGGGCCTTTTGCGATGCGAGCAGTTTGGTGGAAATTCGACATTCTGTCGGACGTGATCGGCTGCCACCACATCCGTTCGTATCCTTTCTTTTCGTATGCGATCCTATGCGAGACTCTCTCTTGTGTAATTACTTCTTTAATTTTTTTATTCGTTGTTATAGCAGCCATAGTAACATAGTAGCAATGTCAAGTGTATACTTATTATGGTTTAAAGGCTACCTTGTAATAGACGATAGCCTTAGTAATAGGGTCTGACTACGGAATCCTTAAAAGACATCTAAAAGCGATAAACGCTCATGAAGTTTTACATTTTACATAAACGACGTAATTATTGCAGATAAGCGATTTTTTTCGGATGTTAATGGTTAAGTACATTTTCTTGCGAATAATTTTATACTGATCCTTTTTTTTTATTCCAAGTGAGTGTGTAACGAGATACGTCTGGCTGAACACGTCAAGAGCACGAAGCTTAAAAAAGGAACGTGATACGTCATTTTTCCACAGGATGTGAACATGGCCCTTGGCTAGCAGACGCACTCTGTTACTAGCTACCATTAGCATTACTTATCTTAAGTAAAAACTTTCCATGTGTCACTCAAATGGCGCCTGGCTATTATTTTACCTTTACGACTGCAAAATGAGAAGTTGCGTAAGCGACAGGTGTATTTTCAATTTAAAATTCTTACAAGCAGCGTTCGTATTGCAATTGAAGTGAATGTGTGTATTTTTTACTGGAAGCTTTTTTTATACTTATATGGGTAGTTAACATAGGATGCAAATTTATGTAAGCGAGGCAATAATTAAAATTCACCATAGCGCAATGCTTAAATTAATTCTATAAGAATAACAACCACCCATAAATTCTATTTTATCATTTAACCAGGCAAATTTAAACGACCATTACTTTTATTCCGCAATAGGCTATTAACGGGCATATTAAAACCTTTTCTCGTTAAAAAGAGCCTGCGGGTATCTTCGCTTTTAACGTTTAGCGTAACAGCCATAATTGGCGGTTAAGAAAAAATGCAACCTGCGATAATTTTGCAAAAAGTTTTTAACTTTGCAGGGGTAATGACAGCAGCTGTCAACTATTTGAAGGGAAAATAAGACTCGTGTTTGCAATAATATAAATAAATTAAATTAAAAAACTCACTTTCTCAGCCGACAGCGCGAACAGATTGTTTTCTGGAAAGAAAAAGAACAGCATTAAACAACAGAACTGTTTACCTTCAGTTGGCTTAAAAATATCATTGGTTGTAATTTAAAATGTCGTAAACGCTATTACGCAATTAAAGCATTTTTGTTTTTTTACGACATTTAAATATATTTCAAAATATCCATGCAGAGTTTGTAAATTGTACCTAACTGATATTTTAGCTACTATTACTCATACTTATGACGTAGAATAATTTTCTTAGTAACTGGGATTTTTTACTTAATACTTTTTGTTTTAATACGTCCTCTGTTAACTGTTGACTAGTCACCGACATAAACATGTTGACGTCATATACGAATGTAAAAAAGGAGAATTTCTAGACATAAGGTCTGAAAAATGATACATACTCGTAATAAAGAGTATGAGCACAAGACGATTCACACTTGGCTATTTATAGTTTATTGACCCTGTTATTGCAATCATTACGTTTTATTTTACACAAGTCATAAAAGTGACGATACGCTCTGCTGGCCACCCTATGTGAAATAACACCGTTGTAAAACCAACTTTAACACACACGGACAAATATAAACTTCTACTGGCACTTTACTCCGAACTTGAATCACAAGTACTTACTGTCTAAGTTGATGATAATAAAGCTATAGATGCATTTATTTGCGATCGTAACTTCGGTTGAAAAAGTCATCTATGAAAAAAGAGCGGGCGAAGCCGTGGGCAACAGTTAGTCAATAATAGATTTGAAAGATTCCCTGTTAATAACATAAGACACAGTATCAACGGGATATAGACCGCCATTACCTTTAACACGTCGAGTCGTCAGTTTTCTTCAGAATACCCGTGATCATGATGCATGCTACTGCATTAAAATATCGGGAACTCAAGGTAATAGCAGCTTCTATCCCATTGATAATATGTCTTAACAAAACGTAAATTGCTTCGGAAAGGACATTTCAGACGTCCAGCTTACTTTTACGACAAATTTTAAAATATGGTTAGTTCATTTATCGTTATGGTTTTTACTATAATAATGTTTGTGCCGTGTATGCCGGCTCTAGTGGAACGGATCGGAGCGTTAGTTATACGACATTTGCAAAACGCACGGAAAAGAATAAAACGGCTGTGAAATTGCCAGTAAATTGTCATTCCCGTGGTGGGTTGTTAAACAAATCTGTGTGAAAAGGAAATAAAACAAAACTTTTAGCCGCAGCGGCGTTATGTTGTTTTACGACAAGCGATATTATGATTATGAATTTACCATTTTTGCATTTTTTTGTACTGCGATACCAAAATATTACTTAAATGATTATAAAAAGTAGTAAGTTACGATTCCAATAGTTATAAAAGTATTATTTAGGTAGTAGGTATTTTCTTTTTAAAATGTTTTTCATTAAGAAATGAACGCGTATTTAGGATTTTAATTCAACTACGCTTAAAATAAATTGAAATAGTAAAACAAAATTTAAAACCACCGACTGTTACACTATTCTCTGTAACACTTTATCTAAGTGCCATAAACAATTAACATATTCTGTATATCAATTTAAAAGTCTAAGTAGGAGATTGATCTCACCGCATCATCTTCAAATTCTCTTTAACAGACACAAAGCAAAAAATCCTAAGCGACAAAATGCTATAGTTAACATTTATAGCTTTTACAACATTCGAATAGAGTTTAAAACACCACAGAAGCTTGTCCTTTAAGACAATTTGAAATTATTAATGTTATTCGAGATCGTTGAAATATAAACTCTATTGCGAGTTCTTACGTCTTTATAATCGTTATATAATCACACTAAGTAGCTCAAGGAAGTGTCAATCAAACTCGGGCGCTGTAAGTGGTTTTTGTTTTATTTTCATTCTAACATCATTAACGAAGGATATTCAAGCAAAGTGTGAGTATTTGTTTCAAGGTTTACAAGTAAAATTATAAGAGAAAAATGCGTCTAAATAAATATGTAATATGGCAATAAGAAAGTACTCGTAGGTTTAAGAGTTGCTGAATGTAATTGTGTTCAATGGACTTTAAAAAATGCGGTTAGGATCATTTAAAAAAATTAATTTGAAAAATGTTTTACCTGTAGTAAATAAAATGCCGAAATAAATAAACAGTGTTCAGTGAATATATGCATTTGAAAAAGAAACTTCGTAAGGGTTTTCAGAATTATATCCAAGTCGATTTATGTTTATGATACGCTGACTCGGCTAACTTCGTTTCGCCTTAAAATCAGTTCCTGTCAAGCCTTCAGAGATGGCGCTGCGTACGATTTTTTTTCCGTAAAAATCGGCGAAGAGAGTTATAAATGTAAATAACCCAACTTTGTTTTATATTTAAATATAGATTTAAAAGAATTTTAGTTTTTTTCAACGATACAAAAACATACATACCTACATACATACATAAATCACATCTTTATCCCTTCTGGGGTAACAAGGCCTAAAGGCCACGTTTAGCATGATTGTGGACGTATATATGCAAAAAAAATAGTGATGGGTTTCTAGCCGAATCGCCAGTAATATGATTCCTAATTTCGCTCATTCCCTCGATGGGCTTTTACCATCAGCACGGGAAGATAAGCAACTGACACATTCTATGCTTTTTCTTTACTCCCAGACCAGCATGGAAGAATAAAAAAAAACAGCATGAATAAAAATGCATATACATTTTCCGCCGTGGTTAATACGTGGAAACAGACGTACGGTTCACTTATACCATAAGTGATAGCTGCATTATCATTAACTCGTGCATTAATATAATGACGGTTCGTGCTGTACGAGGAAAGCGCGACGAACATGCAAATCTTCAGAGGCAACTAAAACTATGGACTACTAACATTACAGTATTAATGGATATTAACATACCAATCACAGTAGTTGATATTACGTTGCAGGGGAAAATCTTACTCGCTAATCCTGCCGCTAAGTATCAGTGCTTGCACTGCTGTGTTCCGGTGTGGAGAGTAAGACAGCCGGGGAAATTACGGGCACAAGAGGCATTGCATCTTAGTCCTCTAGGTTGGCAACGCATATGCAATCCCTCCGGGGTTGCGGGTGTCTATGGGCAGTGGTGATCACTTACCATCAGGTGAACCACTTGCTCGTTTGCCTTCCTATTCATATAAAGAAAAAAAAAAAAACAATTCGTGGATGAGTAGTTTGACGGACGAAGCGCAGTCCAGTCCATCAATGAACATGAAACCCCAACAAAAGTTGATACATTCACGTGAAATCAAGATGTTCTAACTTATTAAGCAGCAATCACACCAATTGCGAACTCCCAAACATGTTTATATAACAAGTTAAATACTGAATTCCATCATACAACAGGCTATCTCCCACTTGCGTCGTTATTCCATAACAGTCCATAAACGCAACTTAATTTGTATGTACACTGTTCGTAATACCCACGTTACGGCAAACAACAGATTAAGACTGTCATTATCGACTAATCTGCTGTATCTAGAAAGCTTTAAGTGCCAGTAAAACGACTTAAACGACACTTATTACACGGTGAAATTATTTAGTTGCGTGCACAAAACATCACATCGGTTTTCATATGCAACGTGGATTTATGCTATTTTGCTTAGGCATTTTTACGTAAGTCAAAAAGAGGATCAGACAGAATGAACGAAAGTAATTTCATCTGATTTAGAAGCATGGTTATCAAAAAACAATTTAAACATTAATTTTTATTGATATCTACTAAAAATTTGAAATATTTTGCGCTCTTTAATTCCAAATCGACCGTTTGGATTAGCCTTACAGATAATTCATAATTTGGCTTGATACATTTAATACGTTTTATTTATTTTTAATTTTATTTTTAATCTTGTCTTGACTTCTTCAATTGTTTTTTTTATATACGACATGTAAGGCAATCGAGCAAGTAGGTCGCCTGATGGTAAGCGAGCATCACCACCCATAGATACCCGCAACTAGAGGATTGTAGATGCGTTGCCAGCCTAGAGGGTCACAGGAAAGAACCCTTTTGTGCGAATATATTATTATACATACATAAATACAAGTATACCGTCACGCTTTTTTCCCACAGAGACTACTTTGTTCCACTTGCTACGATCCTGACATACCTCTTTCGCTATTCAGCTTTGGTATTTTTTTTATTTAAATTGTAAATAAAATGTTTGATTTTAGATTAAGTTGCAAGCAACAGCTACTTATGGATGAGTCATCCAATTTCTAAATCCTACTAATATTATAAACGCGAAAGTTTGTAAGTATGGATGGATGGATGTTTGTTAATCCCTCACGCTAGAACGGCTAGACATATCTGGATGAAATTTGGAACATAGATAGATAATCTGGAATAACACATAAGCTACTTTTTATCCCGGAAAATTGCGTAATTCCTGCGGGATAGCGATAAACGAATTCGATGCAGACAGCAGCTAGTACATACATAAATACAAACATACCGTCACGCCTCTCCCACAGATACTTTGTTCCACTTGCTACGATCCTGACATACCTCGCTATTCGCTTTTGTTTTTTTTTTAGATGAAGTTGCAGGCAACAGGATAAGGCGAGTCATCCAGCTTTTAAATAATAAAATAATAGCTCCAGTATAGTAATTATAATTGTCATCGGTCGGCTTTCCAGCCAGTATGGTAATGCAAGCGCCGCGGACGTCCTGCGCGCGCCGATCATACTAAACACCTTATTGGTTCTCGTGAACTAACCGACTCGCGAAAATAGAGGTTAGGGTTAACGCCCTGTCTATAGCTTAACGTTAAAATTACAGCCTTATGAAGGTTTTTCGTTAAGGTGCATTGGGGTAAATTCGAAATTGGGGGAATTTCGATAATCGTGGATATCATTAAACGGGGAACAATTACATAATCTAGCAACGCTTGTCAAGACGCCAAAGAGCTTCTAGGTAAGCGTTGCTAGGTTATGTAATTGTTTCCCATTTAGTGGATATCCACGAGTTTCAAATTTACCCCAATTTCGAATTTACCCCAATGCACTATATAATTTTTGATCCAAAGTTAAATCACCTTTTGATGTCGTACTTTGAATTTCAATATGGACCAAAGCATGGAAACATCTGACAAGCATAAATTGAAAAAATCAAAATATAACTTTTTTTAAAACAAAGATGCTACTTAAATTGATACCTACCGAAGGCAATCCGATAACTTAGCAGTGGATAACATTTTACTAATTTGTCAAATAAAAATTTGTAAATAAATGTTTCTCTCTTTCTATTTCTCTCTCTCTCTTTCTCTCTAAAACGTAACGTATTTCGTCACTGTTACTCCCCAGAAACCCCATAACTTTTACAAGTAAGTACAAAGCTTCATTCGATCAAGCTCGCCTGTAGCACGGTTCACTGAACGCCCCTTATAAAGGCAACGGCAGCGACCGACGATAAATTTGAACGTCCGTCGCTGCCCGGACGTGGGCAGATGCTTTATGGTCGGCAGCGCGAACAGCGATGGATTGCGTTTTGTTACGTTCACCGATTTGGAACGCAATTTGTGAGGTATTTAGAATGACTGAAGAGGTGCACAATAAGTTCGATATTGCTAGAGCTAGGTTTACTTTTGACATATAATTCTGCACTCAGATATGTCAGTTCGCTTTGATGACTATTTACAATACAATACATACATACCACAGTAGCGTGGCGTCCATACAACTCGATTCCCACCGGCTTGCCTATTTTAAGGCGGTTTGGCGCTTTTATTGTGCTGAATTGGCATTATTCATTTTTTTAGTATGCTCCAATTCGAAAACCGTTTCGAGGAAAACCATCAATTATCCGATTTATCTTGTCCGATTTCAAAAATACTTTATGATTGCAGATATTTTTGTAAAAGTACTTTGAACCTTTGTTTGACCGAACGACCGGGTTTTTAGACAGAATCCAGCATCGAATGTTTGCCACAAAAATGAAAAAAAAAGTTTGGCTACGGCAACTGTCACGTGTCACTGTCAAATCTACAAAACCATAGACAAAGCCGTTTTTTTTTATAGCCAGCCGAACGAAGGCGATTGGGATTCTGTCTAAATTCACGAATTATCAAACAGCGAAAAAATATTTATTATTAATTAACAAAGCTACGTAAAAGCATAATATTCAAATTAGTTGCTTGAAATAGTCCATTTTATCAAATAAAGGTGTTAAAAGCACAGCTTAAAAAAATGAACAATGCCAATTAGAGGAAAAGGCTAGTTAAATTCCCTTCGGCTTGCCTTCTGATATACTTGACGCCACGCCACTGATACACACTTACGGGCTAGACAGAGCCTAAGGTAACAAAACCTTAAGGCCACGTTTAGCATGAGGGCGTATAGCTAGAAAGGGAAATCAGAATAGTGATGGATTGCTAGCCGCATCGCCTATAACATGATTTCTAAGACTTTCGCCCATTCCCTCGATGGGCGTTTTCCATCTGGGCGGGAAGAGAAGCAACTGGTAAATGGTGGTGGTTTTTTCTTTACTCCCAGACCAGCATGGAAGAAAACACAATCGCTGATATTGTCTTTTGAACACTACTAATCAGTACAGTGGGGAACGAGGAGGAGAAACAAATAAGGTAAGGTGGACAATAGGCGGTCACTTAAAAACAATCTCTACTAGATAACCACGAAGATACAGAAATGAAATTGAACCAGGAGAAACGGATATAATAAAAAACACTACTTAAAAAGCGTACTTAAATACTCAACAAGTTAAATTAAAAAGAAAAATCTCCTACTTACGAAAGACTTTAATGTTCGTAACTAGGTATTTAAAAACATCCCTGAAACAAAACCAAGAGTTAAACCAACACAGATTTCTTTAAATAAGAAATTTTCGACTACCGGCAGTTTCCTTTAACAAGTTGTACCTTTAAAATAAAAACTGTAATTAAGCTACCACCGATCAATTTAAGAATACGAAACTTACACAAAATGAAAGATAAAAAAGTAATTATTTACGGTTATTGCTTTTTGGCCTCCAGGTTTTAGCCGTAAACATTATCTTTAAAACGAATCGCATTCCCTGAAAATGAATACCCTAAAATACTCTAAGTGGCACTTACGATGGTTTTCTTTTGTGCAACATAATACAATGGCATAACTGTAAGTTTTCATTTAACGCGGTTTATTGGTTGCCAAAAATCTTTAACATTTGCATCATATACAAGCTCATCACTTAAACCTTAATTACCTGCTTGCTGCTTATGCTGCTTTGGGTCAATTGGTGTAGTTTGTCCCAAGATATTTATTTATTTATTTATTTATTTGTTTATATATACTTTTTTAAGTTATAAATCCTAATACGTAACCTAACTTAGTGCAAGCTACGCAATAGTTTTCCAATTATTTAAAAAAATATTATAAAAACCTTTTGCGTGATTCACATTAGGTTAAGTTAGGTTTGTCTTCTCCGCCAAGTCAAGCAATATAAAGGTACGGTAGTATCATCCTTCTCTCGAAGCCAAAACTTTAACAAAAAGTTAATGTCAAACGTTGTTGGCTCATCCTTAGACCTACATAATAAGTACCTAAACGCTTTATTGTACAAAATATAAAGAAACAGACACAATTTGCAAAAAAAAAAAAAATATGCACAAAGGTGAACTCATCCCTATAAGGAATCTGTAAGTAATGAAATAAGCTAGTAAAAATAAATTTCCTGTAATTTGAAGCCTTTAGATAAAACTTTGCGCAATACTGTACCCAGTAAAACTTGTGCCGTTCCCAAACTTTTCTCGTACACGCTAAATGAGTGCAACGACCCTTCGAGGTGAGAAATTCGGTCGGAACTAAAATTGTTTGTTTCCTCACACGTAAAAGTATGCATCTAAGTACTATGTCACTTCAACTTAGTGTTCACGCTTCCTTACGAATGTGTGAAGTGAGTTAATGCCAAAAGGTACTAAATTGAATGGGTTTCGAGTTTACCGTACGAGTATATCTGTTAAGGCTTTGTTGTTCCTTGGGACAAAAGGGTGGGAATTGCTTTTACGCTTGTCTAAGCAAATACGTTACATAGTTGCAAGTTACACTGTTTTGTATGAAGCTTTACATTCTTTAGAGCCTTTTTTTATTAATCCTACTAATATTGTAAATGTGACTGTTTGTGTGTTGGTTACTCCTTCACGCTAAAACGGTTGGACGGATTTGGGTGAAAATTGTTATGTAAAATAGTTATGTACGAGGAACAAGCGGAATAACAGCTTGTTCCCAGTATATAACCAAGTTACATAACCGGCACGGGTAAAACCAATGTAGGATGATTAATTTGGATTAATCTAGGTTAAGGTGCGGCGGGGGTGGCCTGGGGTCACCCCTAAGCAGCGAACATGTTTGTTATAATTCAGAAATTCTTCGTCTTTATTTTACCTTATAATGTCCTGGTTATGTAAAATAGTTATGTACGGGGGACAAGCGAGAATAACACATATTCTCCCTTTTGTCCCGATTTTCCCACAGGGGTGCGTTCAGTTTGATCACCCGACGACGCCCGACGACGCACTGGCCCGTTCAGTAAGTCAGTGCGATCATCGGACGATCACACCAAGTCGTTCAGTAACATCGTCGGGCGTCGTCGGGCGATCGCACCGGTCACCCCGTAAAATAGATGGGTAAAAAACGCACAGACGTCACTTTGACAGTTGATATGAGGCAAAATTTATAATTCGAACGCTGGGGATATAAACTTATTATTACGAATACGAAATCATACTTCAATTGACACTTTTGACAGAAGAACGCCCCAAGTCGTTCAGTAAGTGTGTTCATGATCGGACGATTTTCACCCGATGATAATCACACTGACACTTTAGTTACTGAACGTAGCCCAGGATAGACAAATTCCGGAATGCTGTATAGAATGGTAAAATGGAGGGTAAAATCTTGCAAGTGAACCCACTTTAGGTTAGGTTAACCCGAAATAGTTCTCATGTAAGTTCAGGCAGCAAGAAAGCGTTTTTTTTTTGAGTAGCCTATTTGGTGTCCCACTGCTGGGAAATGGCCTTCCCTTTCTCTTTGCAACCGTCTCTGTCTGTTGCAAGTCTTCCCCAGTCCACCTTAAAAAACTCCAAACCGTCCCGTCCGTTTTGTCTCTACTCCATAGCCCGTCGCATGGTAAGTAAGTAAGTAAATGCTTTATTGTACAAATATAAAGAAACAGATAAAATCCACAAAAAATAAAAATAACATTAATATATGCACAAAGGCGAACTTATCCCTATAAGGGATCTCTACCTGTTAACCTTTGACTAGATGAGAGGAGCATTAAACGAGGGACCGACAAAGTGTGAGTTTAAAATTCCAGATAGTGAAAGCCACAATAGAGCGTACATATCTAAATACAATGAACAAATTATAAAATAAACTACTAAATATCATGCATACATGCATACATACAAAATACAATAAGAGTACACACATACAATATCTAAGATGGTGTGAGCCATATCTTCTTTTTTCTTTTGCAATTTTTATTCTTATAACAGGAATTTATTTAAAATCCTTGCAGCATTGTAATGCACTTAAAAACGTGTACATAAAGTTTCTTTTCAAAGCGGTATTGTATGCAAGACGTAGATGTATATTAAGTGTTCTTTACAACATTTTTTAACAATGTGTCATACAATTTTGTGTCCGTTGGGAAAACATGAAGAATTTGTACGTAAAGATCAATAGACATTTGATAACATGTGAACATCACTGCATTGACAAGGAACAATGCGTACACAATGAATTGTGTTTTTATCAATATGTATAAAAAATGTCTAAAACGAAGATTTGATTTGCGCATTGTTTGAATGGCGCGTTTGTTTCAGATACTCACTAGATATAAAAGAAATATGTTTACCCTGAATATCTGAGAGTAAACATTTAAAAGTTTGAAACAAAATGAGACACTCTAAAATAATGTAACTAAGTAACGTCGTTTTTTAGTGATTGTTTTTCTATCGTTTAGAAAGAAAGAAAGAAAGAAAACGTTTATTGACACAAAACGACACATAAAGAAAAGAAAAAAATAATAATCATAAAACTAAGTAACTTATGTGCCGAAAGTGCCAAAAGGGCCAAACTCAGCATGTTGCTGCGGCAGGCCGTAGCGCTGATTTTCAGTGTGACCCTTTTGCCTAAAACTAAGCCTAAAAACTAAAATTGCAACAACGACACGAACGTCAGAGACAGTAGATATAAAGAATAAAAAGAACAAACAAAACAAATCTCAAATCTGACAAATTTCAAAGAACCTTAAGTTTGCACGTTTAGTAGTATATCATTGCAGATTTTCTCAATTTTTACATACACACACATACACAATTCACGTCTTTATCCTACAGGCCACATTTAGCAAGATTGTGGGCGTATAGGTGGAAAATGGAATCAAAATAGTAGTAGGTTGCTGGCGTCATCGCCTACAACATAATTCGTATTATTTTTGGCCATTCTCTCGATGGGCTTTTACCGTTTGCGCGGGTAGAGAAGCAACTGGTACATTCTATGTTTCTTCTTTGCTCCCAGACCAGCATGGAAGACATTCTCAATTTTTGTTTGTTGTTAATTGTAAAGAATGTATGTATGTATAAGAAGATATCTAAAATTTCCAAATAAGCGGCCTTCATAACATATTAAAAATGCTAAATTTAGCGACACCATGACGACTTAGCTTTTCAGTTACAGTGCCGTGTGAAGGCAGGCTAGGTAATGACTAATTTACAAAATTAATAGTTCCCCCACGTCGCCGGTAGATGGTGTTATGCGCTCGCGCATAATAATGAGCGACTATTGTTCATAACGCTCAGCGCGCATTTTAAATAGGAGATAGCATTTCTTCGAAAGTGTAGTTGCAGCGAACTCTTATTTGGTGTAAGCGACATAGACGCATATAAATAATGACACATACGACAAGCCTATACAGTGCACTTTGGCGTTTCGTCGATGGCGCTTATGTTCTTTTATAGTTCGAGGAAGTTGTATGATGTCATGACAGGGGAAGAAATTTGAATTGAATAGAATAAGAGTTGATTTTTTGTTTTTCTTAATAAGCTTATGTTTATAATATTAAGTTGAGCAAAACCAAAACAACAAGTAAATAAGTATATGTACAAAAGTACACAAGACATACTAAATTAGCGGTGATATTGTGATAGTTAAAATAAATGCTGGTCTGCGAGTAAGGAAAAAACATAGAATGTACCAGTTGCTGCTCTTCAGGAATGGGCGAAAATCTTGGGAATCATGTTGTGTAATGCGGCTAGCAACCCATCATTATTTTAATTTCCCTTTCCACCTATACGCCCTTAATCATGCAAAACGTGGCCTTAAGGTTTTGTTACCTCAGGCTTTGTCTACCTCGTAAAGGATAAAAACGTGATATATGTATGTATGTATGTATGTAAAATAAGATTGAGACAATTTTTTTTGCATCCAATTCTTAGCTCGATAATGACAGCAATATCTCAGTTTTTACTTTGAACACTTAGAACACTTTATTACATAATTATATAGACACATGTACGTAGATTATCTGAAAAATATTGTGTACATCAGTCCAACTGTCTAGTTTTACCCCACAGTGCGCCCGCGCGCATTATCTGCGATGCATTTAAATGGTAAATTGCAAGTGACCGGCCGTAATGTATTAGCGTGCATTAGTGGCACATAGGTCGTTATACGTCGGAGGACTTTGTACAGTTGAAACATTTGCTTGTTCCCCGTACATAACTTTTTTACATTACCAGGACATTCTAAGGTTGTTCACGGCACCTAAACCTAAATTAATCCAAATTAATAATCCTAAATTGGTTTTACCAGTGCCGGTAATGTAACTTGGTTATGTACGGAGAACAAGCTGAAAAATTTCTTGTTATAAGTTACAATGTGTGTATCGTTCTTCCATTCTGGTTGGGAAGCAAAGAAAAAACATATAATGTACCAGCTGATTCTCTTCTCGCGCAGATATAAAAGCAAAAATCATATTATAGGCGATGCTAGCAACCCATCACTATTTTGATTCCCCTTTTCCACCTATACGCCTACAATCATGCTAAACGTGGCCTTTAAGCTGTACGTCTGATTTATGTATGTATGTAATTTTGTATTCACGTGTTATTATTCGTTAATTGATTTAGTATAGCTGAGAAAGTAAAGCAAATTTTATTACTTATATGTATTCATTTTAAGTTGGTTAGTTTCGAACACAATTTAAAAGAAATATATCAATAGAAATAAGTCATATGAGTTTTATCGTTTGTTTTCCTTACGAGCTATTTATAAATGGAGAATATTGAACAACTTTTGAAATAAGTATGTCGTTTTGGCACCAATATGTCTATTTGTATCTGCCATCTACTTAAACTGTCTCCAACTTATTTCTTTTTTTTACAATCAGTTTTTATTGTCCAGTAGAGATCGCCATTGAGCGACAAGACCGCCTATTGTCTACCTTGTTCTTTATTTCTGCAATATTATTATACTGATTTGTTGTGATCGATAAAGAATATTTGTATTGTATTGTATGGAGTAAAGCTTCAAAGGAATGAAAGATGTAGTTCAGTGACTCTAATTTAACATTTAATAAAACGACGTAAGTCAACGTACGTCGTTTCACCATTACCTGTAAAGTTATAAAGAGAGAAGCTTATGTACTTCGGAATCAAGCGAAAGTAGAACAGTCCAATATTTGCCAAATACAGAATTTCACTTTCGACGGTATTAAATAATTTAGAATTAAAACGTGTTTGTGCCGCGGTATCCGGTTTCTATCGTGCACCACTGTTGTGTTTATTTGACACTGCTCCATTTGCGTGTGCGTCCGTCCGGATAAAATGAGCATCTTTTCCATAATTTAACTATTTCTTACTTATAATCGTTTACCCTTTCAATCCTTAAAAGAAAAAATGTGTCCCAAAATTTCCATTCCAGTTCGTCACTTTTTTAAATTTAGATACGTATGGAACGTGACGAACAGGAAAAAAAACATAGTAAAATCTGGGACACGTTTTTTCTTGTAGAGCATCGATAGGTTAAACGATTCTGAGGAAGAAAAACCCGAAATATTCAAATTCTGGAAAAAATGTACAATAGTAGACTTTTTTTATGAAAACGCTCTTATATCTTATGTTGCTCGATAATCCTGCCGGCAAGCAGCAGTGCTCGTGCTGCTATGTTCCGGCGCAGTGAGTAAGACAGCCGGCGAAATTACTGGCACATAAGGTGTTTTACGTTAACCCTATAGGCTGGCAACGTAACTGCAATCCTTTAGTATAGCGTGTGTCCATCACTTCTTTTCAAGTGACCCACATGCTCGTTTGCAACGCTGTATTATAAGAAAACCGTACAATTTCGCAAAGTTAATATCAGAGCAGTTAGCAGAGCCTTGCTCCTAAGCAAAATATAGGCAGTGATGAGGTCATTTTATATTGGATAATTAAAAATATTCTGCTTTTAGTATTTTTTCATGTTCATGAGATACAGCCTGGTGACAAACAGACAGACATACGGACGGACAGCGAGCTCTTAGTAATAGGTACGATCCTGTTTTTACCTTGCCATATACACTTATTTTTTTAAATTAAGTAAAATCATAACCGTTAATTTGATCGGCCTACGCTCTGTACTTGGTCTACACATTGAATACAGACAAACAATCAAACAGACAAAGACCTCAAATAATCGCTCCTTTCCCCCCCATGGGGTTAAAAACCCTTTTACTCCACGTCTATGGAATGGAATGCAACCTTTTTAAAACCGAAGACTACGAGGCATATTAGTCACGTGTAGATTTTTATCCTCGCGTCTCATTAGTAAAGGTATGGTTACATTATCCGTCGCTTTCGCTTAAGGCTGGAGCCAGCGCGTTTACTGAGCGATACCAAGCTTGATGTTTGCAAAACTCGGAGACACGCGCTATCCCAGAGGTGACCTTAGCTATATTGGTTGTTTGCCCGCGAAAACTCCTACATAGCAAATTTCATTGAAATTATGTATGTATGTATGTATGTAAACTCTTTATTGTGCAAAATAAACAAGACAAAATACAATTGACAAACACTGAGATACATGCACAAAGGCGGACTTATCCCTTTAAGGGATCTCTTCCAGTCAACCTTTAGAAAGAAAAAGAAAGAAAGAAAGAAAAACATTTATTCGTGATATATAGTTGCACAACAAAAATAATTAAAAAAACAAAAAATTAGTACATACATCACGAAATGGTCCCATCTCAGCATAATGCTGGCCTTGCAGCCAGCGCTGGTCTTCCGATGGGACCATCAAGTGCTTGCTAACTAAGCACATATTAAAATATATATATATATTAAAAAAGTGAAACCGGCATTATAGGCTTTGAGTGGATGAAAGGAGTATTATATTAGGAAATTTTCGAGCGGTTTTCGTGGTCCCAAAATAGATCAGTATCCAAGAAGTGCTCGTTTAGTATTTAATTAGATATAAATTAATAGATTATTAAGACAACTTAATATGTACTTTAATCGAAGATCTGAATTATAGTTGCAATATTATTCATGGACGTATTGTAATATAAATGTAATGTAATTGTGATGATGACAATTTTCGAAAACGCTCATCGCTATTTTCTTATAGCTACAAGAGTCAGCGGTTTGCCAGTGTTACGAGACCTTTATACAGCTAAAGTCCTTAATAGCACTTCAGATGGATTAGTCAAATGCGATGTAATTACTGGCCAGTTATTAGCTTCTTCAAAGACTGTTATCCGACCATTATGTGACAAATGTGTAGAGGGCGTCCGCTGCAACCGAAACCAAGCCTTATAGATAGGGCAAAGGGTTGGAAATTTAGTATTAGTATAATGAAACATAAGACCTTGTTTTGTTTTGTGCGTCAAAGTTGAAGGCAAGCTTTTATGTTAACTTGTTAGTTGGTAATTTAATGTAATGGAGTTGTTAGTGACAAATAATTCATTTTGTTGATCGATGTCTTCTAGGTATGCCGGCTTAAAAGCATAAGTATTATTAGTTTTAGGAATGTGTAGTATTTTTGTATTAAAAAAGTTTTTTTTAATTTTATTTTGCACGTAAAAGTTAAATTTCTATTTTGGGTATTCATAAATTCGAATAAGTAACGACTTTTAATCATACGACTTACGGGGTAGATAGCGCCTAAAGTAACACAACCTTAAGGCCACGTTTAGCATGATTAAGGGCGTATAGCTGGAAAGGAAAATCAAAATAGTGATGGGTTGCTAGCCACATCGCCTATAACGTGATTCCTTAGACTTTCGCCTATCCCTCGATGGGATTTTACCATCTGCGCCGGAAGAGAAGCAAATGGTAAATTTTATGTTTTTTCTTTACACCCAGACCAGCATGAAAAAAAACCATAATTGCTTTTAATCATAATTGTAATGTATTGCTATGTTGATACGAATAGATGACAATTTAATAACAATTAGCGACGGACTGACAGATTTATCTGGTTTATAAACCATGTGTGGTTTATGTCGTTGCTCTTTGTTTAGTACATATTTGTTTATGAATAAAAAAAATACAAAAAAATTAGAGACATAAAAATGTTAGTAGACCATGTTTACATTTATTTTTGTATTTCTCATCACTACATAGTATAAAACAAAGTCGCTTTCTCTGTCCCTATGTCCCTATGTCCCTATGTATGCTTATATCTTCAAAACTACACAACGGATTTTGATGCGTTTTTTTTTAATAGATAGAGTGATTCAAGAGGAAGGTTTTTATGTATTCTACGCAGACGAAGTCGCGGGCAGAAGCTAGTATTTCTATAAGTTATTATTATTAGTTATTTGCAAGCAAGAAACATGGTATGTTCACAAAATGTAAACTTTTCTTTTTATTATTTTTTATCAAAATCAGCTTTTTGCGCATCAGAATCTCAAGTATTTTCGCCCAGCGCCAACCACATCACAAGTACCGTTCGAAAAATACAAAATAAACTCTGACACGTCACAGTAAAGGTCAAAGTAACCGCACAACAATTACTTAACGCGACATTGTCCGGCGATGACCCCGTTAACGCGCCAACATAACATTTACCGTCGCAAAACAACTGTATAACCTTTAAACGTAACGTCATATGAACGAATTTGGATTGATAACCTGTTATTAAAACGCAACAGGATAAAAGTTTAAGCAAAGTTGCTTTTGCGTGTGTAAAAAATATTTTTAAGTCTTATATAAGTGCATTAAGGACGAAATTGGGTTTTAAAAGGATGTACAGTGAGTTTGCTCACGCACTATTCAAAATGGATTCTGCAGAATCGCGAAGAAAGGGAAATTTTTGTGTCGTTTGTCACACGATATGTTAGTGACCGCTTTATGTCGCACAATGGTTGCGAGTGGAGCCTTTATAGCGCTACTTTAGTCGTATAGAGGCTGAATAGGAGCTTCATTTGATACTTTATGCAAGAGAACAATAAAGATGAAACTGGTTCGTTTCGGGTGGTCTTGTTTGCTTATTATACAGTACACAAGCGGTTGCCCGCGGCTTTGCCCGCTCAGAATTTGCAGCGTTCCTTAAACCGCCTTAATCCAGCCCTGTGCAAAAACCATTTTTTTTTACTAATAAACTATCTTTTTCAAATTTCAGGCATCTACTATTGCTGTAAGCGAGACGATAAGATTCGAACTTCAAGGGAATATTAAGTCTGGCTACCTTCTCAAATGTATTGTATTTCTACATACATACATAAATCACGTCTTTATCCCTTACGAGGTAGACAGAGCCTAAAGTATCAAGACAAACAAAACAGTGATGGTTTGCTAGCCCCATCGGCTATACAACATGATCCCTAAGATTTTCGCCCAATCCCTCGATGGGCTTTTACCATCTACGCGGGAAGCCAACTGGTACATTTTATGTTTTTTCTTTGCTCCCAGACCAGCATGGAAGAAATTGTATTGGATTTTATTTGTATCTTTTACATAATCCATGTGTATCGATTGTGTGTAAGTAAAAGTTTTTCTCTCTTTCTCTCGTACAAGCACTCTTTCGTCCAGTTTCAGTCCTCAGTACCGTTGTTAACGGTCTCGGAACAAAGCAAAAAAACGCTTCGTCCTCTCATGATAATAAGTAGGTACGGAAACTGAGTGGAAGAAAGGAGGTCAAGGATACGACAGCTGATCTTCAAGACTGTGCTAAATGTATCCTACTAATATTATAAACTAGCTGTTGCCCGCAACTTCGTCTGCATAGAATTCGTTTATCGCTATCCCGCGGGAATTACGCAATTTTCCGGGATAAAAAGTAGCCTATGTGTTATTCCGGACTATAATCTATCTATGTTCCAAATTTCGTCCAGATCTGTCTAGCCGTTCTGGCGTGAAAGAGTAACAAACATCCAAACATTCTCACAAACTTTCACATTTATAATATTAGTAGGATGTGAAAGTTTGTGAGTATGTTTGGATGTTTGTTACTCTTTCGCGCCAGAACGGCTGGACAGATCTGGATGAAATTTGGAACATACATAGATTGCAGTCTGGAATAACACATAGGCTACTTTTTATTCCGGAAAATTGCGAAATTCCTGCGGGATAGCGATAAACGAATTCTATGCAGACGAAGTTGCGGGCAACAGCTAGTATTGAATACGTAGAAATTCGCTTATAGTCCGACAACTTTAATGGGTCCTCGCCTGCGCGGTGCAGGGGCGCGGGGTGAGACGACAAAGGGGGCGAGAGAGGTGCGGGCGGCAGGGCACTACCCGTGAATATAAGATCCAGTGTTGAACAGAGCCTTGCACTTAAGCAAAATGTAAGTAAAGTGAGGTCCATTTAAATTAGTTACTTACATAGACAGATATTAATATCTTGGGACAATTAACACCAATTGACCTAGTCCCAAACTAGGCATAGCTTGTAATATGGATACTAGACAACGGACAAACATAGATAAATACATACTTAAATACATATTAAACAACTCTAGAACAAACATTCGTATTTTTCATACAAATATCTGCCCCGACCGGGGATCGAACCCGACACCTCAAGCTTCATAGTCAGGTTCTCTAACCACTAGGCCATCCGGTAGTCTTAAAAAAAACCATATCATGTCGTATAAAAATATTAGGTTTTTAGTATTGTTGACATTCACAAAGGGGGCCTGTGCCCAGCAGTGGGACGTATAATAGGAGATGATGATGATGATGATGATTGTTGTTATAGTGGCAATAGCGGTTTAGACCAAACGATCATTCGACCAAACGGTCATTCGACCAAACAAAATTAGATCAAACAATTCGACCGTTCAATAGGCCCCTGTGGATACCTTACCTTGACGACTGTGTACAGACCACACTGGTGCGGCGTAGCTTTAGCTTCTAGGATCTAAAGCCAGCTAATATTACAGTAACGTTTTATCGGCGATCTCGCTTGTACAATAGCACGGGTCACTAGCTGATCGGTATCTAGTAATCACCCAAAGCCCTAGGAATTTGGCTGAGTCACTCCTTGTTACATTAAGGATCGGTTGAAGTCAAAAGCTGAAAGAGGTTCTGTTACGCCTGTGTCATTATTAACTGCAAGATAGTTTTGCTAACTGTACTTTTTGTTTACTGTACTACGTAAATACATACATACATACATACCGTCACGCCTCTTTCCCACAGGGGTAGGCAGTGACTACTTTATTCCACTTGCTACGATCCTGACATATTTCTTTCGCTTCATCCACAGTCATCAATCTCTTCATACATGCTCGTCGGTTTCGGGTACTCCTGACCTAACCTTTTTCCAAAACGTCTCCTGTTTGGTCTCGGAACGTGCGTGTAGGCCCTCCCAACGTAACCATTCACACTCCCCATATAGATCTGTTTAGTTAGTCTACTTTCATCCATCCGCTCTACATGCCCAAACCAACTAAGCATACTTTTTTCTATCCTAGTCACTATAGGAGGCTCCTCTTTCACACCAGCACGTTCCCTTATCACACTGTTCCTTATTCTATCTTTCAGTGACACATCTTCCATACTCCTTAACGCTCTCATTTCTACTGCATTTATTCTACTTTCATGCTTCTTTTGCCATACCCAAGTTTCGTAAAGGAAGAAAGAAAAAGAAAAGGAAAGAAAGAAAGGAGACGAAAAGAAAAGGAAAAGATCCCTTCAAGGGAAAGTTTGCGTGCGTGTGTTTGGTGGCTACACTTTACCATTAGTAAGTGCCTGTACGGAGATCCTCAGTATCTTGGTAGTTTATATTTGCTAGACAAACTTCGATAGCATTTTTTAACTTAGCAGCAGACAAGTCTTTTGGATCAGTAACAGTTTTGCATATTTGTTGTAAGCGTTTAAGTGGGAACAGGGAAGCATATCTTTGGCAAAAGTAGACCTAATGGATGGCAGAGGGATGCTATATACACGACGAGTGGCAAGGCTCGGAAAATCCTGACTACAAATTTCTTTTCGATGGGCGACTACGGCTACTTTATCTTCTTTATCCCTTACGGTGTAGACAGAGCCTAAGGTAACAAAACCTTAAGGCCACGTTTACCATGGTTAAGGGCGTATAGGTGGAAAGGGAAATCGAAATAGTGGGTTGCTAACCGCATCGCCTATAACATGATTCCTAAGACTTCGCCCATTCCCTCGATGGGCTTTTACCATCTGCGCGGGAAGAGAAGCAACTGGTAAATTCTGTTTTTTTCTTTACTTCCAGACCAGCATGGAAGAATGCAGGATGGAGATCTAGCTAGTGTGTATATTTTCACTAGATAGTATAAAACAAAGTCGCTTTCTCTGTCCCTATGTCCCTATGTATGCTTATATCTTCAAAACTATACAACGGATTTTGATGCGGTTTTTTTATAGATAGAGTGATTCAAGAGGAAGGTTTTTATGTATAATTCTACGCAGACGAAGTCGCGGGCAGAAGCTAGTAAATATTATATACGGATTCAAATTATCAATAATTATTCAAAGCAACGGTATTCCATAGTGATCAATCGCTTTTATGGCAAACACGAAAAAAGTTATGACTGCTAATTTTAAAATTGCTTATGACATACGCCCGTTATGTCATTTCGTATTTTAGGTCAAATATGACGTTTCGATCCGTTCGTTCTGTAACTAGTTAACCGATTGTGTTGCATTATTAAAATGACAATGAACCTGAGCAATACTCATTTACATTTGTTTCTATTTACCGTTGCGGGGCATAGGGGTCTTTAAAAAATACCTAAAAATATTCTTCAACGTCTTTCATAAATGGGTAAAGTTACATACATACACATATCACGTCTTTATCCCTTACAGGGTAGACAGAGCCTAAGGTAACAAAACCTTAAGGCCACTTTTAGCATGGTTAAGGGCGTATAGCTGGAAAGGAAAAGCATAATAGTGATGGGTTGCTAGCCGCATCGCCTTTAACGTGATTCCTATGATTTCCGCCCGTTCCCTCGATGGGCTTTTACCATCTGCGCGGGAAGAAAAGCAACTGGTAAATTCTATGTTTTTTCTTTACTCCCAGACCAGCATGGAAGAAAAGGTAAAGTTTGTGAGGTTAAATACATATATGTATAAATCACGTCTTTATCCCTTACAGGGTATCCCTTGGTGTGGAAAATGCACTCAATGCATCCGCCCAGTACGGGGTTACCGGGGGTATGTGGGGCTCTCCCGCGACGGCAGGCATACCCACTAAAAACCACACGGATTCCCTATTCGGTCGTATGTGAGGCGTTACGGGAGCACTCGGTGTCACCGCGGGATGAGGTTCCCTCTTCGCGGCACCTGCCCCGCTAGCACGAGAGCACACGAAAGTCGCGTCGCGCGCGAGTAGGACTACCCGTCTCTTTCTTGTTGGTACAGTAAGAAAAGGATGGGCAATCTATCTCGCGCGCGACGCGACTCACATGTGCGCTCTCGTGCCAGACATGCTGTGCAATGCAGGTTTGGGAATTCCCGCCCTCCCCCGCTGGTGCCGCTTGAATTTTTATAGAAGTTGTCTCCACGGGCCCCCCGTCTTGAAAAAGATAGCGTACCACGGGTAGACAGAGTCTAGGGTAACCAGACCTAACGGACACGCTTTGCATGATTGTGGGCATAGGTGGAAGTGGAAAAGGGAAGCAAAATAATCATGGATTGCTTGCCGCATTGCCTGTAACATGATTCCTACGATTTTCGCCGATTTTCTGGATGGGTTTTTACTATCTGCGCGGGTAGAGCAGCTGGTACATTCTATGTTTTTTCTTTGTTCTCACACAGACATTGAGGTCAAACTTAGAACACGCTTCTTTTTGCGGCGGGGGTCAAACACTATCTTTCGGCATTCTTACATAATGCTACCTATATCACATAGTGCTGACGTAAGCTTCCTGTCTTTATTTATTCCCCTATGATAATCTCCATTCTTTGTATCGACAGTTTTGGCTCACAAGTACACAATACAGTATGTTACAGTTTCGTATCCAAACATATTATTTCGTCTTAAATAATTGTTGTAAATACTTAAGCGTCTATCTATCTATCTACAGCCATTGTCCGTCCACTGCTGGACATAGGCCTCTTTCATATTGCGCCAACTTTCGCGATCCTGGGTTTCCCTCATCCAGCCACTGCCAGCTGTCCTAAGGTCATCCGTCCAACGCGTCGCAGGGCGTCCCACACTACGCTTTCCCAAACCTGGTCTCCACTCTAGGATACGTTTGCTCCGGTTGTCAGTTCTACGGCAAACGTGACCAGCCCATTGCCATTTCAACGTACTAACCCTTCGGGCTATGTCGACGACTTTCGTCTTTTGTCTGATTTGTTCGTTACGGACCCTATTATACCTGCTTAAGTGTAGGACACTGTATTCCAATAATAATAAACCACAGTAGTTGACACTCACCACGTAGGTACCTAATAGAAAACGGCTAACGGCTGAGAGCGTTTAGTGTAAGTTTTCACACATAATACAATACATAAATCACCGTCTTTATCCCTTGTATTTACGTTCCGAGTGGAATCTAGCGACTCAATTTTGAAGCAGTCTCATCTGATTGAGCTGAAATTATGTATACTTGTGTAAGTCTGATGACAATACAATAATCTGGTAGTAGAATTCTGATGGTTCATCCAGGACCGTCTTTGCATGGGGAAACTCTTCAACGGTTGGTCTGATTGCCTTAAAACTTAATTCACATTACGTAGACGATGACAATGAAAGAAAGAAAGAAAAGAAAGAAGACATTTATTTCTTTTTGCAAGACACACAAATATAAGAGAATATACACAATTTTATAGCAAAAAAAAACAAGAAAAAAAACACAGACATTAAAAATAGATGCTCAGCGTTGTGTGTCTTTGCAAAAGTGAAACGGTCGCTGGCTCAGCATTACGCTGAGGTGTTAGACACCTGCAGCACTGATTTTCAGCCAGAACCGTCTATGACTTTCGAAACGATACACAGATAAAAAATACTACATAATCCATAAACTTTTACGTAAACAAAGTAATAAATAGATAGAACCCGACTTATGTGAAACTAAAAAAATACATAAATTAATTAAATAAATTAATAAATAAACAAAAAAAATAAAAACTGGAGGGAAAACTAAATTGTTCAAAAAAAAAAAAACAACAGGCTGGCATATCAATGTGCAAAGTGCTGGAGGACTATTGTAAGGATTTTTGGAGCGTCAACAAGTGATCCTTCAGCTTGCGCTTGAAGGTGTAACTACTTAACGCTCCAATGCAAGTGCTGTCAGCAAAAAAGGTTGAATGTAAAATGGAGTTTTTAGGTTAGGTTATTGTGTCTGTAAGCCAACACTTACGGCTTCCTTAGATTGGGAACACACTGTATTTCTATTAACATAGTATGATTCCATGGCTGTGCATAAAATACCTTAGGCATTCTGATTTCGTAGCGAAACTGGCGGCAGGCCAACTGTATCATCACACACAAAAGAAACCTGGTTTACTTGGAATAAACAAGCATTCGTATAATCCAATTGTTTAAGGCAAAAATCTTAGGAATCATTTTATAGACGATGCGGCTAGCAATCCATCACTATTTTGATTCCCTTTTCCACCTATACGCATACAACTATGCTAAATGGCCTTAAGGTCTTGTTACCTTAGGCTCTGTCTACCCCGTAAAGGGATAAAGACGTGATTTATGTATGTACGTATGTGGGTGTCTTCCATGCTGGTCTGGCAAAGAAAAAACATAGAATGTACCAGTTGCTTCTCTACCCGCGCAGATGGTAAAAGCCCATCGAGGGAATGGGCGATTTTAATAGGAATCATGTTATAGGCGATGAGGCTAGCAATCCATCACTATTTTGATTCCTTTTTCCACCTTTACACCCGCAATCTTGCTAAATGTGGCCTGTAGGTACCTGTTACCTTAGGCTCTGTCTACCCCGTAAGGGATGAAGACGTGATTTGTGTGTGTGTGTGTATGTATGTAGGTATTGTTTAAGGTCGGGTATGGCACGTGCTTAATTAATAGGTTATTACTATGATCTGATATTGTCTAATAATAGTGATAAATGGAGCATCTATTGAAGAAAAAAACTTAAGCAAATTTTTTGCTGTCCACAACCAAATTTTATGATACTTTTTCCAATCATAACGAAACCATACATACGGTATCGACTTCCAATAACATACTTATGAACTCTTAACTACACTACAAATAAGGATCAATTTGCAATGGAGGCACAGAAATAAACATCAGCATTTCAGATCACGTTTTTGCTACGTCTATGCTTAGATATTAGGTCGATGGCACCGAATCCAAACTGCCAAACGTTCCGATCCAAACGACTTCGAATAAGACATCCCTGTTTAACGTACCAGCCAAAGCGGGACGGGAGATCGATTTCGATTAGTTTTACCTCGGATGGCGTGATTTTAATTGTTTAGTTTTTATTCGGAACTCGAACTGGCCGGTTACACAATCCAGCGATTCGTTCGAGTGATGGTTTGAATTTTGAATTTAAATAAAAGCGTTCGATATTTGAAATAGTCGAGTTGATTCGACATTTGTAGCGTTTGGATATTCATAGAGGAGTAAATCAAAAAAAAGGAGAGCCAGTGCCAGTGGTGCTCTCTAATTGGCTTGTCACACAAGCACACACACAAATCACGTCTTTATCCCTTACGGGGTAGACAGAGCCTAAGGCGACAAGACCTAAAGGCCACGTTTAGCATGATTGGCGTATAGGTGGAAAGGGAAATCAAAATAGTGATGGGTTGCTAGCCGCATCGCCTATAACATGGTATTCCTAAGATTTTCGCCCATTCCCTCGATGGGCTTTTAGCATCTGCGCGGGAAGAGAAGCAACTGGTACATTCTATGTTTTTTCTTTATTTTTCGCTTGTCGATAGTCTGCAATATTTTTAGTTAGGTGCTGCTGGAAAATTTTTTGGCCAAACGATAATTCGATGAAACATTACATTATTTTCGTTCGGCATTATACGGGGTCAGAATTATGTTGTTTGCGTGAAATGACCAGTTAACTAGACACTTGATTCCGTATAATACTTACGAGGGAACGGCTCAAGATATGATTGCACGGCATGCACCGCCATGCAGCCCTGTAATGTTACCAGTATTTATAATTATTATTTCAGCCCTTTGATTCTCCCGACCGCAACGTCGAAACACAACATAATACTTCATAGAGGAAATATGAAGCTTTTTTTTTCCTGGCTTTACAAGTGGCTTCCCGGGCATGCTAGGCTCGCGTGACGCGTCATAACTAGCATGCTACTGCCGATCCCATACCGGATGATTTACTTATGATTATGTCCGGTTTTAGGGATCCGCGAGGTATGAAAGGAACCATTTTTTAAGACACTGACGTTCAAATGTACGAAATAGTAAAAAAATATCCATACTAAGGCAACGAGGTTCTTCCATGATGGTCTGGGAGTAAAGAAAAAATATAGAATTCACCTGTTGCTTCTCTTCCCGCGCAGGTGGTAAAAGCCCATCGAGAGAATGGGCGAAAGTCTTAGGAATCATGTTATAGGCGATGCGGCTAGCAACCGACCACTATTTTGATTTCCCTTTCCACCTATACGCCCTTATGCTAAACGTGGCCTTAAGGTTTTGTTACCTTAGGCTCTGTCTACCCTGTAAGGGATGAAGACGTGATGTTTGTATGTACTAAGGTAACAAGACCTAAAGGTCAAGATTAGCATGATTGCGTATGGGTGGAAAGGGGAATCAAATTAGCGATGGGTTGCTAGCCGCATCGCCTATAACATGACATTCCTAAGATTTTCGCCCATCGATGGGCTTTTGCCATATGCGCGGAAAGAGAAGCAACTGGTACATTGCGTGTTTTATAACTTTAATTTAAAACAATCCAAACGGCACTGAAAATTTGGCCGGGAATCGAACCCGAATCCTCGTCATTCCGTGACGCGTGCTATACCCCTACACCACCCATAGCAGGTGGGTAAGTCTTCGAATTCTTCTATCTGTTACTAGCTGTCACGTGACCTTGTTACTATGCGAATTTTTTTCGCCGAGCCTCATCTGTACGACACAATTACAAACTCCCGTGGAACATCTACTGCTAAGAAAAAAAAAAGTAAAAGCAAAAGGAGATGGCGAGGTGTGCTGTGTGTGTACGTATGTTCATCATCACTCCAGCCTATATACGTCCCACTGCTGGGCACAGGCCTCCTTTCAGAATGAAAGGGCTTGCGTTGTAGTTCCCTCGCGAGCCCATTGCGGATTGGGAACTTCACACACACCATTGAATGAGGCGAGGTGTCCACGGAACCCGCTTACAGCATTCACATTTTTACCTTAACCATGTTTTTTTGCTACACTTATGAGATTCTTATTATAGTAACCACCCGTAGTTTATGTTACTTCTTTTAAAAGTTAATTATGGGTATTGAAACAGCGAACCATTCGCGCCGCGTCGTGGGAACTAATAGAATAAAAAAGGAAGTTTCAATTAGTGTTTACTAGCTTCTGCCCGCGACTTCGTCTGCGTAGAATCATACATAAAAACCTTCCTCTTGAATCACTCTATCTATTAAAAAAACCGCATCAAAATCCGTTGTGTAGTTTTAAAGATATAAGCATACATAGGAACATAGGGACATGGGGACAGAGAAAGCGACTTTGTTTTATACTATGTAGTGAAGTTTCATCTGTATGCCAATGGATTACACCACCGAGAGCATTAAATAAAGAATGTCTGAGATCGCAGGAACTTGTCGCACGAGCCGCAGGCGAGGGCAATAAACATGCGACATGAGGCTTTCTTTAACACCACCCAAAGTGTGTACACAATTTTAAGTCTTCGCCTGGCGAGGAAATGGAAACTTCCGCTCGCGTAGGGATAGGGCGAAAATCTTAGGGATCATGTTATATAGGCGATGTGGCTAGCCCATCACTGTTTTGATTCCCCTTTCCATCCATACGCCCACAATCATGCTAAACGTGATCTTTAGGTCTTGTTACCTTAGGCTCTGTCAACACCCCACACACACAAATCACGTCTATATCTCTTACGTGGTAGACAGAGCCTGAGGTAACAAGACCTAAAGGCCACGCTTAGCATGATTGTAGACGTATAGAAAGGAGAATCAAAATAGTGATTGCTAGTCGCATCGAATATAACATGATTCCTAAGAATTTCGCCCATTCCCTCGATGGGCTTTTACTATCTGCGCGCATGTCTACCCCGTAAGGGATAAAGACGTCATTTATGTATGTATGTATGTATGTATGTTTAACACTGCAAAAAGCATGACCAGAGAAGTCTGCGGTGGTTGTTACTGTGACACAGTCTGTGCCAAAAGCTAGTTACGATGCTGAGCTTACGAAGCTTTTGCTTGATTAAAGTGTAATGGCGCCGAGCTTACGCAAGCTCTGCCAGTAATTACATACGCGTAGCTTTTTGCTGACGCTACCGGCTTTGCAGCTATCCTTGCCAGGGTTGCCAGAGCAATAAAAAAGCTTTTACGTTAGAATATTAAACGTGCTCAAAATTAAAAGCAGTTATTTTATACCCATCACTATTTTGATTCCATTTTCCACCTATACGCCCACAATCTTGCTAAATGTGGTCTTTAGGTCTTGTCATCTTAAGCTCTGTCTACCCCGTAAGGGATAAACATCAAAATATGTATGTATTTTATATTGATGACATAGACAAGTGAGCGTTTTCCAAAAAAAAAATACTCTGGGTTTTTTTTAATCAGAATCGCTTCTCATACAAGAAAAAGTTTGGACTCAACTTTGACCCATTTCTGGTGGCCAGCTTGATTTGGGATTCGGTATACATAATATGGGATTGATGCCAATGACAAAATTATTATTATTATTTAAAAATTATTGATTCATTTGATAGTAGGTACCTATCATTTGAAAAACAGCGCCTTCTCTCGTCCCTTGTGAGCAGTAGATGTTCCATGGGAGTTTGTTATTGTGTCGTACAGACACATCATTCAAACAGAGGCGCTTGGCGACAAAAACATCGCATAACAAGGTCACGTGACAGCTAGTAACAGATAGAAAGATTCGAAGGCTTACCCACCTGCTATGGGTGGTGTAGGGGTATAGCACGCGTCACGGAATGACGAGGATTTCCAGCCATAGCTTTAATTTCTGATTTTTCAGTGTCGCTTAGAAATTTGCAGTACATTTTGTTTAAAGAAAAATAATAACGTTTATTGTAGATAAGAGGCAGCCCTAAGAAACGTATCTTGTGTGCGGGTAAGTAAAAAAATGGCGGTGCAAGGAACATGGAAGTAAACGTTGATGCTCAATTATGTTTAAAAAATGTATATTGAAAAATAATTGGAAATGTGAAGCAAAATTTCAATAGCTATTTTAACTGATAGTAAAAAAAACTAGTTAGCCTTAACATACTTTTTTTACTAGCATCACTATTAAATAATGAGTAAAAATATGATATGATGATAAGAATGGTTTGGTGTTTCCATGCTGGTCTGGGAGTAAAGAAAAAACATAGAATCTACCAGTTGCTTCTCCTCCCGCGCTGATGGTAAAAGCCCATCGAAGGAATGGACATAGGAATCATGTTATAGACGATGCAGCTTGCAACCCATCACTATTTTGATTCCACTTTCCACCTATACGCCCGCAATCATGCTAAACGTCTTTAGGTCTTGTTACCTTAGGCTCTGTCTACCCCTTAAGGGATAACGTGATTTATATAAGTATGTATGTATGATATGAAGACACACTGTCAAGGAATGTAGTTCCTAATCCACCATAGAACCTTTTTATAGTCAGCGTCGTAACGATTTTTCTTGTTAAGTACTGCGATGTCACTTTGACGTTTTATGTGAAGAGGTTCCTCGGTGGATCAGAAATTAAATTCCTTGACCTTGCGTAATACATTTATGATTGCCAAGGACGAGCTTATTGGACTTATCATGTTTAATTGTGATCTATTAAATAATGTTAGAAATAGACAAAGAAAAATTATGTGAAAAAAATTCGATGAAACAAAAACATTACGAAAAACTATTAGGCATTAAAAAAAGTTTCTTCAGGCAATATCACTAATACATAGTATAAAGCCAAGTCGCATTCCGCTGTCTGTCCTGCTGTATGTATGCTTAGATCTTTAGAACCACGCAACGGCTTTTGATGCGTTTTTTTAAATAGATAGAGTGATTCAAAGGGAAAGTTTATATAAAATTCTATGCAGACGAAGCCGCGGGCAGAAGCTAATAATGTGTAATATACGCCTAAATTCATAAAATAACCGCGACTTAACATAACTCCCTGCAACATGTGACGCACGTAATTGAATAATAGCCAGTAAGCATTAATTAGGTAATAAATATGTGTAACTAATCTCTAAGCACGTTCTTATACTTGGTCTACCGAGAATACAACATCTCTGGTACTATGGGTGTTTTTACTTAAACCTCCTCGTCCACCCTCAACCTATCTCATGGCGACCCTCAACATATCTCATGGCGACCCTCAACCTATCTCATGGCGACCCTCAACATATCTCATGGCGACCCTCAACATATCTCATGGCGACCCTCAACCTATCTCATGGCGACCCTCAACATATCTCATGGCGACCCTCAACATATCTCATGGCGACCCTCAACATATCTCATGGCGACCCTCAACATATCTCATGGCGACCCTCAACCTATCTCATGGCGACCCTCAACATATCTCATGGCGACCCTCAACATATCTCATGGCGACCCTCAACATATCTCATGGCGACCCTCAACATATCTCATGGCGACCCTCAACCTATCTCATGGCGACCCTCAACATATCTCATGGCGACCCTCAACCTATCTCATGGCGACCCTCAACCTATCTCATGGCGACCCTCAACATATCTCATGGCGACCCTCAACATATCTCATGGCGACCCTCAACCTATCTCATGGCGACCCTCAACATATCTCATGGCGACCCTCAACATATCTCATGGCGACCCTCAACATATCTCATGGCGACCCTCAACATATCTCATGGCGACCCTCAACATATCTCATGGCGACCCTCAACCTATCTCATGGCGACCCTCAACCTATCTCATGGCGACCCTCAACATATCTCATGGCGACCCTCAACATATCTCATGGCGACCCTCAACATATCTCATGGCGATCCACAACATATCTCATGGCGACCCTCAACATATCTCATGGCGACCCTCAACATATCTCATGGCGACCCACAACATATCTCAAATGATAATAAATGGTACGATGGAATTTTTGGTAATTGCCATGGACTTTATGTAAACATCCATTCGGTAAAATCTCGTAATTTTATCACCAAAGCGAGAGAAGCCGGGGTAAAGCGTCCTATCTTTATATATCTTCCCTAAGCTATAACTGCTATGAGTTAAGTATCATATGCCAGTGAGAGCCAGTTTACAAGCCAATTAACTAAGCTGGATAAGTAATATACAACTGGTATGATCAGGTACAGACTTTGTAGCGATGGCGATTATATATTACACTAGCTGTTGCCCGCGACTTAGTCTGCGGTGGATTCGCTCTTTGCTATAAACCTCACGGAGCCCGAGACCTTTCCAACGAATGCAAAACCGTGGAAATCGGTTCGTGCGTTCTGGAGTTGTAGCGTCAGGAAGGAAAACCCGACTTATTTTTATATATTAGATATACATATCTACAGACTTAAATCACGTCTTTATCTTTTACGGGGTAGATAGAGCCTAAGGTAAGAAGACCTAAAGGCACAAGGTTTTACTACCCACACTACTTACAGGATACAATTTACCTTTTTTGCAGTCGGTTAGTTCTATGTAAACATGGGCCTTGTAATGAATGGGTCAATGATCTCTTATTACAGGCTTGCATACGTAATAAGGGTGGCTGCGGTAGAATTACAAGTTCCTTTCTCAATCGTGCTAGGGACCCCTTGGGGGTCGTGGTCGAATGTGACGGGGGTCTTGAACGATTCTGACGGGGGTCGTAAAGAAGTGTGAGAAAATCACACATGCGTTATTAGAGTAGTCCTGCTAATGTTATAAATGCGAAAGTAACTTTGCCTGTCTGTTAACCACTGAACCAATTGTATGTATGTAAAACTCTTTATTGTATATAAAACACAAGCAAAAGATTGTAATGAACTCGATATAGTTTTAGTTTCGGGGAAAGACATAGGATCACGAATTATTCGTTAGCTGACGCTGACTGTACTACTATAAGGGATAAAAACGTGATTTATGTATGTATGTACCACTCGCAGATGGGTCGGCTTAAAAATGGCGCACGTATCATTGATGATTCACTTTTTATGCAAAATAAATTATACTCTGATTCTGCAAGTAATTATTAGCGTCATTGTATATTTTATCGTAAAATTATGCTATCGACTATTTGTAACTCAAAAGCAATATTAATGAAATCCTTATAAAAAAACGTGTTTTTACGGTGTCAAGAACCTATAGATAGCAGAGTTTAAATCCTACACAAGCCATTGACCTAATCTCTCTATGATCAGAATAATTAATTACGAATAGCTCCGAATGACAGCTGTCATGTTTTTATAACTAACGACAGTTGTAACTGGCAAAAAGCTTTGATATAATTAGAGCGATGATTTGTGTGAAATGTCATACGCCGTCATATAAAAACTGACAGTGACATTCTTTTTATAACTACATCAAAGAAAGAAGAAACATTTAGAAGCCGTTTATGTACGATCCACACTTCTAAAGTTCATTTAGGTTCATTTCGTCCATTTACCCATTTCGTCCACATTCTTACTTCGTCCAAATACCCACTTCGTCAACATTCTCATTCCGTCCATATCCTCATTTCGTCCACATTCTCAACTTGCAAACATTAAGCAAACAATTAAATTGGAAATTCTACTGCTCAATTGGCATCAAACTTTGTTCACTTTTAAAAATAATCATGTGTTGAAATTGTTTTTTATAATATTAATTTAAAGACATTTTCATGAATAGCAGATATTTATAATCAGCACAAGGGCTAAAACAAGAGTAGGACAAACTTGTCAGTCAATAAAGTGACATAATCATTGGTGGAATCAGCCAGGTTACTATAGAGTAATGCAACCTCCAACACGCCCTCTTAATCCTGGACGACTTCCAGCATATCATGAACAAATGACCTATGCTTACAATGAGGCAGTGCCTTCGTGAGCACATCAGCAGTCATCTGCTCGGTGGGCATATATGACAACTCAATGACCTTATCATTAATAGCCTCACGAATATAGTGATACCTAATGTCTACGTGCTTGGACCGTTTATGAAACACCGGATTAGTAGCAAGCTTTGCCGCAGACTGGTTATCACTATACAGTGTTACAGTATCAGTATGACCTATCAATTCAGCTAGAACCGCACGGACGTATACCGCTTCTTTGGCCGCTTCAGACAAAGCTATATACTCCGCCTCGGTAGACGAAAGTGCGATACAAGATTGCTTGTAACAACCCCAAGAAATTACATTTCTACCTAGCTTATAGATATACCCCGTATATGATTTACGATCCGCCCCGTTAGCCCAATCAGCGTCAGTAAAACCATAAAAACGAAACTTATCATGTACATCACTTTTCCTGTACACTAGACCTAAATTCATTGTGCCTTTTAAGTAACGCAATACACGTTTAGCCGCAGCAAAATGTTCTGCTGTATAGCAGGTATTATACTGACTTAAAAAACTTGCAGCAAATGAAATGTCAGGTCTACTGATCACAGACAAATACATTAAGCAACCTATCAATTCCTGATATGGTAGTCTACTATCGTGGGTAGCGCTGTCAGAAAACTTCAGACCTACGTCTAAAGGCGTCTTAGCGATTTTACAATCGTTCATACCGAAACGTTCAAGCAACTTTTCGATATAGTTTTTCTGACTCAGCTTCAACTCACTATTAGTACGATCAACTTTAATGCCTAGCATGTGTTTGACCGCACCTAAGTCCTTGATAGTAAAATGCGACATCAGTGACGTTTTCAACTTGTTAGCAAGTTCGTCACAATTATAAAAAACGAAAAAATCGTCAACGTACAGGGCGATAATAATGGTTTTCTTACCCACTCGGTGACTGAAGATACAGCTCTCGTGCTTGCTCTGCGTGAACTTCCCAGCTAGTAAAACTTCCTTTACCTTATCATACCAGGCACGAGAAGCCTGTTTTAACCCGTACACGGCTTTCTTGAGACGGTAGACTTTATGTTCATCGCCTTTTCTTATAAATCCTTCCGGCTGTGACATATAAATTTCTTCCGTCAAGTTACCATTCAGGAAGGCAGTTTTTACGTCTAGATGATCAATCTTCAGATCTAATTCAACCGCAAGAGACAACAGCATTCTCAACGAGCTATGTCGTACAACTGGAGAGTACGTATCCATATAGAGTAGGACAAACTTGTCAGTCAATAAAGTGACATAATCATTGGTGGAATCAGCCAGGTTACTATAGAGTAATGCAACCTCCAACATTGTTAAAGTGGATAACTTCTTATGGAAGGATAAACCGCTTCGTAACGTAACGCGTTTTTTATGTTTTTACCATGGGAACGCCGACAACTGGGAAATGTGGGTGACTTGGGAATGTGAATGATATGGGAATGTGGACGACTTTGGGATGTGGACGACTTGAGAATTGGACGATTTGAGAACGTGATTACAATAATGTAACTTTACAATATTGTTACTTTTCATGATAAATTTAAAACGCAGCAGTTACATAGTTCCCTAGTAAATTACTGACACAAAAAAACTAGTTATAATGTTGAAATGAACTGCAAATTTATCCTTTCAGCTAAACTCTGTATTCAGCCTAACTATAAGAAATTAAAAACGAAAACACTAAACAAGTATATAAATGTCCGAACTGCTGTAACACTGAGAATGAATATGAACTCTACTAAAACTGACATAAGACTGAAATTTGAGTGGCTCTAAAATTTTACATAGAACGTCTTGTTGCCAGATCATGAATTGCAACTTCCTCAGAGAAGTCACGATTATGAATGCAGCTTGGCTGCATAATGTCTTAAGGAATTGTAAAAAAATACAAAATTGGACTGTAACTGGCTCTGATAAAGTTGAAAATGTAACGCAAGGGAAAATGAATGGTGTAAGTAATCTATCAAAGTTGAGGTTAGTAGTTTTTTTAAGTCGTTAAAATATTTGTTTTTTTTTTGCCTTGTTTATGCTTTTTAGAAACTTTCGTACTTGGTTTGGACTTAAAATTCAATATTGCAGCCCCCATAGAGGCTCTCTTAAAATAATTCCGGACTATTTCATACATACATACATACACACATCACGTCTATATCCCTTACGGGGTAGACAGAGCCTGAGGTAACAAAAACTAAAGGCCACGTTTAGCATGATTGTGGGCGTATAGTTGCAAAGGAATCAAAATAGTGATGGGTTTCTAGCATCGCCTATAACATGATTCCTAAAATTTTCGCCCATTCGATGTACTTTAACCATCTATGCGGGAACAGAAGCAACTGGTACATTCTATGTTTTTTCTTCGCTCCCAGACCAGCATGGAAGGATAATCGCAAATGAGTACCCGGCGAGTATACACTCACAATCTTGCTTAACGTGGCCTGTAGGTCTTGTTGCCTTGGGCTCTGTCTACCCCGTAAGGGATAGAGACGTTTTATTGAATCAGGTGTTACTTTGCGGTGGTTCTTTTCAATGAACAAAATGTACCATGCTACTCCGCTACTCACGTGCAAGATAACTAAGCCTGTGTGAAATATATCTGTACCACTACTGCCACATAAAACACATGAACATCCCACAAACTTAATTATCCCTTACACCACACAAACATTGACGCGTTTCGATCCCTCTACGGGATCATTATCAAAGCTTAATGAGCACAACTGTTACACATGCAACCAACGTCGTTTTTTTATGTTGTGTTGTATTTTGTATTTTGTGTATGTATTTATGAACAACAACAAAACAACAACAACAACAACAACAAAAAATGAAATTGTAGCGAATTCGGAATAAAAAGGCTATATTATTATTATTATTTATGAATGACGTATGTACCGTGCTTTATTAGGGTCACTACACGAACTGACAACAAAAAGCGACCCACGCAATCAGCTAGAACAAAAGTACTTTTACTATTGCGCCTGATTCGACACTTTTACTGCGACAAAATGGCTTTCACTTCGCGCCAATTTTCACGCCCTTTCTCTGAATAAAGACAATGGAATTACGGATAATTGTTTGCTAAATGCTATGTCGCTGGCTGGTGCGGTGACGGTGGGATTGGGTAATGTCTAGGATAGATCGGCAGTCGTATTACGTCTAAAAATGTACCTGGATGTTTTTTTGTATGTTGTCTAAAAATGAAACCTAGTTAGATCGATTTATTGCTCCCGAAAGCTGCATAAAATTTTCATGAAAATCGTTAGAGCCGTTTCTGAGATTCAGATTATTATTATAAATATATGTACATATACATATAAGAATTGCTTGTTAAAAGGTGTTAGATTGTACATATATATAGATACAATACAAACAATAGATTATTGCGGTGGCGTATTCGGACGTGTCATTGATCTCGTGCAGTTAAATATAAACAACAAGACAATTTAATTCGAATAATTTAATATCGACACAGTGGACAGTGACTCTTAGTGCAAAGAAAATAGTGACGAAATTTGTGCAATTAAGTGAACTTATCAGTGCATCTTAGATTCGAACTCACACTTGCATATTTATTTCGCATCGACGTTCTGTCTAACCTCTCGCTCCATTACTACGCTAGCGAGTGAGACGGATGACCTCCGTAACAAATTCGATCTGAATAGTTAATTGCAACATAAAGAAACCGACCTAAATTTAAAGTTGAAATACGTTAATTATAGTTGAAGATTTGAAATTCAACTGCATTTTAATACGGCGTTAAATAAATTTAGCTAGAAAAATGGCTCCCAAACCAATCTGCGCTAAATGCTTTAAGAAAATACTGCAAAAACATTATCTCGTATGCGCATGCTGTAAACAAACATACGATCTTTCCTGTTGTAATGCCGAAAAGCGGTACAATCTTATGGATAAGGAACGTAAGGCTTCCTGGATCTGTATGACATGCAACAGAACCCAGAAATACCGTAAATTGACCCCTAAAAGTCAGAAATCAAATGTTAAAACAGTCCTGACGTCTTCAACGCCGAAACAAACAAAAAGTGAGGAGGAAAAGGACCAGCTGGTAAATACCACAACATCGCCTGAAAACGGAGAACAGACATCCTCAAAAGATCACTCAGTTTCACCCGATAGGGTCACTACAAGGAAGTATAAATTATCAAGACACAATAATTCATTTCACTCGCTTTCCTATGATGATACCATTGAAGGCATACCAACACACAACCGCACTAAGTTAAGCAGGAGTCACAATGATGTTACTGAGGCTGAAAGCGAGCTTGATCAGGATGTTCTGCAAACCTCAGGGCACTCGTCGACACGGGACGCTAGTATTCACAGTTTGCCGAACTTGAACCCGCAGATTAATAGTTTGGTTGTCGAGGAGCTAAAATCGCAAATAAAAAAACTGAAAGAACAGTTATTGGGGGCGGACTGTGAAATAGAAAAACTACTCGGGGAAAATTACAAGCTGCAGGATGCGTTACTCGAGATTCGCAAAAAATGTGACTTTTATAAGAGTCTATTACTAAAAGGACATACACGTATACCTGGCACACCTACTAGAACACCCAGGTCTGCAGCAAAGGAAAAGGGATTGCAGAAGTCGACCTCGAAGGCTGCGTTGCCTGATAGTTTTCCAAACCGAATTGTGCATCAGGGCGAATCGACAAAACTATCTGACCAATTGAGCTCATCATCATCACCCGCAGGCGGCGACCAGCCAGCTTTAAAGCCGACGTCAGCAGGATCTTCAGATACTAAAATCGTAGATAGGTCATCAAAGGATAGACTGCTAATTATAAGTAGTAATAATAAAAATAGCATAGTGAAAACCATTACTAATGATATGTATTTTAAAACATTTTCTTACTGTCACCATATTTCACCAAGAGTCGGAATAAAGGATTTAATTAAGGACCTACCGGAAAAGCTTAATTCTATGACTCAACAGGATTATTGTGTAGTTATGATTGGAGAGGACGACTTTCATAATTCAGTTGATCTAAATAGCTTAGTGAAGTATTTACTGGATATTTTAAAATGTACTTCTTTTACAAATGTTATAGTGGTCTGCCCGACATACATATGTGGCAAACCTTTATATAACGCTAGAGTTGAACGATTTAACTATTTAATACAACAAGATATGAATAATGATACATGTTACTTTGTCTATGAGCCCAATTTAAATCTGACCTTTGATATGTTTTCCAAGAGGTCCGGGCGGATTAATAATTCGGGTATAAAAAATATTATTGAAAACTTGGACTATAATATACGATGGGCTTCACAAAGCGGCACTACTGCGTTGCACGCTGATAAAGCACAAGCCAAAAAAAATATAACTGATTACTTTGTTAAAGCTACTGACTCAAAATCCAACACAGTGCAACATGACAGTGATATTTTTCGACCAATCGGTAGACAAAGGCCTGTACTTTAGAATCATGCATCAAAATGTAGCCAGTGTCCTCTCAAAAAAATATGTGCTTGAAGCGGCATTGGATGAGCTAACAAGGAAAAAAAATGAGCCAGATATTATATGTCTTACAGAAACTTTCATTAAATCTGGAAATGAAAAAAATATTAGAGTTCACAATTACACATTGGCCAGTAGCTATTCCCGAGACCAAAATAGAGGCGGAGTCTGTATCTTGGCAAAGCCAGAGGTAACTTTTAAGAAACTCGATTTTGTGCAGAAAATGTCGGTATCGAGGATCTTTGAGTGCTGTGGTATTGAGGTACCGAAACATAATGCTGTAGTCATTTGTTTGTACAGAATTCCAAATTCATCCGCTAACTTATTTCTTGACAAGCTCGATATTTTACTGCATGAATTGAACACAAAATCTAAATTTAAAAAAATAATCGTATGTGGTGACTTCAACATCAATACACTAGCAATTAGTAACGACTGTAACAGACTAATAGACATATCGAATAATTATAATTTAACAATTCATTTAAAAGAACCTACAAGGGATAAAACCTGTATAGACAATATATTGAGCAATGTAAAAAGTGCCTATGCTGCCATTTTACCTCTCGGCATTTCCGATCATGACACAGCACAAATGTTAAGTTTTAAGGTCAAGACCAAGGACAGAGTTTTAAGACATTATTTTAAATTTAAAAGAGATTATAACATTGATAATATAAATAAATTTCAGAAATGTTTGTCAAGTCTATCTTTTTCAGATATATATTTAGAAAGTGATTTCAATGTCGCATTTAATCAGTTTCACGACTTGATCGTATTGTTTTATAAGCTATGTTTTCCAGTTATGCGGAAAAAAATAAACAATACCAATCATAATTCCCCAAAATGGATGACAACAGGAGTAAAAATTAGCTGCAAAAGAAAAAGATTACTTCGTTTTCGATATTATAAAAAACAAAGAACCGAACAAAATAAACATGAATATTACAGATACACTAAATTGTTAAAAAAATGCATAGATACTGCGCAAAGACTAAATAATAGCAAATATTTGATCAACAACAAAAATAAATGCAGAGCCTCGTGGCAAATAATAAAAAATGAAACAAATAATACTATAAACACACCGCAGTATATTAATAAACTAGTAATAAAAAATAAAATTATAACGGATCCCTTTGAAATAGCATCAAATTTTAATGCTTACTACACAGAACTAGCAGGTTCAGTTAAACAACCTCAAACACCCCAAATGCACATACATGATAATACACGGAATAATAGCATCTTCATAACACCAGTGTCAGAAAAAGAAATGAATAGGATAATTATGTCATTAAATAATACGAAATCTGTAGGATACGACGAAATTAATACTGATATTATAAAAAAATGTAGAGAACAATTGATACCAATCCTAACCTACTTGGTTAACCAGTCTTTTGAAAGTGGGAACTTTCCAGAATCACTCAAGATTTCTGTTATCAAGCCTTTGTTTAAGAAGAATAACAAAACGTCTATGGAAAATTATCGACCTATAACATTGGTGCCTGTACTCTCTAAAATATTTGAAAAATGTATGCTAAAGAGGCTCATGAATTATTTTGACAAATTTAATGTAATTAAAACAGAACAAAATGGCTTTCAAAAAAATAAATCGACTACTTTAGCTTCTTTCAACTTAGTGCACCATATTACTAAGTGTCTTGATGAAGGAAAATATACTACAGGTATCTTTCTAGATATGTCTAAGGCATTTGACCATGTAGATCATAATTATCTTTTAAAAAAACTTGAAGGCTATGGCATAAGAGGTCCTGCAATTGATTGGCTAAGAACATATCTACAAAACCGAAAAAACTGCGTTGAAATATCAAAGTTAAATGATCATGATGAAGAGACGTTATACCAATCGGATTATAAATATAATAAATATGGCGTTCCTCAAGGCAGTGTACTTGGACCTATTTTATTTAACATTTACATAAACGATTTAGTAGATGCTATACCATGTAAATCTGTTTTGTTTGCAGATGATATTGCAGTTATAGTTTCATCGAATAAAAATACTGAAACCTGTAGCGAACATGAGAGTAAAATAAACGACACATTAAACTTAATAATTAAATGGCTGGAAAAACATAATTTAAAAATTAACCTAAACAAGACAAATTTCGTGCACTTCAACAGTAAAAGAGCCAATGATATAAAATTACACATACATTATAAACAGGAACCGATAACTGAAATGGATAATGTTAACTTCTTGGGAATAACAATTAACAAGCATATAGACTGGGGAGCCCATATCGATAAACTGTGCTGTAAGATTAATAGGTTTGTATATGTCCTCGGTAGGCTAAGACGCACTTCCACTTTAGCTGCGACGCTGGCCGCATACCACGGTTACGCAGGATCAAATTTAAGATACGGTCTTCTTTTATGGGGCAATTGTAGTCATTTTATCAGAGCATTTAGAGCTCAAAAAAAATGTGTAAGAGCTCTGTGTGGTATAGCAGCAGACGAATCTTGTAAACCGTTCTTTCATAAATTAGGTATTCTACCATTGCCATGTTTATACATATTAGCAGCGTGCACCTTTGTTAAGAAGCATAATATGTACCTGTTTACCACAGCCAGGCAAATGTACCCAAGAAACACGAGAAATCCTGGGAGACTGGTTTATGGCCGAGCCCCTAAGACAGCTTTATACACAAACAATTGCTTTGCGATGTGTATGAAACTTTTTAATAAATTGCCAAATGACTTGCGACAACTGCCATTCCATAAATTCAAAAAAAAGTTATGTATATTCCTAAAAGAGAAAAATTACTACGATGTCAAAACATTTTTGTTGGAAGATTATGTAACTTCAAATTAATATTTGCATGCTAGTGTTTAGTAGATAAGTATACCAAACATATATAGCTGAATAAGCTCTCTAACTAATAATTTGACCAACTATTGTAATGTACTTATTCTAAGCAAATAAAGATTATTATTATTATTATTATTAATACAATACAAATACTCTTTATTGAACACCACAAATCAGTACAAAACAATACAGAAACAAAGAACAAAGTAGATTAGGTATATAGTTCGGCAAATGATAGGGTGAGAGGTTAGATAAACGAAATATTGCTGAGTTGGGACCATTTCGTGTCAATTTTTCCATAATAATGATTTACATTCATACATACATACATACATAAATCACGTCTTTATCCCTTACGGGGTAGACAGAGCCTAAGGTAACAAGACCTAAAGGCCACGCTTAGCATGATTGTGGGCGTATAGGCGACAAGGGGAATCAAAATAGTGATGGGTTGCCAGCAGCATCGCCTATAACATGATTCCTAAGATTTACGCTCTCGATGGACTTTTACCATCTGCGCAGATTTTGTATTAGGTATTTAATATGTGTATTACTCTGCATATAATCACAGTAGTGTAATTGCCAAATTTATTAAAAAATACTGAAATACTCTAATATAATATAACAAAGGTTTCGTATCAAACGATTATCAGGTTAACTGGAAGAGATCCCTTACCAGAGTTACGTTGGTTATGTTATGTGCAATCTAACGAAACACGTACAGTCAAGTGTAATAATATGAATCTGGACAAAGTTTCAAAAATAAGTATCATAGGTACGCTCTTACAGCGTAATAAGGTCGTGGGACATATTTTTGAGAAGTTCCTATCGATACTTATTTTTGCACTTGACCGTACATACAACAAAACCCCACTGTAAAATTGCCCAACACTACAATACAATACAATACAATAACTCTTTATTGAACACCACATATAACAACCAAAACAGAAAAAAGGTATACAGAATATTACAAGGTAACAATAGGCGGCCTTATCGCTACAGAGCGATCTCTACCAGGCAACCATAATGGACTGGAGAATAGAACAGATCTGAGCAGGTGGTGCAATTTAGAATATATATTAATATACTAAGTACTGCAATACGTAATATATTATACATGAAACACATATTTACAATAAATGGAGACATAAATAGACACATACACACATACCATAAAAAATAAAACCAGCTACAAGATTCATGCACAAGATGACAGATATTACATTAGACGCTTCGACAAGCGCCAGATTCCCCACATTACCAGCGACATGATAATTGCAGCGTCAACGACAGACGCACGCGCCGATTGTAACACCCTCTATATTGTGGCGTTTGTAACACCCCGTATGTACAGTTGGAAACAAATTTGGATGCTCCGAAACTATTAAGTTTATCTATTACTACATGTCAATACATGTAGTAATAGACAGACTTTTTATATGTGAGTTATCCGTTTGTGTAATTACAATTAATTACACAAACGGATAACTCACATATAAAAAGTCGAGTGATGCTCGACATGTATTGTGTTTAGAAAACCATGGGGCTTAAGATAAAATCCTAACACATACATACATACATATATTATTTTTTCTATCCTAGTCACTATATCCTCTTTCACACCAGCACGTTCCCTTATCACACTGTTCCTTATTCTATCTTTCAGTGATACACCTTCCGTACTCCTTAACGCTCTCATTTCTACTGCATTTATTCTACTTTCATGCTTCTTGAAGCATGAAGCATGAAGAAGCCATTAATCATATTGTGATGTTTTTTTTTATCACTTTTACCCCCAAATCCCCCTTGGTGATACGCGGTGACGTTTAAAACTAACCCCTCCCCTCCCCATCAAAAATCACGTGTATTTTTAGTACGTACAAAGAATTTTAAAACTTTTAGAATATTATCTATACAGGTATAAAAGGGTTCGTTGCCTGGCAACGGCGAGTCACACGCCGCTTTTCGGTTTAAAAATCGCGCGTTTGACGAATAAATAACACGTGATATCTTACTACACCCCGCCCCTCTTGTGATATTTCGTGATTTTTGCCGAACCCCTCCCCCCTTTCAGAACCTCACGTGATTAATGAACGGCCCCATAGATACACACACACACACGGACGTCAAACTTGTACCACCCCTCTTTTCGCGTGGGGGGTTAAGATGGGCGATGATTTGACGCCGACTGTACAATATCGATGCGACGTAACAACGATTATGCTCGCCATTGTAAGCAAATTTAAAAAAAAAGTGAACGCACTCGAGATGAGATTTTGCAATTACGTACCTACTCCAATGACGTGACGGCTGAGCTATAAATTGTATGTTTGACACGTCACGTTACGAAATGCCGGTGTTATTTTGAAGTACTAAGGTGTTATTATTCGTCATCTATTCCCAGCACGTCCCACTGCTGGGCGCAGTGCACTCCTTGGGAATACATACAAACATACATACATGTGGGAATGAAGGTGAATCTGCGGACGAATGATTGATGCGAGAGAGTGATCGAATGACTGGAAAAGATTTATTTATTTATTCATTGTCAAGTCATGTACATACATTATGAAGATGTTAACATTGTTCTAAGTCAGTCCATCACCCGATATGTATGGGTTGCTAGCCGCATCGTCCATATCATAAGTCCAAAGATTTTCGCCCATTCCCTCGATGGGCTTTTACCATCTGCACGGGTAGAGAAACAACTGGTACATTCTATGTTTATTCTTTACTCCCAGACCAGCCTGGAAGGTGTATTATAGGCGTGTAGGTGGAAAGGAAAGTGAAAATAGCGATGGGTTGCTAGCCGCATCGTCCATATCATAAGTCCAAACATTTTCGCCCATTCCCTCGATGGGCTTTTACCATCTGCACGGGTAGAGAAGCACAGTTTCCGTTGGAGTGAATGGTGAGAGCGAGTGAGTTAGAGAGTGGGAGATACGATCGGGTGCCCTTAGCGAACACATCTTTCTGTTGCCTAAAACCTATTTTAATTACATTGCGTTCAGTATTTTTTTTATAATAAACTTTTTAAAATTTCTATTAGTTTGTTTTCCTTTTCACGATCCCACACACATACATACCTAAATCACGTCTTTATAAGGTAACAAGACCTAAAGACCACGTTTAGCATGATTGTTGGCGTATGGATGGAAAGGGGAATCAAAACAATGATGCGTTGCTAGCCGCATCGCCTATAACATGATCCCTAAAATTTTCGCTCATTCCCTCGATGGGCTTTTACTATGTGCGCGGAAAGAAAGCATCGCAGCATAAATATTAAAAATTTTCATACGTAATATCTGATGCGAACGAAGATCGAACCCAGGACTTTAAGCTTAGGTTCTAACCACTAGGCTTTCCGAGCCAAAAGGCTAGTTCGTTTCTACATACCTTTTTAGTCCAGCAACGAATCCGATTTCTGTAACAAAAGAATAAGAACATTATAATCTCCCATCTTTCTCAATCATTCGCTAATTTTAACTATGTTATTGTACATAATTAACTATGAAAAAACCTTGATTTTTGCATAGTCTCATTGTTACATACGATAGTAAAAGGTGTAATAGAGATAGAATAAATGGCTTATTAGAGATGATTCGAGCAAGGGCCTATTTTATAATTGAAGGTTTCTCAAATATTGGTATTGGGGTCAGTTTACACTCTCGCAGCGGTAGTTGTTACCCACGACGTAACAAAGGAGGTATCAATCACTACATAGTATAAAATAAAGTCGCATTCCTCTGTCTGTCCCTATGTATGCTTAGATCTTTAAAACTACGCAACGGATTTTGATGCGTTTTTTTAATAAATAGTGATTTAAGAGGAAGGTTTAAATGTGCTGGTCTGGGAGCAAGAAAAAAACATAGAATGTACCAGTTGCTTCTCTTCCAGATGGTAAAAGCCCATCGAGGGAATGGGCGAAAATCATAGGAATCATGTTATAGGCGATGCGGCTAACAAGCCATTACTAATTTGATTCCATTTTCCATCTATACCTAGCCCCACAATCTTGCTAAGCGTGGCCTGTAGGTATTGTCACCTTAGGCTCAGTCTACCCCGTAAGGGATAAAGACGTGATTTTGTGTGTGTATTGTTTAAATGCAGAAGCTAGTAAAATAAACAAGAAACAAGTTTGAGTGTGGCAAAGAGCTGATACTCTTCAAACGGCTGGACCGATTTTTACCAAACATGGCTAAAAACCACCGCAAGGAAACTGGCTTTCGAATGAAAGAACCGCATAAAAATTCAGACAGATACACATTCACACACACACAGAGAGGAATCATCGTCAAACACCCCTTTTTTGCATCGGGGGTTAAAAAGTCCAAAATAAAGCAGCAGGTTCGAACTCGTTTGTAGTAAGGAGTTTTTGAAAATTACGCTTTCATTGATTTACCATCGAGAGTGTGAAGGGCCCCTTATAAGTATTTCGTTAATAAAGGTAGCAGTACCTACGCCACTTAAACTTATTATGTGTCATGTTACTACATTTTGTGATTTAAAAGTCACTTACAAAATGAACTATTATTTCGGATACATTACGAAATCTGCGTTGCGAAAAAACAATGGCTGCTTTCTTGATTTTTGAACTGTCATCAGAACTCTATGCGTACACGCAATCTGAATTCAAACTTACTACTACAAGAAGTGGGTTAAAGATTTAACATACATACATAAATCACGTCTTTATCCCTTACGGAGTAGACAGAGCCTAAGGTAACAAGACCTAAAGACCACGTTTAGCATGATTGTGGGCGTATGGAAAGGGGAATCAACACAGTGATGGGTTGCTAGCCACATCGCCTATATAACATGATCCCTAAGATTTTCGCCCAATCTCTCGATGGTATTTTACCATCTGCGCGGGAAGAGAAGCAACTGGTATATTCTATGTTTTTTCTCTGCTCCCAGACCAGCATGGAAGAAAAGATTTAACACGTACGTAAATTCATAATTATACGAAAATAGGCTATTGTTATCAAAAGAGTACCCGAAACCGACGAGCATGTATGAAGAGATTGATGACTGTGGATGAAGCGAAAGAATTATGTCAGGATCGTAGCAAGTGGAATAAAGTAGTCTCTGCCTACCCCTGTGGGAAAGAGGCGTGACGGTATGTATGTATGTATGTATTATCAAAGGGCTGTCTGGCAGCGATAGTTTTAACGACACTTAGGGCCTGTCCACCCTCTCTGGTAGTTTTTTACGTTACATTTGGCATACCTACATATTATTCCTTGATTAGTATAAAGGTGCACTACAAAGGCATTTTTCAAATAAGAAAACAATAATTAATAAATAGAATGTCAAATATAAAGGAAAGAAAAAAAAATAACGAAAATAACAGATTTACATAATAATGACTTATGAATCTAATAATAATTAATTTGGTAGTCATGTTTTAATTTTAATTTCAATAATTGTTATGCCATAAATTCGTCAACGCTGTAATAACACCTTTTCAACAAGAATTGCTTCAAGCTGTCTTTAAACTTGTACAAGCTAGTTATTGTTTTCAATTGAATTTTCAAATGAAGACTATAATAACTAGAGGATCACGTAGGTGCTCTAAGCAGGGATTTTCCGAATTTCCCACGGGATATTAAATAAAAACCTTATACTTGGAGACATGAGTGGATGTAGGGTATGTCGTCACTCTGACGTTATCTGCGCGGACGAAGTTGCGGGTAAAAGCTAGTATAATATAAGATGTTTTAATTTTATGTACTGACTAAGCAAAGCCGGTAACAACTAAAATGTTACCTGGCGTTCTCTTAGTGCGGTAGTTAATGTCCGAACTAATCCGTTCGGAAAGCTATTTGTCCTCACAATACTCGTACAGTAGAAGCCTTCGTCAATTCGTGACCAGCGTTAATTAATTAATTACTTGTTACACTTAACTGTAACTTAATTCGACCTCTACGACGCATAACATCATAGCATTGCGTGAAAGGAATTGGATCTTGCATTCCTAAAGTTAACATACCCACATACATACACAAATCACGGCTTTATCCCTTACGGGGTAGACAGAGCCTAAGGTAACAGATACCTACAGGCCACATTTAGCATGATTGTGGGCGTACCTATAGGTGAAAAATGAAATCAAAATAGTGATGGGTTGCTAGCCCAAATAAAGTGATAAGTTAATAAAGGTAATAAAAATAATCGTCGTCACCATCATGAAGTTATTCCATGCTGGTCTGGGAGTAAAGAAAAAACATAGAATTTACCAGTTGCTCCTCTTCCCGCGCAGATGGTAAAAGCCCATCGAGGGAATGGGTGAAAATCATAGGAATCATAGGTGGAAAATGGAATCAAAATAGTGATGGGTTGCTAGGCGCATCGCCTATGACATGATTCCCATGATTTTCGCCCATTGGGGCTTTTACCCCCTGCGCGGGAAGAGAGCCAACTGGTACTTTCTATGTATTTTCTTTGCTCCCAGACCAGCATGGAAGAAACACACGTTTTAAGCTACACGTTTTTAAATTTCAGCACAATGTTTTCACCACTTTCGAGTGGTGTTTTCACACATGTGCTTTCAAAAATCGGGCCCCCGGATGTTAATTCAACGGGAACAATAACAAAAGTCATAGTTACACAGCACGCGAGACCTCCGCACAACAGTTCTCATATCAATTATGCAAGATTAATTCATAATTAATTTAATTTTAATTGAATGCATACAATGTCGACAGCCGTCTGCGCAGGCTTTGTGTATCTCAGACAGGTTGCGAAACTAAATCTAGCTGATACTTTATGTACATATTATACGTGCCAGCTGTGATACTTAAATCCCATTGATCATTTATTCTCAAGACAGACCGACCAGTAAACTGAGTTTTCGCCCGCGTGGCACAGGGGCGTGGGGTAGGCGACAAAGGGGACCGAGAGAGGTGCGGGCGGGTAGTACCTACGCCTGCCGCCCGCACCTCTCTCGGTCCCCTTTGTCGCCCTGTACCCCTGGTACCCGCCCGAGCCAAGCATAATTTTTGTATTGAACTTGGCTCTTCTTGTTTACATTTATGTTTTTAGTGGGATTTATGTTACGTGGAACGACTTTTTGGCAAATCATTCGTTCAATTGCTCTCAATGATGGCTCGCAATCGCTTTCGAATGCGATGTCAAGCCGATTGAGTTACGTGGAACGATTGTTCATTTTGAAACCAATCTCGGAATCAACTGTCAAAAATGAAGACGATGCTGATTGCGTAATAAGCCTGCAGGACTCAGATAAGCGGTCGTTCTATAGCGAAGACTACTGTAGGCTTATTACCTAACTCGCTCGCAATCGCCATCGTGTTCATTTTGACAGTTCGCGTATGGCCTGACAATCGGCATCGGAATCAGCTAGCTGTCACATTCATACAAGAACTGTCAAAATGAACACGATGGCGATTGCGAGCGAGTTAGGTAATAAGCCTACTGCACCGGCTTCGCACGGGATACCTATCAAACTATACGTATCTACTATCTTCTATCTACGTAATATATGTAAACCTTCTTCTTGAATCATTATAGCAACCTCAAGACAGTGGTGGAGTGGAGGTTGCATTGTTGTGGTTGATTCCATCATGTCAAACTTTGATTGACATAGTTTATTTACTTTTGTATCTTTGTTTGTGCTCAGCACATCTGCTACTACATGAATACATACATACATAAATCACGTCTCCATCCCTCACGGGGTAAAGTGGCCAAGGCCTACCTAAAGGCCACGTTTAGCATGATTGTGGTATCGAAATAGTGATGGGTTGCTAGCCGCATGGCCTATAACATGATTCCTAAGATTTTCGCCCATTCCCTCGATGGTTAAACCGTGCGCGGGAAGAGAAGCAACTGTGTACATTCTATGTTTTTTCTTTACTCCCAGACCAGCACGGAAGAAAGAACTACATGGAAACGTGTTTAAATTGATACTTATGAAAGGTTATGAGCTCAGCATGCTTCAGCTTTATTATAAACTAGCTGTTGTTCGCAACTTCGTCTGCATAGAATTCGTTTATCGCTATCCCGCAGAAATTACGCAATCCGTTCTAGAGGATGCCTACGTCATAGTAGCTTTATGCATGCAAAGTCTCAGCCCGATCGGTTTAAAATTGACAAAGTTTCATACAAACTTTCATACCCTTTTTATCCCCTTGGGGGTAGAATTGATCAAAATCCTTTCTTAGCGGATGCCTACGTCATAACATCTACCATAATCCAAATTTCAGCCCGATCCGTCCAGTGGTTTGGGCTGTGCGTTGATAGATCACTATGTAGTCAGTCAGTCACCTTTGAGTTATATATATATTTAGAAGACAAACAGACAGTCAGCACACTTCTGCATTTACAAACTTAGTAATTAACATTTACATTCGATTAAAGCTTTTCTTTTAAACATATTTTCTTTACATTTCACACGGCTGCGATTATGTTGTAAAATATTTACACACACGTGTTGTCTACCGTATATGTTGTATCGTAAACCCAGGTGCAATGTATGACCCAGAATAAGCCAACTTGTTCTGATTAAACATCAAACTCAATCATTTATTACTGTCATACAATTAAATACTAGAAGTGACTTGAGCGTACTATCAAGATGGGACAAAAGTAATACAGTTAGAAGAAAATTACAATCAACGCGGGAAGAGAAGTGTGGTAATAAGGTCACTTCATTACACACACACACACTGATTATAATATATCTTTATTACACCAATAACATCTGATACAGAACAATCAAGTATTATATTTAAAATCGTTACTATAAACTAAACACTGCATGAGCGTGCGCCGGTGCGAGAGCGTAATGGCGGTCGTCCGCGCGGGGCGCGGGGAGGTTCCGGCTAGAGGTGTGCCGTGTCGGCACTAGAGTTCGCCTCAATACTCCCCCCCTTATTAAAGAGAAAAGAAAAGAAGGTAGGTTGCCAGCATTATTACAAGTTAAGTTTATCGGGGAATCTGACCCGACGACCTAACCTGGTAGTTTGAGTTGTTACAGGTGGAGTTACCGTTGGAGGTGTGAATATCGGTGGGCACGCAGGTAAGTTTGATGGTGGAGCAACAATCGGAGATGGAATAGTTGCTGGAGTAGCAGAGGCAGGTGAAAACACAGGTAAGTCAATATTTTCAGGAGCAGTGGCGTTGGTTGGTGTGGAATCTGACTCGAGGTATGCTGGTTTAATGTTGTTGATTGATACAACGCGCGGAGTACCATTTATGATAATTGTGAAGAATTTGTCTCCTTTCTTCGTGACGCGGTATGGGCCTTCGTATGGGCATTGTAGACCAACTTTATTAAATTTCTTGATAAAAACATGTGTTGTTGTTTTCAGGTCCTTATGCATGAATATGGATAGCTTCGCGTGTGATGATGTAGGGGTTGGGGCAAGGCGATGGAATGCTGATCTCAGTGAAGACACGAACGTTATCTCTGATGGAACTGTTGATGGTTGGGGTGATATGAACTCTCCTGGTAGTCTGATGTTCTGACCGAATATCATTTCTGCTGGCGTGGCGTCTATGTCTTCTTTATAGACAGCTCGGAGACCCATCATGACCACAGGTAGCTCGTCTGACCATGAAGCATTGTTGTGACATTTCAGAGCGGATTTGAGCTGTCTGTGTAGGCGCTCGACTAATCCGTTTGAAGATGGATGGTAAGGAGTAGTGTGGATGTGTTGGAAACCACACAGTCGAGACAGGGATGAGAAGAGCTCTGACTGGAACTGTCGACCTTGGTCTGTGGTTATCCGAAGTGGTATACCATATCGGCATATCCATCCGGAGAACAGTTTGTGTGCAACAGTTTCTGCTTCTATGTTTCGTATTGGGTATACTTCTGGGAGCCTTGAAAATCGGTCTACCACCGTCAGCAGGTAACGATAATCGCGGGAAGGAGGCAGCGGTCCTACCAGGTCGACATGAATATGGTCGAACCTGGTGTTTGGCAGGGCGAATGTTCCGGGCGGCGGGACGTTGTGGCGATTGATTTTATTTGCTTGGCACGCGAGGCAGGAACGCGTCCATGTGGTGCTATCCTTGTTCATCCCCGGCCAGACATATTTGTCCGACAGCAACTTGGTCGTAGCTCTGATGCCGGGATGCGCCAGACCATGCAAGGCGTTAAAGACGCGTGATCTGAGTGGAATAGGTACGTATGGTCTAACTGAGGTGGTGGAAATGTCGCAATAGATGTGAACATTTGAATCTGGGATGTGCACTTTCCTGATCTGTAGGCTGGTCTGACAGTCTGGGCGCAGAAGCTGCTGGAGTTCTTCGTCGGACTCCTGTGCAGCTGCCAATTCGCGTAAGCACACTGGTCTGCTAATCGATTCTACCCTTGAGAGGGCGTCGGCGACAATGTTGTTGCGGCCACTGATGTGTCTTATGTCGGTCGTGAATTGGGCAATAAATTCGAGGTGCCGAAATTGGCGAGGAGTGCACTTCTCCGGTTTTTGTTGGAATGCAAATGTGAGTGGACGATGGTCAGTGAAGATAGTAAAATGTCTTCCTTCTAACCAATGTCTGAAATGGTGAATTGCTTGATATACCGCTAAAAGCTCTTTGTCGTAGGCGCTGTATCTTGACTGTGCAGAAGTCATTTTCTTGGAGAAAAAGGCGATGGGCTCCCAGTCGTTGTTGGCCTTTTGGTGGAGTGCAGCTCCCATGGCTGTATCAGAGGCATCTGTGAAGAGTGCTAGTTCACAATTTTGCTTTGGGTGCGTGAGTCTGGTGGCATGCGCTAGGCTTTGTCTGCAGGATTCGAATGCAGCATCGGCTTCTGGTGACCACGGCACGGGGTCGTTGCCTTTAACGCCCTCTTTTAGCAAATTGTGGAGAGGTGCTTGCATTTCAGCGGCGTTTTTTATGAAACGCCGGTAGAAGTTCAAGACACCTAAGAATCTGCGTAGTGCTTTGATAGTGGTCGGTTTGGTGTATTGTTGAATGACTTCGACCATGGATGAGGGTGGTTCAATGCCGAATGCTGATACTCTGTAGCCCAAAAACTCAAGTTCTGACTGGCCGAACAGGCACTTAGAATGGTTTATAATGACGCCATATTCTTGAAGTTTCTGGAAGAGGCACTTGAGGTGCTCCAGGTGTTGGGATTCGTCAGAAGATGCTACCAAAATGTCGTCAAGGTATGGGAATGCGAATGGTAAGTCTCTGGTAATCTCATCAACAAACCTCTGAAAGGTCTGGGCGGCGTTGCGTAGACCAAACGGCATTTTGACGAATTCGAAGAGGCCGAAAGGCGTTATGACGGCTGTCTTCGGAATATCGTCTTCATGGACTGGAAGGTGATAAAATGCGTTGACTAGGTCTATTTTGCTGAAGATGGTAGCGCCTTGGAGTGACATGCCGAAGTCTTCGATATGGCGTAGTGGATAGCGGTCGGGCAGCGTGCGCGCGTTGAGGGCACGGTAGTCGCCACAGGGGCGCCATCCACCTGACTTCTTGGCTACCATGTGGATAGGGGATGCCCAGGAGCTGTCGCTGGGTCTGATGATGCCTTGCTGGAGTAACTCTTGGAATTTATCTCGTGCAATTTTGAGTTTTTCCGGTGGGAGACGTCTTGCTCGACAGGCAGTAGGTGGGCCAGGAGTGGTGCGTATGTGGTGCTCTGTCCTATGTCTGACCCCACCTATGCTTGAGGTGGGCCTTGTGATTGCTGGAAACTTAGCGAGCAACTGGTGGTAGGCAGTCGTGCCTACGACTGTACGCACTGATGGTGTGGAGTCGTCTGCAGCAGGTAGGGAGCTGGTAAATAACCCTGTTGTAGGATCAATTAGCCGTCTGTTTTTGAGATCGACTAAGAGGCCGTAGTGTGTTAGGAGGTCAGCTCCTATGATTGGCCTGTTCACATCTGCTATGATAAAAGGCCACTCATAGTCGCGTCGCAGTCCTATGGTCAATTTGATGGATAATTGGCCATAGGTCTTGATTGGTGATGAGTTGGCGGCAAACAGCTCGTATTGTGAAGGCTTGCGGCGACGGTTTAAATAGGCGTGTGGGTACACGCAGACGTCGGAGCCAGTGTCTATGAGGTACTGTTTCTTTGTAGAGCTGTCAGTGACGAAAAGGCGGTGGGGCGTTGAGTCCAAAATAGGGTTGTGTACCGCCTGTAGCAACCCTATTGCTGGTTTCCCGGGTAGGTACATGGCTTCTCGCACTTTCGTGCGTTCTCACCGTAGCTGTTGTGGTAAAAACAATAATTTGGGTTTACATGCGAATTGCGTTTACGGCTCTGCGATCGCGGGCGGGCTCTTGACCGGTTTCTATTTTGATGCGAGTGATGTGGAGGGCGAGTGGTGAGAGAAGTCACTAACCTAGTTAGTTCGTTAATCTGCGCCTGCATCTCATTGATTCTCAACTCGATGGGGGACATCATAGCAGTTGGCATGGGTGCCACAGGTGCATTGACTTGGTGGACTTGCTGCATTGTGTGTACAAAACCTGTGGGTTGGTTAATGTCGTGCAATCTATCCGCAAGGTCTCCGAGGCTCTCTAGCGACTGGTTAGGTGGTTGCGCAATAAGTATCTGTTGTGTAGCCACTGGCAAGCGGCTAATCCATATTGTTTTTAGTATCTGGTCGGAAACTGCACCGCGCGAAAGTGACTTGAGGTGCCGGAGGAACGCAGCTGGCTTTCGGTCACCTAACTCTGCTCTCTCCAGAAGGCGGTTAACTCTCTCTTCATAGGTTTCGGAAAACCTAGCTACCAGGCAAGATTTGAGTTTTGTGTAGGGCAGGTCATCGGGCGGGTTTGTGATTATTTCCTCCGCCTCGGAGGCGTATTTTGTGTCAAGTTGAGAAATCGTGTAATAAAATTTTGTTTGCTCCCTAGTAATATTATTAAGATGAAATTGGGCTTCCATGCTGGCGAACCATAGGGCGGGGCGATCGGGCCAGAAGGGCGGAACTCTAATGCCAACTCGACTCACCTCTGAATCTGTTTGCTTCGAGAATCCCGCTGCATCTTCGGGCGGAGAGTTGTCTTGTCCTGCGTCCTTGTCCGTCATGATTACTCGACGGGTAGTCTCAAGGCGCAGAGCGGTTGTGTGGCTATGGTATCGCAGCGTCTGGGTCAGCGCGCGGCAGCGACGGCTGGTAGTGGCGCTCGGTCAGCGCGCGGCAGCGGCGTGGCAGCGCGGCTCGGTGAGCGCGCGGCAGCGGCGTGGCAGCGCGGCTCGGACAGCGCGCGGCAGCGGCGTGGCAGCGCGGCTCGGACAGCGCGCGGCAGCGGCGTGGCAGCGCGGCTCGGACAGCGCGCGGCAGCGGCGTGGCAGCGCGGCTCGGACAGCGCGCGGCAGCGGCGTGGCAGCGCGGCTCGGACAGCGCGCGGCAGCGGCGTGGCAGCGCGGCTCGGTCAGCGCGCGGCAGCGGCGTGGCAGCGCGGCTCGGACAGCGCGCGGCAGCGGCGTGGCAGCGCGGCTCGGACAGCGCGCGGCAGCGGCGTGGCAGCGCGGCTCGGACAGCGCGCGGCAGCGGCGTGGCAGCGCGGCTCGGACAGCGCGCGGCAGCGGCGTGGCAGCGCGGCTCGGACAGCGCGCGGCAGCGGCGTGGCAGCGCGGCTCGGACAGCGCGCGGCAGCGGCGTGGCAGCGCGGCTCGGACAGCGCGCGGCAGCGGCGTGGCAGCGCGGCTCGGTCAGCGCGCGGCAGCGGCGTGGCAGCGCGGCTCGGACAGCGCGCGGCAGCGGCGTGGCAGCGCGGCTCGGACAGCGCGCGGCAGCGGCGTGGCAGCGCGGCTCGGACAGCGCGCGGCAGCAGCGTAGCAGCGCGGCTCGGTCAGCGCGCGGCAGCGGCGTGGCAGCGCGGCTCGGTCTGCACGCGGCAGCGGCGTGGCAGCGCGGCTCGGTCAGCGCACGGCAGGGGCGTGGCAGCGGCGCTCGGTTAGCGCGCGGCGTGGCAGGGGCACTCGGCAGCACGCGGCGTTGCGGCGCGGCGTGGCGGGGGCGCTCGGGCTGCGCGCGGCGTGGCAGGGGCACTCGGCAGCACGCGGCGTTGCGGCGCGGCGTGGCGGGGGCGCTCGGGCTGCGCGCGGCGTGGCAGGGGCACTCGGCAGCACGCGGCGTGGCGGCGCGGCGTGGCGGGGGCGCTCGGGCTGCGCGCGGCGTGGCAGGGGCACTCGGCAGCACGCGGCGTGGCGGCGCGGCGTGGCGGCGCGGCGTGGCGGGGGGCGCTCGGGCTGCACGCGGCGTGGCAGGGGCACTCGGGCAGCGCGCGGTGTGATTTTTATCGCAGTACGCGAGTGAAAAACTTTTAGGTTATTGCGTATTTCAGAGTCTGGGGTCACCAATGTGGTAATAAGGTCACTTCATTACACACACACACACTGATTATAATATATCTTTATTACACCAATAACATCTGATACAGAACAATCAAGTATTATATTTAAAATCGTTACTATAAACTAAACACTGCATGAGCGTGCGCCGGTGCGAGAGCGTAATGGCGGTCGTCCGCGCGGGGCGCGGGGAGGTTCCGGCTAGAGGTGTGCCGTGTCGGCACTAGAGTTCGCCTCAGAAGCAACAGGTACATCTAGCAGTTTTTAATGCCCAAAATTTAACGGTAGCAACGATTAAAAGAAACAGTTGATCGACCCATATGTCTTCGGAACGGACTGTAAGTAAAGAACACAGCCAATTTTGTCAGAATTTAAGATTAATATTATCACAATATTGAAGACACAATTTAGAATTAAATACAGCCTATCACTATGTTTCACTTTTGCGAAGACACACAGCGTTGATGATCTATTTTTCATGTCTATGTTTTTTTTGTTATACCTTGTTTATTTTCTATAAAATTGTGTATATTATCTTATATTTGTGTGTCTTGCAAAAAGGAATAAATGTCTTCTTTCTTTCTTTCTTTCTTTCCTATGACACTCACAAATAATGGTGCCTTCTCAAATGGTAAAAGAATTTTCAAAATCGGTCCAGTACATCCAGAGATCCCTACAACCTCACAAACTCACTAACTTCACCTCTATAATATTAGATGTATAGCTAAGACAGAGACTAACCCCCTTATTCATAAACGCTCTGTAGGCTTCTGCTAACTAAGCAATCGTTTGTCCTTATCTGTCACTTTGACATTTACCTTTCACAGATAAGGACAAACGATTGCTAAGTTAGCAGAAGCATTATAGAGCGTTTATGAATAAGGGGGCAAGACTTGGACGTTAGAAATAATGCCGCGTTTGTCGCATCCAGCAGCTCTACAATAATAAGTGGGGACACGGCAATTACGTGTAATTCGGCCGCTCGGTCAGCTGCGCCTGCGCTCACTTTCCGGCGGCGACAGGGTTGCCAATCTTGGACAATCCCCCAAATTGCGGGGAAAGCGAAGCTGGTTGGGGAATGCGGGGGAGAGCTTCAATCGGTGAAAATGCGGGGATTTTAATTACGAAGTTTTTTTTAAATTTCCCTGTTATAGTGCCCTACTGCTGGTCAAAGGCCTCTCCTCTAGACTTTCACAACTATCGGCCCAACGCAATGTCAGGTAAGTCCTAAATGCGAAAGTTTGTAAGTATGGATGGATGGATGGAAGTTTGTTACTCTCTCACGCCAGAACGGCTGGACAGATCTGAACGAAATTTGGAACATGGATAGACTATAGTCGGGAATAACACATAGGCTACTTTTTATCCCGGGAAATTGCGTCATTCCTGCGGGATAGCGATAAACGAATTCTATGCAGATGAATTTGCGGGCAAACAGCTAGTCCTCTCTATATACGCAAATGAGCGCAGCGTGGTGCTTCGGATTCTATCTATCCTTTTCTCCCCTAATATGCTGCGCTCTTTCGCTCTTTGGCAAACCTTAATACTGGACTTTTTTGGATCAAAGACCATGTTAGCGCATCGTAGGTTAGGATTAGGATGCACGTCGACGGGTTTTTGCTTAACTGTTACTGGCTAGTTTCCCTTCATAAGCTTTTTCATGGACCAGTAGCTCTAGTAGCAAGACCAATACGCGTTTATAACATCAAATATTGTGCTAGCCTCGATTTATTTCTTACAATTCGTAACTAGAAACAGGAATTTAGATTTTTATACATAATCCGATACACGTGGATACACGTGGGAATTTTGACAATGCGTTTGGGCAACCCTGGAGGGCGATCTTACAAGCTATTGGCAAGCAGGTCAATCGAATTAATATGATACATGTACATGATCAATCTCAATAATAAATTTGTTGCTGAAGTAAACACGTTTTGTTGCAATGTCAACAGATTTGCTAATACATTGTCTAAACATAATTAGTGCACTCTCTAGTTCAGCTGTAAAATTAAATATATCTTACAAATTTTAAATAAAAAAACAGTCAAACTTAAAAATAATCTTGAATTACCTTAAATTAAAATTAAAATTCTCACACCATCTAAGAGGCTGATCGGACTGCAACGGAGACCAAAGAGCTGGCAGCTTCCTCGCACAGCGAAGTATTGCAATACAGCGGGGAAATGCTGCCAGCATCTTTAGCTCAATGCCGCAGGGTAGTACGTTTTTAGATTCATTTTAGCTTTAGTTTAATTAATTTATCTTGTAATTCATTTTTATTTTTATATTTAAGTAATTAAGTTTATAAGTGAAAAAAATGATAAAGGTAAAAAATCTGCCCCAAAGCGCCGTCAAAGGGAGGGTGTCTGAATGTCCAGCAGAATTCCCACTTTAGTATGGTAGGTACCTAATGCTTATTCGCTGAGCGAAATATTGGCCAGCCCTCTGGTCACGGGAGGTCTTTAGAAGGCGCTATTAGATATTTAGGCCCAGAGTTTCAACTCCAAACGCCTCAAATATATAACTGGCTCATATTTTCGGCTATATACTGAGCTACATTTATTTATTTTGAAGTCTTTTGCCAAGATAATGTCGTTTATTTAACACTCAAAATTGACTATAATATCCGTTGAAAACGTTAGAACTGTCTTTGTAATACCGCTCGTTGCTTCCAAGGGTCAAGAGTTTGAGCTGGGTTTTGATGAGTCAGTCAGTGTGGACTATATATGGAGTGTTTGCCCTTTGGTAAGATCCAGTAATGTTTAATGTTTTCATATTTATTGAGTTATCCGTAATCATAACTTTATAGTTTATCTATATAGACTATTGTGAAACTAGGTGTGTTTATTTTCGTATCATTGATTGTAAACACATTCCAACAAGTGTAATAACAATTTCATTAAGAAATACTGGTATCTCTTGAGAAGTAGGTTAGTTAGTACTACCAATATCCATTTTTCCATGCTGGTCTGGGAGCAAAGAAAAATCTTAGAATCTCCAGCGGCTTCTCTTCCCGCGCGGGTAAAAGCCCATCATGTTTAGGCGATGCGGTTAGCAACCCATCACTATTTTGATTCCACTTTTCACCTATAAGCCCACAAGTATGCTTTAACTTTTGTTGCATTATGCTCTACATATCCCGCACACAAATACGTCGGAGAGTTACTGTGCTGGCTTGTGGTGGGTGCGGCCGCGCATTTTCTGCAAAAATCGGCTACGTCAGTCAACAACAGCATCAACGACGCTCGCAGCGTTAGGAACCAGTCGCTGTAGCCGGACACGCCCAGGATATGATGGTGATGATGATGACCCCGTAGGGATAAAGAGGTGATTAATATATGTAATTCTAGCCGTTGCGCTTTGCATTTGATATCGAGACACTGTGTCTAATGCACTCGCAATCCCACAGCTCGAGAGACCACAAGCGGCGTGCACAGAGTTTTGAGACAGGTCAGACAAACGTAACTACCTAAGTTATCAAAAAGGCTGTGTACGATGTTATGTTAATTGTTTAGTGTATCTATCGGCCGCTAGGTGCCGCTGTACCGTGTGGTCGCATTCGTAACGGTATGCTCCCGTAGAATGTATATAAGAGCTGTTAATTTAAATAAATTTGTCATTCATCCAAAGACCGTTGTGTGATTTGCATCGACGGTCAACATGGTCCTTCAGAGCTCGGATCTCCAGTAAACTGGAGTGACGAAGGGTGAAGCCAATTTTTCGGAGCCATCAAGCGGCAGTTCGAGCTGAGGCAGCCGGACTTGCAGACGGAGCCACGGGACACGGCGACGTAGGGGCCCGAGGAAGCGGCGGCCATTACCTTCCGCGGCGAGGAAGGAGGGAGCGGGAGCGGGAGAGTGCGCGCGCAGCGGATCAGTGTTGTGAGGTATTGCGCGGGAAGGAAGGCTGTAAGTGAAAGTGACATTTAACTTTGTACTGTAGTGTTCTGGACAGAAGAATCAAAATTCGGTGTAGAAGTGAAATCAAGCGAAAGTGGTTCTTATTTAAATTAGTAAAAACACTTAGAAAATTAGCAAAGTAAATAGACTTGTAAAAATTTAGTAGCAAAAGTGGTTTCAACGGGGAATCCACGCCCGTTTTACGTCAGTCTAAAACTCAAAGACTTGTAAAATTTTCAAAACAATTTTGGGACTTAGAAAAATTTTTGCTTCAAGGACTTAGAAAATTTTCGAATAATTGGAACTTATAATTTGCGACTTTGGCTACGAAACATCAAACAAAATGGAGGTCATAGTTAAAATACAAATGGAAGTTTGTAACCAAATTAACAAAGATTTTAAAAATTACAAAAAGTCACCGAAGGAACGGATTACGAAACCATATGTTGAAATCCGACTTCAAAAATTAGAAGAACTGTGGAAGAAGTTCTGCGCGGGTCATGATCGACTTTTGGAGCAGTTTTCTAAAGAATATGATTCGAGCATTTATGCTGAAAAGGAGGTGTATGATGTGACTAGCGACATGTACATGGACTACAAAGAGGATTTAATGACGGCTTCACAAATGTTTAGAAGTGAATTTATGACCATAGATTCAAAAGGCCCACGTCTGGAAGACGCGATGTCAAAACCACATTGTATTAAACTTCCAAAGATTGTAATACCAATTTTCTCGGGCAATTATTCAGAATGGGTGACGTTTAAGGATTTATTTGAATCTCTGGTACATAACAATAGGTCAATAAATGATGTCGAAAAATTGCATTATTTGAAAGGATATCTGACCGGTGAAGCGGAATTGCTACTTCGTCAGATACCGATTTCAAATGCAAATTACGTTAAATGTTGGGATCTTCTTAAGCAGCGATACGATAATAAACGGTTCGTGTGTAATATGATTCTGAAACGCTTTCTAAGTCAAAGAAACGCTGCTATGGAATCATCCACATTCTTAAAAGAGCTTATTGACACTAGTTCGGATTGTTTGAGTGCCTTAGGTAATATCGGTATAGACGTCAGTACCTGGGATGCTATTGTAATCCATTTGCTGACTCTTAAGTTAGACCAGGAGACACGCAAACAGTGGGAATTGAGTGCAACTGGAGGTACGGATCCTAATAAATTACCGTCTTATCAAGAATTCAAGGATTTTATTACCAACCGATTCAGAGCTTTAGAATTCGTGGAAACCAAAAAACCAACAAGTTTTACTCAACATCAATTCATTCCAGCCAAGCCTCGTGTTTTCCACGCTGTCCAAAACACTCAATGCCCCTGTTGCTCGGAAGTACACAAAATTACATTTTGCAAACAATACGCTCTCCTTGCTGTCAATGCTCGTCGTAATTTCGTTCAGGAGAAGGGATTGTGCTTCAACTGCTTGGGAAGCAATCACTCTGCCAAGTTCTGTCAGAACCCTGTCACTTGTAAGATCTGCAAACGTCGTCATCATACCATGCTACATCCTTCAGATATCGTATCAGCAAATACATCAGGCGCTAAAGTTAGCAACATGGGTACTGTAGAAGATCAGGAACCTACACCAGTTTTGAATTGTTTTGCTATGGGGACTGGACAGGTTTTATTAGCAACGGCAATTGTTAATGCTAAATCCAAAACCGGAGAGTACATGGCAATTCGAGCGTTATTGGATCAAGGATCACAAGCTTCTTTCATAACCGAGGCTACCGCACAATATTTAGGACTAAAAAAGGAGTCGATCAAGGGTAACATTTCAGGTCTGGGTGGTGAGAATAACCTTGTATCTAAAGCTATGGTTATATTAAACCTACAGTCTTTGGCACAGCCAGAGATAAATATTTCGGTTAAAGCATATGTGTTAAAAACTGTCACAGCATTTCTTCCAGCAAATAAGGTCGTGGATTTGAATGGTTTAAACATAACAGGATTACAATTGGCCGATCCGAATTACTGCACGCCTAATAAGATTGACGTTTTACTAGGTGCTGAGGTGTATAGTCAAGTGATTCAGGATGGCGTCAGGAAAAATAATCAGGGAACATTGCTAGCTCAATCAACAACATTGGGGTGGATATTGTCTGGTACAGTGGGTACGTCTAAAATAAGCTGTACAAAAATGACAGTTTTACATTCTCAAATCAACGAAGACAATATTCTCAAGAAATTTTGGGAGTTAGAAGCTGATTCATCTACTCAGAAAAAGATGTTATCAGAAGAGGAGGAACGCTGTGAAGCCATATTTGCAGCTAGTACAAAACGTGATACAGAGGGTAGGTATGTGGTAAAACTCCCTTTCAGAGAAGATGATCCCAGTTGTAAATATGGACATTCACGAGAAGTAGCGGCAAAAAGATTTTATTCACTGGAAAACAGGTTAAATAGAGATGCAGAATTACAATCGAGATATAAGGAAGTTATAGATGAATATCTTGATCTTGGGCATATGGAAGAAGTACCTAAAAATGATAAAAATGAAGAAGCAGTGCGTTTACCGCATCATCCTGTGGTAAAAATGGATCGAGAAACTACCAAAGTGCGAGTCGTGTTCGATGCATCTTGTAAAGGAAAAAATGGGATTTCACTTAATGATGATTTATTGATTGGACCAAAGCTACAACCGGATTTGAGACATTTGGTGATGAAGTGGAGAACGTATCCTATCTGTTTGGTATCGGATATTGTGAAAATGTATAGGCAAGTAAAGGTTGCAGAAGAAGACGCTGATTTTCAGAGAATTCTATGGAGAGAAAATTATAATCAGGATCTGAAAGAATACAAGATGTTACGGGTTACTTTTGGAACTGCGTGTGCTCCCTATCTAGCCGTCAAGTCTCTTCAACAGGTTGCCATTGATCATGGAGCGGATTATCCTATGGCATCTGAAAGAGTATTGAACGAATTTTACATGGATGACCTTATGACGGGGTGCACAACAGTTGGTGAAGGAGTACAAATCTACAAGGAAATTAATGAACTACTCGGAAAAGCTGGATTTGAGCTACAGAAATGGACGAGTAATAGTAATGAATTGATTGAAGCAATGAAGTTAGAAAGCAATGGAAAGGAAATTGGAGATGGACTTAAAATAAAGCATGATGAAATAATAAAAATCTTGGGACTTACCTGGAACCGAAATTCTGATGGCTTTCAATATTCGGTAAAACTTCCACCGATGAATAAACTGGCTACAAAAAGAACCATCATATCGGATATTTCAAGGTTATATGATCCGTTAGGATGGGTAGCACCTAGTATAATATTAGCAAAGGTAATGATACAAAAACTTTGGCTATCAGGCTTAGGTTGGGATGAGGAGGTGCCGGGTAATCTATTACAAGAATGGTGTACTTACCGTGAAGAACTAAGTCAGTTGGCGCAGATATACATTCCTAGATGGCTGGGCACAGATAGTGAGAGATCTAACGTTGAATTGCATGGATTTAGTGACGCTTCCAAGATGGCGTATGCGGCAGTTATCTATATCCGAGTAGTAGATAAAGATGACAACATAACTGTTAGCTTAGTGACTGCGAAGACTAGAGTAGCTCCCATCAAACAAATTTCAATTCCCAGACTGGAACTTTGCGGCGCGGTGATGCTGACAAGACTATTAATAGAAGTGTCACAAATCATGAACATAGATAAAGGCAATATACATGCATGGACGGATTCAACTGTGATTCTAGCCTGGTTAAATAATCATCCAAGCAAATGGCAAACTTTTGTGGCAAATCGAGTGTCTGAAATTTTGACAACCTTGGAGTCGAGCCAATGGTCTCATGTGTCGTCTAAGCACAATCCGGCGGATTGCGCTTCGAGGGGGGTGAAGCCATGTCAATTGCAGAAAACTGGAATGTGGTTTCACGGACCTGAGTTTCTGAGACAAAAAACTGTGAAATATGAGAAGCCAAAAGAACTTGTAACTGATCTAGAGAAAGTTAAAGTGCATCATATAACAACGGATATAAAACTATGGGATAGATTATGGGACAGATTTTCTTCACTAACTAAATTGGTGAGAGTAATAGCTTATTGCAGGCGGTTTGTATTAAATATTAGAAAGCCAGAAGCAGAGCAGAGGCGCAGTAATTATTTAACGGGTCAAGAGATTCATGAAGCATTAGACGTTTGTATAAGACAGTGCCAACAAGAACATTTTCAAGAAGACTACGAAGATTTGGTAAATGGGGTACAAGTGCCTAAGAAATCTAACTTGAAAACATTGAATCCTTTTCTTGATGAGAATGGACTTATGAGAGTTGGCGGCAGATTAGAAAATTCTCAATTGGGATTTAATAAAAAACACCCAGTTTTGATTCCTAAAAAATCTGCTTTTACTGATTTAATAATTGCTGATGCACATTTTAAAACGTTTCATGGTTCAAATCAGTTGATGCAAAATTTTCTCAATTCCAGATATTGGATATTCGGGGTTAAGGAATTGATAAGTGGACACATCAGAAAATGTGTTACTTGTGTGCGATATAATGCGAACACGCAACCTCAGTTAATGGGTCAACTCCCGTCAGCAAGGGTTACGCCAACAAGAGCTTTCAAATTTTGTGGAGTAGATTACGCTGGTCCAATAACTTTGAGGACAGCTAGTGGACGTGGACACAAATCATACAAGGGATACATTTGCTTGTTTGTATGTATGTCAACGCGTGCTGTACATATAGAGGTGGTTAGTGACCTAACATCAGCGGGATTTTTACAGGCATTCAAGAGAATGGTGGCACGACGTGGGCATTGTCAAGAAATGTGGTCTGACAATGGAACTAATTTTGTGGGTGCGTCAAAAGAGATAGAGGTTTTGTTTAAGTCTGAAAAATCCACTATTTTAAAAGAAATTGTTGACAACTTAGCAAATAATCATACAACATGGCATTTTATTCCCCCACACGCTCCCAATTTTGGTGGCCTTTGGGAGGCCGGGATAAAATCAGTCAAACACCATTTAAAGAGGGTTATTGGTTCTGCTACTTTAACGTTTGAAGAAATGTCTACAGTGTTGGCACAAATAGAATCATGTCTGAATTCAAGACCTTTGTCACGTATGGATATGGACCCTAACAATATCGATGTACTAACTCCAGGGCATTTCTTGGTGGGTGAGCCCCTTGTAACCGTACCAGAACATGATTATTTGAATAGAAATAGTAATTCTTTGAGAAGATGGCAGTTAACCCAAAGAATGATTCAAGATTTTTGGCAGAAATGGTCTCAAGAATATCTACACAAATTTCTACAAAGACACAAGTGGTCAGATAAAAATCCGGAACCGAAAATTGATGAGATTGTCTTAGTTAAGGAAGATGATTTGCCTCCGTGCCGATGGTTACTTGGCAGGGTGATTGCAAAACATCCTGGTAAGGACGGAATTACACGAGTGGTCACGCTAAGAGTCAAAAATTCCACAATTAAAAGGCCGACCTCCAAACTTTGCGTTCTTCCTATTAGTGAGTAATTAAATGTTGTAGTTCATTGTGGAGCAATAGAAGATTAGTATGTGGAAAGAATCTTTATTATGTTTTAATGATGTTGTTGTGTTTGTTACTATTTTAATTTATCTTTCTTTCCACTTATACGCTCACAATTTTGCGAAATGTTATTAGCGAAAATGCAAAATTTAGATTATTGACTAGAAATGCAAAACTGTTATTATTATTATGGACATAGCTGTCCATGGTGGGCGGTATGTACGATGTTATGTTAATTGTTTAGTGTATCTATCGGCCGCTAGGTGCCGCTGTACCGTGTGGTCGCATTCGTAACGGTATGCTCCCGTAGAATGTATATAAGAGCTGTTAATTTAAATAAATTTGTCATTCATCCAAAGACCGTTGTGTGATTTGCATCGACGGTCAACAGGCTGCTTGTTGATTTTGTTCTCAATTCGGTTAATTATGACGATTAACTACATAAAATATCCGAAAACAGATGTCAATTAGGTACAGCTGGGCAGTCTGTCTTTTTGTCTTTATGATGTGCACGCGACTGAGCACAACCATGGATCGAACCCGGGACATCAAGCGTCACGTTTTCTAACCACCGCTATCCGACTGGATAGGTAAATGCCTACCTAGCAACGTAAGTAAGTAAGTAAGTAAATGCTTTATTGTACAAATATAAAGAAGCAGAGACAAATCACAAAAAAAAGAACTTAAATATATGCACAAAGGCGAACTTATCCCTATAAGGGATCTCTACCAGTTAACCTTTGAGTAAAGGAGAGGAGCAACGTTATAGTTTAATTAGAAAAACTATTTAGCTTAAAAGGCTTCGGCCAACATTTGAGCCAACAGGGCCAATACTGGCTCGACTGTGGTCCGGTTTGTCCCACTTCGGTTAATTACGTGTAGGTGTAAGGAAGCATGACCGATTGACCTGTGGCTATAGGATTAAGGCTAAACAAGCCTATGTTTGGTAAAGGGCATTGACCGATAAATGGAACACATAGAAAAATCCGAAAAGTAAAACTATGGCCGCGGCGCCGCGGTAGCCTAGTGGTTTGACCTGTAGCCTCTCAAGCAGAGGGTCGTGGGTTGAAATCCCGGGCTCGCACCTTTGAGTTTTTATTTCCCATGAGCTTCTCGGTGAAGGAAAAACATCGCACACATCTGCGAAGCGATTGGGTCAGCGTGGGAACTATAGCCCAAGCCCTTTCATTGTGGAAGGAGGCCTGTGCCCAGCTGGCAGTGGTGCGTAAATAAGCTGGTGATAATGAATAATAGCATACTAAAAAACGTGATTTATGCAATTACCATCCCAATTTTTATCTCTCGATCCCAATTCTTTCTTATGTTGATTCTACAATAAATAAAAAACGAACATTATTTTCACGACCCATCAAGTCTTAGTTTCTTCCATGCTGTTCTGGGAGTAAAGAAAAAACATAGAATGTACCAGTTGCTTCTCTTCCCGCGCAGATGGTCAAAGCCCACCGAGGGAATGGGCGACAATCTTTGGAATCATGTTACATGCGATGCGGTTAGCAACCCATCACTATTTTGATTCACCTTTCCACTTATACGCCCCCAATCATGCTAAACGTGGCCTTAAGGTTTTGTTACCTTTGGCTCTGTCTATCCCGGAAGGGATAAAGACGTTATATATGTATGTATGTATGTATGTATCAAGTCTAATAATTACAAATCCAAATGACATTCACACATTTATATATATCACAACGAATAAGCCCGCCGGCTATCACTATATCAAAATTCAAATTAAACTTCTTTAATTGGATCGTTATTCAACATATAAATCAATTGTTTCAATTTAATAATGCCATACAAACTACATACATACAGTAAAAGAACATACCAAGTCTCAACACCACTTTGCTGTTTAGCAAAATTAGACCTTATGAACTATCGGTTCGGATTGACAATTGCATATTAAGAAGGTAGTTGTGGCCTTTTGCATTGGTGTTATTTCTGATAGTGAAGCTCTTTTATATCGAGCATTGTTGTCGATAATTGACCTTTAATGTTAAAATAATGAATATCGATTGAACTATTGCTTACTAAGTTTTTTTTTTTTTTTTTTTTTTTTTTTTTTTTATGTTAGAGAGGCCAGACAAACGAACTAGTGGGTCACCTGATGGTAAATGATCACCACTGTCCATAGACACCCGCAGCGCTTTACGCGATGCCAGTGCGTTGTCGGCCCTGCAGAAAATTGTACACTCGCCTCTTAAAGGCACCCAGGTCGTAACTCGATGGGAAGACCTCAGCGGGAAGCTCGTTCCAGATTTTGCAAGTTCGTGGCAAAAAAGATCGATTAAACCGCACCGTCGAAGACTGCCATTCATCAACGTGATGTCGATGGAATGAGCGCTTACGACGGGTAGATTTGTAATGGAACCCCGCAGCTGGAATGAGGTCAAAGAGTTCCTCAGAGCATTCCCCGTTGTAGTACTTATAAAACACGCAAAGGGAGCCAACGTCTCTGAAGTCAAGTAGAAAAATTCAAGAGCTACATTATGATCAAGTAGGTATTGTTTTAAACTTTACTTGAAATTAAATTTCTAAACCGCAGTGAAAATTAGAAAAAGAAAAATCCGAAATGTAAAGCTATGGCCGGGAGTTGAACCCGGATTCTCATCATTCCGTGATGCGTGCTATAACTGCTACACCACCTATAGCAGGTAAATTGTGAATTATTTAATTGTTAATAAAAAAATAATAAATAAAAGAACATATAAACGATGAAAGGGTTTTGCTATTGATAATTACACTTCTGACAGATGTTATTTGAACCATAAGTATCCATTCATGCGGAAGGAAATAAGAAAAAATATGTATCTACATAATTTACTAGCTGTTTCCCGCAACTTCATGCACGCAAAATTAAATATAGCCTATGTTACTCAGATATAATGTAGCATTCGAATGGTGGAATAATTTTTGAAATCGGTCCAGTAATTCTGAGCCTATTACGATTTTTTAAAAAACACCTCCGTTCAATCTACGACAGCAAAATCTAGCCTATTTCGTCAACGAATCCGAAGCAAATAAATAAATATCATGGAACAGTTTTACACCAATTGACCTAGTCCCAAACTAAGCAAAGCCTGTACGACGGGTACCAGGCATCGGATATAGAAAGAAAGAAAAAAAGAAGATATTTATTCCTTTTTGCAAGACACACAAATATAAGAGAATATATACAATTTTATAGCAAAAAAAAAACAAGAAAAAAACACAGACATTAAAAACGTACGTAGTATACCTACGTACTTATTTAATACATCGACTATCTATCGATAATAATTAATGAGCGTCACTAGAGCGGCTTGTGGAGCAATAGTCATGCCGTGATGATAGTGACCTTCGTGTTTTGACAGCTGTCATAAAGTGGACACCGGTTGACCCGTTAGTGAGAGCGATATCACGAGTCTATGATGAGGAAATCAGTGGACTCCTGCCGCGGCCACATTCCCGGCCGGCTACTGCGAAATAGTCCGAAACAGGGGCATGCAGTGGATTTTGACAGAGGGTAGGCATATTGCCAACAAAATCCGTATTGGTACGAAGCGTGTCGGGCACATTTACGTATGCTTACAAGCACTGCTTATATGCCTGTAAGGGATGAACGCGTCTTCCGAAACATGTATGTATGTCTCTTTATACATAAAACATCAAAATTTTACAGGTAATGAGATTAAAAGATGTACAAAATCGAACTAATTGCTTAAAGGGATCTCTTCCAGTTAATCTTCGAACGATTGACAGGACAACAGAAACCAGAGTAAAGTGAGTAGACATACTAAAAAGCTGAAAGAGCAATGACCCTAACTTAAACCTAAACAAATAAAGTCTTAAAATAATAATAATAATAACAATAATATGAATACATATAAAAATACGATAAACTAATATAATATGTCAGAAAAATACTACATATAGGCGTACGGGTGGAAAGGGGAATCAAAATAGTGATGGGTCGCTAGCCGCATCGCCTATAAAACATGATTCCTAAGAATTTCGCCCAAACTATGAACTATGTTTAAGCTATGTTATCACTTGTCCACAGTTTCAACCAACAAATTTTCAGATTTGATATGCAAAATGCATATTTTTCTCATGACTCAACCATTATTAAGAAACGCAACCATATTATATTAATACCGTGAAGAATTCGCAATCTTCGATTCGCCCATTAGCATGGCGATTCGATATTACCCGGAAAATCGATATTATTGCTCAATCGTGATGTTATTTTACGATTTTAAAGGGTTTTTAATTTAAATCATTGTGAAAAAACGAAAAATGCGTATTAGCAAGTTAATTTGTTTTTGATTTGATGGGAACCGATTTGGAGCAATATATTTGATTTAGTGTAGGTAACGCTAAAGATAACTATTAATTTAGTAGTACAAAAAACTGGCTTATCGTATCAAGGATTGCGTAATATTTTTTATTTAAATCACACATCTGGCTTAGTAGCCACATCATTTAATGTACGAAGTGTACAACAAAAAATAAAATGAAGAACAGCGTAGTCTCCGTTTAATAACAGATAGAAAGAAAGAAAGACATTTATTCCTCTTTGCAAGACACACAAACATAAGAGAATATACACAATTTTATAGAAAATAATCAAGACATGGAAAATAGATCATGAGCGTTGTGTGTGTCTTCGTAAAGTGAAACGGTCGCTGGCTCAGCATTAGGCTGAGGTGTTAGACTGCAGCACTGATTTTCAGCCAGAACCGTCTGTGACTCACGAAACGATACACAGATTAAATATACTACATAATCCATAAACTTTTACGTAAATAAAGTAAGAAATAGACAGAACCCGACTTATGTATAACTAAAAAAAAAAAAGATTAGTTAAATAATTTACAATAAACAAAAAATAAAAAGCACATCAATGTGCAAAGTGCTGGAGGATATTGATAAAATTGGAAATTGGATATTGAAGCATATTGTATAGAGTCAAACTAAACTAAACAAATAACAGTAGAAAGTTACGGTAAAAATATCTGATAACAGCTAATCCGTAGAAAAACAACGTTTACAGATTCATCCATCCCATCCATCCATCCCTAATATGATTATACTAGCTGTTGCCCGCAACTTCGTCTGCATAGAATTCGCTTATCGCTATCCCGCAGAAATTACGCAATCCGTTCTTAGAGGATGCCTACGTCATAGTAGCTTTATGCATGCAAAGTCTCAGCCCGATCAGTTTAACCCTTTTCTTGGTATTGTAACACCCGTGATACAGTGACTTAAAAAAAATATCACTACCTTATTTTTCTGACGAGAACATTAAAAGTAATGAAAACAATTTGAAAAACGCCTAAGAATTGTGAAACAATACTGAGTGTATCCATAATGCACCGGCGTCAGCCAGTATTTTCTAAAATGTCGGAACGAAAACACCGACATACCTTCCGCTCGGTAATTTTATTATTTTTATTATTTTTTTGTATTTATTTGTAAATGCACTGCATGAAACTAAGTAAGTATGGCAATAACGTATGTAATAATAAATAAAACTTTTACATTTTAACTCGTGTGTTCCCATAATACGCGATTAAGCGTTGTGTATTACAATTGATACGCTGCCAATCTTTCGAAGAAGTTGTCACATAAGGGACTGTATCATATTTAATACTTTGCCAATATCTCGGCGAAATGGGCTTACTTGCAAAAAATAAAATTAACGGTTTTTTAAGCATTTATTTTGGGTTTATTTACTTGCATTTACTTGCATTTGGAAAAAAGAACATACTGATTCAGAAATAAGATTAAAGGCATTTAGGTTGGAAATATACTAAGAACTGCTGAAAAAGAACCGCATCATCACGCACAACGTTCCAAGAGATGAACTGCCGGAGGCAAGAAAAATTAAAAAACCCGTAATACCCAGGCCTCCTGAAAGTATCAGGTTTGACAACGTGGGACATTGGCATGTATTTTTGGCCCGAGGGAGGTGCAAAAATTGTAAGACAGGCCAAACAAATGTCAAATGCTCGAAATGCGACCTGCATTTGTGCATGACTCTAAAAAGATTTTTTTTCAATTCATACCACCACTCCAAGAATTAAAATGTCTCTAGTAACAAAAAGTGATTATAATAAATTCAGTTGTTTTATTTTATAAAATAATTACTTTTGCATACTAATGTCCACCTGATCATGAATTGTTAAGAACTTGGCATTGTAACAAATATGATACATGTGTTTTTCCGAAATCGGGAAATCTAGCATTTTTTTTTTAATTTTTTGCTGTTTTTGTATATCTAACTGGTTATAAAAAATGCAAAAAAAATACTAATTTAAGAAATTTTTCATCTTGCCAAGATAAGGGTTAAAATTGACAAAGTTTCATACAAACTTTCATCCCCTATTTTATCCCCTTGGGGGTAGAATTGATCAAAATCCTTTCTTAGCGGATGCCTACGTCATAACATCTACCTGCATGCCAAATTTCAGCCCGATCCGTCCAGTGGTTTGGGCTGTGCGTTGATAGATCACTATGTCAGTCAGTCACCATTGAGTTATATATATTTAGATTAGGGATGGATATGATCCTTTTATCCACTCAAAGGTTGACTGGAAGAAATTATTTAAAGGAATAAGTCCACCTTTGTGTATATTCAGTGTTTGTCAATTGTATGAAATGAAAAGAAAGACAAACGTAACAAACATTAAGCGCGACCGTGCGACGTGAGTGAAATTTGTCATAACACCTTCTTTTACTTTCCTCGTATTCGAAATGAAAAGTAGTGTTCGACTCGGGTGAAATTATCCTCACCCTCGAACTATTGGAAATATCTCAGGTGAAATGGGTCCATTTCAACCCTTGTTTATCAATCTAGTATACCACGCAGATTTTGGAGAAATCAGCCTTCTTGAGCAAGCGAGGTTGTTTTTTATTCATTTTTAGGGTTCCGTACCTCAAAAGGAAAAAACGGAACCCTTATAGGATCACTTTGTTGTCCGTCTGTCCGTCCGTCCGTCCGTCTGTCAAGACCCTTTTTCTCAGTAACGCGTGGAGGTATGAAGCTGAAATTTATATCAATTACTCAGGTCTACTGTCCCTTGAAGCTGTGAAAAAATCAAACTTCTAAGCCAACGCAATCAAAAGATACAGCCGTTTATGCCGCAAATTTCCGCAAATTTTCAACTCTCAAGGGAATCAAAACCTACAAGGTAGTTCCCGTGAACGCAGAATCTTGAAATTTGGTATGAAGGTAGGTCTTATAGCACAGATTAAAGAATAATTGCGAAAACCGTAAATGTGTATGTATGTCTGTATATAGCAGTGACCAATATAAAGTAACCCCACACTGCGTACATTTTGCTTTGGAACAGGGCTCTGCTTACACTGGTTTTAGATATTTATAGATAATGATACGGAACCCTCGGTGCGCGAGTCCGACTCGCACTTGACCGGTTTTTTTTTTTATGTTAACCGTACAGCTACTCAATCTTAAGCTAAGCGATGATGAGCTGGTCGTTTAGTGACGTCACGTAATGATCATCAACAAACACTTCCTCGTCTGTTAGTCATGCACGACTAAGGTTGGGGTCGTCACGAAATTCTACACACACGTGCCGTAAATACACACATACATACACATACACAAATCACGTCTTTATCCCTTACGGGGTAGACAGAGCCTAAGGTAACAAGACTACAGGCCACGTTTAGCAAGATTGTGAGCGTATAGGTGGAAAATGAAATCAAAATAGTGAGGGGTTGCTAGCCGCATCGCCTATAACATGATTCCTATGAATTTCGCCCATACCCTCGATGGGCTTTTACCATCTGCGCGGGAAGAGAAGCAACTGGTACATTCTATGTTTTTTCTTTGCTCCCAGACCGGCATGGAAGTACCCTAAATTATTATAAAAAACGGGTTTCACACTTATTTGCGACGAAGCCTGGCACCTGTTTCAACAGGCAATAGGACACTGAAAATTCGGCTTAGACAAAACCTAAGGCGACAAGACCTAAAGCCCACGTTTAGCATAATTTTGGGCGTATAGGTGGAAATGGGAATCAAAATAGTGAAGGGTTGGTAGCCTTATTGCTTTATTGTACAAATATAAAAAAAACTATGTATGCCAAAGGCGAAATTATCCCTGTAAGGGATCTAACAGTTAACCTCTGAGTAGATAAGAGGAGCATTAAACACGGGACCGACAAAGAGTGAGGTTAAAATTACAGATAGTGAAAGCCACAATAGAGCGTACATCTTTAAATAGAAAAACATTTATTTGTAGTAAACAAAAATTACATTTGAAAATTTAAAATTAACTTATTACTATATACAACATTAACCTAAACCTAACCTAACTTAAACTACAAATAAAACACCCCCAGGTCACTGTCACTGCTCTTTGTGCAGAAGGCTGGCAGCATTGCCGCGTTGAATCGCGAGGCTAATTCTTTGCCCAAAATGGCTGCCGGCCCGTTGATCACCAGCTCTTTAAATATAATTAACAATTCATGGTTATTTTCCCCCTATTACATAAAATCATACTTACACATAAACGGATAACTCACGTATAAAAAGTCGAGTGATGCTCGACATGTTTCGGACTATTTCGTAGTTCTTCTTCGAGCGCTTGCCCCGGCGGCAGCGAAACGAACACTGCGCGCCAGCGCTTTGTTCGCGCGGCTGCTCGACGCAACTGACAGCGGCCCACAACTACCCTCGTTTTCATCGTGTGACTTTTTATACGTGAGTTATCCGTTTATGTGTAATTATGATCACACTTCACATCAATTAACAAACACGAACAAACAGTGAAAACATGCTACTTACGAGTCACTACGTGTAAAAACTGTTCACGATTCCATAATTATTTGGTAGGAAACAAACGTCTAAATGAAACGCGTAGAAAAACACTTTTTTTGTACACGGTAGTAATTTTAACGTGTTTTACCGCGAAGGCCGTACTTATTTAATAAGTTGGATGTGCGCAGACGCCGGAGATCAAGATTTAAAAAATAGATACTTCAAGCAACCTTGTCAGTCAATCAATACATACAGATGTCCCACATAATTTAAGCAGCAAGTGAGTGCAGAAAAAAACTTATTACCCTTCCATGCTGGTCTGGGAGCAAAGAAAAAACATATAATGTACCAGTTGCTTCTCTTCCCGCGCAAATGGTAAAAGCCTTTTGAGAGAACGGACGAAAATCTTAGGAATCATGTTACATTTTGATTCCCCTTTCCACCTATACGCTCACAATTATGCTAAACGTGGCCTTTAGGTCTTGTTACCTCAGCCTCTGTCTACATCGTAATGGATAAAGACGTGATTTTTGTCTGTAGGTATTTTACAAAACAAAAAAAACAAACACAAATCACGTCTTTATCCATTACGGGGTAGACAGAGCCTAAGGTAACAAGACCTACAGGCCACGCTTAGCACGACACTGTGGGCGTCTGGGCGTATAGGTGGAAAGTACAAGTATTATTTTAAACTAGTTGTTGCCTGCGACTTCGTCCGCGCCTAATTAAAATTAGTATCCCAGCTTGACTTCCCGATACTTCCAACAATTATCGTTCTATTTCAAGCAATTTACAAAAAACGTTGACAAATTATATACCAGACCCTCGAGAATCACTCTGTATCTATGGAGTAGTGTTCTTTATTGTTATTTAGTTCTTAATAGTTTGTCTACACTAATATTATAAAGAGGAAAAAATTTGACTGTTTGTTTGTTTGTTTGCATTGAATAGGCTCCGAAACTACTGGACCGATTTTAAAAATTCTTTTGCCGTTAGAAAACTACATTATCACTGAGTGACATAGGCTACTTTTTACCGCGGGAAAATACCTATCCCTACGGGAAAATTCATTTACCGCGGGCGTAGCTGCGGACGGATGGCTAGTATATTAATGAAAATATTGGTTTTCTATGGAAGTACTAAGTAGGTATCAACCAATCTTGAAACTTCTTAATGAATTCTGAGATTCGTTACGATAAAAATGATGTCTGCCGTCAAACATTGGTTCAACCCTAACAAAAAACCGTTAAGTGTGAGTTGTAACTTGGAATTCTGCTACTCGAGGTGCTGTACTTACTACGAAAACGAAATAACAAACGAAAAACTAAACAGTATAATTAAAAGACAATAATAATTTTAATACGAACAATCGTACGCAGAAATCACCTTATAAATTATAAGTACTCGACTTAAAGATGTTAAGTGATCACCACCGCATACACCTACCTTATTACGAATGCTGGTGCGTTGCCTAGATACAGTGTATTATAAGCTTTCAAGGGTTCGTCTTAAAGTCGCGGAACCTTAAAAAAAGGCAAATTCCTTCATGTATTTTCACGCACAATTTAACGTAAACACAAACCAAAACGTTCTGCCGCATTTTCTGAATCCCTCGTACCTTATTGCGTTACCCCAAGATGGTATTTCGAACGAATAACGTTAACGCGACCGCAAAAAAGGTTGTATATTGAAAAACAGTTGTTTTTCGATCGTACAAAAGAGGTCGTTGCTTTATAAAAGGCAACAATTAAAAAAAAATAGATCGACGTATGAAGTCATCGCTACAAAAACTAGTAATTGTGAGAGCCGATTGGTATAAGATATACATTGATATTATTAGTTCTGCGGCAAAAACCTTCGAAGAAGCCTTCGTTCGACTGTTTTTGCCTTAAAAACCTATATACCTAAGACTATGGCTTCGTGCATTCTGACCGTTCAAAACAGTTCAAAACAGATAGCGTCTCAGGTGATCCCTAAACTTAATTATTAGGCGCCCATATTCCATGCCGATTTTCTTAAGACTTCCACGCTGGTCTGGGAGTAAAGAAAAAACATACAATGTACCAGTTGCTTCTCTTCCCGCGCATGGTTTTACCATCGAGGGAATGGGCGAAAATGTTAGGAATCATGTGTCAATGGGTGATGCGGCTGGCAACTAACTCATCACTATTTTGATTCCTTTTTCCTAAACGTTAAAAACCAACATTTAAGTTATCCTACTAATATTATTAATGTGAAAGTTTGTAAGAGGAAAGATTTGATTGTTTGTTGTTGTGGAGTGGAGCGTTAGAAAGCCGAAGAAATAATATATAACAATAATTATTATTTTTATAATAAATTTTTGAAATGTACTCGTAACTTTACTATAAATTCTAAAAAAAACATACTGTTTTAAAAATAAAACGCACAAAATTATGACTGGCCCATTTTCCTCTACGCTGGCAACGCATCAGCAATCCACTGGTGGTGTTGTACTAGAACAAAATGATTCCTGACCCTTCGTGGAACCTTTTCACAATAAATGTCATAGTAACGCATAATTGTGACGTTCACCATGAGAACGCTGTTGGCAGTGGCTGGGTTGAAGCGTCCTTTTAGTACATCACTACATAGTATAAAACAATGTCGCTTTCTCTGTCCCCATGTCCCTATGTCCCTATGTCCCTATGTATGCTTATATCTTCAAAACTACACAACGGATTTTGATGCGGTTTTTTTAATAGATAGAGAGATTCAAGAGGAAGGTTTTTATGTATAATTCTACGCAGACGAAGTCGCGGGCAGAAGCTAGTAGTTTATATATTAACTACTTAAGTTCCAGTTTTAAATGGAAGGTGTATCACTGAAAGATCGAATAAAGAACAGTGTGATAAGGGAACGTGCTGGTGTGAAAGAGGATATAGTGACTAGGATAGAAAAAAGTATGCTTAGTTGGTTTGGGCATGTAGAGCGGATGGATGAAAGTAGACTAACTAAACAGATCTATATGGGGAGTGTGAATGGTTACGTTGGGAAGGGAAGGCCTAGACGGACGTTCCGAGACCAAATAGGAGACGTTTTGGAAAAAGGTCAGGTCAGGAGTACCCGAAACCGACGAGCATGTATGAAGAGAGTGATGACTGTGGATGAAGCGAAAGAAATATGTCAGGATCGTAGCAAGTGGAATAAAGCAGTCTCTGCCTACCCCTGTGGGAAAGAGGCCTGACGGTATGTATGTATGTATGTATGTTTAAAATACCCTTTTTTTGTGCTGACATCAACTTTCAAGACAGTTGCTCTGTCAGGTTGCTAGCATAAACAGCTCCGTATTAGGCTACTAGTTACTTTGTTATTGTGTTAGTTTGTTATTTAAAACATAGCGGAAACATTTTTAAATTCCGTCATCAACAAACGTCCTACGTTGGAAGGAATCAATTTGTTCGATAGTACGCGAGTGTGGTACTCACTTGCCATCAGATGATCCGCTTGTACGTTTGCAGTATAAAACCTCGCGCTGCGTGACAAACGTAACTCGACAAAGCGCGAGGAAAGATCGATAAGTTACGCTTTTTATATCACGTCATAAAATTCGCGGCCACTCGACAAGGCCGCTGTATGTTTGTCTTTCGCGACAAAAAGTCGTAACAACACTTACGTCTTTCTTGTTTGGGTTTATTTTCACCGGGATTATTATCAACGTCAAATTAAAGGGTTACCCCCTTATTCATAAACGCTCTGTAGGCTTCTGCTAACTTAGCAATTGTTTGTCCTTATCTGTCACTTTGACATTTACCTTTCACAGATAAAGACAAACGATTGCTAAGCTAGCGGAGGTCTATAGAGCGTTTATGAATAAGGGGGTTAGACTCTGGTCTGTGCGTATTTAATTGTCGAATTGCACGGAATTAGAAATTCTGCTATTGGAGCCAAGCTGCTGGCGTAAGCTTATGTTTTGTTAAACAAAGAAATATTTCTTGATTTATTGAACAACTATGCCATTTCAATACTAAAGGAACAAGAGATAGCATTACGTGTTCATACAAATATACACGCATGGGTAGACAGAGCCTAAGGTGACAAGACCTACAAGCCACGAGCAAAATTGTGTGCTTAAAGACGAAAAATGGAATCAAAATAGTGACGGGTTGCTAGCGGCATCGCCTATAACAGGATTCCTATGATTTTCGCCTATTCCCTCGATGGGCTTTTACCATGCACGAGAAGAGAAGCAACTGGGTACATTCTATGTTTTTTCTTTGCTCTCAGACCAGTGTGCGCGTAGGTAGGCGGAATCAAAGTGATGGGTTGCTAGACGCATCGCCTATAACATGATTCCTAATACAGACCTACATATATCACGTCTTTATCCCTAACGGGGTAGGCAGGGCCCAAGTTAACAAAACCTTAAGGCCACGTTTAGCATGACTAAAGGCGTACCTAGTGATGGGTCAGGAGTACTCGAAACCGACGAGCATGTATGAAGAGATTGATGACTGTGGATGAAGCGAAAGAAATATGTCAGGATCGTAGTAAGTTGAATAAAGTAGTCTCTGCCTACCCCTGTGGGAAAGAGGCGTGACGGTATGTATGTATGTAGTGATGGGTTGCTAGCCGCATCGCCTATAACATGATTCCTAGGACTCGCCAATTTCCTCGATGGGATTTAACGATCGGGAACAAGCAGCTGTTACATTCAATGTTTTTCTTTGCTCTCATACCAGCATGGAAGTAACGTTTCAGTTCGTCTACATCCCTATAAAATAAGTATACTAATGTGACGTTCTCATAATAGCCTTTTCGTTCTTTTTAAATGTAAACAAACCGCTGAGCGCTCCATCATTTCACTTCCTAACATTTACGGCACTAAATATGAAAAAAAAAACATCACTGCCACTTTCAACCTTAGCAAAGCGATTTCAGGTTCATTTTACTCCGTATTTCCAGTCTTAGTTTTTCTCGTCTTTTGTACACAGCTATGACAATTCAAAGCTTTATCTTTTGACAAATAGACTCTAATTTCTGTGAGACATTCCTTGCCATGATTAATTAGTATGCTTTAGTTCTGTGTGGTTTGGACGAAGTTTCTCAGAATGGCAAGACTGCATTAAGTTTGAACTTTCTCAGTTGGGCTCATGTTTGAGGGACCCTAAATAAACATTGTTATCAAATTAAACTTGTTTTCTGTGAATCTGTAGAATCTACTTGATGTTTACTTTGACTGATGTGATTCAATTTATTTGAATAGAGATATAGCCCCTTTTAATCCGTTTCGCTACAATTTCAGTACATTGTATACTTTTTTTTTTTTTATAAAATTATCTCAATCCTCTAGTGTTGCGGGATTCCTTGGGTGCTCGCTTACCATCAGGTGACCTATGACTAGTTTGTCTTCTTTTTAGTAAGTATAAAAGATTTTTGATTCTCACTTAAAATATCTAAAAACTAGCTGTTGCCCGCAACTTCGTCTGCATAGAATTCGTTTATCGCTATCCCGCAGGAATTTCGCAACTTTCTGGGATAGAAAGTAGCCTATGTGTTATTCCAGACTATAATCTATCTATGTTCCAAATTTCATCCAGATCTGTCTAGCCGTTCTGGTGTGAAAGAGTAACAAACATCCAAACATACTCACAAACTTTCACATTTATAATATTAGTAGGATGTTCAATTACTGAAAAAAAGTATTCGAAAAGTCTGTACTGAACTAAAAGTCTTTGTAAATGGTATTTACTATTAGCATGGCCAGCGCGCTAGTGCCTAAGAAACAACAATATGTTATGTGCTAGTAATTTCACCATCTATCTAACTATCCTACCCCTACCCCAAAACTTTGGCATATCAGTTTGTTTAACCTTTTTACTACAGTCAAATTCAGCTACGTATCAAAGGCATGGCAATATCATTAACCGACGAATAACGCCGTATCATCAACTCAAACGTTAGCAATTCACTTAACAAACACGTGACTTTCCAAGTGGTCCAACAATGGAACAGTGGACACTTTCACTGCGCAGGTCGAACACGTAGCTCTAAATAGCCGCCAAAATGAGGAGTGTGCGGTGGTAAAGTTGCATACATATTAACTACGTCTTTATGCCTTACGGGGTGGACTGGGCTTAGGATAATAAGATCTAAAGGACATGTTTAGCGAGTCATGGGCGTATTGGTGAAAAGGGGAGTCAAAATGGTGATGGTTGCTAGCATCGCCTATAGCATGATTCCTAGGATTTTTGCCCGTTCCCTCGATGGGTTACGTTATGCGCGGGAAGAGAAGCGGTTGATACATTCTATGTTTTTTATTAGCTTTAGTTAATTAGAGTAACCAATAGTAGACTGAAGAAGAAGCATGGAGGCCTTGTGGTACCTGGCAGAGGATTGCTTAAATAAGAACGCGGCGAATGTAAAATTTCCTAAGTGAAGGCAGATTCACATGCATAGAAACTTGCGAGTGCTTGTTGAATGTTTTCGTTGTAATTATTGACTACTCTCGTAAAATACCGCTGTATCAGCACGACACACATACGTGTTCATTCTAGTTTAGATTCATTTCATTCAACGCAACTTAATAGTGTGTGATAAGATGCTTATTTCAAAACAGGCAAATGCCATTTGCAACACAACATATATTATAAGTGATGAATGCGCGCTTCAGATCCTTCTGCTGATACGTTAGAACGTTTATCCGTCTGTCAATATGTTGTGATAGATGGAATTGAAGCGGGCAATCTGGTATATAACATTTTTAATAAACAAGAACGGTTATTGTTGGGCATTTTCAAAAAAACATGTATGTACCCTTGACTTTTTTTCCAAAATGATGACATTTTGGGTTTTTCTGAATCAGAATTATTAGCACTATTTATTTTTGTAAAGAAAAAAAGTGTCCGTTGGTTTTTTTGTCAGTTTTGTGACACTTTTTTCATACGATTTATAATGGGGCGTAACTGACACGAAAAAGTTGTATGAGAAATTAAGGTAATCTTGTTGGAAAAAGGGTACACGTTTTTTTGAAAATGCCCTGTTACGTTAGGTGTATTTTTACATGTAAATGAGCAGTTGTTTATTAAAACATAAAAACTAACGATGTAATCACTTGAGGTATTCCATTAAATATTTTATTGAATCAGGCGTTACTTTGCGGAGGTCTATTGTAATGAACAAAAAATTTTTACCTTGCTACTCCGCTACTCAATAATAATACTCTCAACAATAATACTCAATAATAATTTAAGTAGCGGAGTAGCAAGGTAAATTTTTCTTGTTTTTTTCCATAATAACCTGTTAATGTTTTATAGCTACTGCCTGCATTGTAATATATGTACATCCCTCCTATTAGGCCGCCTATTGTTACCTTGTAATATTCTGTACTATACCTTTTTTCTGTTTTGGTTGTTATAATGTGGTGTTCAATAAAGAGTTATTGTATTGTGTTGTATTGTATCCCTGGGGATTTTTGAACTATCCCGGAATAAAAAGTTGTTAGTGATGATACTGATATTAGTAAAGGTAATTTATATTAGATACTAGCTTCTGTCCGCGACTATGTCCGCGTTAAGAACTGATGTTGATAGTTTCTGCAATAATTATTTATCATGTTTATCGCTATCCCGCGGACACTGCAATTATCTGGGATAAATAGTAGCGTATTACATAATCTAGGTTAGCAGCGTTCTCCGTTCTAAATTTGATCCCAATCAGTTCAGTCATTTCAACGTGAAAAAGCAATAACATACACACTCACTCACTCACTCACATCCTAACACCGTGGGATACACATACATATTAGTAGGTTAAAGTTCCTACCAGCGAAAGTTTTTAGTATTAATTTGGCAAAATAAATAAATTTAATTAATAAACTATACAGATACTTGTAGATCTGTTTCCTTGACAAAAGTACCTACTCTAAGTATTTGTAGGTACTCACAATTGTTAAGTTTTTAAACCACCCACATACTAACCTTTAAATCCGACCTAAGTACTTCCAACAATACAAAATCAATATTTTTTACTATCATCGATCGGGAAAAAATCATTTTATCATTAAAAAACAATGGCGGAGGCCAAATGAGATCATTCGTACGTCATTCATCATAGCGTGGTTACATGCATCAATCAATTTGTCCGTCTGACTGTACCAATGACAAAAACGTTGTAACCGATTTAAAAACATACGTCGTATATGATTGATGGAATACATAAGTTATTCAGTTATTTACTGGTCTGGGAGTAAAGAAAAAACATGGAATTTACCAGTTGCTTCTCTTCCCGCGCAGATGGTAAAAGCCCATCGAGGGAATGGGCGAAAGTCTTAGGAATCGTGTTATAGGCGATGCAGCTAGCAACCCATCACTGTTTTGATCCCCCTTTCCAACTATACGTCCTTCATCATGCTAAACGTGGCCTTGAGTTTTTATTACCTTAGGCTCTATCTACCTCGTAAGGGATAAAGACGTGATATATATATGTATGTATGTATATTAATTCAAGTATACCGTGCCATATAATTACAAAAATGTACAGTGTTAAGTTGGTTTATTAGGTAGTATTATATATATAATCCTAGCTTCTGCCCGCGACTTCGACTGCGTAGAATTATACATATAAAGCTTCCTCTTGAATCACTCTATCTATTAAAAAAAATGCATTAAAATCCGTTGCGTAGTTTTACAGATCTAAGCATACGTATGGAGAGACAAACATACCTACAGCGGAAAGCGACTGTTTTATACTATGTAGTGATTTCTAAGAACAAACCTCTGCTATTACCGGCTTTTTATAATTCATTTGCTAAATTTGTAAGGACCCTCAGTGCACGAGTCCGACTCGGACTTGGCTGTTTTTTTATGTTTAAGTTTTTATGAAATTTAATAATGAACTTTGAAAATTGCGTCAGCTTAGACCAGTATTTTTTGAAGTCAAATACTTACTGTGCTAATAAAAACAGGTTTTTGCTGACCTTACCGTGACTTCCAACGCCCACAAGATGCATGTTTGTTTTTATCGATGTTAATGTTAACGTTATATAGACAGCACAGCTAGCACAAGATCGCCCTAGAGCTGTGTAGCGCGCGAAATGGACTACAGTCTCTTTCTAGAAAGAACAGTTGGAAAAATGACGGGACGGATTTGGAACGGAGATAGCTGGTACCCTAGATTAAAACAGGCTACATTTTATCCCGAAAAATTTCATAGTTCCCGCGGGATAACGATAATTGAATTCTTTGTAAACGAAGTCGCGGGCAGCAGCTAGTAAATAAAAACGATAGTTTGCTGACGCTACCATATCGTTTTGACATTTTCCTTCTGACGCTTTCCTACTCGCGATTTTATCACCATTGTCCAGTGGGGCTTTCTAAAAGCTAACAATTTAATGTATACCTTATACAGTGTTACAACAGGCTAGTTTTGAATAGCATGATCATAACGGTGTCTAGTCTACTATGCGATACCATTGTCAATAGTAGTCAATAGGTTAAACAAATATTTGCATTTAATAATTTGTTTGTAAAACATTCACTATAAAGTTTATCAATAGACAGTACTTACTAACGCGTTTGTATTGTAAAAAGATACATAACATACTAGCTATTGCCCGCGACTCCGTTTGCTAGAATTTGCTTATCGCTATCCCGTGCTAAGCGATTTGTAGGGATAAAAATAATCCCATGCCCATCCCCGGAGCTGAAACTAACTCTATACTAAATTCACTGTATATTTATGGAACGTTTCGCCATTTTACAATTCCGTGAGGAATTTGAAACGGGATAAAAAGTAGCCTTTGTGTTATATCAGACAACTAGCTATCTACATACTTAATTTCACCGAAATTCGTTCAGACGTGGCATTCATCACATTCATAATATTAAGTAGGATTATATTTAAAATATTGTATGACTCTACGTTGTATATAACATAATAATACACAGAAGGTATAGGAATTATGCACATTGAGTTTCCGAGGTAAAAATGCCTCATTACTTCCAGAACAATCTCATACCCAGAAAACCTTTCTCAAAATTGGATTAATAAAGACCTACTGCTTAGAATTCAATCACCAATACTATCGATTTTGGAGCAAGAAATAATAAGTAGATTTGAGCATTCTATGTAGACGATATCGTAGGCAAAAGTTAGTATTATTATAGTATCAAAACTTTCAGGTAAGAATTCCAAAATGCTTTTTAATGCTTAATATTTTAAAGGCTTTTTAAAATAAATTCCTAAAACCCCAAAAAGGTCGTCAAATTCCTATTTGATATTTTTTATCTGCATTCCTAAACGGATAGATAAAAAAATATCTACTAAGTTCCACGAAACACCGTCGAAAGAATTCAACAATGCATAGGTTTTCTTTTCGTTTTATTTAAGTTTTAGTGCAGTTCTGTCAAACGATGCACTTTTTTGCCAACTGTGCATAACATTTTAAACTGCGATTAACTAAGAATATAGTAAACTAGTCTTTGCATGCTACCGTTACTTTCATTGTAAACAGATTGTAGAGATAGAAAGTAAAATTGATGTCACAGTAGATAGTGGCGTCTCGCTATGTGTTACAACCGAACAAGAATGGCGTAAGCAACAACGGTTTCATTTTGTTTGTATACTGTCGTAAATTGACTTACGACCTTTTTGCTCTACTAATGTAACGTATTTAGAACACTATTCCGTTTCATTAGCAGATGTAAGTCAGTTGAGGATTTTGTATTAACATGTAAGTATTGTACAACGTTGTGCAGGTTTTTGGGCCAACTATTTTCGACAACTAGCATAAATCTTGCAATTTAATTCTTGATCAGATTGGCTTGAAATTTACCACCTACCTTAAAAATTAAACATTTTACAAAATTCCCCTGCAAAGCATTCATTTATCTATCCCGCGGGAACTACGCAATTTTCCGGGATAAAAAGCAGCCTATGTGTTATTAATACGATGCAGATCTGTCAGAAACGCCCATACATCCACACTCACAAACTTTCGCATTTATTATATTATTAAGATTGATATTATTACGACAGATTGATGAATGTGGATGAAGCGAAAGAGGTTTGTCAGGATCGTAGCAAGAAGAACAAAGTAGTCTCTACCTACCCCTATGGGAAAGAGGCGTGACGGTATGTATGTATACACGACTACATGTTGAATGGATGTCAATGCCAGTACAGTTAACAACAATCAGACGCGTTCATCCCTTACAGGCATATAAGCAGTGCTTGTAAGTATACGTAAATGTGCTCGACACGCTTCGTATCAATACGGGTTTTGTTGTCAATGTGCCTGCCCTCTGTCAAAACCTACTGCACGCCCCTGACAACAATATAGAAATTTGATTGTATTAATGTTTTTAGGGTTCCGTACCTCAAAAGGAAAAAACGGAACCCTTATAGGATCACTTTGTTGTCCGTCTGTCCGTCCGTCCGTCCGTCTGTCAAGACCCTTTTTCTCAGTAACGCGTGGAGGTATGAAGCTGAAATTTATATCAATTACTCAGGTCTACTGTCCCTTGAAGCTGTGAAAAAATCAAACTTCTAAGCCAACGCAATCAAAAGATACAGCCGTTTATGCCGCAAATTTCCGCAAATTTTCAACTCTCAAGGGAATCAAACCTACAAGGTAGTTCCCGTGAACGCAGAATCTTGAAATTTGGTATGAAGGTAGGTCTTATAGCACAGATTAAAGAATAATTGCGAAAACCGTAAATGTGTATGTATGTCTGTATATAGCAGTGACCAATATAAAGTAACCCCACACTGCGTACATTTTGCTTTGGAACAGGGCTCTGCTTACACTGGTTTTAGATATTTATAGATAATGATACGGAACCCTCGGTGCGCGAGTCCGACTCGCACTTGACCGGTTTTTTTTAAAACGTTAAGTTTCGACTTTTTACATCTCATGCCGCCTAATAATGTAATTGTAAATCTGGGACACGATCTAGGTATGTTACGCTTGTAACAGTACTTGTGATTGCTTTGACATGAAATGTTTATTTCATGACTAGCTGCTACCCGCGACTTCGTCTGCAAAAAAATAGTTTTGCGCTATCCTGCGGGAACTATGTAATTTTCCGGAATAAAAATAGCCTATGTGTTGATCTAGGGTATCAGCCTCCGATCCAAATTTTATCCAAATTAGTTCTGTAGTTTTTACGTGAAAGAGTAACGAACATCCATCCATCCATACCTTGCGCGTTTATAATGTTAGTAGGATTTTGATTGTTTTTTGCTCTTCGACATTGGAGATATCTCCAATTAATTTATTTGACGGTGGAGGCGTTTTACACCTCCACTGAACTTAAATTACTTTTATTGTTTTTTTTCTCTTTCTTTCTTTGCATACCGTGTCTTACTTTGACTAGTAGAGACTCTATACATCTCTACTATAGACTCATATAATTTTAGGCTCGGGGACCTTATAGGGTAGATATCCACTGAACGGGGAACAATTCCATAATCTGGCAACTTATCCAGAAGCCAAAGACATTGGAGCTTCTAGGTAAGCGTTGCTAGATATAATTGTTCCCCGTTTAGTGTATATCCACGAGTTTCGAAATTCCCCCCATTTCGAATTTACTCCAATACACTATAATAATAAAAATTTATAAAAACCGACGACTACTTTTTACCGTTCACAATAATAAGGATAATACTGTGTGACATTTGACAAATGCCATTCTAAGATAGAAAGTGAGATATAATTAACTGCATCTAAATATTTAGTTGTTCGTTAACGTTTAGCTACGATTTAATCGGCGGTTAGTTTGACGTTTCAGATGTTAGATTAAAATAACAGACTATCTTACGAGTATTATCTATTTATGTAATAAGAAGAGTGGGTACGTAATGATGTGACACAATTGATATTTAGCTAAGAATATACCAGTTGCTTGCCCTGCGCAGGTGGTAAAAGCCTGTCGAGGGAATGGGCGATCAGTCATTCGTAAGGCATAATAATTAATATCTTGGGACAAATTACACCAATTGACCCAGCCCCAAACTAAGCAAAGCTTGTGCTATGGGTACCAGGCAACGGATAAACATACTTATATAATGTAGATAAATGCATACTTAAATACATACAACATCCATGACTCGGGCACAAACATTCGTATTCAGCATACAACTGTCTGCCCCTACCGGGATTCGAACCCAGGACCTCTAGCTTCATAGTCAGGGTCACTAACCACTAGGCTATCCGGCCGTCGAAGACGTGATTTGTGTATGTATGTATTTTTGTTGTTTCCAATTTGAATGAAACTTTACGTATCTGCGAATGAATTTTTTGTAGCCTAGTTTTTTGATCGGTTTGTAAGCATTCGCCAAAAATCATTCCACAAACTCATTTGACAAAACGTTATTATCTCCGTGTATTTAACTTAAAAATATACCTAACCTAACAGTGCACGATACGCGAATAACTTCTGAACGAATTGAAGATGTAGGTCTTTGCCCAGTAGTGGGAAACTTATGGTGGTTAGACCGACCGCTTAAATGAGTCCTCGCCCGCGCGGCACAGGGGCGCGGGGTAGGCGAGCAAGGGGACCGAGAGAGGTGCGGGCGGCAGGCACGCTACCCGCCCGCACCTCCCTCGGTCCCCTTTGTCGTCACCCCGCACCCAGCTTAAAAATTATAAGCATTACAAGTATTTAGGTTTGAAAATGATAGAAGCTTTGCACCATGTTACTGCGACATCGTTCCATGTGAGCTTAAATCAAGTCCTTGGAGGTACCTTTGTGTCCCGAGTGATCCCGGCAATCTTAACGGTACCGCATCGAACGATTCCCGGAGAGTAATTTTATTGCAGCGAATGCCGGGACTGGTTATAAGTAACGTGACCATTTATTTATTTTGTCAGACCGGGACACATCTGCATATTATATAAAATAAAAAAAAGTTTTTAGTGTTTTACAAGTATTTTATTATAGAAGATAGAATAACAAAAATTAATTAAAGCTCTAAACATAAAATAGTTAAGTTGGCACGACTTACTAACTAAGCCCCCGTTAGTGGCGTGGCTTCTAGTCGTATTTTTGTATTTGTCGACTGAACATTTTTTTTTAAATATCGGGTCTTGTTTTTAGATACGTGTACGTAGAATTTTAAACTATCGTTGGGTCTGCTTGCACAACCGGGACGAAGTTGGCTTCGCTGGGGACACCGGGACAGACTGCCTGAAACCGGGACTGTCCCGCCCAAACCGGGACGTATGGTTACGTTAGTTATAAGTCAAGGTTTAAACTTACGGAAGTTTAAATATGCACAGGTAATGTATGGCGGGTCTGACTGGATTCTATCGTCAAGGGAAATAAGCGAAATAAAAAATACCGAAATAAAAATTAAGAATTTAAAAAAATGTGCACAATCCCTGAGCTCTTAGAATGCTTTTGGGATTGCGTTGATCTCTCACTCACTCTTATGGGTTCGATGCTTGCATCGGCCGAGTGAGGGAGACAGCCCTAACGGCATTCTTAGAGCTCACGGTCTGTACGTGTTTTAAATCGAGAGGTTGAGCATTATTATTGATCGTTAATACTTTAGAGCTTTGATCAAGAAGAAATCGTTTTTTTGACAGTTAATAGTTTTCGGAGTTCCCGGATAACTTACGTAATGTTTGTACAATGTTTTAAAGATATGACTTTACAAGATTTAAAAAACTTTGCTGCTTACTGTAACTAGCTTGTACAAAGTACCTAAGTGTATTTTTTAAATTACTTACATAATTTTTCTTTCTTTTTTCAAATTTGAAACCGTGACCAAATAATTTGTACGTCAACGCATTCTCGAAGACAGCAGCCATTTTTTGAAAATTAAATTAATAAAATTACCCTTCGATCAGAATAAAGCTATTCAGCTAATATTCATTCACAGTTCACAGTTGAAAACAGCCATAACCGCGCATTACCGTTCCACGAAGCAGGAAACTTTGCATTTTTAATGCAGTGAGCCTTTCCCCGTAAATCAGGCAGGAATCCCTGCATAGTTTGATTAATCGCTGCTTTGTGAACATAAGTTTCGCGAGGAATTTTATAGTCGAGTCAGGAACAGACTCAGTTTTTAGATAGATACATACATCACGTCTTTTTCCCTTACGGGGTAGACAGATCATAAGGTAACAAGACCTAAAGGCCAGGTTTAGCAAGATTATAAGCGTATAGGTGTAAAAGGGAATAAAAAAAGTGATGGATTTCTAGCCGCATCGCCTATAACATAATTCCTAAGATTTTCGCCCGTTCCCTCGATAGGCTTTTACCATCTGCGCGGGAAGAGAAGCAACTGGTACATTCTATGTTTTTTCTTTACTCCCAGACCAGCATGAAAGCATAATAATTTTGTATGCAGTATGAAAAAGTGGATACTATTATTGGACTGACTGTACAGCGGCTTGTTGTCTATTGGAGAATATTATACAGTTTTGCGGAAGGACACGGTCAAGCGACAAGCGTGTTAAAGCCTATTGTGCTGGCCGTAGGAGCCGTTACCGGTTTTTGTTTGTGAAAAATGAATTGATCGGTTCTGCGCTCTATTTCACGCACGCCGTTTGCCTGTTTAACGCGGCCGCATACATTTTGTTACGCCTAATTGGTGTTTGAACCGGTATTCGAGAAAAGTTTGTTTTTGCTAAAAAAAAATTCGAAAAAAAAAAAAAAAATCAAAGAAGGAAAGATAGAGGAGCTATACAGATTGAGATTTAACGTTCTAAAATAAAGCCAATTCTGAAGTAATCAGCTGAAGTTTATTTAGGTCACTATTTAAAAAAAGATTCCAAATAGCACAACAAGTCAACAAGGGTATCTCAGTGTTTGACAGTTGTATTTTACTTTATGTTTTTTTGCACAATAAAGAGTTTACATACATACATACAAGTCCCGAACGCGTCAAAATATCAAATACCTACTAAGCGAGTAGTTAGCTTTACGGGCCCCCTAGATGGCGCTCTCTTGGTCGATATCCTAGTAATATTAATAAACTCGAAAGTTTATTTTTTCACGCCAGAACGGCTGGACAGATCCGGATAAAATTTGGAACATAGATAGATAGTCTGGAATAACACATAGGCTAATTTTTATCCCGGAAAATTGCGTCATTCGTGCGGGATAGCGATAAACGAATTCTGTGCAGACGAAGTTGCGGGCATATAAATAACTAGTTATACATTAACGCGAATGCGTTCGCGACGATTTTTGTGTCAAAAATGTACACAAATTGTTTATGTGTTGTAATATTGTGAGATTAAATGTATCGGAGAGCTATTGAACCAAATTACCTGGAAGTGTGTCAACAGATAACCTCAAATAGCGTCGATAACGTTTTATTATCAATTCCAAGTTATTAGGTTTTTGCATTAGAATTTACAACAGATTCATTCATTTGCAAACAAAATTTTTTTTTGCAATTTTCTTTCCTTCTTATATACCGCCCACTGCTAGGCACAGGCCTCCCCTTAGGGTGAGAGGTATTTCATACTTAACTTTTTAGGGCTGATTAGTGAAAAAATTTTTTTTAAGTAACTCATTCTTGGTTATATTGAAAAGGTTGTTTATATATATGTACCAAATACCAGAATTTCAACTAAATAGGTTTACCGGTTTAAGTATAAGAGATAACAGATAGAATTCTAAATCAGGGTTTTCCAAATTTTATCTTCGCCGAGCCTCTCCGAACCAAAAATATTTTCTTCCCCCCTTAACGTTTTAACAAACACAAGAAACACATTTTTTAGTGGCAGTTCGAAACATTTAATTTTTACGCCAAATAAATTTATTTTTCGAAAATGCAAACTTACCTATTTCGTATCACCCCCCCCCTGGCATTTATCTACGCCACCCTAGGGGGGCATGCCCCCTCGATTGGGAAGTCCAGCGGCCTATTTTTATACAACAAGGAAGGCGAACAAGCAAGTGGGTCACTGATGATAAGCGAGTACCACAGCCATGGACACCGTGCGATTCAATTTCGAACCCAAGTTGGATCGCTCGCTGCCAGATCCATACTAGAAGTGTCAAAAATGTCAGCTCAAACGTAAACGTGGCCTCTGACCTAGGAGACCTTATTATGTATGTATGTATGTATATGTATGTATAACTCTTTATTGTACATAAAACACAAGAAAAAGATGATTACAGGATAACACACATGCACAAAGGCGAACTTATCCCTAAAAGGATTTGAACGATTGACAGGACATAAGTAACATCATTAGCTAAGTATTAAGTATTAGGTATAATCATTAGCTTTCTACTTGCTCGAGTCTGCATTTCATGAAACTGCATGTTATCATTTTATTGTGAACTGGCTCTCACCGTTCTATTCAAACCTTTAAATTAAAACGAGCAACAAATATTTACCTAGCTACTCCACTACTCATGCGCAAGATAACACATGTGAAAATACCACTCGAAAGTGCTGAATTTTAAATACGAGTAGCTTAGTAGATACTTACGGCTCTCGTTAATCTTGTGAACTAGTCGAAAATTTGATTAGAGCTGTAGTTTACAAGACATAAACAGTTTTATACCGCTTTCGATTGGCACTTTCGAGTGATGTGCTTTCAAAAATCGGGGACCTGTTCTAAATGCATGACTGTAAAGTTATCCACATCGTGATGATCGTCATTTTCTTGAGATGAAATAATAGAAACAGGATCCTATGGCATGAGTGTAAATTCTTCACCAACCGCAATGGAGGCATCACTACCATGACGTCATTATATAGTCATCTTTACAACCTTGACCTATACCTTTTAGAAAAACTACAGTAAATAAGATTGCAGTTTCAATATTTATTTAAAAGCTTCCCAATCGGTTGCGGTTAAAAGATATTCTGTTAAGTAAATAATGTGAACTTCCTTGTTTTTACCCCAACGGCAAAAGAGGGGCGGTGTAAAATAATAAATGCCCATGTCTCTCTCTCTCTCTGTATATGTGTTTGCCTGTGGCATCATAGCTCTCAAGCCGATAAACCGATTTAGATGCGGTTTTTTTCATTCGAAAGCCAGTATCCTTCCGGTGATTCTTAGCTATGTCTGGTAAAAATCAGTGTAGAAGTTTGAAAAATATCAGCTCTTTCCCAAAGTGATGCATGGCATTTTGGGCAAAAAATTGATTTTGATTTGTTTACTAGACTATTTTGCTTATCGTATGTTTGAAATAAAAACCTTGAGGTTATTTCTCGTGCTCCCACTGTTATAAAAATCCTTACAAGAAATGATAAAATTGAGCTAGGTTCGTTAGGTATCTTCAAATAACCGAATAGCAAACCTCATAGAAATAGGAGCCCCGCGAAAGCGGGGTTCCGTCGAACTTATGATTGAGTGTAATTCGACTTTTTTTATAACAGTGGGACCTAACAGTGGGGCCACGAGAACTAAACCAAACTTTGCACCAACATTTTGGTGTTTCACCACTGCAAAAGCCTAAAATGTTTTGTTTTTTTTCGCACCTTCAATAATCTCGTTGATTAACTTATCTAACTCAATTATATGGATAATAATTGTGATAGATAAACGTGACAGTTCCTTGAAACTATTCATACGTATTGTTCGATACCAACACGATAGCATAGCTATCTTTGAAGAAAGTGCGATAACTCAAGATATACCCAAAAACAATAGTTTGCTGCGTAATGATTTGCCAGAAACCTTGCCCTATTGGTTTAGATTCAGTCATGCTTTGATAATGAAACGTCAAATTATTTAATCATTTCTGAATAGTTTGTCAAGGTTAGTGTTATGAGCAAATAATCCAACCCTTTTTGTGTCACTGATAATTCTAACCGCCAAAATGGCGCGACTGATTTCCGTCCATGCTGGCCTGGAAGCAACGAAGAGAAAAAACATAGAATGTACCAGTTGCTTCTTTTCCTGCGCAGATTTTCCCATCGAGGGAACGGGCAAAAATCTTAGGAATCATGTTAGGTATAGCAAAAATATCTGACCTCTTTTGTGAATTGTGTTTGTTTTTTATATTTGTACAATAAAGCATTTACTTACTTATAGGCGATGCGGCTAACAACCCATCACTATTTAGATTCCCCTTTCCACCTATACGCCCACAATCATGCCAAATGTGGCCTTTAGGCCTTGTTACCTCAGACTCTGTCTACCCCGCAAGGGATATAGACATGATTTGTGTATGTATGTATATGTTTAACACATCTATACACCTTTATGCCATACATAATACTTGACATGATGCCTGTATCGATAATTATATTGGCAAGACTTGCCGCCAAGCAGCAGTGTTTGCGACTCTTCGCGTTTTCCTTTTTACTAGCCGTGCTCTTAGAATTTGCCCGCTCGAGTGCAAGTATAACCTATTTTTTCCTTTTTTTTGAGGCAATATTTTAATTCGTCTCCTTCAAGGCTGAGATTACAAGTAAAAGCTGAATTTTCGAATAACGCTTGTGTCAAGTTGCCTAATTACTTAATTACTGAATATTTTTAATGCCTTTAGCTTTGCTCTATTGCGGCCAATGCCAACTCTTAATAATTGGTTAAGAAATCCTTTGAAATTCGTCAATTAATTGACATACTTCATATTTTTACGTCACCGTTAGAATTGTGACAAATGTGCTAAGTGTCAAATGAATAAAAAAATTACCTTGCTACTCCGCTAATCATACTTCGCTAGCGGAGTAGCAAGGTAATTTTTTTGTTCATTGAAATGGACCTCCGCAAAGTAACGCCTGATTCAATAAAATATCTAAGTGTCAAAATTAAATTTAACACATTGGGGTGCGAGGGTTACCTCCGCGTGTGGTCAAGAGCTGCGGTTCGTTTTTGGATCCGTCCGGGGGAAGAGCAGTGCTTGGTCCGGTGCACCCTGGGTATCGGTTAATGATTTCCTGGCAGATTCTGAGGGATATCGTTATCCGTTGGGTAAAAGCCCGAGAGGGGGAGGGGTCTTCTGACCGTGTTCTACCGTACAACGTTGCCGACATTTTTGTCACAAGATTTTTGAATACTGTATTTATTACTTTGACATTGGCGAAATCATCGCACCGATTGATGGGGCCATATTTAAAAAAGAAGAAGAAGATTTATAAATCTCCATGCTGGTCTGGGAGTAAAGAAAAATCATAGAATGTAGCAGTTGCCTCTCTTCCCGCGGAGATGGTAAAAGCCCATCGAGGGAAAGGGCGAAAATCTTAGGAATTATGTTATAGGCGATGCGGCTAGCAACCCATCACTATTTTGATTCGCCTTACTACCTATACACCCAAAATCATGCTAAGCGTCATAAGTATTATAATCAAAAGACGCCACGCCAAAAGCACCTAAGTCACTTTTCCCACAAAAACAATAAACAATAGCGGTACTTATCACAGCGATAATAAAATTAAAACTCAATGCTAATTATGATTAAAGTCAATAGAGATCGCGTGTTTAAGCAATTTCATTTCACGGCTCCCGCTCACAATGTGATGCCACAAAATGTACAGTTACAAATGCTCAAGATGTTATCTTTATTATAAATCATTCCTATCGAGATGCTATCGCTATTGCTATGATGGGAATCGAGTTCAATGCACCCTGCACTTGTGCAAGTAAACGCATCTGAGTAAATATGAAGATCGCTTTTTTGAGTGGCTTGGGTGACAAGTGGAGATAATTTTATTATGGCAGGAAGCAAGTAATGTAACGTAGGCACGATAACTCAGCAAGTTCTCTGACTATTGCTGGTTTCTCACGCTGGCCTCCCAGTGGTTAGTTCACAAAACACGCAATGTATTACAAAAACGCCTTCGATAATTTAAAGTCACTAGAATTGACTGACGACTCTTTATCATAGAAAACGACACGAATAAACGAAATACGGATCGCATTTTGTGAGCAAAAACTTCAATAAGCACAGTTTGTTGCCGTTTCTATCCGCAAGAGGCGCTGTAAATTTTTCTATAGTTATTGAGACGATTATACCTACGTGAACGCGTTAGAGACTTATTTTTTGGGAGAAAACTTACTCTAGGGGCTCAGATAAAACACGTCAGCGGCCCGATTTTTGAAAACACATTTGTGAAAATAGCAGTCGAAGACACTTACAGCTCTCATTAATCATTATAAATCGTTCACATGATTAATAAGAGCTGTAGTTGTCTTCTAAACTACTCGTATTTCAAATCCAGCACAATTTTTCACCACTTTCGAGTGGTATTTTCACATATGTGCTTTCAAAAATCGGACCCCAGGCCAAGTTAAGTGAATTTAAAAGTTCTATTCAATCAGGCGTTACTTTACTTACCAAGCATGTGCGAAATAAACGTTTTTCAAACAACCCTCCCTCCACTACTGCCACATAAAATTCAAAAAAATCCCACGAACTTAATTATCCCTTACACCATACAAACGCGTGACGCGTATCGATCCCTCTATGTGTAACAGTTGTGCTCACTTTGAGAATGATCCCGTAGGGGGATCGAAACGCGTCAGTGTTAGTGTGGTGTAAGGGATAATTAAATTTATGGGAATAATATGTGGAGGGCAGACTTGGGGCCCGATTTTTTATAGCATATCACTTGAAAGTACCACTCAAAAGTGGTATAAATCTGTTTATATCTTCAAACTACAGATCTAATCATTTTTTTTACTTGTTCACAACATTACTGAGAGCTAAGCTACTCGTATTTCAAAGTCAGCACAATTTTTCACCATTTTCGAGTGGTATTTTCACATGATATCGTGCGCATGAGTAGAGTAGCTAGGCAAATATTTGTTGTTCGTTTTAATTTAAAGGTTTGAGTAAAACGGTCAGAGCCAGTTCATAATAAAATTATAACATACAGTTGCATGAATTGTACTCGAGCAAGTAGGAAGCTAATAATAAGGTCTCCTAGGTCAGAGGCCGCATAGTCTAACGCGCGGGCGCCCGCGATCGCATTCGCCATCTCTTTCTAACCTCATTCTTTACCATTTGACAGGAAGAAATAGTGATTGTTTACGATTTCCAGTACTGCAGACAACCTTAGGTTTTACACGGTCTTTAACTAGACTTCAACGTTAAGTTGTGAAGTTCTCCTCCGTGGTGGTCTGATTGCAAAGAAAAACAAAGAATGTACCAACTGCTTCTCGTCCCGCGCATATGGTAAAAGCCCATCGAGGGGGGAAACTCTTAGGAATCATGTTACAGGCGATGCTAGCAACCCTTTTCCACCTATACACCCGCCAAACGGAGGCCTTTAGGTCTTGTTACTTCGGGCTCTGTTTACCCAGGGATAAAAACGATTAAAAAAACTTAAGGACGATTAGGTCTATTGCAAAAGCCTTATTATCATACATACACAAATCACATCTATATCCCTTACGGGGTAGACAGAGCCTGAGGTAACAAGACCTAAAGGCCACGTTTAGCATGATTGTGTGCGTATAGGTGGAAAGGGAATCAAAATAGTGATAGGTTGCTAGCCGTATCGCCTGTAACGTGATTCCTAAGAATTTCGCCTATTCCCTCGATGGGCTTTTACCATCTGCGCGGGACGAGAAGTAACTGCTACATTCTATGTTTTTCCTTTGCCCCCAGATCAGCATGGAAGTTATCTTCATTTCATATATCTTATCTTGGTAGTTAGCTTTATTATCGTTTTTATAAAAGATACATAAAGATAGTTTTAAAAGATATATAACTAAATTGAGAGGAAAAGTCACTTAAGAATTCGTTTCAAGTGTAAATTTAATTGGTAAATTATTTCTGTTTAGTTCTTTTTTGCTAAAAACATTGACATTTGCAAGTTTTTCGGCTAAGTCCTAATTGAAATGGACTTTAACTTTTAAAAGTTCAAGTTTAAGAACATAATGACGTGTTCCATTCATTCTGACTATCCTCTTTGGTACAATCAGTTTCATAATAACAGTAGACAGAGCCTAAGGTAACAAGAGCTAAAGGCCATATTTAGTATGGTTGTAGGCGTATAGGTGGAAAGGGGAATCAAAATAGTGATGGGTTGCTAGCCGCATCATAAGTTAAATAATCCAGTTTTGCTTACAGTAGTGTGAAAAGTGGATTTTTAAAAATAAAAAGAGGACTTTGTTATCAAAAATTATGGTAAATTTCTTTTTAAAGAGATAAGGCGTTTCAGGATTTGTTTTAAAATTTTACTGAAATAGTTTATTTTGTTTATTTTATGAAATTTCTAAAACTTATATTTGTAGTGAAAGTTCCAATAAACAAAATGACCATAACAAACAATAAAACACAAGTTAGGTATATAATATAAGTAGATCCCAATTAATGCATCATCATCATTTCCAGTATATATCCCACAGCTAGGCACAGACCTCCTCTCAGATAGAGAGGGCTTGGGCTATGTAATATGCTTACACGATACGAACAAAACGTTTCAGAAGTTATTTTCTCGAGAATATTTAAGAAAGTAGCAAAAACCCTTTACCACGTTCATGGTACTTTGCCTCAACTATAGACAGGTTTTATAGTGACGAACAGCCAACTTGAAAGTAAGGCGAAGCCAGGTTCGAACCTAGGTCATAAAATCGCCAAGGCTAAGTATTGAGATCTTTGAGTAAAAGAGCAAAACTTTTTAACAGCAGTCTGCCTGTGCCTTGTTAAAAATAAAACCTGACTAGTCCACGGCATAAACGATCGTATTACATTTATGTTATGATTACGGTGTAATTTTGTAATTTCATTTTCATTTTTACATTACATTTTAGAAAATGAAAAAAATGTACTTAAGGTAGTTTGCAAAGAAGGTCGGCTATGTTTTTAAATACACTCAGCGGCTTCTCATTTTTGCTACTATTTTTTTGCTAAAATACAAGTTAAATAAACTTTCTAGATACATTTTGTGCCATAGAAAGTTGCCCAACATAAACTAATTTTAAAACAAAAAGCTGACTTAAACTTATCATTAAAACTTACCAAGCCTCTAAAAACTCCAGAAACTGTTCAAAAACACTACATAGGCACAGAGCACTAAACTAAAACTGTATAACACATGCAAGCACTGTTCCTGAGACTTGTCAATGCAGTGCTTACTTTCTACTTGAACTTTTAGGCGTAAACCTCGACCCTGTCCACTGGGAACACTATATACTATCAAAACCGTTCACAAATGGAGTTAGGAGAGTAATTTTGATACTTTAAACGCTTGTTTTTATAGTTTTTCTGCTGACGTAAAAGTTTTACCGCGCGGTCGTTCGAACGTTCGCTCTGTTTAGCGGTCTGAGCGCATCTGAACCAAGTCTCGAATCGAGCCATAGACAGTTGACCTTCGTAAAGCGAGTGAAGTTAGCAGCAACCGGTTTGCCTTTGGGCAAAAGTGCCTGTATGCTTTTGCGATTTTTTTTGAGCTCAGCGAGCTTTGATCTCGGTTTTTGGATTTTAGTTTTTTATTTTTGTGGGTTACACCCTTTTCAGTTTTGACGTCGGCAATTAATTTGGAGAGTGTAGCGTGTTTGCTCTTTTTAAGTTTTTAAGTGTAATGCTTTTTTGGTTACTAACCGGAAATGAAAAGATTGCGTAAATAAAATTTTATGATACATATATTTTTTTAGTAGCAAACAATTCAACAGCTTGACAGAAATAATTATTTAATTCTAATTTTTAATAGGTAACTGTTAATCCTACTGGAATTACATACATTTACTTTAGGCGTGAATTTCTTTTTTTTTATTTGTTATTTGTACACGATAGCGCAAATAAAACTATTTTTGAAATAAATCTACTGATTTTATTAATAGTAATTTTACTTTATTAAAAGAACTAGTTTTTTTTATAATGAACAAAAAATATTTACCTGGCTACTCCGCTACTCACGTGCAAGATAACCAAGCCTGTGCGAAATATATTTTTTTTTCATGCAACCCTCCCTCCACTACTGCCACATAAAACACATATATAAATCCCACAAACTTAATTATCCCCTACACCTCACGCTGACTTGTTTCGATCCCTCTAGGGGAAACCACTTTTATACCAAGTTTGCTGGCGGGTCTTCTTAAAAATAAATGTTTACCTAATTATTCGTAAAATAATATTGAATAATGATTATCACATAGTATAAAACAAAGTCGGTTTCCGCTGTCTGTACTACGCAACGAATTTTGATGCGGTTTTTTAATAGTTAGTCATTCAAGAAGAAACACGGATTACATATGTGCAAAGCCGGGGCGAGTCGCTAGTAATTTATAAAAAGCACGAGTACCTTAATATAGAGTTAAAATATATATTTTTTTACCTTTTTTCTTTTCTAAAATTTTCAAAAATAAACTAATCTACCAAACTGTACAAATAAACACGCCAGTGTCAATGAAGTGGAACCATCGGTTTCTGTTGTATTTTTTCGCAGAAGGGTTGTATTACCTAAATTGCACTTCGGTGGTTCATTTTAATTGGCAAGTAAATCAGGGGGCGTTGCCCAGTTGCTTGAGAAGAATGGATAAGTGCGAACCAGGACATCACGGAACCCTGTATTGTTGAATGGAAATTTTTAGTTGGCCATGTATTTTCTTTTTCTTTTTTTTTTTTTAATTATTATTTGGTCCAATGATACGTCAAGACTCGTTTGTTTATGTCTATGTAAAATAGGTAATTTCTGGACCGCCGATTCTTTTTTTTTTAACTTTTTTAGGTTATTCAAATGGTAATTTTGTATTTTGAGTTTTTCTTAACCAGGTTTACCTAATGTTTTATGTCTAATTTATGTGCTCTTCATTTTGTTGGGATAAAGACGTGATTTCTGTATGTATGAAATGTATGTCTGTAATTTCGTAAAAATGAAAGTAAACTTTTTAAAATTTTGATGTTTTTTACAGTACGTTTACGTGTTATGCTGGTTGAACCCTGAACTTATTGGAATCCTCCTCCTTTCTGTAGTCGGTTAAACCAGTGATTTAATGCGTTGTCAACTTTTAATTAAATTACGACCGATTCAATATCTTATTTCTGTTTGTTGAATATTAACTGCTGTTAGAACGCATAATTCTTCTTTTTGTAACGAAGCGTGAGTCAGTTTGGTTTTTGCCGTGTGCATTATACATACTTTTTTTACCATGTTCGAGACAACGGGATTATTTTTCTAAAGCTACTGGGGCCCGATTTTTGAAAGCACATATGTGAAAATACCACTCGAAAGTGGTGAAATATTGGGGTACGTATTAAAATACATAAAGTTTAAAATGTATAATGGGTTAAAATACATAATGGTTTATGCGATTTTCTCAGAAAGTTACAATTTAACAGGATTGTTATAAAACAAACCTAACCCAACCTAAACCAATCTATAGATTACGATATCAAAAAAGTTCATTTAGCTAATAGTTTTACAGAAAATTGCGTTATATATTTTGAACCATTATGTATTTTAACCCATTATACATTTTAAACTTTATGTATTCTGATCCGCTCCCGAAATATTGTATTCAACTTAAAATACGAGTAGCTTAGAATATACTTATGGCTCTCATTATACTTGAGGACTAGTCAAAAATTTGATTAGAGCTGTAGTTTTGATAAACAGATTTACACCACTTTCGAGTGATGTGCTTTCAAAAATCGGGCTCTTGACTTTATGCATTAATAGCCGTTCGAAAGTGTACCAGCAAAACAGCTCTCAATGCCGCGCAGAGCTCTCTGCGAAGTCATAAGTAGATGGTGTGAAGACACTGAAAAAAAAAATCAAGTCTTACGTCGTACTCCTGGCAAAACATTGCCTAATGTGTATGTATGTATAACTCTTTATTGTACATAAAACACAAGAAAAAGATGAATACAGATGTGTCCAGAATATAAAAAAAATATCTAATGTCCGAGATACTTTTTGCGAGAAAATCTTACAGTACGACGTGGTAACAGTTAAATTGGCATTAAACGCAATTTCGTACGATAAAGTTCCATTTCAACAGCTGTTAAAATGACAATGACCTAGCCTAATGCGGTGGACACTGGCATAAAATTTCCTGTCAAGCCGCTACGCATAAAATGATATCGTCCCAGCGATAACTTTAATACTTTTTTTTAACAAAACCGTTGGACAGGCGCATCACATCACTTAGGTATTGTTAAACGGGTTCTGAGCACACCTTACCAAACACATACCCATCTCTTTCCAACTTGAGAATGTTCCTATACATCCGTCTCGCATTTTTTTCCAGCCAGTTCGAAAAAGGATGCGGTTCTAGCGTTCTTTTTTCGAAATTTGAATAAATTTACACTTTGAAAGAAAGCTTATAAGGTCTTCGAACCGCGACGCTAGATTGATGTGGCATACCATTATAGGCCCTTTGTGGAAGTAATTAGGGTGCACATTAATAACTGTCAGGGGACGTATTAAAATTCTCGTCTATAATATTTTTTCTGGCATAAAAGTTTTACAAAAAGATGTGCCAGGATGTTACAAAGTTAGGTGTGCTGCTAGAATTTTGCTTTTGCAGTACAATTTGTTTGGGAGTGGTATTTTTCTAGTGACATAGTGTAAGTTGTCATTTCATACCGTTTTTTAAACACTCTAGACTATCTTATGAAGCCTTAATGTACGTATGGATTGAAGTTGAAAATTATGTTGAAACTTAAGTGAAAAATATTTATAGGGGTTTTTCGTGTATTTCAGAATAATTTTGAGAAGCCTTTCCTTGTAGCAAGAAATAGAGGAGCTGTCATAAAAATGGTAAAGCACTTACTTTACCAACTACACGGCTTATGTTAGCAAAAGAAGTATTGAAAATATCTACATCACAGGAGGCTGCGGTTTCTTAGAAAATAATGGTTACATTTGCAACTTTACTTTGTTGTTAACTAAGCTTTTAAATAAAGCCAGAGTCACACTAGAGCAAAAGTATAAAACCGGATAAAACCGGCTGTCAGTTCCATAGATTTAGAATGGCTATCAACTACCGATAATATAACAATTGTGCATCTTTTCTCAACTGCCATTTTGAAAACCTTTCTCTCTTCTTGTTACATACGTACATACATAAATCACGTCTGTATCCCTTACGAGTAGACAGAGCCTAGATAACAAGAGCTAAGGTCACGTGTAGCGTGATTGTGGGTGTAGGTGGATAGGGGAATTAATTTAGAAATAGTCTTTATTTTACCCTAGAATGTCCTTTTTGAAAGCACATCACTCGAAAGTACCACTAGAAAGTGGTATAAATCTGTTTATATCTTCTTCTTCTTCTTCTTCTTTTATTGGTGGCGTATCAAGTCGTTATAATGACGACAACTTCGCCAATGTCAATGTAAAATTTTTTTTATTAAAAAATCTTGTGACAAAATGTCGGCAACGTTGTACGGTAATGGTCAAAGACCCCCCTCCCCCCCTGTCGGGCTCTTAGCCAACGGTCAATGATATCCCTCAGAAACTGCCAGGAAATCATTAGCCGTTGCCCAGGGCGCACCGGACCAAGCACTGCTCTTCCCCCCGGACGGATCCAAAAACGAACCGCAGCTCTTAATCACACGTGGAGGTAACCCGACTCGCACCCCACTGTTTATATCTTCAAAACTAAAGCTCTAATCAAATTTTTGACTAGTTCACAAGAATAATGAGAGCTGCAATTATCTTCCAAGCTATTCGTATTTCAAATTCATTACAATTTTCCACCACTTTCGAGTGATATTTTCACATAATGTGCTTTCAAAAATCGAGCCCCAGATTAGAAAATTTGACAGCAGCTATGAGCACGTGCGTACGTTCGCATTTACTAGAATTTTGCAAAAAAAACCGCAAGTGACTTTTTCTAAATATGCTTAGTCTATTTCTCCTTATCGTTCGTTTTTATTTGTGTATACTTCTATATTTATATCGGTTGATATATAATCACTAACCCCCTTATTCATAAACGCTCTGTAGGCTTCTGCTAACTTAGCAATCGTTTGTCCTTATCTGTCACTTTGACATTTACCTTTTACAGATAAGGACAAACGATTGCTAAGTTAGCAGAAGCCTATAGAGCGTTTATGAATAAGGGGGTAAGTGTACCACCAGCCTTAGTAAGGCGCTGAGATAGGCATAGTGCTCAAAGAGATACATTGCACCGACTTAGAAACTAAAAGAATAAGAATATTTTAAACAGCCCTACAATTCTACAAGAAATGACTTTCGTATCACTACATAGTACAAAATAAAGTCGCTTTTTCTGTCATCATGTCCCGATGTATGCTTATATCTTCAAAACTACACAACGGATTTTCATGCGGTTTTTTTTAATAGATGGAGTGATTCAAGAGGAAGGTTTATATGTATAATACATGCATAATATACCGTGCGAAGCCGGGGCGGGTCGCTAGTAAATAAATAAAATATTAAAACTAAAGGAAACACGCACCTACTTTGACTAACTTTTCAAACGAATGATAACAGCTGTTTTTGGGATATTGGGGGGTTTAATCTTGTAATACCCCCTTTTGGGTCGCGGGGTAAAAATATGTAACTTATAACACCCCCTTTTGGGTATGGGGGTTAAAGATCTATAATATCCTCCTTTTGGGGTTGTGGGTTAACACTTATAACACTTTTTTTTCGTGAGGGGTTAAAAACTTACAGCACCTCCTTTTGGGGTTGGAGGTTAAAAAACTTATAACACCCGCCTTTGGGGCTGGAGATTAAAAAAAACTTATAACACCACCTTTTGGGGTTTGAGGTTAAAAAAGTTATAACACCCGCTTTTGGGGCTTGAGGTTAAAAAACTTATAACACCCGCTTTTGGGGTTGGAGATTAAAAAATACATATAACACCACCTTCTGGGGTTTGAGGTTAAAAAAGTAAGGATATAAAATTTATAACAATTTTCTTTTGGGGGTAAGGGGTTAATAACTTATAACAGCCCCCTGTTAGGGTTGGGGGTTATAAGTTATGACTTATAACACCCCTGTTTCTGCGTGGGGTCTCGTCACCCAATAGCTCTATGTCTGCGCCCGCGCACTAATTGGCAAGCAAACACGAACGCACTCAGCGTGATGTTTTATTTAGGCTCTACTTAAAAGTTTATTTGCTGGAAACAAAGAAAGCTCAATCAAAAAAGAGCAAAAAGGTTAAAACTGCGCGCACGCATTGGAGATCGCTTTTTGATACTTTTTTGCAAGTAATGGATAGGCATTTGCTTAACATCGTAGCAATTACTTAAAATTAATAAAATCCTAGATTCCTCCTTCTAATTCATCATCATCATCATCCCACAATACGTCCCACTGCTGGGCAGTGGGCACAGGCTTCCTTTCCGAATGAGAGGTCTTGGGCTATAGTTCCCACGCGGGCCCAGTGCGGACTGGGAACTTCACACACACCAGGTTTCCTCACGATGAACAACTACTTGAGAGAGGACATTTGGTCAAACCACAAAGCTACCACGGTTTTTTTTTAATTATTTTTTTTAATTGTACGTAATACCTAAGATCAGGGACAATTGTAAGGTACAGTAAAAATTATTACCAGAGGGGTTGGCTCACCTATGTGCCAAAGGCCATGCGATAGATAAGCGATAGATGTGAGATAGACAGGCGATAAATAGCTAGATGACACGGCGTAGGCTCGTGACTAACTTATAACAAATAAAATTATATGTACATCCTTTATTACACACCGGTTGGTAGCGCAAATAGATACTTAATAATACTTGATGTACAGGTTTTAATTTAGATCACGTATTTAGTTATTTTTAGTTTTTACATCCTTCCATGGTGGCCTGGAAGCAAAGAAAAAATATAATGAACCAGTTGCTTTTCTACCGCGTAGATGGTACAAGCCCATCGAGGGAACGGGCAAAAATCTTAGGAATCATGTTATAGGCGATGCGGCTAGCAACTAACCACTATTTTGATTCCCCTTTCCACCTTTACGCCTACAATAATGCTAAACGCGGCCTTTAGGTCTTGTTACCATAGGCTCTGTCTAATCCGTAAGTGATATAGACGTGATTTGCGTAATAATGTAGTTTTTACATCACTTTAATTATTATTCTTCAGTCTAGTAAGTGGACTAACTAAACAGATCTATATGGGGAGTGTGAATGGTTGCGTTGGGAGGGGAAGGCCTAGACGAACATTTTGGAAAAAGGTCAGGTCAGGAGTACCCGAAACCGACGAGCATGTATGAGATTGATGAATGTGAATGAAGCGAAAGAAGTATGTCAGGATCGTAGCAAGTGGAAAAAAGTTGATTAGATTAGATTAGATTATTTATTCATTCAATAAAAATTACATAATATTGTTCATTGTCAATTTAGAAGAATTTAGATTGAGATCGTCAAGATTAAATAAAATAATACAAATCAATTGAATATTACAAAAATGTCAAAATCAAAATCATGACACGAACAACAATAATAATGAAACAATAAGGAACAAGTAAATTAATTCTCAGCTAGGGATCGTCACTGCTTATAAATAATGAAATAATAATGGGTAAATTTAATGTAATGTCAAAATGAATCGAAAAAATAATGCAATTAAATAAAAAAATCAAAATGTCATAGTCAGAAACTCATTTACAGAATAAAATGGATTTTTTAACAAAAGGACTTTCAGTCGACGCTCAAATGTTTCGTCATTTTGTTCATTTTTAAGATCTGTTCAGATCTGGCTAGTAGTAGTCTCTGCCTATCCCTGTGGGAGAGAGGTGTGACGGTATGTACCTATACGTATGTATATGTTTAGTGTCAAATATTATCTTAAACTTCTTTGATATGGTTGTAAGCGTTCGTGATACTCCATGTAGCTGGATATCCTGCGATCGAACGATTTCCTTAATTACATTGAAGTTTGTTGAAACGGCTTCCTGTCATATCATCGTCTAAATCGTCTCAAACCGAATGCATTAGGATAAAGCGGGTCTTAGGCAATTTAGTTCTGCTTTGCCCATTAAAAACTAATCCATCAGAATTAGGACATGTTTCCATAGTCGTTAACGGTACGAACGTGATGTCTGTCTTCAGGAGGAAGAAAAAAAGAAAGAATGAACTAGATATTTATTCCTTTTTGCAAGTCACACAAATATAAGAGAACGTACACAATTTTATAGGATTTTTCTCTTCCATGCTGGTCTGGGAGCGAAGAAAAACTTATGTACCAGTTGCTTCTCTTCCCGCGCAGATGGTAAAATCCCATCGAAATGGACCAAAATCTTAGGAATCATGTTATAGGCGATGTGGCTAGCCACTCATCACTATTTTGATTCCCCTTTCCATCCATACGCTCACAATCGTAGTCTTTGGGTCTTCCTTGGGCTCTGTCTAGGTGGAAAGGGGAATCAAAGTATTGATGGGTTGCTAGCCGCATCGCCTATAACATGATTCCTAAGATTTTCGCCCATGCCAAACACAACGATGTTCTCTTTTTAATGTTGGCATTGATACCTCCTGTTATAGTTATTGTCACCCGTTAATTAAAAGGTCGCAGTTTGACGGAGTACAACGGACACGCGTCAGTCTGGTCGAGCGAACTATAATCTGGAAACTGGTCCACAATCCCATCAAGTGATGCAAGCACGACAAATCGGTATGCAGACCAAGGCTTACTCCGTTTGAAATTCGAAGTTGGTTTCGTGCCGTTCTGCTCACTCTAATAGCCGTTGGTAGGAGAGTAAAAGGGATGGTGAGACACGCACTTTGAATTGCGAATTTCGGAGTAGCCCCCCCCCCCCCCCCCTCCCCAGTGCGGTGGCACGAGCGGTTGGTTTACGTAAAAGGTACAGTCAAAGGCATATCGATACAGTATCTTGTCAAATATTATGTACCATCGGTCTTATCATTTATGGCATAATCATAATATAACTGGCATCATCACCGGCCCTAACATGGTAAATAGGCACTTGAGCATAATAGGTACAAAGAACGACCCCTCCTGCCCACACTTTGGGAAGGAGACCAGCAAACACGTCCTCACCGAGTGCGTTATGTACGCGGCGCGGCGTGATGCATTCGGAAGGGACGAACTGAAGGACGAGGTCCTTACCTCGTCCTTCAGTTCGTCAGATGTCGAACTTAAAAACGTCCTTATTCGGCAGCAGAATAAGGAGATTCGAGGAGAGTTGCTGAGTGGGAGCGCTGCTGGGACAGTAACTTGGTTCCAACCAAGGGGAACTGCGCTGAAGGATCGACCGCCCACCTGACCCAGCTAGGCATCCCCACAACATCATCAACGTACATTTACATATGCCCATGATTTCTTTATCATTTAAATATTTGCACCCGGCAACGCACCAGCAGTCCTTGGTACTGTAGGTGTCTATCCGTTGGGCCGCATGCCCGTTTGTTGGCTTTAATAGAAAAAATAGCCCTCAATGCTATAGCTATATATATAGCTTCAAAATATATTGGAACGACAGATTTTTCAATCCCTTTCTCATCGTGGTTTAATACACAGGGCTCCTTTACAACGAAGATGTAAATCCCATTTATTCCTTATCCCATGGGAATTTCTTGAAATCCCTTATTAGTGCAGCTTGATGATTCTCAAGGAATATGTCTGACAGATTCCAATACATACATATATCACGTCTATATCCCTTACGGGGTAGACAGAGTCTAAGATAACAAAACCTTAAGGCCACGTTTAGCATGATTAAGGGCAAAGATTGTGGGCGTATGGATGGAAAGAAAAATCAAAATAGTGATGGGTTGCTAGCCGCATCGCCTATAGCATGATTCCTAAGACTTTCGCCCATTCCCTCGATGGGCTTTGACCATCTGCGCGGGAAGAGGATTCCAGGTCTGTAGCTTTAATGGTATAGGCTGTGCATTGTCTGTTAGTCAGTCAACCAGTCACGTTACTCTTGAATAGGTGATATAGAAGCCGTGGTAGCCTAGTGGTTTCACCTGTGGCCTCGCAAGCAGAGGGTCGTGGGTTCGAATCCCGAGCTCGCACCTCTGAGTTTTTCGGAATTTTTGTGCGAAATTACATTTTAAATTTACCATGAGGTTTTCGGTGAAGGAAAAACATCGCGAGGAAACCTGCACACACTTCCGAAGCAATTCAACGGTGTGTGTGACGTTCCCAATCGGCTGGGCCCGCGTGGGAACTATAGCCCAAGCCCTCTCGGTCTGAGAGGAGGCCTGTGCCCAGCAGTGGGACGTTTTGTAGGATGATGCAGCAGTGGGATAAGTATTTCATACTTATACCTAAATGTGTCTAAACAGCCAGTTGCTTTTACTTTAATGTCTTAAGTAATTTAATTAATTTAATTAACTTGGGTTTTTTTACATTTTCTAAAAACCCGAGCCAGCTTTTTCCAATTTTTAGAATACATGCTGCGACTGGCGGCATTCGCAGACAAGGCAATTCCCAAAATGGGGGCGCGTGTGAATTTGCCGCTAGAGGCGCTAGTGTCGGGCAAGGTTCAATAACTTTTCACTGGTTTGGGCGAGCTTCGTGTAACACACACAAATCACGTATTTATCCCTTACGGGGTAGACAGATCCTAAGGTAAGACCTAAAGGCCACGATTAGCATGATTGTGGGCGTATAGGTAGAAAGGGGAATCTACATTTATATTTTTATTAGGTAGGTACATAAATGATATTTTGTCCAAGAAATAAAAATAAATTCCATGCTGGTCTGGTACCAAACCATAGAATGTTCCAGTTGCTGCTCTTCATGTTATAGGCGATGCGGCTAGTAACTCATCACTATTTTGCTTCCCCTTTCCATCTATACGCCCACAATCATGCTACTTGGCCTTTAGGTTTTGTTACCTAAGGCTCTGTCTACCCCGTAAGGGATATAGACGTGATTCGTCGATGTGTAGTATGTATAGTTTGAAGGTTACACACCGGTTAAAAAGTAGAGTAAAGTAAGTATTTTCTGCAGGGCCGACAACGCACTGGCATCGCGTAAAGCGCTGCGGGTGTCTATGGACAGTGGTGATCATTTAACATCAGGTGACCAACTAGTTCGTTTGTCTGACCTCTCTAACATAAAAAAGTGGTTAGTCCATAAGTCGCCCAGGACTTCCAGTTTATTATTACGTAAACGTAGTGTAGGACGCCCTCCGCCAGGCCAGGCCAGGCCAGCCCGCGGCCAGGTGGGATGACGATCTGCGAAAGGCTGCAGGCAGATGCTGAATGCGTCTAGCTGAAGACAGGGCGCTATGGCGCTCATTAGGGGAGGCCTATGTCCAGCAGCGGACTGATATAGGCTGATGATGATGATGATGATTTATTATTAAGGTTGAGTGAAACTCATTTGTCTATTGGAGTGGAAAGAGCCAAGTTCACAGACGGAGCGTGAAGTCACTTTCTCCGGCAATATTATGCAAATGGCCCTTTTATCGGCCATTTTATTATGTTTTGGACGAGTTTTTACTTTCGTTCGACGTTTGTCCTAGTTAGATTTAAACTTGCTCGAGCTTCTGTACTAACGAGCAAAAATAAAGGGTCGCCTTTGCTCGTCAGTGTATTTCACCGACACCTTCTTCTTCACTTCTCGGCTTCAGTGCTATCCTGATTTCTGAGGCTTCATAATGAACTATCACTAAACTATAAAACCTCTGTATAACTCATGACCAAACAATAAATATATAATATTTCAATATTTCAATATTTCTTGGGGTGCGAGTCGGGTGGTCAAGATCTACGGTTCGTTTTTGGATCCGTCCGAGTGCACCCTGGGCATCGTTTAATGATTTCCTGGTAGATTCTGAGGGATATCCGTTGGCTAAGAGGCAGACAGGGAAGGGAGGGGTCTTCTGCCCGTGTTCTACCGTCCAACGTTGCTGACATTTTTGTCACAAGATTTTTGAATACTGTATTTATTACTTTGGGCCATTTTAATAAAAAAGAAGAAGAGGCTTTTCTTGCAGCCAATGCAATGTCAGTGTTTTGCGTGGTGTAGGGGATAGTTAAGTTTGTGAGATATATGTATGTTTTATGTGCATTAGAGGAAGGTGAGCTTGCATGCAAAAATAATGTATAATTTAACGCACGGACTTGCCTGTCTTTCTTTCTTCCATTCTGGTCTGGGAGTAAAGAATAAACATAGAATTTACCAGTTGCTTCTCTTCCCGCGCATGTGGTAAAAGCCCGTCGAGGGAATGGGCGAAATTCTTAGGAATTATGTTATGCGATGCGGCTAGCAACTCATCACTATTTTGACTTCCCTTTCCAGCTACACTAATGTGTTCTAATTTTTAGTAAGATTATTTTTCACTGCTTCCTTATATAGATGACCAAACAAAGTTGGCACAGTGCTAAAACTGTATATGTCATGCATGTTGACAAAAACACGACCTCCTTACTCATCGGGTTAATGTGTTACCGACCATATAACTTCGACCCTTGCTTCGTACGAGCTGTAACGTAACATGGGGCTCATGGTTGATTGGATGTTGAGGCCCTGACACACCTACCCTTTTAGCGAGTGATTGTCTAATCAATAGAGGAATTTAAACAAATGTATACGTTTAAATCACACGCCCCACCCACAGCTCCAGCTCCTCAAAGAGGGGTGTTATGAGTTTGATGTCAATGTCTGTGTGTGGCGACAGAGAGAGGAATCTCCTCACTAACAGAGCCGTATCCAGGAGTACCGCCTTCTGTATCTGGCCCTTGACCCAACCACCTAGCGAGAGCATTTAAAGGTGATGGTCAAGGCTCTTCGCTATTAGATCGTTCGCCGAAACGACTATCGGGACAGTGACCGTCGAATCAACAGGGCACATGGCGGTAACCTCTTTGAGCTGATACGTGGTATCAGCTGTAGTATCGTATCGGGTTTCTTTATTCGAAAGCCAGTTTCCTTGCAGTAGCTCTTAGTTTGGTGAAGATCGGTCCAGCAATTTGTAGAGTATCAGGTGTTTGCCAAAATGATGTTAGGCAATTTTGCTATAAAATTGACTAAATGTTCTTGATCATCAATAAAATGTTACATGCTTTCGAAATTTTTAATTTAGCTTTTTTATTCACTTTTGTAATAAAATTATGTGTGTGCCCTCAGGAACTAAGCATAACAGAACATAAATTTCCTAAGACGCAGGACACACAAGAGACTTGACTCTTCCCGTCTTTTCTTTGTGGCAATTGAAGTTTGAAGGAAAACTGAAGTTGAAGTTTAAGTAGTAAAAATGTTATAACAGATTTGTTAAATTACTTTATTTGCAGCCGCTTTAGTTGGAAGTAAGTTTTTACTCACAACGCATCCTCGCCTCGTCTCTTGTGTGGCAACTGAAGTTGGTAGGAAAACCGAAATTGAAGTTGAAGTCTTAGGCATTGAAGAATAGATTTGTTGAAATTACTTTATTTGCTGCCGTTCTAATTGAAATTAAACTTTGTTACACAAAACCCGTTTCAAATACATTCACATTTTATATGTCTTTATTTGTGTGTCTTGCAAAGAGGAACAAATGTCTTTCTTTCTTTCTTTCTTTATACGTACGGGCAAAAAACTAGTAGTAGGTCCCATTCGAGACGTTAGTTATAGGAAATACTTATAGTTAAGGCCCTATATGGCAATGAAAAACAAATACCCACGCATTGGTTTGAACAGGGTCACGAGTTGAACGTTTTGTAGATTTACGATAATAATCAGCACTAATTTCGGAACGGAGTTTATTTTTGGACATACAACTTTTAACAGCGGCTTAAGTTGCGGTTCTATATTTAGAAATAGAAACTGTTAATGGCTCCGAGTTCCAGTTAGCTCACAAACAAGAAAGTTATTACCGGAATCGTAAACTTGCGGGTAATACGCCGGAGGAAGCTCCTCAGTTTGTCTAAAACTTTTCATACATACATACAGAGCTTATGCTATGCTTATCATGCTAAGCGTGACCTTTGGATCTTGTCACCTTAGGCTCTGTCTATCCCGTAAGGGAGAAAGACGTGATTTATGTATGTATGTATACAGAGCTTAAGGTAACAAGAAAACAAAACCTAAAGGCCACGTTTAGCATGATTGTGGGCGTATAGGTGGAAAGGGGAATCAAAATAGTGGAAAGGTTGCTAGCCGTATCGCATATTCGAAGAGGCTAATAGCGCTAGGACCCCACAGACCAAGAGTCTCAACACCGAAAGGGACAAAGTTATATTCGGTGCTGAGACCCCTATATTTATTTATCTTGCCTGATTCGGCCGCTTCTGCAGCCGCGCCTGCTCTACACGGTGGTTCCGCGAAGGTGAGACGAGGCTAGCGTGTCTACGCACGATGCATCCCACACCAGCACACGTCCCACACTCCACGGAATCAGTGACATACGGTCCGGTCTCTTGCCGTCGTCCCTAGACGTCCTTAGGCGATGCCCGTTGGTTCCAACAATGCAGGGACATTGGCAGAGGCAAGTGACCGCCGGATGATGTCGTTCAGCGCGGCTTGCCTCGAGAAGCGGCAATATTATACTTTGTAAGAACCTAACTTGAGATAAAAAGAAATATACAGAATAATAATATTGCAGATATGACGCATAGACAGTCATATCATCGCAATGTGTTATTTCGCCTTGTTTCGAGGATACGTTGCGTGTTTGATATAGGTTTCGTGCTAGTTTCGGGTGTAGTTTTTCAAAAAGATGACACATTATAATATGGTGGAATAGATTCGTTACTCACAAAAGTGATCTTTGTAATAAGTTGAAAGCAACCCCACGATTATGACTTGCATTAAAAATTGGCAAGAAGGTGGTAGGTTCTTGTGCAAGGTCCGTTTTAAAGGCTACTACTACCATAGAATAAATAATAACAGAGTAGAACGGAATTTCTTTTGACCGCGTCCAAAACGCCGCCATTTATACACCTACTTCCCCCTTCACATCGTTACACCCCTCTGTCGTCCAGGCGTGTTGCTAGGGTTGCTAACTGTTAAATATTACTTACGTCTAAACATAATATCGCTAAAATATAAGTTTTTATTTACTTTGAAATCATTATTTTATTGTAGTTTCACAAAATATGAGATTTATAAATCATTAGGTACGTACCTACATGTTATAGATAGGTAGGTACTTCTTAAGTAAGAAGTTATTACAAGTGCCATACCAAATGAAGCCAGATTTAAGTAAGTGATTTAAGATTAGTGATTAAAGAAGTGATTTAAGTAAGTATTACTTACCTACAAATATTAAATAAAATTCATACAGGCTCACGTAAAACTAGTAGTAGTTTATTCAGTTGCAAACAGACAAACGCGCGTGCGGCGACGCCGGCCGTGACAGCGCGACTGAAATACACGCTTAACGGGTACTCTAATATCGTGGCCTTGAGTCCGGCCGGAGCGAGAGTTTCCGTTCTACTATGTTCTTATAATATTCTATGCTACTACCTTACTTGCTAATCTTGTCGCTTAAATTTAATTCAGAGGACATTTTGTTGGCAGATTTTCTGGGTTTGTTTCTCTTCTTTTCAGTTAAATAATGTTATCGGGTATCGGGCAGACCACCTGCCCGATGGTCCGCTGACATGAGGGAGACAGCGGGACTAGTCTGGAAGAGGGAAACGGGTATGGAGACGGATTGGAGAGGCGTATAGTGGGCGTTTACACGCTGAAGAAGAAGAGAATGATATACCGGGTGCGAATTATAGCCTAAGCCCTCTCGGTCTGAGAGGAGGCCTGCGCCCAGCAGTGGGACGTATATAGGCTCGGGGTGATGATGATGATGATGAGCATTCCACCCGATATTTTATAGTAACGTTTAGATAATAGGTATCTAATTTTAATCAGTTAATTGTACTTAATGTAAGTTTTGTTGCACCGTTTGCGGCCAAATAAATATTGAAACATACATTTTGAACATAAATATTATATGTTATCTGGGTTCGATTCCCGACCATAGCTTTACTTTTCGGATTTTTCTGTGTTCTAATTTTCACTGTCGTTTAGAAAATTTCATAAATATTATTGACCAGACATGATTTATGAAAATTATGAAATTAACGGTTACTTCACGATTTCTTGTCGATGACGATCCGACTAGTTTCGGCCTTATCAGAAAACCTTTTTCAAGGATAAGTGCTTGACTCAAAACGTGGATTAAACAGTTTATTTTGCAGTTACTATATTATCACTTTTGTTAGACTCTGCCACATCTATCCATTCATTACATCAAAACCTACGCCCATTTTTTCCGCTATTCTAAGCTTGCCAATGTCAAGGACATTGATAATAAAAATTCACGCAAATTTACCTACTCGTATAGACATTTGGCCAATTTAAACCCTATGGCCCCACAATAAGAGTCAGCAAATTTCCGAAAATAGGCGCGACTGTACTAGGCGATGAAACATATGAATGGGTTGTATGACGTCATGAATTATGTAACCTTTTGTAAAAGTGTATAGTATTAAGTCACAATCAAACCAATTGAAACAAGGCTTTAGGCTCGTTGCTAAAGGTTCAAATTTGATGGTTTTGTAACAATGGACTAACGACATTTAGCTAGTTTTTTTTTGGTGTTTCAACACTTTCGTGACATAAATGGCTTTTATAACTTTTGATAGGATTAAGTCAAAGTGATATTTGATTTAAAAATGGGCTTTATTGCTGGAGGAAAAGGGGTGGTTGTGTGTTTTAGGGGTGAAACTTGAATATCAGAAGTAATTTTTAGCAGACACTTAATATTAGTGTTTGCATTTATGACTGTTTATGATGAGGAATGAATTTGAAGATAGCACAACTAATGATAAAAACATAAAAATCTTAATTTTTTTGTTTAAGTAAATATCCACACACACACACAAATCATATGTTTATCCCTTACGGGGTAGACAGAGCCTAAGATAACAAGACCTAAAGGCCACGTCTAGCATGATTGCAGGCGTATACGTGGAAAGGGGAATCAAAATAGTGATGGGGCTAGCCGCATCGCCTATAAGTCTTGATTCCTATCATTCCCTCGATGGGCTTTTGACAATAGCGCGGGAAGAGAAGCAACTGGTACATTCTATGTTTTTTCTTTACTCCCAGATCAGCATGGGAGCTAAGTAAATATCCAGTATATAAAATGACCTCACGCTGCCTACATTTTGCTAACGAGTACGGCTCTGCTAAAACTGGGTTGTATCCACCTGCCGATTTTTTCTCGATGACTTCAGTAATCAGTTTTGTTCTCGTTTATAATTTATAGTAGAAATGATGATCTAGACCAGCGGTTCTTAACCTCGGGTCGCGACCCAAATTTGGGTCGCGGGCGGTTTTGGGATGGGTCGCGGGTACGGTTCCACACTCTCCTGGAATCTCCCGGCTCCCGGAAGGAGTTTTAAATAATCGAAATTCTCCCGAAATTTTAAATTTACGCGCGCTGGCTTATCGATTTATGGAAAATTTGGGTCGCGGACTTCAAAAATATTTATAATTTGGGTCGCCAGCCAAAAAGGTTAAGAACCGCTGATCTAGACTAACAGAGCCTTAATCATAGTTCATTTATAACTGTCATTGCTCCATAGTAATCAGCACCGTTTCAGTTAGAACCATTCCACATTAGGTGAATTTTCCGGGCGCGTAGTATGTATGTATGTATAACTCTTTATTGTACATAATGCACGTAGTCAACTTTTATATAGAACCCTATCATATAAGCTAATAAAAGATCACTCCAGTATTTAATTATACTCTTATATTTTAGGGATACAAAATGGAATTAAAACAAAATTAAACTATTAAATTAAAAACTGTCCAGTACTTATTTAGTTCAGTTGTCTGTCTCCATAAATTAGCACAGATTATATTTATATTATTTATTAATCATTTTATTAATATTAAGGTACATTAAAAAGTCCCTTAAGTCTATGTTGGTAATATAGGCACCTAAATACACATATCCACAATAAATACACATGTCCACAACAGGCCACAATGTCATTTAGCAAGATTGTGGGCGTGTAGGTGGAAAATGGAATCAAAATAGTGATGGGTTGCTAGCCTCATCGCCTATAACATGATTCCTATGCCCATTCCCTCGATGGGCTTTTACCATCTGTGCGGGAAGAGAAGCAACTGGTAAATTCTATGTTTTTCTTTGCTCCCAGACCAGCATGAACAAAACTTACTACTAACAGCTACCTTCAATCTACTAACTAATACACATTATGTTACAGTATTCACACTCCCCATACAATACAACAATACAAATACTCTTTATTGAACACCACAAATCAGTACAAAACAATACAGAAGCAAAGAACAAAGTAGACAATAGGCGGTCTTATCGCTTAATAGCGATCTCTTCCAGACAACCAATGATAGAAATAAGTTGGAGACAGTTTAAGTAGGTAGCGGAAACAAATAGACAGGATAAACGCAGGGATAACAAAAACAACAATATCAACATAAATATAATTCATAGCTAAATAAATAAAATAAAATAATACATACATATACACATAACATAATACTTAAGATAAAATAAATGTGAGAAGCAATGAAAAATAAGAAGGCCATACAACAGAAAAGGATTTGATCAGAATATATATAGGGTGTACACCTTGTATTACGAAAAATACGCCCCATGTGAACTCCCTTGCCACAGCTAAATATAAATAAAGTTTCAGTCACCACAGAAGCCAAATCGCGGGTAGTCACGAAATGCACTAATTATGGCGGGCCCCGCGAATAACTCCCAACTCACTGCAATTACAAAGTTGCCGAAGTTTCCGAACTATATTTATCCTGTCTACATTTAGTTTTGCTGTCTACTTTTAAAATAATGGTTCCTGAAATCTACAATCCACAGACAGGTTTTTATACCGACACACACACACACAAATCACGTCTATATCCCTTACGGGGTAGACAGAGCCTGAGGTAACAAGACCTAAAGGCCACGTTTAGCATGATGGCGTATAGGTGGAAAGGGGAATCAAAATAGTGATGCTAGCCGCATCGCCTATAACATGATTCCTTAGACTCGCCCATTCCCTCGATGGGCTTTTACCATCTACAATTCATTCGCTACAATATCAGTACCTACCTATAAGTTTAGTGGCGTGGCGTCAAGTATATCAGAAGGCAAGCCGAAGGGCATTTAACAGCTTGTTCCATGTACATAACTAAGTTACATAACCGGCACTAGTAAAACCAATGTAGGATGATTAATTTGGATTAATTTAGGTTTAAGTGGATTCGATTGGGCTGGGCAGCGTTTGGGAAGCTTCGTCATATCTTGACGTCATCCCTGCCACAATGCCTTAAAACTAAGGTGTTCAACCAGTGCGTTCTACCAGGAATGACTTACGCGGCAGAGACGTAGACACTCACAGGAGGACTAGTCCACAAGTTCAAAGTCGCCCAGCGTGCTATGGAGAGGGCTATGCTCGGTATCTCGTTGAAAGATAGGGTCCGCAACGAGCATATCAGACCAAAGACAAAAGTTGTCGACATAGCCCGAAGGATTAGTACGTTGAAATGGCAATGGGCTGGTCACGTTTGCCGTAGAACTGACAACCGTTGGAGCAAAAGTATCCTAGAGTGGAGACCACGTTTGGGAAAGCGTACCGTGGGACGCCCTGCGACGCGTTGGACGGATGACCTTAGGAGGACAGCTGGCAGTGGCTGGATGAGGGAAGCCCAGGATCGCGAAATTTGGCGCAATATGAAGGAGGCCTACGTCCAGCAGTTTACGAACAAAGGCTGTAGATAGATAGATAGATAGGTTTAGGTGCGGCGGGAGTGGCCCTTGGGCCACCCCTAAGCCGCGAACATGTTTGCATTAATTTAGAAGTAGTCTTTATTTTACCTTAGAATGTCCTGGTTATGTAAAATAGTTATGTACGAGGAACAAGCGCAAGCCGGAGGGAATCGAGTACTATGGACGCCACACCACTGCTACTTTTTTTTTTTTTTTTTTATTTATGTGAATAGGAATGCAAACGAGCAAGTGGGTCACCTGATGGTAAGTGATCACCACTGCCCATAGACACCCGCAACCCCGGAGGGATTGCAGATGCGTTGCCAACCTAGAGGACTAAGATGAAATGCCTCTTGTGCCCGTAATTTCCCCGGCTGTCTTACTCTCCACACCGGAACATAGCAGTGCAAGCTCAGCTACTTAGCGGCGGGATTAGCGAGTAAGACGGTGGTAGCGATCCGGACGGACCTTGCACAAGGCCCTACCACCCGCAAAACTTACTTACAAAACCTACTTACAAAACTTACTTATGTTGTGATCACTTTTTGTCTTTAATTGTTACACTAGCTTCTGCCCAAGCCAAAGCAATTTAAGAAAAACCGCATCAAAATCCGTTGCGTAGTTTTAGAGATCTAAGCATACACAGGGATAGACAGACAGCGGAAAGCGACTTTGTTTTATACTATGTAGTGAAGCTTTATATTTACGGCTTTGGTTTGCATGTGTAACAGTTGTGCTCACTAGACTTTGATAATGATCCCGTAGAGGGATCGAAACGCGTGTTTGGGTGTAAGGATTTGTAATGTGTTTTATGTGGCAGTAATGGAGGGAGAGTTGGTTATCTTGCACATTATGTGTAGCGGAGTAGCAAGGTAAATATTTTTTGTTCATTGACAATAGAATATGTTAGTGGGGTTCTAGGGACCCAGCCAGGACCGTCTCGCTGGAGACATAAAGTCAGCAAAAAAGCTTGAGTTAAAAAAATAATTTTTTGTCGCAAACCTATTTGTTGTGTTTTTTCCGTGTTCACATCTACTGTTTTTTGGGGCAACGTTTGCGCAACGCCGTCAATGTGCAAACAGCTTTACGCAAAGCCGGGGGTCGTCAACAATGACCTTTATAACAAAACAAAATCTAATTTATAAACACCCATTATCATAAATTACGACAAAAGAAAACGAGATAATGTTTTAGCTAATCATCGCGTGTTTTTGGCGAAAATTATAGCAATGTCAGGGGCGGTGTAATGTGGCGTTCAAGGCTTGTAAATTAGAGCCACGCCATTTTGTCAGGGGTGGGCAGGTGTCTCAAGGTAATACGTGTCATTAGGATTTTTTTTAAGAAACTATATTATTGGACTGTAATTTTGATACAGTTATTATGGGAACTCGCAAGTATCATTCCAAAATACTAAAAAAAGCTATCTGCAGCAAAAACTTCATTCATACATTATGTATGTATTTACATACAAGAATCACGTCTATATCCTTTACGGGGCAGATAGAGCCTAAGGTAACAAGAGCTACAGGCCACGCTTAGCATGATTATAGGCGTATAACCTAAAATAAAAAATAAATATCTTGGGACAAATTTCAGACATTGACCCAGCCCCAAACTAAGCAAAGCTTGTGCTATAGGTATCGGGCAACGGATAAACATACTTATAATGGAGATAAATACATACAACATCCATGACTCGGGCACCAACCAACATTCGTATTCATCATACAATTGTCTAAGCACAAACTACACCACATTTTTTTTTGTACGACAAGAATGGCAAAGGAGAAACCTACTTGAAAACTTACCTATATTTGGGTATTTTGCGATAGGTCAAATATAAAAGGTATTTTTTGCCGCTAAAATTATAATTTGAATATCCGAACAATCGATTTAGGTATCCTAGGAATCCTTTTATGCTTTAAATTTTGGCTTACAGCGGACTTAAAAAACAACCCATTCATCTTCCTTGGCCCGGTAAAACTAAACTGTGGTTAATTTATTTTTAAAATTCGGTTTCTTCCATGCTGGTCTGGGAGTAAAGAAAAAACATAGAATTTACCAGTTGCTATTCTTCCCGCGCAGACGGTAAAAGCCCATCGAGGGAATGGGCGAAAGTCTTAAGAATCATGTTATAGGCGATGCGGCTAGCAACCCATCACTATTTCGATTCCCCTTTCCACCTATACGCCTTTCATGCTAACGTGGTTTAAAGGTTTTGTTACCTTAGGCTCTGTCTACCCCGTAAGGGATAAAGACGTGATACGTATGCGTGTAGGAATTATTGTATTGTAAAGCTATTTCAAATATTTTCATAACTAATTCTATCTGACACGAAATCCATTTGATCAGATTGAAATATCAAAGTGCCTACTAGTTACAGATTAATGGCTTTAGTAGATCCCTATGGTTACGGTAGTCTGACCCTGGGGACCCAGGTTTATGCACCACGTGATCCAACTGTATTTTCGAGTATCCAACACCGAGATTTATAGCTTATGACCCATTAGTGGGCACATTTATTGCAAAGGGCCATTGCTAGATAGTTATTTCTCATTGCATAAGCATTGGATTATTCTAAGTGTCGCTGTGTTACCAAAGTATCGCTATTTTTTATGAGACTTTTACTTACATAAATAAATTATGTTTGTGATGTTATGCCTCTCTTTATTATTATATTGTATGTAGTGTTTACGTATGCATGTGTCTAATGATATTTAGTAGTTAATTTATGAATTGTTCGTTGTATTTTGAGATGTACGCTCTATTGTGGCTTTCACTATATGTATATTTTAAACTCTGTCGGTCCTTCGCTTAATGCTCCTCACATTTACTCAAAGGTTAACTGGTAGAGATCCCTTATAGGGATAAGTTCACCTTTGTGCATATATTTAATGTCTTTTATATTTGTACAATAAAGCATTTACTTACTTACTTAACTGTGAATAATGTATAAAAAATTGCCTGATCGCGTTTTTTAACTTGAATTGGTTGTCACTGACTTGAGAAGTCTAAGAGGTCTGTTTAAAATTAAAGAGCCTCAACTTTAAACTCGTGTTACTAAATAAGAGCCACTGCGGAAACTCTGCACTTAGTCAGTCACCACAAAAGATCCACGAATGGGTCGCAGTGACCCCTAGATTAGTCAGTCACCAATCCTCTGTTAACCTTTCATTAACTTACTGTTACCTGAATGTATACCGGGCCCAAAAAAACTCGTCCCAAAATTATACCAAGGCGTATCTAAGCGTTAGGTTCAACCATAACTGACAGATGTACGAAATGTTATTATTAAGGATCTTAAAGGCTTTAGATTTTTGATTTGGAATTTTAAAATGAGTTCACGCTCAGGCTGATGAGTTTTTTCTGCGTTTGTAAGCACCGAAAATAACGTAAGAAATCTTTGTGATATACTTATTTTATGCCTTAGAACGAAACTGCTGTAATGTAGAATCACATAGTATAAAACAAAGTCGCTTTTCGCTGTCTGTCTGTCTGACCGTATGCTTATATCTTTAAGACTACGCAACGGATTTTGATGCAGTTTTTTTTATAGATAGAGTGATTTAATTGGAAGGTTTATATGTAGCAGACGAAGTCGCGAGCAGAAGCTATACATACATACATACCGTCACGCCTCTTTCCCACAGGGGTAGGCAGAGACTACTTTATTCCACTTGCTACGATCCTGACATATTTCTTTCGCTTCATCCACAGTCATCAATCTCTAGCAGAAGCTATCCTTTTATAAATTCAATAAAGCAAGTAACGATTCAATGTTTTTTTTTTATTTAGTCTGTCTTTACGGTTTTCTATCAGTAACGGGTAATGATTTTTGTTCATTACAGAGGTCCATAGACTTCCGCAAACTAATTAACGCCTGACTCAATCGAGTATTCACTTCTTGTCTTATAAGAGCCAACATTGGGGGCGGCAGACGTAAGCTTGCCTTTGGAATCCAAAAGCTTATTGGTTACTTACTTGACATGAAATGTATGTTTCATAATTTTGATCTTTTTTTCCTCTTAGACATTGGAGATCCAATCAATTTATTTGACTAATTATTAAATTATTTTTATTGTTTTTTTTCTATTTCTTTTTTGCATAACTTCTTAGTTTAACTTTGACTATACATCTCTACTATAGACTACTATAATTTAAGGCTCGGGAACCTTATACATCCTTTTTATAAATGTATTTAATTTAAGTAGAATTTAAGTATTCTTACTGTATTTATTTTGAAAAAATAACTTTTTGCCAAGTTTCTTGCGGCGCATTCTTCTTGGCAATGATGGTCTTTCCGAATGCGCTGAGAGTTTCAAAAAAGACATGTTAAAGAGCCCTTGGCGGCCAATTTGCAAAAAAAATATATTTTTTAAAATTATGAATTTTATTCGCTAATCCTACCTCCAAGCAGCAGTGCTTGCGCGTGTTTCGTGGGTCAGCCTGTGAAATTACTAGCACATTAGGTATTTTTTCATAATCCTCTAGGCTGGCAATGCTGTAATGTTTTGGTGTTGCGGCCGTCAGCAGTGATTACTTGCCATCAGCTACCCCACTTGCTCGTGTACCTTCCTCGTTTCATCCAATAATAGTATTTGTGTCGCAGCCATTTTTAAATCAAAGGCCAAGGCTGAAATGCAAATGAGTACTCAACAAAAGTTATCAAACCTAGAACTGTGTCACGGTAATTTGAATTTTCGCTGCACCTCGAATACCGTGAGTAAGTAAGGCTTTTGCGTTTAACATTGTTTTCGCTTTTAAGTTTCTGCTATGCGGAAATTATAAATTTAAAGTTTCAAGAAACTGTTTCACTTGGTACTGATGGTATTTTAAATGAAGTACCTTTAGTGTGACCAGTAGATACTTTATTCATCTCTACCTACTATAGACTAATATAGTCTAAGGTACCTTCTTAAATTGGGGATCTTATAAATACATCCATTTAAGAATTGTAGTAAATGTATTTTAATAAAAAAATGGCTTTCTGCCGGCGCCAGTGTTGCCGTTTGGTTCCGTTTCTTCCGTTTTTCGGAACTTTTGACACCCCCGCGGAACTTCGGAAAGCTCGTTCCCGAAGATTTAAATGAAAATGGAACTTTTCTACCAAAAATGGAACTTTTTAGGGATGCCAATGTGATTTTCAAGGGAAGCAACCTGGCAACACTGGCCGGCGCATTCTTCTAGGCAATGATGGTCTTTCCGAAAGCTTGGTGCAAGTAAATCGGACGATAATGCCATAATCTGGTGGTCCAGCCAGAACCGTCTCCGCAGGAGAGAACTCTTCAACCGTAGCTCCGATTAACATGAAATTTGGGACACAGGTGGGACTGATGACAACACAAGTACAGTCAGCACAAAAAGGTTGTTTTCAAAATGGATTTTTAAAAAAAAGTATATAATTTGCTACCAAATTTGACTGTTACTTTACTGTTGTGTGTGTAGATTGATTGTTACTTCCAT